>CM046858.1:52443889-53066044 GCA_025617745.1 Heliocidaris erythrogramma
AAATTGCTGGTGCCCTTTTGTAGCGAGCTCCAGCCATGGGGCGATTTTGTGTGTGGAGTATCCCCCTTGACCGGACCGATTTTGGCTAGTTCGTTATGTGTTCTTTATAAAGGCCGATTGATTGAAAAATAAAGTAAAAGAGAAATGTAAATATGAAACCCTTTACAATGCTTTCTATAAATTAGATGTATATTCTACGTACATTGAGGAGATATTACGAGATTCTTTGAGAAAACAAATCCGAGAGAGCTGGCAAGCTTCATTTATTTTTGCATCTAAGGCTTTAAAACACTGTTTTCTATAAAATATCATTTTATTAATGATTTGGGTGCGTAGTAATCCAGGACCACACATTTTCGTCATTGTCTCCACTTCATCATTCTTTCATTTCCATCCCCCTCCCCCCCCCCCCCCCAGAAAGTGCTGCCCTTGGCACGTGCCCCCTCTATCCGCTCCGTTACACCACTGACAGAAGAAAGGTTGATGTAGCAAAATGGATTATATGAATCTCGCTTTGAATTCTGAATTGTAACTTCCTATATCTCACTTATTCACACGATTCATGTTTGCTTTTTTTTGTAAATTTTAGTTTTTTTCTTCTTTTTTTCGTCGTTTATCCTAGGGCTATTCTTTTATTTATCCCCATATTTCTTCATTTATCATATATTATTCCTTTTTCTTATCCTTCCGTTTTGTCTCCCTTGATTTGTTTCATTTTTCTTCGTCTACCACATTCTCTATCAGGGCCAGCCGAAACGTTTTGAGATTGGTGGAGCCCAAATATGGGAACCATGCAGGAATTTTAACTATTGTGCTACAAAAAGGGGCCCAGTCTCCGCCGTCGTCGACATTCCCGACAAAAATTTTGTTGACAACCCCAAAAAAGTCCAATATCGTCGCCGTTTTCGACATTCCCGGCAAGCCCCCCCCCCCCCCAAAAAAAAACCCACACATGGGGGGTCCAAACTTTTTAAAAACACATTTTCTATGTCCGAGGCAAAAAATATCGGAGGCGGCCCCCCCCACCCCCCCCCCGGTTCCGCGGCCATATCTATTATCCTCACAATTCTGTTTTTTTTAATGTATTATTCATTTATTTCTAAGACATTATTACGACAATAACTCATAATCGCATTTGCATATCATATTTTCTATTTATTGTTTTATATGTAGTTAAAACAATTCGCCTTATGCTGATTCAATCTGATTTAACAATGAATGAATCAAGTCGTTTACTTTCATTCTTATTTTCCAGTCTTATCCTTCATATTTTCTTTCAAACAATATTTCATTAGTAGTCATTATTTATCATCATGATGTTACTGTTATAGGAATTATTATTTTAGCGAGACTATACCACAGAACTCCTAAAGATGCCTTTAGTTCTGTGGACTTTACGCTTCGGAGAAGCGTATAGTATTCTCTTCTTCTACGCTTCTCCATTCTGTATTTTCCATTTTGTCGCCTTTTCAAGTTATTCAATTTTGTTGATGTATATGGAAAATGATGATTAGTATAAGAAATTAATATTGATAACTTTAGCAGCTTCGTAGTAAGAAAAGACTACCATTTTCATAGCGCTGTGTTTTTGCAAAAAAACATAAGGAAAAAAAAACAAAAAACGATGGTTCTTTATTATTTCAATCATCTTTACAGAATCGTTTCGTGTGGATTCCGTGTTATATTCTCATAGTTGTTGTTTTTTTTGCCGCAGATATAAGCTCCATGAAGCGGTCGGAAGACTAATAATTTCACAGTTTAAACCTAATAAATTGGTTCGACTTTCGGTAACTTCTAGTCTAAATAGGGGAAAATGTTCAATAATAATTCCTCTGTTATAAGTAGTACGCTGGTACGAGTGTATATATTCGGGATTATTCTTTGCTACAACTACCAACTTTGATCCGCCTTTGGAAAAGAAAGTAATCGATGCAGTGTTTTATTATCTTAGATCCTCTTGCTGAGTTATATACATTTATGACCACAAAACGGGGAGTGTCAGCCCCTGGATTGTCTGGATTGGACCTCCATTGACAAATTGGGGGATTATCGGGGTTGGCGACCTTTGTTCGTATTTCCTTTCATCTGCAATGAAAAAACAGGAAATCCATTCATGCTTTTGAAACCGTTAGAACCCAAGCTTGACCCACTTTATCGTTTGTAAAGTATGGCGAATAATATAGTTCAAAAAAAATGTGAATAACGCTACTCTCTTTATACAGAAAACAATTCAGCAGAGGAAGCAATAATGAAAGTATGTATGATACTGATGATGAGAAATCGTGAACTCCATAATAAACCTATGAATGTAAAACAAAAATATGTAGAAGAAACTTTCCTAGAAGATTTTCATCTGTTTATTTCTAACCTTTGCTTTTATTTCATTATGCATTTGACATTTAATTATTAATTTTTTTTTTTTTGCTTCATGAGTTTTGATCGTACTCTTTGTTTCCACTTTTCCTGTTGGTGTTTTTGTGTTCTTTTCTAAACGAATAGACGAGCACAGAAGACGAAATTGTTGTTGAAGAGGTGAGAGAAATATAAAATAGAGTGCTCATAATGGAGAACAAGAGACGGTAATAAAGAAGGTCAGAAATGAAGACAGAACGATTGATGGGAAAAGTATAATTCCGGATAAAGATATGAAAATAATCGCGTAAATGGGATGTTCCAAAATAGATTTATAATGAAGAAAAAGATGGAATCTTTATATAAAGCATATAGGTTTAGGTATGGTCTTACAAATAATCATGTTTTGTTGCTTTTGTTGCTGTTATATTATTATTATTATCATCATCATCATCATCAACAACATCATCATTATCAATATTTCAATTCAATTCAATTCAATTCAATTTTATTTTCATTTCCAACAGAAAGGTACATATGAAAGTGCATTTTAACAAAATAACACGATATACAATAATTATGACAATTAAATAAATGGAAAATAACAGTATTATAATTATCATATTCATCATATAATTACATCATTATAATTACTATTGGTCTTGTTGTTCTTCATCTTGTTATTGAAAATAAAAGATTTCTCTCCATTCTGTTGTCTAAACGAATTGTTTTTTGCGCCTTTTGTATTTTGTCCCCCCCCCCCCCCCCCCTCTCTCTTTAGACAGAGGGACACGGGTTTGGTGGAGTTATACGATATATCAATTCCACCCCAAATTTGTTTCCTCCATGAGATTCATCTCTTTCATCCTAATTTCCTGCGTTGAGTACTGCTTGAATTCTTTTTCCGAGAGTAAATATAAACCTTCCATTCGTCTTTTTTCTTTATTGATTATATTTCTCGTATTTCGCCCCCCCCCCCCCCTTTCATTTTGACCCCTTTGGCATTTATGTTTTTTTTTTTTATATCAATTCTGAATTCCCGTTGTAATTTCCTATTTCTCACTTATTCACATGATTCATGACTTGTTTTTTTTTAATTTTCATTAATTTTTTTCTCTTTTTCCTTCATTTATCCTATGGTTATTCCTTTTTTTTCCTCCTCCATTATCCTAGAGTTATTCCTTCATCTTTTCCTTCCATTTCGTCATCCTTGATTTTTTCCCTTCTTTCTTCGTCCACCGCTTTCTCTATTATCCTCACAATTTTTTTCTTCAATGTATTCATATATTTTCCGAAGAGAGTATTGCTACCATAACTCATAAAGTATTTGCTGTAATATATCATTATTACCATATTTTCTATTTATTGTTTTATATGTATTCGAATAAATCGTCTTATGCTGATTCAAGCTGATTTAACAATCAATGAATTAAGTCATTTACTTATATTTTTATTTTCCATTCTTAATTTTTACCCTCAAATACTATTTCATTAGTATTCATCATTATATCATCATGATGGGTTACTATTTATTTTGGGAAATGTGTTCTATTATTTTAGCGAGACTAATTACACTTTTCCGATTCCTTCTGTATTTTCCATTTTTTTCCCTCGATTTTCAAGCTGTTCAACTTTGTTGATGTATTTATAAAATATTATAAGATATTAATATTTATAACTTTAGCCGCCTCGTAAAAAGAAAAGAACTACGGTAACCATTTTTACAGTATTCATGTGTTTGTTTGTTTTTCCTTAAAAAAAAAATCGATGTTTCTCTGCATTATTATAATCATCTTTACAAAATCGTTTCGTGGGTATTCTGTCGTTATCTATTCTCATTTTTGCCACAGATTATAACCTCTCAGCGGTCGGAAGACTTATGAAATCAGAGAGTTCAAAACGGACTAAATCAGTTCAATTTTCGCTAACGTCTAAAAAATATAAAATAGGGGAAAATGTTCAATAATAACTCCTCTGTTATGATTGGTACGCTGGTACAAGAGTATATATATATATATAAAATTTATTTATATATATAAATTAATTTATATATCCGGGATTATTCTTTTTTATAACCACCAACTCCGATCCGCCTTTGGAAAAGCAAGTAATCGATGATGGATTTATTTTGTTAGATGCCTTTGCTGAGTTATATGACTTTCCCAAAACGGGGGGGGGGGGGGGGGCAATGTTATTACAACATGGACACCATGCCCATACAGGAACTTACAAATGGGCCCTGAAAAGTAATCAACTTTCGAACTCAGAATACCCGAAACAAGTATTGTGTAATGTGTTCACCACCCTAAACATGAAGGGGGATAATGTCAGGCTGTGAATAGTATAACCCCCCCCCCCCCCCTGATTTTAGCATTTTTTTATACCCATTTCACTGTATTATTTATATCATGATGGGCACGTTCATCACGGGTATTGAAAAAAAAAACCTTTTAATGTGTTTTTGTGTACAGGCATGGTGCGCACCTTTTCATGGCAGTGCCCCCCCCCCCCCCGGAAATGGATGTGTAGCGACAATTTATAGAACACTATACAACGTGTAAAATGCCCGAATTGGAGCTCCATTGACAAAATCGGGATTATCTGAACTGCTTCGTTCGTATTTTCTTTGTTCCCATCTGCAATGAAAAGACAGGAAATCTATTCATGCTTTTGAAACCGTTAGAACCTAAGCTGCGCTCAGTTTATCGTTTGTAATTTATGTCGCTTGACTGAATATATCGAGTTCAATAAAATGTGAATAATGTTACTTTTTTATACAGAAAATCAATTCAGCAGACGAAGCAATAATGAAAGTTTGTGTGATGCTGATGATGAGAAATCGTGAACTCCATAATAAACCTATGAATGTAAGAGAAAAAAGTAGAAGAAATGCCCTCAAAAGATTTTCATCTATTTATTTTTAACCTTTTGCTTTTACTTCATTATGCATTTGATTTTTTTTTTTTGCCTCATGAATCCTTCCCGCGATAAAAAACAGCTGCATGATTCCATTGCACGCGCGATCACGTCAGGAGTTCAAAGTTGAAAGTGTAATTACGAATACACTAGGCCTCGACCGACTACTACTTTCATTTGCTCAAACTTTACTCTGTCAGCTCCAACCCGTCAAAAAAAATCCGATCAATGATAAAATAAACTTTCGTGGAAAATATTAAAATATGAAAAAAAGTTTCTATATGAAAATCAATCCGGTGGCAAAGCTGGAGAAAAAGAACCCGGCCCGCGAGGCGAAGTGGTCGATCGATCTAATTTGCATAAACTATGCAAATAAGGCAGAGATCGAGGGTACACGTAATTCATATGGAAATGAATAGAGCGTGCGTGCACAACTAGCCTATTTTGATTGGGCGGTTCTCGGCAGTGAGCCTGAGCGTTGCTATGTGCGCTTTTCGATTCGAGTTCAAGAGGTTTTGAAACTGTTTTTCTACCCCAAATCGTTATCATTTCAAAGTAAAACAAAGCAAACCACTATGTCAAATGTATAATCATTCGAATCAGTAAGGATTTATGTTTATTCATGTAGTAATGAGTGAAATAAATGGTGTAAAAGTGGGCTGGTCTCTTCGATTTTCTCAGACCGCATATCTCAAACTTGCTAAAACGTCGGAGCTTTCGCGCTTTTAATACTGGGAAAGGAACTTTTTTTTAAGCTTCCCCTTCTCCCTTTTCGTACATTTCTTTGTTTTTCCTTTTTTCTGTACTCTTCCCTTTCCTAAAACATTGTATAGTTCTTTTGTTTCCCCTTAATCTATCCTCTTCTCTCTCTTTATGTATTTCTGTCTTCAATATTTCAGCGTGGGCAATGGAACAAATTTTTCCGCGATATGGCTAAACAGTTGTGTACAAAAAAATGCGCGGCTGGGGCACGTGCCACCTCCCCCCCCCCCCCCCTCCTCCCGTAGATATGCCACTGAAACGAATAACATTTGTTATCAAACACAAACAAATGTTCTTATAAGCTACTGTAAACGTTAAACTTGATTGGATTAGAGCAAATTTTTCATAATTAGAATTATAGATAAATATCTAAATAGTAAAATTCAACTTCATCTGGGGGTATTTCATAAAGCAGTTCGTAAGTTACGCACGACTTTACGCACGACTGGTGGTCAGTTTTTGTACTAAATGATTGAGAATCTGATTAGTATAGCACCCAAGAACATGTTCCAGTTGTTCGTAAAGTCATTCGTAACTTTACGAACAGCTTTTATTATGAAACACCCCAGGCATAGATTAAGCCGTCAATAACAATAATGTCTCCGCCATAATGCGAAAGCGTCATGAGCAGTATAAAACTTTAATACACAATGAAACGAACGCGCTGTACATGGCCAACGATTACATTAATATTTTACAAAAATATATCAGCATCAAGGCAGAATAATAAATATTTGGTCATAAATTTAGATAAGTAATTAATCAAATTAGATTTCCTAGTACCTATTTCTTCATAGCTTATTTAGTTTTGTGTAGCACGAGGGAATACCACCAAACGAAAAATACATTCACCCTCTTTTTGTTCGTAATATTTTATGGTAAAAAGAAAGAAGAAACATAAAATAGTTAAGAAGAAGAAAGAACTCATGGCTGTTGTATTAGTGATTTCATTTAATTTGAAAGAAATCTTTTAAAGCAGGGAATTACTCGACATACTATATAATTATATTATTTTCTATTCACGAGTGTTGCACTGCCTCCTTTTGGACAATTAAGATTTCGGCATCTTTTAATAGCATAACTATAACCATAAACACTAGTACTAGATATTTAACAGAAGTAAAATAATAAATATACCAGTTGACATGTATTCCTATAAAGTCGTCGCTGTTCGCCGTATTTTTCACGTATTAATTTGGCTTCTAGCATATGCATAAACCAAACACTAGAGGGGGGTATTCAACAACCCGGACAAGGGGTCTCAACTCCGCTTCTGCATCCGGCTTTCCATGGGGGCATTTCCGGCGGGTCAAAAGTGCACACTGCTCCCACTTTTCATGTATTAGCCTATGAAGCCAACTTTTTTTCAGTGTACCAGCGAAAACCAGATTTTAGCCGGCGCGCAGCGCGTAAAGTTATTGAAATTATAGATTTGAATATTCATGAGCTTTTATAACTAATTAACATAAAATTAAACTGTACTTAGGCGTATACTGTACTTTTGCAGCAAAAATGTGCAGATGATGAAGAACTAGAAGACAAAGATAAAGAAGAAGAAAAAAAGAAGAGGAAGAAGATGAAATAGAAGACGAAGAAGAAAAAAGAAGAGGACGAGGAAAAGGAAGATGAAGAAAAGAAGACGAAAAAGAAGATGAAGATGAAAAGGAAGTGCAAGAAGAAGAAAAAAAAGATGAAGAAAAAAATGAAGAGGAAGAGGAGGAAGCAGAGGAAGAGGAGGAAGAAGAACAAGAGGAAGAAGAAGAAGAGGAAGAAGAAGAAGAAGAAAAAGAAGAAGAAGAAGAGGAGGAGGAAGAAGAAGCCCTCCTTCGATATTGAATTTCCCTTCATTGAACGCTTTTCTTGTGCCTTGCAGATCTGGCATATCATAGGTCAAGTAAAAGTACAAATGGAAAATTTACTCCCCATGACCTCATATATGTACCACCATGCACTGGCTTCTGGTGCGTGTACCCCCCCCCCCCCCCCCCCCCCCCCCACAACACTTTCCGTTTCCCACACATACAAAAACCCAAAACATAACAAAAACACAACAAACAAAAACAACAAAAAAGGCAAAAAACAAAACCCAACAAACAAACAAACCTAAAAAATCTGATTTGATTTTTGTCTTCTTCTTCCTCTTCTTTTTTCTTCTTCATCTTCTTCTTTTTTCTTCATCTTCTTGTAAAATGAGTCCATCAACAGAAAACGCACACAATTCAGTCTATCATCCAGTTATTCAAGGTTGCATAAGGCTGTATTTTCACCAATCTACCTTCACACTTCAGAACACATGCCATATTATGCCTGCATCATCATCAGCATCACCACCACATCTTTCACAAAATTATTTGGAAAAAAAACAAATAGAAGTTTATCAGTGTGAAATGATGTTTATTAAACTAACTCACTTATCAATGTAAAAGTTAATGCTCTCTTGAAATGCAATATACAGATTATAACATGTTGTTCATGGACAACAAATCACGGGGCAGGTGAGGGGGCGGCATACCAACTGCTATTTTATTTCAGTTTGTAAGCAAACAAGTTTAAATCTAGTGACATCCGATATCCCTTCAATCTATCATCAGAATATACAAGACATAAAAGTCCAAAGAGACCACCTTACTGCCCAAAATGATGAGGCGATGTATGTCCAAATATTGGTAGTTTTGAAAATTTCGGGGTGGGCTGAAACTCCCAAGCGCCTGATTCGTTTGCCTAGAAACATGCCTGAGGTGGATCAATTCACATCTGGTGCATGTTCTCTTTAGCACCACCAGGAGATGTTAGAAATTGAAACAACTAGGAGGATGTACATGAGATGATGTTAGAAATTAACATATTTCCTCCCCCCCCCCCCCTCCCGCCTGGTTCTGGAGAAGGAGATGTTTGAAATTTACATAGCTTTTACAATTGGGGGCCCTCCCCCTGGGGGCCACATGTACCATTTTAGCAACTTTTGGTCCCCTACCCCTAAGGATGATTCCTACCAAGTTTGGTTGAATTCCAATCATGGGTTTTGGAGAAGAAGATGAAAATTTAAAACGACGGACAACGGACAAATTTCCATCGCAATAGCTCACGCGAGCCTTAGGCCCAGGTGAGCTAAAAAGGAAGAAATTACAAATTATAGAACCATTTGCGTTTCAAGAAAAATTATCATAGCTATCGCAGGATAGCTTCAAGAATTTGATGAAAGGAATTATCACTTAAGGTTGAAGATCAAATAAATATGATTACATCTTAATGCACTACTTATCCATACAATTATAAACACACGTTGCATTAAAGATGATGAACTAAAATCATATATCATAATGTAGTCATGCCACATTTTTCTAACTCTATTTCTAAATTACATTGGAATTAAAAGGAAAATTATTTGATTTTGAAAATTTATTGGTTATAGTTTGAATTTAAATTACTGCATTATTCTGAGGTGACATGATAACTGACTGTACTTAAAAGGTTTTTATCAAATATTTTTTTGAAGTGTGAAAAGAATTTAGAATTAGGCTCAAGATTAATCACTTTCTCATAATCATGTTTCAAATGGGCCAATCGTACCAATTGCAATATATTTTTAATTACGTGTACATGGACATGTACACCTACAAAAGGTAAATCCGATGTAAAATTTAGTCTTTGCTTTTATTTCAAAATTACGAATTAGGGGGTGTATCTATAAATGATCTTGAAGTGAAATGTCAAGTGATTGCAATAAAGGCCATTCAACCCTGAACCACCCCCCCCCCCCCAAAAAAAAAAAAAAATGAAAAAAAAAATGAAAAAAAATGAGAAAAAAATGGGGAAAAAAATGGAAAAGATCAATAAATAAATACATGAAAGTTACAAATCTGTTTGTTTCCCCTTTGAATAATATGTTAGCTCTTTCTTTTGACCAAAACTTTGACATTCAATTTCCAGCTCAGAAATAGCATTCCTGACATTTAGAATAAATGTAATTGCCATTATGTAAATTAGTAATAAATCTCGAGAGAAATTAATTAATTAAACTTTATGTTTAAATGAAAATAAATATAAAAATACTTTGATCCTTAATGAATCCGTTACTTGACACGTAACAAGCAATGTAACTGATGAGCTTCCTTGGACAACCTGCATTATAAAAAGAAAAAGAAAGGACAAACAAAAATTAAACTTCTTGTAGACTGTGGACTGGATTTTAAAGAAGGAAACAAAAATGGGTACATATAACCAGGGGCGGATCCAGGATTTTGTATAATAAGGGGGGAGGGCATACAAATGCTGGATTGTCAACTTTGGGAAACTGCTAGGAGGGAGATCCGTACATTGTTTGGTCTTGCCAGCCCTCTAAATATCGCTCAGTGGGGGGGGGGGGGGGGGGGGGGGGGGGGGGGGGGGTTATGGGGTCCTGTCTCCCTCCATAAATATCTGACACGAAAACTAAACAAGAACAAAAACAAAAACAAAAAAGGTTTTCCGTTCTAAAAGGGGGGCACAATGTATACTGCTGTTTGAAAGGGGGGCACGGGTCGGGATTGTTCCCCCCCCCCAAAAAAAAAAAAAACCCACCACTGCATTTGTTCTTCCTTCTTAAATAGAAATGTAAATTTAAGTTTAAATCAGACATACATATTTTCATCTTCCATTCCAAATTCGATCCTAGACCAAGGCATTTAGTAAACTTTAAAACGGCTAAAACCTAAATCAAAATAATTTACTGGACTTTAGAATTTTGATTTTGACTGCACAGACTATGTCGGTAGAAATCTAAGTCTATTAATAATAAGATCTAATCTTACAGAGCTACTACTAAGACTAAGCAATGGAATATTGAAATTTACACCAATTATGTGGGCTTAGAGGTCTACATTTTCAAAAAACAATTTACCTTTCCAGTTCAACTTGGGTTTCCTGCAGTGAGTGGATGACAATAATCTACAGGGTCTATCAGTTTTTAGTATCACGATATTGAATGATCTGGTCCTGGTCCTCCTGCGTTTCTCTACTTCGGTCCAAGGCAATAGCTCTGCAATCAAAAGAGAACAAGAGGATAGAATCATAGTAGTAATTAAAAGCATGCCACAGATCTACTGTTTAAATTAATAATATTACTCGCACATGAAGGCCCTATGTACTCTCTCGTCTCAGTGACAGTGGTGACTCGTCATGGTTGTCACTACAGAGTACAGTAGGCCTACACAAAATAAATCGGGACAGCTCTCAGTAGCAGCATAAGGTTACACTTTATATAATAAAGAACATTTTAATCTGGTCCAGCATGATTCAAGACATTATCATTCAAATTCTAAGTTGATCGTTCTAGACCCTCCTTAAACAAAGTTCAATGCAAGGCCGAAGGTAGGCCTAGAATAGATCCAGGCTATCGTAGCCGTAGGCAAAGCGCAGTTAGCCGGCCAGGATCGGCGCACCCAAAACTAACAGACCGCTGGGCAAGATCTTACCCGGCGCGGCCCAGCTCCCCAGAGTGAGGATCTTGCGCATTCAGTGTCATGATCAATCTTGAACAGGTCCACATCTACCGCAGATTGCGGTAATGAAGCCATGCACTTTACTTTTTAGGCTTGAGCACTATCATAATATACATATCTTCGGAAAATATCTGATCTTCTCGAAAAATATTACAAGTAGACTATTCAAAATGACCGTTTTAGAGTTCAATCAAAGATAATAATTTTGTTTTGTCATGCATGAGAAGGGGGGACTGGGTGGGATTTGGGATTATACGTTTTGTACAGTGAACTCACTAGCAGCCACGACGAACACATCCCAATTATTAAGAGGAATGTTAAACAAAATACATATTTACTTACATTTCATGGCATCATACGGCATTATTTTGATGAGAATGTCCCCTGGAGGATTTTCTGCTTTCGTGAGACTTACAAGACAAACTCCTTCTAAAACAGAAAATTCTCAGAAACAAAGTTTTTTTGAGATTTGTGTTGAAATGACAAAAAAGTAGCACTACCCGCACGGCCGCCATTTTCCCCATTTCTTGTCAAAATCGTAGGGAATTGTGGGAATTAAAAAAATGAATTATGTATGATCTTATACATAAAACATTATGCTAATATGAGCCACTAACCAATCATCGAACACTATTTGACGAGCTTTTGACGTCATTCCTCATGAATAAACATTTATTGAAATTGACCCTCCTAGCTCACTGTTCAAATTGGCCAAAGCTCCCACAATGCATCCAATGCAAAGCCTATGGAATGTCAAAGGTCAGATTTTAGCTGGCCCTCTAGCCCTCCTTCGGAGGGCATACTGTGTATGATCGAATCTCTTTGAACCCGGATCTCTAAAACTATCCAACAATGTCAGTGCGGGCTATTTACGGCGATCCACCTGCTAAACGAGATAAATAGAACTTCCGCCGCATCGCTCTGTCGGCGTGTTGAGAACAAAGCCGCTCCGCAGGCGCGCCGAATCAGTCGGCGCCGCCGAGGGCCCGCCGATGTAAAAACTTTCCGTAAGAAGCCTTTAAAGTTCGATTTCATCGATGAAAAGTGAAGAGACTACCCACCCCTCCAATTATATATATTTTAATATTCATCAGCAAAGGAAATGCTGTATTAGATTGATAGACAGGTAAAGAGATAGATAGATATAGGGTTGACTGAAATATAGATTGAAAGATAGGAAGACGAGTATCATTATCATGGACAGATTCTCTGTCGATGATCTCTCTATTGAGGCACCTTGGCATGTGGACTTGGGTGTGGCGGAACCACCGACTGCATTTGTCCTGCGTGATGACGTCCACGCTGATCCTAGCAGCCTGCTCAATGGTATCCCTTCTCCACTGTTGAAGATTTAGTCCGGCCTCTTGCGCCTCTTCCCGATCGCCTACCCTCCTCTGCCATTCGGGCCGACCCAGGATTCTCTTCAAAGCTGCCTTAAAAGCAGAGTGGGCATTCTCAGTGGGGTTCAAGAAAGGAGAGTAGGAGGAAGCAGCTTTCAGTTGGATGTTGGGGGCGATACCATTGGGTAGCTGTGCGTATACATGGGGGCGTGCATTAAAAATAAAAAATAAAAAAAATAAAATAATGTACACCGCTTCACCAAGAGGGAACAGTTGTTCACATTGTCGAGCTGTGTCTGCGAGAAATGTCTCAAAGGTCTCCCTCGTAACGGTCTCTGCGGCAATGGTTTGGTGCACTAAGCCTACATCTAGATAGACAATTAGATGAAATGGCAACAAAGAATTTAATTAAGAATGGAATACAAATAACAAAATAGCACATTAATTTTTATATATTCATATAAATGACTCAGTGATATATAGGAAACAGATGGAGCACCTGCAGCTATTGTAAAAGTAATGTTGAACCCCGTCTCGTCCACGAAAACGAGATGGGCAACCACGCCACGTTCCATGAACCATTGAGCGTAGACGGCGCCCATGTCAAGGACCCGTGGAGCATTCCTGGCGTCGGGAACATCTTCTGCCAGCTTAATGGTATACATCATTCCATCGAGAGTATGGGTGATGGCGGTCGTGCTCACCACGGGTTGGGCATTGAGGCCTTGAGGTTCGCCTTCATCTGCTGCAGCGTCAGGAGAGGATTTTCATCCAGGATGACCTGCAACCGATGTCGCATGTCGTCATTCACTTTGCTGCGTGTGGCCCCTCCTCTCGCAAGCTTGTCGTGTCGACCTTCTCGTAGGTACGTGGCAACAATCGACCTTGCTGTTGCTCTTTGATGCCTAAATCATCGGCTAATTATAGATGTTTTCGCTCCCAAATGCCTCAATTAGCCTTCTCATATCCTCTTTTGATGTTCTCCTGTAGCGAACTGGGTGATGATCTGCCATTTTTTCAATGTGAAGCGGATAGTAGGTAAACGTGGAACTCATAATCGCAACACGCAGAATGACTGAGGGCTTCCTAGCTCACAATAAATAAGGGGGGGGGTTTCTCCAAAAACTTACAATACACATTGAATCGAATGCACTTATATAAAACTTGTCAGCCTTTTGATGAAATTGAATGACCGAAGAGTAACCGAAGCCGGTTGCAGGTGAAATTGGATGCTTCGATTTCAAACTTTTGCTTGTAAGTCAAATTTGAATGAAGAATTTTAAGAATATTGCACAACAAGTTAATTTGCACGTGCATAAATGAATTTGGATACTCACTGGTTAAATCGTTTGCTCTTTCTTCAGATGAGAATGAACCATTTGAAGAATTTGTTGCACTAATAGTGAATTTGGACGAATCAAAGTGAAATTGATTGCTCTTTCTTTATATCGTTTGCTCTTATTAGGAATCTTGATGGCCCATTAGAAAAATTCGTTGCACAGGAGCAAAAACGAAATTGACTTTACATGTACCATGGCGATCATATCGTTTCTGAATTCGAATGCTTGAAATGTGAAATAGATTGAACAATTGAACGGGAAAACCTAAGTATATTATTTATTTATTTATTATTTATTTATTTCCTTGAACGTCAACACTGGAATACAAGAAGTGTCATGCCAAAGGAGGAAAAGATATATCTCAGATATCTACATATTGACCTCTCTACCTATACATTTCGTTTGTTGTTGTATTTCAATTCTAAATTACATTGCGGTATGATTCTTTTCCTAGATGAGAACGAAGTCCTTTTTCTTTATTTAGTTCCTCTATCACACCAACCAATAATAAGTATTTATTGTTCCTCATATCGTTTCTCAACGTGATGTCCATATTATCATGTTTCAAAATATTGCTTTAAAAAAGAGATTTATACAGTGTAAATACTTATGGAAAGCATCAAGGCCGCTAATTATACATTATTTCTCTAAAATACAGCAGCCAAATGAATACAACATTGTGAGATCCAGTATGCTGTCGGCCCGAGCACCAGCTTTCATTGACGGACATGTGTATTTCATGTGCACTGACTTTCACAAGGGTTATCAGAAGCAATAACATCAGTGGTGTTGGATTTGAGTACTAGTATAATTTTTTTTTATTCGCTACATCCTACGAGACAATCAGTGGGACCGACATCGTTTTTCTTAGGGTTCACGAGACTCATGGGCCGTCTGTCTCATGGTCTGTATCGTGTCCTGTAGGTCTCGTGACCTGTCGGTCTACTCGGATGTCCCGTTATTGATCACAGGAACTGTGTACATTTTCAAATGAAACAAATCATACGTCGTGTTTATAAATGTATAAACTGCTTCAATAAAGGTTTCGGAACATTCAGGGCAATAGACCGCTTCGGTAATGTATGCAAATATTTTACATACCTTTCAAACAAAGGTTGTCTTGACAACCTGAATGCTTGCCGGACATAGCAACAGATAATGTATGCAAACTGGATTCCAAGCATTGAGGCTCATTTATTAAAAAAACAACAGGTTAATGGAATAGCTCGTCACTAGGTGCTCAGAGAATTACGTGCATAAATTTGTATACATTACGGAAGCGGTCTATTGAAAGTGAATAGATCTCCGTTAGTTCCTGGATGTTTCTTTCCTTTAATTTTTGTTTGCTTGTTTGATTGTTAGTTTTTGTTTTTCTTTCGTTTTGGGGGAAATCTGGGTAAATATTTAATAACTGTTTTGGTTGAAGATCTTGATGTTGCCCATTGTTACTTTGAACATGCCGACTGTATTGCTAAGGGTAGATAAGCAAACCGGAGGGGGCGGGGATGGCTGGGCGGAACGGTCGCATCACTCCCCTCCCCCTTTATAGTGAACTGATAAAATGGTCGGCACATATCACCTCCAAGTAACATCGGGGGGTGGGGGGGGGGGGGGGGTAGGAGCACGGGATTCCTTTAGACAATATTTCCCTAGAATATCTCAGTCTGGTTAAGTTGCATTTTTTCGAAGCACATTATAGTTATACGAACTAAACCGTGGCTAACACTGCTTTGCAGCACTACACGAAACATTGCTCATTGTTTCTTTATTTATCCGTTCTGCATACTTTATTTCTTAACAGGGAGTACACATTTATCAGTTTCGTGCGTGACCCTTTGGATAGAATGGTTTCTCAATATTACTTCACCCGGTACGGAGACGATGACTTTACAAACGTCAAGAAATTACATGATATAACGAAACCAGAGTTTATAAATGAGGTAATAGTAATAAAAACAATAACACAAGTCTTCTAACTGATGTGGCAGAGAATCGGTGAACTATGAAACGTTACTGAAGTAATGCACGGTTATATTCTCCATATGGCTACTACTTGCTCTTTACTGTTTAACTTTTTTTTTTCATTTGTACTTGTAACGTTAGTGCATACTAACATACTATTATTATCATTATTATTTCAACATTTACTAGAAATGAAGTTCGAGCAGATTCGAATATCTCAATCATTAGTACTTCAACACTCACAAACAGAAGGCATTCTTAATCGCTACAATTTTAATGTTGCATTAATTCAATTTTGAATTGAATTCAGAATCTAAAAGAGTCTGGAATTCTGAATGTTTAAGCGACAATTTGAAGTGTTTATTAAACTAAGGGGAAAACCCAGTAATTTTTAAGTCGGTATTACTTTCCATCAATGGCGCAAATCCATTTTGAAATTCGGAAGGGGGGGGGGGGGCACCACATGATTTAACTGTCCAAAATGTCTGAAATTTTCTGACAATCATTGTCTTTTATAAAGTTTGGAATTCCAAAGAATTTGTTTTTTCCTGTTCTTGTTTTCGTAGACTTTCAACGATTGCGTGCTTCGTAAACGTCGAGCATGTTCTAGTGATAGTTATCTAAGTCAACAACTACGTTTCTTCTGTGGCTATCATCCGAGGTGTCGGTATGTGGACTATGCTTGTTCGAACTATAGCTTTTTAAAATACGAAATATTTACATTTATTCAGACAAGCTTTTGTTTCATTTCGCCTGAACTATGAAAGATGGTTATGTCAGAATTTTCTCTCAAGACATTTGAAACTCAAGAAATTCAATACAAAAAACCCAAACACACACACACACACATTCACACACATGCACTTGTGGGAAACTCTATTCATTTCTCCTATTGTATTTAGTACCCCGCAAGTACTTCTCCTATTGTATTTTGTACCCCACAAGCTTGACGGAATAAAGGCCATCATTGTGCTCTTTTGTTCTCTGTTCCCCACAAGACTATATATGTGACCCGACGCCTCAAAACATACAATAACTCGCCAAAAGTATTTTTTTTTTTGTTTTATACATTTTCTGAAAGTAGAGATTCTCAGCTTTCCAATGGTATATCACTTGCCTAGTTTACTCAATGATAACACATTTAAATATCACATTTAGAATCGGTATGTAACCAGCAATCAATAACTCCTATTCAGAGAAAATGGCCATTTAAGTTCGGAACAAAAGAGTGCTAAACCTTCGCTCTCTGTGTGCGCCCAAGTAAAACTGGGTATTCAAATGGCCATAGCAACCGGTATGAAGGGATTATCAGATTAGGCTGAATTTTGGCACGCTGCTCCAGGAGGACCTATTCATTACTCACTCCAAAAATCAATTTAATACCTTTAGAGGTTAAGTAGTAATTTGGCATTGAATGAAAGTATTACTAAAGCTCTCCAAACATTCATTAGCTCGACAGGTGAAAAAAAGGAGTCATTTTAAAATGCCCCCAAAACATATTTCTAAGTCGAATTACGACTCACAAACTTGAGACATGATAGAATGATAATGAAACTACCCATTTCTATCAAAAACAGAAATTTACTCATCCAAGCAAATTTACTATTTTGGGCTGTTTGCTACGTTGTGGCCCATGCGACTTATTGTAGGTTTTGAGGCGGCGGGTCACATATATTCTTCAGTGAAAGGGTACCCACGATTAACAAATAGACGAAATAATGAAGAAAAAATACTAGAAATAAAGAGAGATCAATGAGGTATCTAAGGCGAAACACATCAGGGAACACTTGCCCCGGTGGTGCTTTATTAAAAGGGGCGCAAAAATTCCCAGTTTAATTTTAAATGCTGATATTTTTACTCCTCACATAACATTACTAAAAGAGTTAAACTGGTCTTTTTCACAAAGAGTCGATTACCAATTCTGTTTATATATGTTTAAAGTAATAAATTGGCTTGCACCTGAAGATCTAAAAGAATTAATATTTGTTAGAACCCCGCGGATAAAAACGAGATATACTTTAAACTCTCCTCTCTATGTACCCAAACCAAAATCCGAATACATGAAAAAGTCCTTTCAGTACCATATACTATCGTTATGGAATAAACTTCCCATTAATCTTCAAAATACAACATCCCTTCAATTGTTTAAGATTAAATGTAAAATTCTATCAACGACTAATCATTTTATTCCTAAACCTCTGATTTAGGCTCCGTCTTTTATATTTGTGACCAGGCACCTTAAAACCACCAAAAAGTCGCACTGTGTGATTTTCAGTTAGAGCTCAATCAATGTGTTTTTGGTTGGCATGGTCAAATTTTAGTTTTGGGTATTTCCTGAAAGAGTATACTTTTTTCTAAGTAATCTAAAAATTTGGAGGCACCAAACAATCTAAAAGTGGTATTTTAGACAGTTTTTTATTAGACTTATGTGTGTCTTCTCTGGATTTTGTTGTATTACTTTTCTTCTTTACGACCCTGAATACTTGTCTCATTTTGATCTCCCATAAATTTTAAATGGAGTAAGTTCTTGCATTGATACTTGTGCACTATGATGAACAGGATATGACTAATTAGTATGCCAAGTTTTAGGACAATCTGATAATCCCTTCATAGAAATTTTCATTGAGTTCTAATCCTCCTTTTGTCACCTTAGCACAACACCTTGCAAGTCAGAGTGCTTCAATAGACTGCAAACTTTAAACCCTTATTTCTCAGAAGTAACATTATGAGGGACTGTGCATTCTTCTCTTTGTAGGAACCTCCAATGCTAATAAGTTATATCATTTTAAAGCTGATAATCTGCTCTTTCAGAATCAGAACTTAACTAAAAATTCATATCTGGCGACTTTTTGGTGGTTTTGTGGTGCCTTGTCACATTTTATACTTTAATTAATTTTAACTTCTCAAAACTTTGTCTCTTTCACCCTTTTTTGTATTGTTCATTTCCATATAATTTACTTTTGGTATAATGTACTTGTACTTTGTTTTGTATTCATTGATTCAATATTTTATATTTATATTTCTATGTAACGTGTATATTTGGTCTAATACCCATTTGGTCTAAACCCACATCGTCTAATCATCATTTCGTCCAATTACCATTTTTTCTAATCTCATTTTTTTCTAATTCTCAGTTCGTCTAATAACAAAGTTGCCAAATAGATCAAATGGCTATTAGAGGAATTGACTATAGACCAAATGGTAATTAGACAAAATGACAGTTAGACCAAATGGTAATTCGACGAAATGATGATTAGAACAATTGGTTATTAGACCAACCAATATTAGAACGAATGATGTTAGACCAATTGGCTATTTGATCAACTGGTTGTAGACCAAGTGGCAATAAACTCTTTATATTTAATCAAAACAACATGCAGCGTGCGTCGTCTAGTGGTAGTGGGTAAATTGCCACTTGGTCTAATGCCCACTGGTCTAATAGCCAAATGGTCTAACATCATTCGGTCTAACAACACTTGGTCCATCACCAACTCGTCTAATCAACATTTGGTCTAATAACTATTTGGTCTAATAATCACTTCGTCTAATGTTCACTTGGTCCAATATCTATTTCGGCTAAAACCAGTTGGTCTAAACACCACTTGGTCTAATTATCAGTTCGTCTAATGTTCACTTGGTCCAATATCTATTTCGGCTAAAACCAGTTGGTCTAATAATCAACTGGTCTAATTATCATTTCGTCTAATAGCCATTTCGTCTAAACCCATTTGGTCTAACACCCACATCGTATAATCATCACTTCGTCTAATTACCATTACGTCTAATCATCGTTTGGTCTAATTCTCAGTTCGTCTAATAATCGTTTGGTCTAATGTTCACTTGGTCTAATATCCATTTGGTCTAATACTATACATACAAGTAATTAGCCTGTCATATAAACATTGCATGGGCCGTGGAACCGGGGTGGGGAAGGGGGGGGGGGGGGGAGAGTTATAGGGCTAGAGCCCCTTTAGGCGCGTAACCAGGGGGTGGTGGGGACAAAAAAAAAGTGAGAACGAAAAGCGTTTGGGGGGGGGGAAGAGAAAAAACCCTGAAAAGACGCTACGGCCGTTATCTTTCTCTCAGTTATCGTTCTCTCAAATTTGCTAAAACGTCAAAGTGTTCGCACTTTGCGCAGGAAGGGGGAAAACATGAAGGGCACCCATTTAATTACGTGTTGGAAAATGCGATACCCGCCGACTCCCAAAATACGGGTCTTCCTCCCCTGATAGCAGAAAGTGTTAAAAAATGACGTGATATTTACGTCGTGGTTTTCGTCTTTTTTACGTCCTGTAATTACGTCAATAAGACGACAACTTGCACCAACGCAAGACGTCAAGAGGACGTCTTATTTTGACGTCATCTCTACGTCTTCATTTCTCTTCCCTGATAGCAGACAGTGTTAAAAATGACGTGATATTTACGTCGCGGTTTTCGTCTTTTTTACGTCCTGTAATTACGTCAATAAGACGACAACTTGCACCAACGCAAGACGTCAAGAGGACGTCTTATTTTGACGTCATCTCTACGTCTTGTACACTGTAAAAACTAAAGTGCGACTTTTAGGGGCATGTATAGTGACTGCACCTGAAATGCTGTTTATAGCACTTGTAGTGTGCTAATTTACCAGCAAAAAAAAAATGTGACCGTGGCGAGCCTCGAACCAGGTTCCGCTGATTGAGAGGCGCTGACGTTACCAATGGACTAACGAATGCTTCTTGCAATCCAATTTAGTCATGGGAGTCAAGTAGATAACATGAACTATGTGGTGTCGTAAATTCACTATGTTAGAATATGATCTGCTCTAAATCGTACAATGTGAGTTAGTCTAGCGGTAATGCCAGCAATTCTCAATCAGCGGACCCTGGTTCGAAGCTCGCCCAAATCATTTTTTTTAATGAATGTTTAGCAGTTTAAGGAGCCGGTCCAGCTCCCGTGAAAGTGCTGAAATAGCACGCTGTGTGCATTCAATAGCACTCTGAGTGCAGTCCCTGTGCATGCCCTCAAAAAGTGCTATATACAGGACTTCAGTTTTTACAGTGTACAGATGACGTCAAAATAAGACGTCCTCTTGACGTCTTGCGTTGGTGCAAGTTGTCGTCTTATTGACGTAATTACAGGACGTAAAAAAGACGAAAACCACGACGTAAATATCACGTAATTTTTACCACTTTCTGCTATCAGGGTTTTTTATGCTTGTCAGCTATGGAGGGAAACTGGACCCCCCCCCCCCCGAGAGAATTTGGAGGGCTGGCAAAAACAAAATTGTTGTCGACACCACCCCCTCCCCCTCCCCTTTGGGTGAAAAGTATGCATTATGCCCCCTTCTTTTATTGTGCCCCCTCCCCTTTTAGAACGAAAACCTTTTTTTTTGCTCGTAAAGGATTATTGAGGGAAAATCGACCCCATAACTCCTCGCCGCCCCCCCCCCCCCCCCACTGAGCAAATTTGGAGGGCTTGGAAAAAAAGTTGTCGCTCCCCCCCCCCCCCCCCCCCCCCCCACACTCCCTTGCTGGGAGGGCTTGTTTACATTAGGCTTGGCCCCTGCCCCCCCCCCCCCACCCCCCCCCCCCCCCCCCCCCCCTTGACTGACTGACTTTTGGAGAGCTGGCGAGACCCCAAAAATCCTTTTTTTTTTTTTGCTTGTCAGATAATTAGGCTATGGAGGGATACTGGACCCCCCCCCCCCCCCCCCCCCCCGAGAGAATTTTGGAGGGCTGGCAAAACAATTTTTTTAAAGCTATAGGCAAGCTGTTGGGGCACTGGCCGAGGGCACTGGCATTTTGTGGTTATTTTTACATTTGTGGTTGACATGTTGTGGCATTTGTGGTTATTTTGACATTTGCGGGTGCAATGTTTTTACATTTGTGGTTATTTTTACATTTGTGGTTGATTTTTACATTTGTGGGCTCTACAGGGGCAATTTCACTATTTGCCCCGGGCGCAATTATCATTTGATACCACTAAAAAAGTTGAGGCTCTGAAATCAAATACTGGTAATGACACAAGATTTTTCTAGTTTTTTATATTTTATTTTTTATTTAGTGTTTAAAACGGGGAGTGAGTTGAACTAAACATAAAAATATATAAATATACCTCTTTTTTTGTATGAAGGTTGTTGCAAGCTACGGAAAGAGTTCAATCATGAAAACTGTAAAATATTTTAAGAGACTTTGGATAATCTAAAGCCTGGCTCCCACGAGGTGTTAGATCAGTAGCGTAAATCACTCCAACTATTGTTAAATTCAGTGGAAATCACGCAGCAGTGAAAACCCGGCGCGTGCAATTGCCCTTGCAAGCATACGAAGTTCCTGCGTTCTCTTTGCATTCATTGCGTCTATATGCAAGCTGCGCTCTTTTTTGCGCTGGAGACTCTAGTTTAGAGCAGAGCAGAAACTGAAATTCCTTACGCAACATGAGCGCAGAACGAGCACAGAATTGTTGGAGTGATCGACGCTAGTGATCTAACGCCTCGTGTGAACCGGGTTTAAGAATCTGTCTTCAGAGTTTCGACCCTTCAATCTCTTAAGATTTGACCCCTTAAAATTATTTAGTCAAGACATTGACAAAAATGTCAGTCTAATCATAGCGCCCCAGAGGCCCTGGAAAGGCAACCCCCGGTAAGATCGATTTCTTTAAAACTAGCCCATGCACCAAACTTTGTCAAACAGGAATTAGTGTGCCTGTACATTACAAAAGAGTATGATTAGGAAAGGTTTGTCAGACACCCCTAAAATGGGAGAAAGCAACGATTTCCCCTAAAAACCATGGTACAAAAGTTGTCAGCGTCTAGAAGTAAGGCTTCACTTCACATTGATTTAAAACGGACAAACAATGCCGATGGGAAGAGGGTGTCAGACCCCTTTTAAATCATCAGATTGTCCTTTGACCAAATGTAGACGCCTATATTCTGCGTGTACAGAAAAAAATGTAGCTTTCAATTAAATAACTCCTAAGTGCTAAAGTATATTAATTATCAACATCACATTCACGTGGCAGAGAGTTTTCATTTTTGATTACTCACTATGGAAACAAACAGAGAACAATTGGGGTTCAGTTTATACCAATACTACTTATCAATTAAGTGGATAAACGAACAAATAAGGACAACCGCACAACAAACATTACCTTAGGAACTAAGTCCCAATTTGTTTCTTAAGATAAACATTAAAAAACGTCAAGACAGAGTTTGCTTGGGGTTTGCCATAATGGCCATGACTAAGCTCAATTGAAGTTTATCCACTCTTTAATGTAGAATTTATCATGTTATTCGATGCCCTCCTAAAAATGAAACTGAACAATATGGTTCGTATCCATAAAGTACAGCAAAGGAAAAAATATTAGACCAAGAATGGTTACTGATAGTGTTATTTTTGTGGTAAAGATGGAAATAAAATATCATAAAAACCAGGTACCATTGCTGGAATTTGTTATTCATTCATTGAAATACAAAGACAAATCATTGTCATTAGTTTGATAGATATTATAGTACATTTATTAAAGAAGCTTGGTGTAATATTTTTTTCCAGGGCTGTATATGACTAAAGTTAAAACTGGTCTAACTTTATTATTCCACTGATTAATGGAAATGTAAAGCTTTCCATGTTGTAAAAATTAAATTATCACTGCAACAAAACGAATGTTTGATTTTTTGATTTTTTTATTATTTTTGTTTCATGTTACGTGATTTTTTTTTCATTTAGTTACAGAAATTCGGTAAGTGAACGGGATGAGGAGTTTCAAGCTTAGCGCTCCATAAATCACTTGACTAAAATCTGCCAACCCAAACCTGCACTAAATTTAGAGTGTATTTTTTAATGTATACAGGCCTAAAAGTGTGAATAATTATCTTGAAAGTTCATTTATGATATTTGTTAAAGCGGTTGGCGACACCGTGGCATAGAAGTGGTTAATGATCCCCCTCTCTTTCTCCCTTTATTCTGAATACCATGTAACACTCGCATTCTCACTTCCATATTGATACGACTGTCTCATTTTGCGTGTTGGCTCGTGCTCGCGGCGAAAGCAGAAATTCTGACGTCATTACGTGATTGGCCGATATGACGTCAAGCTCCATTGTGGCCAGGAGAGTCACGCTTTGAAACCATAGGAGTATTTTGTGCTACATATCATCCGAAATAATCAGTTACAGATTCCTAATACCGCAAATAAGTTAAAATTGAAATAAAAACAATATGAAGTAACAAATACGGAAGTAAATAAATAGAAATATTTGATGATATTAATTGCGTTCAGATTGCTTCATGACTTCAACCCTCTGTCTACAGGCTTGTAAAAAACGTGCTCTTCTTTGATAGGACAGGTGCGGTGGGGGGGTTGGAAGAAATGGGCGTAACCAGCCAATTATAACTGATGTACGATAATGGCGGCATTCTATCCTGGCTGTGCTTGCTTCCTTATGGCCTAGTTCCGTGGCAAATGGCGCTGGAAGAGGAGGTTGTCAAATCCCCATCGACTATATTACAGGGACGTGAAGACTTATTTTTGATTGGGTACGGTGGGTGAACTTTCAAATCGTATATGACATGAAGGGTCCAATGATGGATAAAGCATCAAAGATTATTCGAGTGAATGTGCTCTTTGTTTTAAATGAAAATTGATTTGTTATCACTGTTTTTGCGAAATCCCATTGTCTACAACTTTGCACTGTTTGCAGCTGACGCTAGTGGGTGTTGGTCAATGAGACAAAACGTATCAATATGTTGATCAAGGCTGACAACACTTATTCACAGGGAATGAAGTCAGACGTTAACAAAGGCATGCATATTAGTAGTTACGTCCTATTCCCGCCAAAAGCACAGTTTGATTGGTAAAGTTTACACAGACAAAAATAAGGCCTATACCTTATGATAAATTAATGGTCTGCCGCTGTACATTGTTAATGGAAGAAACGTGAAGAGGACGGAAAGAGGAACATCAATAGCGCCATCTATAGTGAACTGTAGATACAAATTTACTCCCCCCCCCCCCCCTGTTAATTCCGATTGATTGCTGGCATACCTTGATATTACAGCGAATAATTACGAATAATCACGATCGACAGCTTTCTAACATAGGAGATGGGATACTAACATCTTACTATACTAATGATGACCATTAATAACACCATTTTCACCAAAAAAAAAAAAAAAAAAAAGTCGCTCGTGGGCTTTCCGAAGCCTACGCCAAACCTACTAATAAAAGTGACTGGCGCAAATAATCTGAAGAGATTGAAGAGCGCCATCATATCAAGAACCAATCAACCAACCAATCAGCTTGTCAACACGATGATTTGATCAAGCAAATTTGGAGAGTCATGTTGAAAATAGAAATTAATATCATCTCTGAATTTTACAATGGTGGAAATGGTGGACGGTATACATGCTATACAGGGTTGGGTTCTTTTTCTTGGACCCCCATTTAGTTACTTGGGTCCGGAACTTTAATAATCCTAGGTGGTGAAAGGGGGAGGAGGGTGGGGTGGTGACCTGGAGTCCCATCTCGTACGCTTATTCATGCTTTATATGTTATACTATAAGAGACGTTGCATGAAGACAAAAATAAAATAAGCCATTTACACATGCCAAACCCTTCGGTGACACGTCCATTTCCATAGGGTTAATACAGGGACCACCCGGTTCCCGAAGGCAATGGGTTGCAAATTCATTATTATTTTATGAAGTTGCAGTAGTGTGCAACAAAATAGGATAGTCACCCATCCAATTTCGAAATTTAGATGGGATCCTTGCTGGCGTTCATACTTTTACCCCCTCCCCATCCATGAGATTAAAATTCTGTTTTTCCCATAGCATTGACCCTTTCTTTGCCCCCACCCCCTCCCACCCCCCCCCCCCCCCCCCCCCCTCCCCAGTTAGGCTTACGGGCACAACTTCGCCAGGAATCAAAATTACAGATTCTAAATTTCGCTTCGCTCGTTCACAAAAAAGTTGACCACTTTATTATCTTGGAAATATAATTTTGATATTAAGATGTTTAAAAAAATGACAAATAAATCACTCACCTCACTGCCTGAATATTGGTGATGTCAAAATTCTTCAGTTTCAGTTTCAGTTTCACTTTGTCTTCATGTTTCATATAAGATAAATGGAACATAAACAATGACTAGTGCATTGTACATTTGAAATACTTTCAAGAACGGCTCACCCGTCCACTGACTTCTCCCTCGTCCACTAGTCAGATCGAAAACGCGTCAAACATGACATTGCCGTCCTCTCTAAAACGTGAACCTCGCTTCAGCCATTGTTAGCTTTATGCTTCACCTACTTTGTATGCAGTTAACACAAAGCAGTCCATTGTCGCTGGGAAGGTCTTATACGGCGTTCACGTTGACACATTCGAAATTAACTCCCTAATGTCTTAATCACTAGGCCACTGAGACATTTCTCACAAAGTTAGGAGGGACAATAAAGTTTTACGCTCGAGGCTAAATGTGTAGAATGGAGCCAGTTTTCAGAGTCTCAAAGTTTATTAATTTCCACAATTGTGTCTTTTTTTTTTTTTACACCAATACATAACAATATTAACACCAATACATAACAATTAGAAACATAGACATACATGTAGCTATAACAGATCATAATGCAATACACGTGGGTAAGATTTACAGTTAATAATGCAATTTGCATGTTGTAAACATGGTACAGGGAATCATAAGAGGGGGATCATTAAGAAAGCATGGCTTTTGTATTGTTTTTGTATTTCAATATGCAACTTTGTATCTGATCGAAGACTGCATTTCGATTTACCTTACAGTTCGTTATCACTTCACTCTTACCACACTAAGCTAGGTTTTGATGTATACACTTAAGTTAGACTTCAAACAATACAATTCGATAATATTTCGTAATATTTCGTAATATCTGTGAAATCTTAAAAGGCATCTTTGATGCAAATACCGTTAGGATACGTACAGATGGGATTTTAACAATTATATTTGTGACCCGACGCCTCAAAACCTACAATAAGTCGCCAAAATATTTTTTTTGGTTTTATACATTTTCTGGAAGTAAAGATTCTCAGCTTTCCAATGGTATATCATTTGCCTAGTTTACTCAATGATAACACCTTTAAATATCACATTTAGAATCAGTATGTAACCAGCAATCAATAAATCCTATTCAGAGAAAATGGCCATTTAAGTTCGGAACAAAAGAGTGCTAAACCTTCGCTCTCTGTGTGCGCCCAAGTAAAACTGGGTATTCAAATGGCCATAGCAACCGGTATGAAGGGATTATCAGATTAGGCTGAATTTTGGCACGCTGCTCCAAGAGGACCTATTCATTACTCACACCAAAAATCAATTTAATACCTTTAGAGGTAAAGTAGTAATTTGGCATTGAATGAAAGTATTACAAAAACTCTCCAAACATTCATTAGCTCGACAGGTGAAAAAAGGAGTCATTTTAAAATGCCCTAAAAACATATTTCTAAGTCGAATTACGACTCACAAACTTGAGACATGATAGAATGATAATGAAACTACCCATTTCTATCAAAAACAGAAAATCGACTGATCCAAGCAAATGTGACCCGACGCCTCAAAACCTACAATAAGTCGCCAAAATTATTTTTTTTTGTTTTATACATTTTCTGAAAGTAGAGATTCTCAGCTTTCCAATGGTATATCATTTGCCTAGTTTACTCAATGATAACACCTTTAAATATCACATTTAGAATCAGTATGTAACCAGCAATCAATAAATCCTATTCAGAGAAAATGGCCATTTAAGTTCGGAACAAAAGAGTGCTAAACCTTCGCTCTCTGTGTGCGCCCAAGTAAAACTGGGTATTCAAATGGCCATAGCAACCGGTATGAAGGGATTATCAGATTAGGCTGAATTTTGGCACGCTGCTCCAAGAGGACCTATTCATTACTCACACCAAAAATCAATTTAATACCTTTAGAGGTAAAGTAGTAATTTGGCATTGAATGAAAGTATTACAAAAGCTCTCCAAACATTCATTAGCTCGACAGGTGAAAAAAAGGAGTCATTTTAAAATGCCCTAAAAACATATTTCTAAGTCGAATTACGACTCACAAACTTGAGACATGATAGAATGATAATGAAACTACCCATTTCTATCAAAAACAGAAAATCGACTGATCCAAGCAAATGTGACCCGACGCCTCAAAACCTACAATAAGTAGCCAAAATTATTTTTTTGTTTGTTTTATACATTTTCTGAAAGTAAAGATTCTCAGCTTTCTAATGGTATATCACTTGCCTAGTTTACTCAATGATAACACCTTTAAATTTCACATTTAGGATCAGTATGTAACCAGCAATCAATAACTCCTATTCAGAGAAAAATGGCCATTTAAATTCGGAACAAAAGAGTGCTAAACCTTCGCTCTCTGTGTCCGCCAAAGTAAAACTGGGTATTCAAATGGCCATAACAACCGGTATGAAGGGATTATCAGATTAGGCTGAATTTTGGCACGCTGCTCCAGGAGGACCTATTCATTACCCACTCTAAAAATCAATTTAATACATTTAGAGGTAAAGTAGTAATTTGGAATTGCATGAAAGTATTACAAATTTCGGCGATTTCGATTTTGTAGCTCGACAGGTGAAAAAAGGAGTCATTTTAAAATGCCCCAAAAACATATTTCTAAGTCGAATTACGACTCACAAACTTGAGACATGATAGAATGAAAATGAAACTACCCATTTCTTTCAAAAACAGAAAATCGACTGATCTAAGCAAATTTACTATTTTTGGCTGTTTGCTACGTTGTGGTCCGTGCGACTTATTGTAGGTTTTGAGGGTGCGGGTCACATTTGTTTCTAAATTAAAATACTAATTACCTTTTCCCCTTGCTTACTTAAAGTCAAGGAGCAAAAAGACAAATAAATAGAGGACAAAAAACCGTATGAATATATCAAATTTCATCAAACAAAATATACCAAGAAAAACTTTCCCCAAATTATAAATTCCTTATTCACACATAATTGAAATGAAAACGTAAAATGTGCGATGTATTTACAGCTTAGTAAATGTGAATTGGAGCAAACACAGAGCAACATATTAATATAACATAACTGTATTCATACTTACCTTAATCCTATATCACCACCTGTGTATCATGTCATGAATATCCCCCCCCCCCCCATACGTGTTGTGGAATTTATCATTTAATCATCTGCATGGCATGCAAGGTAGCCTATGATCAGGAGAGAGATGGATCGCATGCTGGTATACAGAATTTTGGCAATCTCGTGTCAGGTAAAAGAAGTCAGAGCTTCTGAGAACTTTAACATTCATGCTCTTTCTCTGATGCTGTCACGTCTATGTTCATCTGAGTTTCTCAATATATGAAGGTTTGATTTCCCTATGATAATTTCACCACACAAACACCAACCCCACCACAAAGTGTTTGGAGGAGATCACCAGTGTTCACACGTACCCACAAGACTATCCGAATATACCGTACTGGAAAAAAGATTGTGACGTAACAAAGGCGGCGATTTTCAATCCGTTTTATTTTCGATCAGATCGAATGTCAGCATGTGATCATTGACGTCTTGACTAGGAGCAACATTTCTATTAGTATTCACAACGCACTTAAAGACGTCAAACTCCCTTGGGAGGTAACCCTTCTTAAAGGTAATATCAGTACGATAGGAAACGACCACAATCGTCAAAAAGGCGACAATAGAGGCCAGAATGCGAAACGGGAAGAGCTGTCCGAGCTCCTCGTCATAGAATGGGAAGTGGATTAGAGGTTGAGGGCGGGTTCGCCGCCGGCCAGTCGGAGGAAGAGCCCGAGAACAAAACCACAGGCTGAGCCGTAGGGGTTGGACTTCTCAACGTGGATTACACAGACAAACTGCGGGAAGAGCACAACGTAAACGAAATCGGAACAGAGGACGAAAAGGACGTAGATAGACGCGACATATAACGCCATGATGGTAGCTATGGTTGCAACAACAACCACCGCAACACGGAGCACCCACATCATTTCTCGTTCAGAGGCCTGTAGAGAGAAATTCATGTTTACAAATTTATATACGGAAACAATCGTACACCGTCAATAAAGGTAGCAGTTACATTCGTTGAAAATAAATGGCCACGAAGTAGAAGCGAGGGCAAGGGTTCTTTCTATGTCATCAAAGTAAATGAAAAGAAATAATATAGTTTATTGTCACTACAAATTATTTTCATTAGAAATATACCGCTTGCCTGACGATTTTATTGTAGATGTTTCTTACAAATATTGAGATTGAGGCGAGCACGGACGAGTCGGTGGATGACATTACTGCGGCAGAGATGGCACCCAGGCCAAGAAAGGCGACCACGGGGGGAGTGAGATACTGGATAACGGCGGGTAGAATGAGACCGGGATCTCTGTTGAGGTCTGTTTTATTGAGGTTGATGTTGGTCATCGTCCAATCGGTGTAACAGGTAAATATCATTTTGAAAGAGATGGAGAGACACACTAATGGGGTGTTGCAAGAAAGTTGCGATTGATTGCAAGTTGCAACTGATCGGTACTGACCAATCAAAATCATTGTTGCAAGCGCATCTTCTTGAATGGGCAGACCCTGAACAATTCAGAATGGTTGTTCTAATTTGCTTTACAATTTGCAATCGATTGCAATTTTCTTGCAACACCCTATAAGAATGTGTTTATGTTCTTGGTATGTTGTGTAGTTTGCTCTGTTAAGGTGCATTTTCAGTTCATATCTTTCACCCCCCCCCCCCCCCAAAAAAAAAAGAACCAAAAACAAGAAAGAAATCGTGATATTCGAATTCTTATTTTATTTCATTTCACCAAAAAAGAGACAAATAACCCCCAAAATATCAAATGAGGCGGGTCAAAAGAAAAGGAAAGGAGGAAGGGACGAAAAAAAAAACCAGACAGGGATTACGTTCTTTTGGCCTTATATGTGGGGACCTTTTGGTCGCTTCCAACATTACTTATGTGACTGTGCTTCATAGAAATTTATCAAACGGGTTCAAGAATGTAGCCATCCTGATTGGTCAAATAACACCACGTGACCGTGCAAAAAAAGTACTAACGCACGGCAAAAAGCTGCACTGCTGAGCTGCGTACCTCTGGTGCATGCAAACTTAGGCTTCTTACGGAAAGTTTTGTCACCGTTTTCACCGCGGCCAAAGTTAAAAAGGCCGATTAGCGGGATTTTCTCCCGGATCTTGTAATATCCATCGGCGACTATAAGAAGTCGCCGTTCAGCGGGATTAGCGCGAACTTTTGTTAAGAGATCCGCCCTGCGATTCCTTCGATTTCGCCGACTTCCTGTTCTTTATTTTTGTTCTGCCTTGAAGGAAGTTGTATATTAGGTGTTTTGAAAGAGCGCCACTTACGTTTTAATGGTGACTCATTCTGCTTCATTTTGCTTCTTATTTTCTTTGGAAAAAGTACGAATGTATTGAAGTCTCCGTCAAAGTACCGTACGTATCAGTTGTCATAGTTTTCTGAGAAAAAAAATACCTAGGTTTGTGCCATGACAAAGTCGGCCCCTAACATTTAATTTTCCCACATCGAGCCCACCACAAAAATATATAGTAATGATAAACGACATAAAAATTAATACACGAATAAGTAAAGGACGGTGAATACATTCTTGCGCCGGACAACTATTCAAAATATTGCTTTATGTTCCAAACCAAAAAAAAAAACTCAACTAATAACAATAAAAATCCAATCCCAAAATACATTGTTTAGTTTCCAAGCAATGCAATTATAAATTCACTTTCACATTTTAATAGTTGTATGTAGCCGTCATGGCTGCGGATAAAAAAAATGAAATTGAAATATCAGAACGAAAAACTTAATGTTCTCGAGTTAAGACCGGATTTCTGAATATAAATACAACTTTACTTTTGCATGGGTCGCGGAACCAGAACTGGGGACGGGGCCTGGGGGCTGCAGCCCACCCCCCCCCCCCCCCCCCCTACCCTTTTTTGAGTAAACACGTTTCATAAAATTAATGATTTAGCTTAATATATTATCATTAATGAGTGAAATCAAATCAGCCCCACACGCACACTTTCAAAAACGCCCCTGTGTTGAAAGAGTAGCCTTTCTTTCTTTTTTGGCTTTGCCCTATATTTTTAACGTTTTCGTTATATATGTCAACAACATCTATTGGGTAATTCGGAATAATATTAAGCACACTTTATTCGAGCGCATGAATTAAAAGAATATTACTTAGTGCTTTGGGTAATGTTGTTACAAACCAGCATGATTGGGCAGTTATATAATGAGCGCTTTATTGAAATTAAAACATTATCGATGTGTTATGCGCAATGAAATCCCAGCTTAAATTTCGTGTTTAATATTACACAAGTAAGTTTTATTTTTTGAAATATCGATCTCGATCAGCCGTCTGGTCTTAAAAAGGAACTCCAAAATATGGGGAAAATGGGGAGAAAAGTGATTCGATAAGTCCGTTTGTTGTATTAAGAGGGATCGAGTAAAAGAGCGAGAGAGCGAGGTAATTTATTAAAATTATAAGAATTCCGGAACGATGACAAACTTTTGTGATTGCGCCTGTCCCCGGATAAGGTTGTTGACTTTGATATGTACGTCGTTAACCTTCATAAGGATCTTTTTCATCACCATGTTTGGTGAGATGCCCTGTCCCATAGGAAACTGTAAGTAACATTAAAAATACATGTAGATTGATGTAGAAGATGGATGGCATAAAGAGAGGGAGAGGGTGGAGTGATGTGGCAGAGAGACAAGGGGGACTGGGTGGCAGGGAAAGAAAGAGAGAGACTGTCAGGATGAAGGAGAAATTGACTCTGTCTTGGAGAAGTGACAGGAAGTCGTGAATGCTTTATAGGTCGATTTATATTTCAACCCCCCCCCCCCCCCTTGTCCCCCGCAATTTTGAGATAAAGATAACGGCTCGTAGAAAACAATTTTTAGGCGGAAAGTTATAGTTCGACACCCTGACTGCTTTTCAGTTATTTGGACGTAATACTGCACCGTATGTAACAGGGGTGGTTACAGGGAGGGGGAGTCCCCACCCCCCCCCCCCTTCCCCTTCCCGCGCGAAGCGCGAAAGCTCCGACGTGTGGCCCATGCGAACCATTTGTACCTGCAAGACATTGGAGAACTAGAAAGGCCGTCAAAGGCCGCGCTACAGAGTAGTTGCATTCTTTCCCTAAACGATTCTTTCCTGTCATTATATTTTATATTTTATATTTTTCTCCTTTTTTATCGCAATAAAGACTTCCAGATTTGGCATAATCTACTATTTAATACATGCATGTAAAATATTATGGTTACTTATTGTTATTATGTAATTTGGCACAATGATACTGGGTGTGAATATATTTGTTTGTGTATTTTACCTTGATTATTGTGAAAAATGTTATTTTGAAAAAGGAAGTAATAAAATATTCTTAAAAACAAAAAAAGAACTCTCCGAACTGAAGTTTCTATAACCGATCATCACCAAAAATCTAATCGATTCTTTTCTTAATCGATTCTTTCCTGTCACTATCCGAAATGAAGTTGGGGTCAAAACTTCAAGGTCACACAGAATTTGCAGGGGTCAACCAATCATCACCAAAATCTAATCGATTCTTTCCTGTCACTATCCGAACATTCCATGAAAATTTGGTGCGAATCCGTTCACCCGTTCTCTTGTACACAAAAAAAAAAACAAAAAACAAACAAACAAACACACGGAGGGAGCCCTTTACATATTACCCTCGCCGATTTCATCGGCGTGGGTAATCACTAATAAAAGATGATCATTTCCATTCACATGTGTTGTTGTAAAGAAACTCCATATGCACATGCAGACCTCGATCCCTATACCGATATGCATCTTTTGAATGCAAACAAGGAGATAAACCTTTATCTTTTTAAAGCAGAAACTGGGGAACTTCCCTCTCTTTATACCCCAGTGAAATCCCCTTTCTTATTTACACAATATACTAACTGAATGTTTGTTTGCAAAGTTTCAAATTGCAGAACATAAAATTGTATCAATTTGTCGCAAAATAACATTCAGATTTATTTTCATCAAAGGCATTCACTATGTTGCAAATTTGTTATATGATATAAATGAAAAGTCTTTTTTCGGGGTATATGGGGTATTGATATCTGAAAAGTGTTATTTTCGTTTCTGGTACTTAAAGGGATATTCAAATTCTCACTGATACTGACTCAGCCCCCTCATTTTCTGTTTTTATTCATTGAATGTGGAGTGGAATAAGAAAATTGTTGTTGGACAGAAGATTTTCTTCCCCTGAAATTGAACGCCGCAGTTACATCTATAGAAAATGTGAATGCCTTATTTCACCTTTGGCTTGTAAATCTCTATTGTATAAGAAGATCAAGGGAAGCGAGCATTCGTGTATTATATTGTTTCAATAGAGCCGGACACGCGTCCGTGATTTGACTCTTCGTCACAAACAATGCGGCATATGCAAATTTGACCTGGCTATAAAAATAAATAATAAAACAAGATAATAGGAGTTTTCTCCGACCATAATTAGCATTAAAAGCCGGTTGAGAGGAGAATGAACTGGAGACAATAATGGATAGGGGTGGGGATGAAGACTATCCACCGGTGGTTATTGACGAAATGTTGGATTTCTGCTTTTGTTGGAGGTCATCTGATGAAAGTACCTTTCAAAACGTTGCAAGGGTTGGAAACCAAATAAACTGTAAAAACAGACACATCAATACTACTATAATTTTGCTACACAGAGGCGGATCTGAGTATAGTCTTGCGGGGGGGGGGGGGGGGGGTTGTCACATGTCCGAAAAGACAAGCAACAGCAAAAAGAAAGAAAGAAAGAAAGAAAGAAATTGCTGGTGCACTTTTGTAGCGAGCTCCAGTCATGGAGCGATTATGTGTGTGGAGTATCCCCCTTGACCGGACCGTATTTTGGCTAGTTCGACAGTCCATCGTTATGTGTTCTTTATAAAGGCCGATTGATTGAAAACTAAAGTAAAAGAGAAAATGTAAATATGAACCCTTTACAATGCTTTCTATAAACTAGATGTATATTCTACGTACATTGAGGAGATATTACGAGATTCTTTGAGAAAACAAATCCGAGAGAGCTGCCAAGCTTCATTTATTTTTGCATCTAAGGCCTTAAAAACACTGTTTCTATAAAATATGCATTTTATTAATGAAAGTGCTGCCCTTGGCACATGCCCCCTCTATCCGCTCCGTTACACCACTGGACCGTGCGAGACAGAAGAAAGGTTGATGTAGCAAAATCAGATTATATGGATCTCGCTTTGAATTCTGAATTGTAACTTCCTATATCTCACTTATTCACACGATTCATGTTTGCCTTTTTTTTGTAAATTTTAGTTTTTTTCTTCTTTTTTTCGTCGTTTATCCTAGGGCTATTCTTTTATTTATCCCCATATTTCTTCATTTATCATATAGTTATTTCTTTTTTCTTACCCTTCCGTTTTGTCTCCCTTGATTTGTTTCATTTTTTCTTCGTCTACCACATTCTCTATCAGGGCCAGCCGAACGTTTTTGAGATTGGTGGAGCCCAAATATGGGAACCATGTAGGAATGTTACTATTGTGCTACAAAAAAGGGGCCCAATTTTGTTGACAACCCCCAAAAAGTCCAATATCGTCGCCGTTGTCGACATTCCCGGCAAGCCAAAAAAAAAAACACACATGGGGGGTCCAAACTTTTTACAAACACATTTTCTATGTCCGAGGCAAAAAATATCGGAGGCCGGCCCCCCTCCCCCCCCCCCCACAATTCTGGTTTTTTTTTAATGTATTATTCATTTATTTTCTTAAGACATTATTACGACAATAACTCATAAACGTATTTGCATATCATATTTTCTATTTATTGTTTTATATGTATTTAAACAATTCGCCTTATGCTGATTCAATCTGATTTAACAATGAATGAATCAAGTGGTTTACTTTCATTCTTATTTTCCAGTCTTATCCTTCATATTTTCTTTCAAACAATATTTCATTAGTAGTCATTATTATATCATCATGATGTTACTGTTATAGGAATTAATTATTTTAGCGAGACTATACCACAGAACTCCTAAAGACGCCTTTAGTTCTGTGGACTTTACGCTTCGGAGAAGCGTATAGTATTCTCTTCTTCTACGCTTCTCCATTCTGTATTTTCCCATTTTGTCGCCTTTTCAAGTTATTCAATTTTGTTGATGTATATGGAAAATGATGATTAGTATAAGAAATTAATATTGATAACTTTAGCAGCTTCGTAGTAAGAAAAGGACTACCATTTTCATAGCGCTGTGTTTTTTGCCAAAAAACATAAGGAAAAAAACAAAAAAAAACGATGGTTCTTTTATTATTTCAATCATCTTTACAGAATCGTTCGTGTGGATTCCGTGTTATATTCTCATGTTGTTTTTTTTTTTTTTGCCGCAGATTATAAGCTCTCATGAAGCGGTCGGAAGACTAATAAATTCACAGTTTAAACCTAATAAATCGGTTCGACTTTCGGTAACTTCTAAAGTCTAAATAGGGGAAAATGTTCAATAATAATTCCTCTGTTATAAGTAGTACGCTGGTACGAGTGTATATATATTCGGGATTATTCTTTTCTACAGCTACCAACTTTGATCCGCCTTTGGAAAAGAAAGCAATCGATGCAGTGTTTTGTTATTTTATTAATTTTTTTTTTGCTTCATGAGTTTTGATCGTACTCTTTGTTTCCACTTTTCCTGTTGGTGTTTTTGTGTTCTTTTCTAAACGAATAGACGAGCACAGAAGACGAAATTGTTGTTGAAGAGGGTGAGAGAAATATAAAATAGAGTGCTCATAATGGAGAACAAGAGACGGTAATAAAGAAGGTCAGAAATGAAGACAGAACGATTGATGGGAAAAGTGTAATTCCAGATAAAGATATGAAAATAATCGCGTAAATGGGATGTTCCAAAATAGATTTATAATGAAGAAAAAGATGGAATCTTTATATAAAGCATATAGGTTTAGGTATGGTCTTACAAATAATCATGTTTTGTTGCTTTTGTTGCTGTTATATTATTATTATCATCATCATCATCAACAACAACATCATCATTATCAATATTTCAATTCAATTCAATTCAATTCAATTTTATTTTCATTTCCAACACAAAGGTACATATGAAAGTGCATTTTAACAAAATAACACGATATACAATAATTATGACAATTAAATAAATGGAAAATAACATTATCATAATTATCACATTCATCATATAATTACATCATTATAATTACTATTGTTCTTGTTGTTCTTCATCTTGTTATTGAAAATAAAAGATTACATTGTAGACCCGTTTTGAAAGAAAAGAGATTGGCCTGTGTCAGATGAGGATAGATGTAAAAACATACCTTTTGGGGGGAACTTCGGTTGGTACCCGAGTTATTTATCGCGCAAATTTCATTTGACTTTTCTTTAATGTAATCTCCAGATGTAGCGCTCGGGTATTCTGATAGGAGAGGCAAGAATGAATATCGGGTAATATAGGGCTGCAGTACACAGGACTCTCCTTTGTGATACTCTTTTTTTTTCTTTCTTCCTTATATTCAGCTTTTTTTGTTCTTGTTCTTTATCTCCTAATTTTTGTTCTTTGCTTTCACTTGGGCCTATACTTGAAAAAAATCGTAGGAGTGGTCGCCCCCTAACCCACGCCCCACTGTATCGCCGCCCTGGTTACCTCTCATATATCAGTTATTCCGTTTTATTATGCATTTCATGGTTGTAACCGAGCAGAATTTTCGGTCTTCGGAATTCGGGTGTATTTGCCAATATCCCATTTATGTTCTTATGAATGAAATCGAGAATAGCCCAATATGTTAGGAATTCAATCAATAAAACTCTAAATCTGAATCTGAATCTTTCTTGTTTCTGCTGATGTTACAGGCGCGAAGGCGATGTTTGACCCTCCTGTTGGTCGATCGCTTATCCTTTTATGGCCCGATCCCCAGAAGCCCCCCCCCCCCCTCCCATGATGAATTTTTGCCGTAAGCGTCTGCCAAGCTACATGTATATTTTGGCGGACAATTTACTGGAGAAATTTGTTTGATAGTTGATAAGAAATAGGCCTAAATGTGTTTATTGCCGTCGTTCTCTCATCCTTGTTCTCCCATCGTTTCTTGTTTCTCTCCATTCCGTTGTCTAAACGATTTTTTTGCGCCTTTTGTATTTTGCCCCCCCCCCCCTCTCTCTCTCTTTAGACAGAGGGACACGGGGTTGGTGGAGTTATACGATATATCAATTCCACCCCAACTTTGTTTCCTCCATGAAATTCATCTGTTTCATCCTAATTTCCTGCGTTGAGTACTGCTTGAATTCTTTTTCCGAGAGTAAATATAAACCTTCCATTCGTCTTTTTTCTTTATTGATTGTATTTCTCGTATTTCGCCCCCCCCCCCCCCCTTCATTTTGACCCCTTTGGCATTTGTGTTTTTTTTATTTCTATCAATTCTGAATTCCCGTTGTAATTTCCTATTTCTCACTTATTCGCATGATTCATGACTTGTTTTTTTTTTTAATTTCCATTAATTTTTTTTCTCTTTTTTCTTCATTTATCCTATGGTTATTCCTTTTGTGTTTTTTTTCTCCTCCATTTATCCTAGAGTTATTCCTTCATCTTTTCCTTCCATTTCGCCATCCTTGATTTTTTCTTCAATGTATTAATATATTTTCCGAAGAGAGTATTGCTACCATAACTCATAAAAGTATTTGCTGTAATACATCATTATTACCATATTTTCTATTTATTGTTTTATATGTATTCGGATAAATCGTCTTATGCTGATTCAAGCTGATTTAACAATCAATGAATGAAGTCATTTACTTATATTTTTATTTCCATTCTTAATTTTTACCCTCAAATACTATTTCATTAGTTTTCATTATTATATCATCATGATGGGTTACCATTTATTTTGGGAAATGTGTTTTATTACTTTAGCGAGACTAATTACACTTTTCCGATTCCTTCTGTATTTTCCATTTTTTTTCTCGATTTTCAAGCTGTTCAACTTTGTTGATGTATTTATAAAATATTATAAGATATTAATATTTATAACTTTAGCCGCCTCGTAATAAGAAAAGAACTACGGTAACCATTTTACAGTATTCATGTGTTTGTTTGTTTTTCTTTTAAAAAAAATCGATGTTTCTGTGCATTATTATAATCATCTTTACAGAATGGTTTCGTGGGTATTCTGTCGTTATCTATTCTCATTTTTGCCACAGATTATAAGTTCTCAGCGGTCGGAAGACTTATGAAATTAGAGAGTTCAAAACGGACTAAATCAGTTCAATTTTCGCTAACGTCTAAAAAATATAAAATAGGGGAAAATGTTCAATAATAACTCCTCTGTTATGATTGGTACGCTGGAACAAGAGTATATATATATATATAAATTTATTGATATATATAAATTTATTTATATATTCGGGATTATTCTTTTTTATAACCACCAACTCCGATCCGCCTTTGGAAAAGCAAGTAATCGATGATGGATTTATTTTGTTAGATGCCTTTGCTGAGTTATATGACTTTCCCAAAACGGGGGGGGGGGGGGGGGGGCAATGTTATTACAACATGGACACCATACCCATACAGGATCTTACAAAATGGGCCCTGAAAAGTAATCAACTTTCGAACTCAGAATACCCGAAACAAGTATTGTGTAATGTGTTCACCACCCTAAACATGAAGGGGGATAATGTCAGGCTGTGAAAAGTATAACCACCCCCCCCCCTGATTTTAGCATTTTTTATACCCATTTCACTGTATTATTATATCATCATCGGGTATTGAAAAAAAAAAAAAACTTTTAATGTGTTTTTTGTGTACAGGCATGGTGCGCACCTTGTCATGGCAGTGCCCCCCCCCCCCCCCGGAAATGGATGTGTAGCGACAATTTATAGAACACTATACAACGTGTAAAATGCCCGAATTGGAGCTCCATTGACAAAATCGGGGATTATCTGAACTGCTTCGTTCGTATTTTCTTTGTTCTCATCTGCAATGAAAAGACAGGAAATCTATTCATGCTTTTGAAACCGTTAGAACCTAAGCTGCGCTCAGTTTATCGTTTGTAATTTATGTCGCTTGACTGAATATATTGAATTCAATAAAATGTGAATAATGTTACTTTTTTATACAGAAAAACAATTCAGCAGACGAAGCAATAATGAAAGTTTGTGTGATGATGATGATGAGAAATCGTGAACTCCATAATAAACCTATGAATGTAAGAGGAAAAGTAGAAGAAATGCCCTCAGAAGATTTTCATATATTTATTTTTAACCTTTTGCTTTTACTTCATTATGCATTTGATTTTTTTTTTTTTGCCTCATGACTCCTTTCCGCGATAAAAAACAGCTGCATGATTCCATTGCACGCGCGATCACGTCAGGAGTTCAAAGTTGAAAGTGTAATTACGAATACAGTAGGCCTCGACCTACTACTACTTTCATTTGCTCAAACTTTACTCTGTCAGCTCCAACCCGTCAAAAAAAATCCGATCAATGATAAAATAAACTTCCGTGGAAAATATATTAAAAAATGAAAAAAAGTTTCTATATGAAAATCAATCCGGTGGCAAAGCTGGAGAAAAAGAACCCGCCACGCGAGGCGAAGTGGTCGATCGATCTAATTTGCATAAACTATGCAAATAAGGCAGAGATCGAGGGTACACGTAATTCATATGGAAATGAATAGAGCGTGCGTGCACAACTAGCCTATTTTGATTGGGCGGTTCTCGGCAGTGAGCCTGAGCGTTGCTATGTGCGCTTTTCGATTCGAGTTCAAGAGGTTTTGAAACTGTTTTTCTACCCCAAATCGTTATCATTTCAAAGTAAAACAAAGCAAGCCACTATGTTAAATGTATAATCATTCGAATCAGTAAGGATTTATGTTTATTCATGTAGTAATGAGTGAAATAAATGGTGTAAAAGTGGGCTGGTCTCTTCGATTTTCTCAGACCGCATATCTCAAACTTGCTAAAACGTCGGAGCTTTCGCGCTTTTAATACTGGGAAAGGAACTTTTTTTTAAGCTTCCCCTTCTCCCTTTTCGTACATTTCTTTGTTTTTCCTTTTTTCTGTACTCTTCTCTTACCTAAAACATTGTATAGTTCTTTTGTTTCCCCTTAATCTATCCTCTTCTCTCTCTTTATGTATTTCTGTCTTCAATATTTCAGCGTGGGCAATGGAAAAATTTTTTTCCGCGATATGGCTGAACAGTTGTGTACAAAAAAAAATGCGCGGCTGGGGCACGTGCCACCTCCCCCCCCCCTCCCGTAGATATGCCACTGAAACGAATAACATTTGTTATCAAACACAAACAAATGTTATTATAAGCTACTGTAAACGTTAAACTTGATTGGATTAGAGCAAATTTGTCATAATTAGAATAGATAAATATCTAAATAGTAAAATTCAACTTCATCTGGGGGTATTTCATAAAGCAGTTCGTAAGTTACACACGACTTTACGCACGACTGGTGGTCAGTTTTTGTACTAAATGATTGAGAATCTGATTAGTATAGCACCCAAGAACATGTTCCAGTTGTTCGTAAAGTCATTCGTAACTTTACGAACAGCTTTTATTATGAAACACCCCAGGCATAGATTAAGCCGTCAATAACAATAATGTCTCCGCCATAATGCGAAAGCGTCATGAGCAGTATAAAACTTTAATACACAATGAAACGAACGCGCTGTACATGGCCAACGATTACATTAATATTTTACAAAAATATATCAGCATCAAGGCAGAATAGTAAATATTTGGTCATAAATTTAGATAAGTAATTAATCAAATTAGATTTTCTAGTACCTATTTCTTCATAGCTTATTTAGTTTTGTGTAGCACGAGGGAATACCACCAAACGAAAAATACATTCACCCTCTTTTTGTTCGTAATATTTTATGGTAAAAAGAAAGAAGAAACATAAAATAGTTAAGAAGAAGAAAGAACTCATGGCTGTTGTATTAGTGATTTCATTTAATTTGAAATAACTCTTTTAAAGCAGGGAATTACTCGACATACTATATAATTATATTATTTTCTATTCATGAGTGTTGCACTGCCTCCTTTTGGACAATTAAGATTTCGGCATCTTTTAATAGCATAACTATAACCATAAACACTAGTACTAGATATTTAACAGAAGTAAAATAATAAATATACCAGTTGACATGTATTCCTATAAAGTCGTCGCTGTTCGCCGTATTTTTCATGTATTAATTTGGCTTCTAGCATATGCATAAACCAAACACTAGAGGGGGGTATTCAACAACCGCGATCTCAAAAACTATCCAACAATGTCAGTGCGGGCTATTTACGGCGATCCACCTGCTAAACGAGATAAATAGAACTTCCGCCGCATCGCTCAGTCGGCGTGTTGAGAACAAAGCCGCTCCGCAGGCGCGCCGAATCAATCGGCGCCGCCGAGGGCCCGCCGATGTAAAAACTTTCCGTAAGAAGCCTAATGACGACTTTTTGACGTATTTTGGACGTCTTACTGGTCACTAAATGACCACTTTATGACGTCTTTTAGAGCTCTTGAGTGTGGTAACAAATGACGCGATATGTAAATATACGTAAACATAGGACGTAAATCCCGACTTAAATATCACGGCATATTTTAACACCCACAGACCTCTAAAAGACGTCATAAAGTGTCATTTAGTGACTTGCAAAGTCGTCATTCAGTGACCCGCAAGACGTAAAGATGTCTTAAATATCACGTCATTTTTTACCACCCGCAAAGACGTCATAAAGTCGTCATTTAGACGTTTTGCAGGTGGTAAAAGTGACGTGATATTTACACCGTGGTTTACGTCTTTTTTACGTCGCGTAATTACGGCAATAAGACGTCAACTTCCACCAAGGTAAGACGTCATGAGGACGTGTTATGTTGACATTATATTTACGTCTTACAGGTGACGACTTTATGACATCTTATGGACGTCTTGCAGGTCACCAAATGACGACTCTTTGACGCCGTTTGGACGTAATAATGGGACGTCATTGTAGGTCATGCTGGTAAAAACGACGTCTTTCAAACATTCTTAGAAATGTTGAAGTCGATCTTTCACATGTAACACAAGGGATCTGAACCACTCATTACAATCTGTTTAAGTGTAATGACGACCTGTCAAAAGCATTCATGAGCACATGGATACCAAAATTCAAAGTACATACATGTACAATCACTGAAAAATAAGTTATGCATAATATACAAGGCAGACATAAAATCAGTTTCACATTTTTAATGCCACTGGTATGAAAATCAGCTGCAAACATCCATTCATAAAACATACATAACAATGATAATCAAAACTGATGTGTGAGTAATTATATACATGTATATCTTAACAGGTGGATTATTAAATCACACAGTGGGAAACACAAACTTCCCTAATGAAAAGAGTTGTGAAATGAATGGATTTTTGCCACGAAGTAAAAAGAGGGTAAGAAAATACAATAAGTATTTGAACATGTACCAAAAAACAGCATCATTGACAAAATTGGAGGGGAAAGTACCTGATTTCTATGGTCTCAAACATTGTAATGTTGAATGTACATGAATTACTAAAACATGAAATCACTTGAGTATAAGATTTTGTTGAGAATGTTTTGCCTCATTTGCATAAAGTAGATACTCAAAATGCTGAATTATTTGCAAAGCATTTTTTTTTTCAATTTGGGTTTGAATCTAGATCTTGCACCAGAACAATGTTTTATACAAGAACAAGGAGAAATAAAGAAAGTTAATTATGGAACGAAATGCTAGGAATCTATGTAAGACAACAAACCAAGTGGTGGAACTGTAATCAGAATAAGTTGGTTCAAAATAATGCAAGTTGATTTACCCTTGAATTTCTTTGACAAATATATTTTTCACAAGGAAAAATGCCTGAATGAAGCATATTAATTGTACGTAGAATTTCAGTCCAGTTCATACCTTAAAGAAATAAATACGCACAACTGGGTGACTATGAAAAGTCTATTATTAACATAAACTTCATAGTGGCTCTTTGAATAATGGATGTACATGTATAACTAATTAATTCTCTGTCCTGTGGATTGGCACACAAATATAGTCTTAGGAGTAAGATTTTGAGTTATGAAAACTGCAACTCTCAATCATTGCAAGATATGGCATATTGACAAAATATATCAAGCTCTTCTCATAAAGAAAATGCGTTATTGGTAAAAATACCCGTTTACATCTATCAATATATTCTGCAAAAAGTATGAAAGTTCTGAAAATTGCATACACAGTTTCAATTCAATTCAATTTTATTTTAGTTTCCAATATTTTATATCAAATAAAACTTTGTCATATGTTTAAAGGTTATCAGGAGTACTTGCAGTGTGATTTCAGTTTGACACTAACTGCCTATAAATCACTTTACTTTTGGATTGCTTGTCTCTCTGAAAATGAAATTCTGGTTTGCACAACAATGTTGCTGAGAATGGAAAGAATATTGAATACAAAGAAATTTCCAAATTAATCAGCATGTTGGCACAGTACCAACGCAGAAAAGCATATATGGGAATGTAATAAAGGAATAATATCTGCCGAGTGGCGGACACAAAAATTATGGCCATGATTTTAACTTCTACAAATATTCAGGACATTTTAGGTGCATTATTTTCATGGAATTTATACATAAAATGCTTTTAGGTGGGATGGATGGGAACTCTCTCCATTTTTTCCATCCATTACCAATACTCCAGATGACATTTAATGTAGATTTATGGACAGAACTAACTGCAGTTTAGTATAAGTTTAAGTTTCATGTCATGCAATCATGAAACAAGTAGAAAATTTACATTTTGGAAAGAAAGCACTGTGGACTCATAATTGCCATTGCTTGCTGTTTAATTCTGCTCGAAGGCAGCAATAAAATCTTAATGCCTTTTAAATACAAGCCTTAGTATAACAAACAATATGTTTAACACTGAACAATCTGCTTTTAACACAATTTTGCTTGAAGGCAGCGATAAAAACTTAGTGCCATTTGAATACAAGCAATAGTAAAGCACACCGAATGATATGTTTAAAGACCTCAGCCTGACCAAAAACAACCATATATTGACGTAAAGCTATGTAAACAAAGAATATAATTACCCTGGGTATTCGTAAATTTTCGTCTCCGTTTATCCATAAAAAATAAAAAAGATAATTTTTTTTGGTCCGCCCCTACCTATTGCGTAACAAGAGAGGAAACTGCAGGGGGTCGCTAGACGTGTGACGACCCGCAAAGTAGCGTTCCTCAGATACGGGGCCCTCGTCAGAAAAACCACCGGGGCTCAACATTCGGGACGCTGTTACTCATTCCACAGGAAACGGAATCTCATGAAGTTGTTTCAATTTGTTCAGAAAATATATAGCTCCCCGTGGATGAATAAAGTGTATATTTCAAAATTCGGTCAGGCTGAGGTCTTTAACACTGACCAATCTGCTTTTAACACAAGGCAGTATTCAACCCAGAACAATATGTTTAAAACACTTGACACTTTGTATTGTGTCAAACACATGATAACACGGCCAGTCATATAATAACTTAGTGTGTTAATAACTTCTTCACAAATTAGTAACTTGACTAACTTCCAGTATGTTTAAAAATCTGGGAGCATTTCTATCCTCATGATAGTGGGGAGTGTGGTAATCATACCTACTACCCCTACTCTTGAATAGCTAAGCACGTAAGTAAATAACGAGACAATTTGACTAGCTAGATGAAAATATGCGGTTATCATTACATATTACCGTAAAAGTACAGAGTAAACAATTTAGAGCATTTTGACAGAGTGACTGAATGACTGGCGGAAATGTTTTGCCTCAAGTGTTTGGGATGTGCTGTAACGTGATTGCTGGGCGATGGTAACTCGACCCAGCAAGCAGTTTACCTGCCAACAGGATGGTAACTAGAGTGGCAGGTCAGCTGCCCCATCCTGCCCAACCTCCCGCCATTGTGCGATTTGGAGCGATCTAGATACATTAGCTTAACATGGCTCATCATAATGATGAGCGAGCTGCCCCATCCTGCCCAACCTCCCGCCATTGTGCGATTTGAAGCATCTAGATACATCAGCTAAACAAGGCTCATCATAATGATGAGCGAGCTGCCCCATCCAGCCCAACCTCCCGCCATTGTGCGATTTGGTGAGATCTAGATACATTAGCTGAACATGGCTCATCATAATGACGAGCGAGCTGTCCCATCCTGCCCAACCTCCTACCATTATGCAACTTGGAATGAATCTAGCCCGTCCCCTAAAGCCTGCAACTTAGAGCAATGTCAGGCAAAAACAGTTGACATATCCAACAACAGAACATTATTTGGGTGTTGCAAACAGCATGCTATTTGCGTCTGCTTATCATTAAACACAAAGTATAAAGGGCGGGGTAGCAATAGCCCGCCCATCGTATTTACTAACATTGACAATGTAGCTGCATGTTTATTCATATATATATATATATACATATATATATATACATGACATCCCACCACGGATTTATAGGACGTACCTATCACTTGCTCAAGGCCTTCACTGCATACCTTGTAATTTGGGCTGGGTGGGAGGGACTAAAATTTGTTGCCTTCGGGCAGAAACAGGTCAAGCAATGGCGGGTCGCCCGCGAGCGGGCTTTCGCCACAGTTGCTATGGTAACCTTTTGTATGAGCTCACCGTTGACCTTTTAGTGACTTTGTTCGTTATTTGCATATTGATGGTATAGTGACTTTCCACTTTCTAACTGCGTCCAGCCGAGCTTCTCCCAAAATATTCATGATCAGCTTATTGTGATCATGTCATTTTGGAAAGAAAGCACTGTGGACTCATAATTGCCATTGCTTGCTGTTTAATTCTGCTCGAAGGCAGCAATAAAAGCTTAATGCCTTTTAAATACAAGCCATAGTATAACAAACAATATGTTTAACACTGAACAATCTGCTTTTAACACAATTTTGCTTGAAGGCAGCGATAAAAACTTAGTGCCATTTGAATACAAGCAATAGTAAAGCACACTGAATGATATGTTTAACACTGACCAATCTGCTTTTAACACAAGGCAGTATTCAACCCAGAACAATATATGCTTAAAAAACTTGACGATGGTAACTCGACCCAGCAAGCAGTTTACCTGCCAACAGGATGGTACCTAGAGTGGCAATTCACATCCTTTTTGCTGATGCTAAGGCCCCCCGACATCTTCCACCCAATTTATTATATTTTTTTTCCAGTTTTGGGTGGTAGAAGCCATTTCTCTCTGATATGTGCCATCTATGTGACTTAATTGCCCCAGCTTCAACCGGGGCAATAGGCGGACAATTGCCACTGAAGAACAGGAGGTGATAAGAGCGAAAAACCAGCAAGGTGCAATGGCTAGTCTCCCATAATTATGAGGGATGTGCTGGAGAAAATTCCCTTATGGCACACTTGGATATTATGCGCAGTGCGACCGAGATTACATCTCCACCACCTGACCACAGTGGCAATGTCCTGGGCAGGGGCTGCACAGCTTCCAATAGTGCTTGTGCACGTATGGTTATGTCTCTACATTCACCATGGTTATGTTTCATCTATTCATTCAAAGGAATGAGGCCTATTTTGAAACTTTATTTGATGCTTTGTATTTAACAACTTCGACTGGTTTGTCTGATCCGTGGGCAGGATCCAACCTCTAGTGTTGGGAATTATACGACTCAAATGTATTTTGTCCCATTATAAGATTAACCTCCTATCAGGCTTAAGATTATCGTATGCAGCAACCTGGTCTGTGGATACATCAGGGTTCACAATGTGAGGTTACTGGGCTGCCACTTCCCTTATAATAATGCTACTGTGCCTTGATAGCCTCTGTTCTTCTGTCCATGCTCGTGAGGGCATTAGATCAGAGCAAAGACCTGCATACATACAATTTTCCTTTGTGTTAGGCCAATATAGCTTCCTTCACGCGTCTTCGAAGTTCCCAATTAGGATATCCAACCCCTGGTCTGACAGGTGAATACTGTCTCTAACAAAGAGATTGTGATTGGCCCTGTCTATGTCGTGTTGTATTTCCGAAGCATTGCTCACACGTTTCGTGTGTAGCCTCGCATACTTGTTCAGGGTCAATCGTACACCTTCCAGGGCCCCTTGGGATGTAGAGCCAGATGATCGCTTTCCATAGTAGAATATGCAGGGAAGTATCATTGACCAAAGGAATTGAGCGTGTGGCATCCTGGTCCTGAGTAGGCTAAGGGCTGTTTTGATGCCTATCCTACATCCACAAGCGTTGGTTTGGCCGATGTTGTTGGAGCCTAGGTGGAGTACGACCAATAGGCTGCTTTAGATCTGCGACGCTACTTCTGTGACGCGCCTATTAGCCAAGAGAGGTTGTTCTGCGCATGCGCGAGAAAATTTTTCGATCTCGCGTCCTCCAATTTTCAGGACGGTTCTGGCCCATTTTACCGTCCGCTCAAATATCTCGACGCTAAACTGATTTTGCTATAAATATGACGTCACAATTGAGTGCACTTTTGTCATTTGTTGAAATTGAGGAAAGCTCGACGTACATCTCCTTGGTAAGTTACAAAGTTGTGTTTTTATGTCGATTTAAGTTATTTCTTGTGATATGTTTGTTACCAATGGCTGCAGAAAGTTTTGAAGTATATTTTGATTATGCTGCATAATGTCAATAAAGATATAATTTTTATTTATTCCAATTATCCCATTGGTCGGGGAAAATGAAACGCCGCTAGCGATGACAAGATGATGGTCCCATATATTGATTTTCACGTTGTAGGCCTAGGGGGCCTACTTGATATCTAGACAGAACCAGAAGTAGGCCAAGGGCCTAGGCTAGGGCTAGGCCTAGCCCTATGACTATGTTGTAGAGAATCATTTATTAAAATTGACAAAATTGTCAAGCTTCCACGGAGGTCAATGCAGTGGAGCCAGACTTAGCCTAAGTTGAACAACCGACGATACAGAGAGACTGAAGCTTTTGGTCAATACTTGATAAAGAGCTGAGCACTAATTCGTAGTTAACTTAAATTCAAATTCAAATTCTTATTCATTTCCAACAGACAATATAGAAGTCATGACATGGTTTACATTCAGTATTATATATAATACATGTATAGGCCTATGTATATACAAAATAAAGTGAACAAAAATAGATATTCAATAGTAATTAGCAAAGGTACTCTTAAAAAAAAATAGTGACTGGAAACTACCTGTGGAAATAGGGGGATTCGCTAAAAAGCAAGGCTTGTATATTGCGAACCCCCCTCCCCACTTAGAGTTAGACCAAAAGCTGTCTTCAATCAGACTTGGAGTCACAGTCACAGTCTCAGTCTCTCTGAGTCTGACTCTGTATGTCGGTTGTGCCGCTGAGTCTGAGACTACGTATGGCTCACTATGGGGAAGGTTGACAAATACGTTTTAAATATGTGACCCGCCGCCTCAAAACCTACAATAAGTCGCACGGATCACAACGTAGCAAACAGCTCAAAATAGTAAATGTGACCAAACGCGACGGTTTCAGGCGGAAGTCGCAAAATTGCAAATGTCAGTTTTCATATGTTCGGGATTCTCTGGTTAATAACCTTTAAAATGATGTATAACATGGATATATTACTAAAACAGAAGTCATTGTAAAAAGTGATTTAAAACATGAAAACGCTCCGCCAAGGAATTTAAAAAACGGAGAAAACGGTGCTCAAAGTTTCGGTGCGAAACGAAAACAAGCTGCCCGTAGCTCGTTATGGTCCGCTGAGCACTTCCCTAGCAACGTCTCCCTTGAACTCGACCACATGCCAAGGTCGCGTGCCGCGTGCAAAAACCCGTCATTATGCAAATTGTATGTAAAATACGTTAGGTAACAATGAGCGTACACCAGCCAGCGTGGGCGTGAATTGTCACCCGCATGACGCGAATTTCGCTTAGAATTCGGTCTCCGTTTGTGAAGGCATGCTTATCAGTATACTGAAAGCTATGCTTTTGTGCTATAGGCGGATCACGGGGAGGTAAAGGGTATTGAACGGCGGCCCTTTCTCGGCTTATTTAGCTTTTACGAAGATAACACTGAACCTGAAGCATTTTATTATTGAAATTCTTTTCACGTGGCCCAGCCCCGCTCCATTGAGACCTCTACAAACACAATCGCCCAATCCCGGGTTTTAGATCACCTTTTTTTCTCCTTGCCTCATATTTTCAAAAAGCAAAATATCTCTTGCCAGATATAAATTATGCTAACAAGGACAAGACCCCATGCAATGATTCATTTATATCATTAATCAATTTATCAATTCATTCATTTTATTAATTTCTTGGGGCAATTTTATTTGGAATCTTTGACAATTTAAATAGATTATGAAAAAGGAGAAAAAAGAGAGCACTGAATACCAAGACAGTCTCGAAATTCTAAGTTATTTTTTATCACAATAACTTTCCTTCCATCAAACCACTAGCAAGATTCAATAATTTTACTGCTAGGTATCACATGCTAGGTATTACCAATTGCATCGTCACTTTGTAAGGTTATTTTGAATTAATACTTGAGGTTAAGTTAGAACGATTAGCAGGCCTTTTTATTTTGGTAGCCAGTCATAATTTCTACACAGAAAACAGTGCGCTTGGAAATGCCCGTTTAAATTAGGGCCTAAAAGATTTTTTTATTATTATCATTACTATATTGTTGTTGTTGTCATTATCATCATTTTGAATTACTTGGGGTTAAGTAAGAACGATTTTTATATTAGGACTTTTTGATTTTGGTAGCCAGTCTTAATTTCTACACAGAAAAAAGTGCACTTGGAAATGCCCGTTTAAATTTGGACCTAAAAAGATTTTTTAATTATCATTAATATTATTATTACTATCATCATTATTGTTATTATTAGTAGTATTATAAAGACAACATCCCTTTCGCTCTCTCTCTCTCTCTCCCTCTCTCTTAGTCCGACCTTTCTGTCGTTATCTCTATCGTTCAATTCCCCCAAAAGATACAGAATAGCAAACATTTTGTTCTCTGAAAAATCCGGCGCCCCTGATTTCCGATTTTTAATAATCAAATTCTCCCTTGCCCGCGTTTCAGATAATCATCAGTTTTCATGGGGAATTTTACACCATAGGCCGATTTACCCAGCAACAAGCGTTATGAGTTTTATGAGCAATTGACCTTATGCAATGCTCTGTATACTTGCATGGTAAAGTCACTACCTCACTTTGTTGTAACCAACACTGCCTCATGCATAAGTCTTTCGACTGTACACCAGACTGACTGAGCCCTAAAAATATCAGCTACAATAAGTTTCCCCAGGGCTTTTCAAAAGTTTTGGTGTCAACCAAAATTATCTAGCTCCCCAAGAATTCCGACGACCCCCGCCCCCCCCCCCGACTTAAGTTAATTTTATTTTCAACCCATAAGCGCCGTTCTAATTGTTTGTGAGATCATGCACGCTGTGATGTTTATTTATTTCGTATTTCCTGCTTATCCTTGATGATCCAGGCTTATTCATCGGCTTGATCCTCACCAGCCCAATTTTATTTGTAAAGTGATATCCAGAAACATAGACATGACTAACTTCACTAGTACATCTCCGCAGAGACATCATAAGCTTGAAATCACAAGACAAAATGGAGCGAGCAATCAGTGACAATGACAACTAACCCCAAATTAATCTTAATAATTGTTAACATATTGGAATGTTGTCTATGCCCTGAAATGATTACAGATTTACAAATGTTTACCTCTATCAATCAAAACCGAAACGCAACCTCATGACCTTGAAGTTATAATGTACACCAGGGCCGGCGGAACCGGTGGGGCCAGGACCCCCCCCCCCCCAATATTTTTGGATCGGACATAGGAAACTGCGTAAAAACAAAAAATGGCCGCCCCAATATTTGCAGGGGGCGTAAGTTTTGCTAACGGAATGTATTATAAATGGTTGCTATTGTGGTTGCCGTGGTTACTTTTTTTATGCAAGTTAAAAAAAGAATAAGCCTGAAATATCGACAATGCCGATTAAAAAGGTATTTTTTCTAAACTTTTTAACCAGTATTGTCGCCAATTCCCCCCCCCCCCCCACCAACCTGAAAAACGTTCCGCCGGCCCTGTACACTTGCTGAAAGTCTAGTTAAGAAAAAAATAAAGGGAATGTGAATTATGTGCAGCATAATCCGTTAAAACAACAGATTTCAAATTATTTTTCTACATAAAAAGGTAAAAACTAATTCTCGTCCGAGTATTTTCAGATTGAATAAAAGGTGTTCGTCATGTAAAATATAATGGAATTATTTTATCTATTTTTTAGAGTTCTATTTATTTTTTTATTTTTTTTATTATTGTGTGTACTTGTGTATGTTCGGTCGTTTCAACATTAAAATGCTCAGACGGGATAATATTGTTAACGTTGAATATTCATGCGATAACGTTATTTCCCTAGCCCTGCAATTGTTCATGCACTTTTCACACATAAGAAATGATTAAAAAAATAAATAATTGTGGGTATGTGTTGCATGTGGATGTAAAATTCTAGTTTTATGTTATTGAGGATTTAACCATTCAGTGGTGCAAATAGGTGTTGATGCCAGCATACAGTCACCCACGGATCAATACATAGAACAATGGGCGCCTTTGTATGGGGATCTGTTAGAAAGCCAGCGCCTTCCTCTTCATGGTCAATAGGGCGGAGGTTCAAACAGTGCGCCGGTGGCCTAGTAACAAAAAACTTACACGTTGAACGACCGTCTCGGACAGTGTATTGTTCTGCATTGTCAAAAAAATCCCAGCTTATTCATACATAAACAAAGAAACGTGGTTACAATGAATTTAGATGGCATGCTTGCGAATGTCAAGTCTCTTTGATCGAGGGTATACCCAGTGCGACGGAGCTGGTTACTATGCCAACATACAGTCTCTATCAGGCCCATAACTATAAGACTTTTTTTAAGGGGGGGGGCAGGGGTAAGAATTTTAAAAAGTGGACCTTCGCACTATTTTCCGTGTGAGAAGTGTGATTTTGTGAACAAATAACACAAGCCTACAAGATTTGCTCAAAATGCCATCTGATTTCAGTGCGATAGTATGAAGTTGCAGGAACAAACTCAATGGAGTGACAATTCTATTACTTTCTCATCTCCTTACTTTCTCCCCTACATGTGACCTCCATGTTCCTTTAATAGTCAGTTGGTATGATTATTCCAAACTAAACAATCACTATTTATTCTGTGCATGGTATTTGGTGTCCCTTTAGAATTTTTCTTCTAATTTTCCTACAGTGTTCAAGTTGATATCTGCTGAAGGGATGAAATTTTAAATTTTTTTTCAGCCCATTTTCAACCCCCCCCCCCCCCTCCGTTATATGCCGGAATAACAAATGGACAGAAAGAATTATATTGAATATATATATCACTTTGAATTTCCCTTCCACCCCCATCGCTTCCTTTTTTTTTTCCTTTGGCAAGCGGATCACTACTCATCAACTGGGGTAGTGGGGTAGCTCTGAATTATCCCCCCTTTTTTTTGCTTGAAAACAGGGGATTCAGCCCCCTCCCCTAGTTACTGGCCTCTCTATAGACCATAATGATCCTTTAAACTGTATTTGAAAACTTGAAACGCGTTAATAGATCACCGCCACGATTAGGATTGGCGGGGGAGGGGGGGGGCGGGTGGGGGTTATTGTGACGTATTGCCTCGCAGGTTTATTTTTATTTTTTTACATTCTCCAGAGAGAAAATTAAAGAACCCGAAAGTGGACTGAGGCTGCCTCCGGAGGCGGCTCGGCGTATGTGTAACACCAAAAGTTTTTAAAAAGCTGGACTGAAGCCGCCTCCATCTCAGTAATGTTATTTCCCGACTAAAATGTTCGCCCTTGCAGAAAAGAAAGAAATAAAGGAAGAAAGAAAATTTTAAATAAAGACGTAAAGAAAGAAAAAAATATTTAAAAAAATATCGTCCGAAAGTGAATTGACGTCATCACACATTCTCTGTGCGCTTTTTATGCGTATACCAGCACTCGCCCCCGAAGCCATGGCCGCCCAGCAGGTATATGCATATGCATAACAATAATCATGAGTAACCAATCACAGCGCTCAAAGATGGCGAGCCGAGATCACGTTTGGCAGCAACACGAGCTTTTAAGAAAAATAAATATGCATTAGGCAATTAGAGCGCCGACCAATCACAGGATGAAAGTCGGTGAACTGCCATTATGTCACGTCACTCAGGGCCCTAGTAACAAAAGAGACGTGCGCAAAGCTCTCTGCTGAGGATCTGTCGTTTTTGCGAAGATGAAACTCCCGTCGATGCGATTTGGAAGAGGTGATTTAAAACATTATTTTGAGGTACTTAGACATGGTATTTTGGCTTTAAATTTCGGGACGTGGTAGAGGAATAATCAAAGCTTCGGAATATGCAAAAAAAAAAAAAAATGGTACAAAATGACATTTTCATTAAAACCCTTGTTTCTAGACAAGGACCGATTGCGACTTCCGCCTGATTCCGACCCGTTGGGACACAAATTTGCTTGGATCAGTCGATTTTCGGTTTTGTTAGAAATGGGTAGTTTCATTATCATTCTATCATATCTCAAGTTTGTGAGTCGTAATTCGACTTAGAAATATGTTTTGGGGGCATTTTAAAATGACTCCTTTTGTTCACCTGTCCAGCTAATGAATGTTTGAGAGCTTTTGTAATACTTTCATTCAATGCCAAATTACTACTTTACCTCTAAAGGTATTAAATTGACTTTTGGAGTGAGTAATGAATAAGTCCTCCTGGAGCAGCGTGCCGAAATTCAGCCTAATCTAATAATCCCTTCATATCGGTTGCTATGTCCATTTGAATACCCAGTTTTACTTGGGCGCACACAGAGAGCGAAGTTTAGCACTCTTTTGTTCCGAACTTAAATGGCCATTTTCTCTAAATAGGATTTATTGATTGGTGGTTACATACTGATTCTAAATGTGATATTTAAAGGTGTTATCATTGAGTAAACTAGGCAAGTGATATACCATTGGAAAGCTGAGAATCTCTACTTTCAGAAAATGTGTAAAGCAAAAATAATAATTTTGGCGACTTATTGTAGGTTTTGAGGCGTTGGGTCACATATGAATAATTCCCCCATAACTGACGGTTATTTCTGTCTAATTCATAGTGTGATTTTATTTCAGTCTGTCCTATTTATGTGCAATATATTGAAAAGGCTAAAAGTAAAACTAAAAGCCCAAGCTTCCATCAATTGATCCTCTCACTTTTCCCTCAGCAAATATTTTATACCGACACTTTTTTTTTTTACTGAAGTCAAGATCAATTAAAAACAAAGTGAAATGTGATCTATCCTCCAAGAAGTCTGAGAGTAAGATGAGAATGAGAGGGTTAATCTGTGCAGGTCCAGGGGCCAGGGCCCTCGGTCGACTAGATTTATGCCTGGGTCCTAATGCCATGGTGCTTAATTACCCTAAGTACCGTGGCATTAGGCATACCGGTAAATTGAGTCTACCACTAGTATTAAACCCTAGTAAGGGTTAAACTTAGGGGCACCCCAGGCTTATGATTTATGTTAAGTGAAATATCTGTAATTATGATAATCTAGACTGTACTATGCTTTTATTACCACCAGAATCTTATCTGTTCTCTTTTAATTACAGAGCTATCTATGGTAAAATGGACTAAAGTAATGCAATGGGACCGGGACCAGATCATCCTATATCGTGATACCTGTAGACTTTGTCATCTACTCACTGCAGGAAACCCAAGTTGAACTGGCAAGGTAAACTTGATTTTGGAAAATAGAGACCTCTAAAACCTTATGATTTGTTTCTTTAATTTTGACATAGTCATAGCCTAGTCCAGTAAGCTCTGTTACTAGATTAGATTATAAGTTTTAGACTTAAGTTTAATAGACATGTACATGTTTTCTGTAGACTCTATAGAGTATAGTCTACGTTCAAAAAAGTAATGTAGATTATGTTGAGAGTCCCTGTTTAGTTACTAGAGGTCTAGGTCTAGGATCTAATTTGGAATAGAAGATAAAAATATTTACTTCTGTTAAGATTTAAACCTAAATGTACATGTCTACTACATGTAGACTATCAAGGAAAAAATAAGAAAACAAAAACATATGTGGCATAAAACTAGAAATGTACCAATTCTTTTTTTCTTCCCGAAAACCAAGTCTACAGTTTACATCAAGTTTAATATTTCTTTCCCTTTCTTTTTGTCTTCATTATACAGGTTGCCCAATGAAGCTCAGTTACAGTACATGGCTTGTTGAGGTCACAAAGGATCAAAGTATTGTTAAATATACTTCAAGTTTTAAATGATAGTTTTTTGAGCTTTATTGCTAGTTAACATAATGACGAATATTTTAAATCTAAGGAATGCATATATTTCTGAGCTGGACATTGAATGTCAAAATGTGGGTCAATTGCAAAAACCTAAGTGTTTGTCCAACTAGACCAATAAATCTGACCTTTTTTTGAGGGGGGAGGGGGTGGGGTATTGCAGGCAGTTAACATTTCACTCCTATAGCCTCTTTATAGATACACCCAAAAATATGTATTTTTGATACGATAAAAGCCATGACATTGACTACCAGTGTCCCTCTTATAGGTACACATAGTTTGACATTCTTTTCATACTTCACATATTTCATCAAAACTTTTTAATGTTAGGCACGGTCAATTGTCATGTCACCTCAAGCTAATGCTGTTTTAGTCTGTGAATAAAACGAATAAATTAAATAATTTTCTTTTTATTTCCATTGTACATTAGAAAAAGTTTTTGAAAATTGTGGCATGACTACATTAGTAAATTTTTTTTTTTAATCATCATTAATGCTTATTGTATCAATAATTGTAAGCAGAAATAGTGCATTCCGATTTAATCATGACATTTTACATAATGAATTTCGTGATGTCAACAAAAAGTCGTATTTCTCGTATTTTATTCTGTTATAATCATACAATATAAAATATTGTATGATTCTGATGAAATGAAAAATAAAATTGAATTGAATTGAAGCGAATTTTATATAATCTTGAACTTTGAACCTTGAAGTGGTAATCCCTTTCACCATTCTGGGGCATTTTCTAGGCAGATAAGTCAGTGGCTAGGGAGTTTCAGCCCCACCCCCCAAATTACTAAAACAACTGTTTGAACCATCTGCTCATATTAGTTTGGGCTGTAATGTTATGTCTTAAATTATGAAAGGCTGCACATGGATATACACTACAATCCACTTTTATGTCACTTAAAGATGTAGAATTGTTTGCTTGTAAAATTACAAAAATGGATATTAGTATAGGCCCCACGTCATGAGTTGTTGCCCATGAACCAAACATTGTAATCTATTCTGATATTGCATTTGAAGAGAGCATTGTTTTTTTAATGTTGATAATTGAGTTATCTTAATAAAGGTCATTTCACACTGAAAAACATTTCTTGTTATATTTTCCATAATTTTGTGAAAGATGTGGTGATGGTGATAGAGATGCAGGCACAATAATTTTCTTTAGAAGGACTGTGCTTAAAGAATGAAGTGTAATGGTGGATTGCAACCTTTAATTGCTGGATGTTTGATTTTTGTTTAGAAGGGCTATAATAATTGTGTGTTTTGTGTATGTCTGTGGGAGGGGGTTCTGTTGATACTGTCTATTACTGAAGTTTAGTGTTTAGGCAGTGGTGGATCCAAGATTATTTGGTCCTGGAAGTGGGCGGGGGACAAGTGAAAATTCTCTAACAAGAAAAAAAAAAAAGACCCATTTAAAAAAAAAAAAAAAAATTATTAATTTTATTATTTTATTTTAAAAGACTTTTTTTTTTTTTTTTTTAGGGGGGGGGGAGGGGGCAGGGGATTATCTGGCTGCTGGTGCATGATCTGGTTTTGTTGCTGTCGGAAGGGAGGAGGCGGGGGGGGGGGGGGGGGGGGGGGGGGTATACAGATGCGTGTGCCGCAGTGCAACTGCCGCACATTTGGAGATTTGGAGCAGTGTGCACTTTTGACCCGCCAGAAAATTGTCCCAGAGAAAGTGGGACGCAGAAGCGGAGTTGAGCCTCCTGTACCCCATTGTTTTGTCTGATTTGCACTATGGATTGAGGTTGCGCGTCTTCCCAAAATCTAAAGCCTCTTTTCAACACGACGCAGTGCAAGAGGAGAACGTTAACGCAACCAGGGAATTGGCGCGTCATAGCATTAGCGTCGCAGATCTAAAGCAGCCTAATGATGGGGGAGACGCCAACCTTAGCCTGTTGTCTACCAGCCTCTCCATGTCATCCAGTCTTGCACCACCTTGGCCGTGCCACTGGATGCTGTATGGTGTGCCCAGCTGGAGACGGTTTGTCGCTGCGGTTCTCTCCTTGGCTATCCCCTACTATCCATATCTGGGGTTGCCCTGAAATGACAAAAACAAAAAATTCCGGCAGTATCTCTTGCTACAACCCAATGAGTATCACGCTCAAATGCAATTACAGTGGGGTGTCATTTTCTACAACAGGTTAACCCTTTCAAGACAATTGACCGCATTTTGTGCTTTGGCTCAATAAATTTTGATTCAGCGCCCTGAAAAACATACTATGTCCATTTTGTTGACATGATCATACTGCGTTTGATGCCAGGAATTTAAAAAATGAGAATAAGTTTTAAATCCTTAAATTGGCAACACATTGGGAGGTTCAAAACCATTGTTTATATCAAAATTGGCAATTTTTTCAACTTTTTGACAAAGTTTCTAACCATATATATTGTTTTCAAAGACATTACACCTTATTAGAACCATGTACAACTCAAAGAAAAATATTATTGTTGCCAATTTGAAGAACAAGATGTGATCAATTTGGCCTTTAAATAATTGCTGTCATGAATGGGTTAATGCAGTCAGTGAATTGGATGGTATGTGCCCTATAAAATGTAGCTGTCTGGCGAGTACTAGGGCTGTGCATGGGGGCTGGTATGGCCTCTTGCAGTACCTTGGTTGTTGGGGTACTAAGCGACCATGCATAATTTCCCCATGTGGATAGTATGGCTTAGCCCCTGTTCTGTGGCTCTTGGATGTGATTTAATTGCATTGTTCATTTATTTACTGTTCATCAATCACCAATTTTAAACTTGTATCATTTTCTGTTATTTATCACTTCATTATTACTGTCGCTGTTATGTTTATTTATTTATCATTTCGGTCAATATACTTATTTTACCATATATGTGTATATGTGACCCGCCGTCTCAAAACCTACAATAAGTCGCACGGACCACAACGTAGCAAACAGCCCAAAATAGTAAATTTGCTTGGATCAGTCGATTTTCTGTTTTTGTTAGAAATGGGTAGTTTCATTATGATTCTATCATGTCTCAAGTTTGTGAGTCGTAATTCTACTTAGAAATATGTTTGGGGGCATTTAAAAATGACTCCTTTTTTTTACCTGTCCAGCTAATGAATGTTTGGAGAGCTTTTGTAATACTTTCATTCAATGCCAAATTACTACTTTACCTCTAAAGGTATTACATTGATTTTTGGAGTGAGTAATGAATAGGTACTCCTGGAGCAGTGTGCCAAAATTCAGCCTAATCTAATAATCCCTTCATACTGGTTGCTATGGCCATTTGAATACCCAGTTTTACTTGGGCGCACACAGAAAGCGAAGGTTTAGCACTCTTTTGTTCCGAACTTAAATGGCCATTTTCTCTGAATAGGAGTTATTGATTGCTGGTTACATACTGATTCTAAATGTGATATTTAAAGGTGTTATCATTGAGTAAACTTGGCAAGTGATATACCATTGGAAAGCTGAATCTGAAACTTTCAGAAAATGTATAAAACAAAAATAATAATTTGGGCGACTTATTGTAGGTTTTGAGGCGTCGGGTCACATATATTCTTTCTTTGTAATTTGTATCCTATTTTTATGTTTTGTTTTTGCAAATTCTCCTTTCATGTTAGACTCATTATAATCTTAGTATGCCCTGCATGCCTATCTTATGTACCTTTTGTAGACTTCGCTGCGCCACCTGCCCATAACCATTATTTCCTCTCCTGGAACCCCCCCCCCCCCCCCCATGGCTGCTGTGGTTGCCGCCCCTATGCAGAATGAATGTGTGCCATCTTGGCTAGGGGTTGTACCTGCATAAGCCAATGCTTTCTGCAAAACTGCACTGGATTGGTACCTGGTTTAGGGGGAGCTGTCTATGTGACAGAATAAGGGCCCTTTAACGGAGGGCCTTACCTGTAGGAAGGCTGCAATAGCCTTTACTGCATGGGCCTAAGTTCTCAGTTTCATCACCTTGTATTCTTATGGGGTGTTGCAAGAAAGTACAATCAATTGCAAATTGCAAAGCAAATTTGAACAACCATTCTGAATGGTTCAGGGTCTGCCCATTCAAGAAGATGCGCTTGCTACAATGATTTTGATTGGTCAGTACCGATCAGTTGCAACCCGCAATCAATCGCAACCCTCTTGCAACACCCCATTAGTGTGGTAGACTTTCCATACTGGTCTGTTTTGGAATATCGGATACACACTACCATAAAATGCCTTGGACCCTGACATAGAAGAATGTCATCTTTTGTTAGCACTTTTTCTCCCACTCTGAGAAACCCGAAAAAGGCCAATAAGAAGGCAGCCCTGAACATCAGTGTTTCGTAATGGGAAAAGCACACCAGTTGTATTGTGGGAATAACCCTTTTTAGCATGGACCATGTAATGGGTCTCCTGCCATCTCCTATTGTCTCTTTTGCTACCATCCTGTAACTTCCTGATGATAAAGTGTCCTGTGGGGTCTGCCCTGTATGTTGTGTATGTATGACAGGGCTGCAACATGTAATGAAATAGTGGAGGTAGATTTGCCACTTATCGAAATGTCTTCCCGCTCTGTTTTGCTGGGGGTGCAGACTGGTGTCTCTCCCCTCCCCCACTCCCCCATGGAGTTCTTTGATAGGGTAACCTATCAACGCCTCTTTGCGCCCTGGGTGGTCCCCCACTGATAACGAGGAGGAGCCGCAGCTCACCGTCTAATGTTGCCCATGATCCACCCCTCCTGTGGAGGCGGTGTCGGAATTCAATATTATAATCCCTCCAGCCGTAACCCTGGTAACGGGACGCGGCCGTTCGAATGAGGTGGCAGTATTTGAGTAATGCATGCATGCATGTGGGATTAGCTTCAGTTCAAGATATATGCTCATGTACACCAGAAATGCATTAGTCCAGGTCTCAATAGAGAATATCTTGTTTTTGGATGGGGTGGGGGAGAGTTTCAAGATCCACCTCCCTGCTACCTGTGTCACTGCGAGGTTAGCTCTCTGTTCCTCTGTATAGTCCCGCATGGCATGGGTTACTGTATCTTGACTGTCAGTGAGTGTGTTGAGATCAATGTACTCCCCCTTCCAAATTTTGTCCCTTATATTTTGGTGCGTAGACATGCCCAGCCTGTCCCCCAGCGGGTGCAGGGGGGATGTGTCACTGAGTGTCACTGTCAGTGTGTTTAGGAAGGGTCGGTGTCTGAACTCCTTGCCCCCATGGCCCAGAGCCTTGTAAATTATTTGTGTTGTGCCCAATATTGTTGTGGGTTGCGCCATTATTCAAATGCTTCCTGTGTTTCTCCCTCAAAATTTTCTTGGAGCAGGCTAGCACTATGGATGGAAAAGAGGTCACAAATGTGGAGCTAGGTCTATTCACTTGTCCCTGCTAGTAGTAGTAGATCTATACCAGAATATATTCCTGTCTGGTGCCTGCTGTGGTTGACCCTTAGGTTTAATGGGGTTTCTGATGTTTCAATTCGGATAGGGACATTAACTGTCATTTGTGGGCGAAGCGGTTGCTGGCCTGTCGCGCAGACGGTCCCGCTGGACTGGGTGGTGGCTGTCTCGTTGCCTGTAACCGACGACTCCGCTATCCCACTGGCTTCCCCAGTAGCTGCCGCTGCAATGCGACTGCGAGTGAGGCACGTATCTGCCTCTCTTGTAGTTACATTATTTTTTGTACTTTCTTGTCGAGCAGAAGTCGTTGGCCTACACTTTTTAGGCTGTGAAGGTTGCCTGGTCGCTGGTGCTTTCCTCTTCCCCATTTCTGTGAAGCCTGCTGATGTAACGATTCAACATTCGATAATTTTTTCGACGCGAAAACTAAACAGTCAAGCAATGGCGGGTCACCCGCGAGCGGGCTTTCGCCACAGTTGCTATGGTAACCTTTTGTATGAGCTCACCGTTGACCTTTTAGTGACTTTGTTCGTTATTTGCATATTGATGGTATAGTGACTTTCCACTTTCTAACTGCGTCCAGCGGAGGTTCTCCCAAAATGCATGATCAGCTTATTGTGATCATGTCATTTTATGTGAATAAAACATTTAGGGCTCCTTATGGAGATGGAGGCACCGAAATTGTATATGAAATACATGCAAGCATCTGTGGAATTCTTTAGAGCATCCTAAAAAACAGATAGTTGTTTGTATTATAGAAGAAATCCACTTCAGAATTCATTCTTCTTATTTTATGAGAAAACATCATACAGAACAGTGCAAATGTCACACAAATCTGATACAGGAAGATATGGCATTTCAAAATTTCATTATTTTTTCTTGACCAGTCCTTGCAAATATTTAAATGGGCGAGTAGATATCATCACCTCATATTTTTTTTCAAATACACTGTATATGGATTTCTGAAAAAAAACTTTTAGCTCAAACTTGTAACACATATCCCCATAGCAAAATGTATTATTTCTCCTTTATTTCGGGCGGTGATAAGACAAGTTTTAGATTCTCATAGCTGAAATATGAAACCTTTGTCATTTCTGTATATGAAAAGGATAGCAAATTGTGAGGCAATGATATCATCACCTCGCTCATTAGAATACTAAGGACTGGTCAAAAAGTGTTTTTTCCCCCAAAATATGAACTTTCATAATGTCATAACTTCCTTCTTTCTTATCCAATATCTTTTAGCATGCATTGTTTCATATTTAATTTGTTTCTCTATCTTTTAAACCTGTAGAGAGGATTCTTTCTTTAATTATTGCCAGTTGTAACTACAGCTTTTTACAGATTATTTGAGTATTCCTCGGTGTCCATTGGCAAGGCTACTTCCTCCTCCTGCACTTCTGGAGTTACAGGCCTCCGAAGCTCCAGATCATTCTTTGGTACTTTTTGATAAATGTACTTCAAGTAGTATTGAATGCCACTTTCCACCTCGTCAAGCAGAGCAGATCTTTCGTTGCCCCTCACAGCCGCTGGAAAAAAAATAGAATGTCAAAGGTCAAAATAATGAAAAATTTAAATATTACCTCTCATATCCAAAAGATACTTTCTAAAATACTTTATTGCTTTAGTTCTTTTATGTCTCACATTTATCAAATACCTGAAATACATGGCCTGAAAATAAACTGCAATGGCAGTTCAGGCTAAATTCAGGCTTTTGCCTGGAAACTGGCATCTTTGTACACATATAGTGACCACTGAAGTGTTTTGTAGACCTTTCTTTGTTTTCCTTTTTGTACCACGGGAGATTGCAAGTCCACTTCTAGGAAACTTTGGCAGTAACAGGCGCGGATCCAGAGGGGACGCAAGGGGCGTGCGCCCACCCTCCCCCCCCCCCCCCGTTTTGTCTGCAAAGTATGCCCCCAGACCCCCTAGATGGCCGTTTGGCTTCGTCAAACGGAGGGTTCCTCAGTGTGCCCCCCCCCCCTCTTTCTGAAATGCGCCCCCCCCCCTTTCTGAAAATCCTGTATCCGCCCCTGAGTAAAGCTGTTTTTCAATTAAAAACAGAATGCTAGAAGCATAACGAACTTCAAAGGCACCAGTTCAAACACTGTAATGAAGCTAACAGCCCTTATAAAAACATCTCTGAGGGTCTTTATCTTAATTTCGGCCTAATGATGCAAACAACATTCCTTCTGGATTAGAGCATTATGGCAGTTAAGCAGAGGGAAGGCAGAAAGAGTTATGCATACAAACATACTTTTTTGACAATATTTTGAGACACTGAAGAATATATATGTGAAATGAAACCAACCATGTATGTCAGATATATTGATGACATATTTATGATTTGGCCACACAGTGAACTCGAACTTGATTCTTTTTTCGATCGCTTTAATACTCAACATTCCAGTATCAAATTCACAATCGAAAAATCAAAAGAAAGGATTAATTTTCTTGACGTCACTATCACCAACAAGGAAGGCATGCTTTCTACTACAGTGTACCACAAACCCACTGACAGTTTCTCCTACCTCCAGTACAGTAGTTTTCATCCTAAGCACTTAAAGACATCGATAGTATACAGCCAGATGTTACGTTACAGACGGATTATTTCTAACGAACAAGAGTTCGCTCGAGAATCGCTTAAATTAGCGCGTCATTTCGTTGAAGCAGGATACCCTGTGGACTTGGTAGAAACAGGCAGACTCAAAGCATTACACCGTGACAGGGCGCGTCTTTTGAGTGATCACAAGGAAAAATGCAAATCACAACGTAAAGTACTTGTGACTACCTTTCACCCAGAAGTTAGCTCTCTCGCGAAGAACATTCGCCGTGAATGGCCCATTCTCCAACAGGATCCTCAGCTGGCCCCTAAATTTGCTTTGCCGCCACTGCACGCGCAAAGACAACCCAAAAATCTCCGTCGTTTACTGACTACCAGTTTGAGCGGCTTTGGGCAAGAGGGTAACAAACAATGCGGCAAAACTAGGTGTCAAATATGCAAGCACATGATTCTTGATCAAAGTATCAGGCTTTCTGAAAAATGCACAATCAGACCCACTCCTTGTAACTGTGACGTAACGAATGCTGTGTATGCTATCAAATGTGCCAAATGCCCGAATGCCCTGTACATAGGAGAAACTCTCAGATTTAGGGAGAGATTTAACAACCACAAGAGCAGCATTGCTCGCAAACTCCATCACCCTGTGGCAGAACACTTCAATACAGCTGCACACTCAGTGAGCGACCTACAATGCTGCATTCTAAGAGACAGGCTCGTATCATTTGAAGACCGACATTTGTACGAAATCAAAATGATCGTTAAAAATGAGAGCTTCAAGAAGCCAGGCATGAACATAGACATGTCCTGGCTTACTAACTACACTTTCTTTCGATAATACTACTCATATTCTATTAGGCACCTACTCAAACACCACTGTTACTTTTCTTTTATGACGTATTATTTTCTTTATGACGTTTTAGTAATTTCTCGCTCACTCCTCATGCGCCTTGCGTCTATAAGCGCACCTTTTATCATTATTATACGCTTTGGGTCCTAATTTACCTGTCTGTATTTCTATTGTGACGTCTTCGTGACGTTTCTATGTTTTTGAGCTGTAAAGCGTTTCCAAGACAATGCGCCCGGTTATTTATAAACTAATCGCGCATTGTCTTGGAAACGCTACATGGATAAGTTTTCGAAATTTTGTCATTATTCACTTGACAAAGACGGTGAGAGGATCGTCGAAAATTCGTGAGAAAATAAAAAAGTTGGAGAAAAAAGCATGAAATGTCTACTGGTCTTTTTCTTTGATATTACTCCAACACGTGGACTTTCTATTCAAAATGGAATTACTACATGCAGACTGTCTCCACGCAAGACGACAAAGTGAGAAAATTATCTTGAAATTGGCTCAAACTCGTTCAGACATTTTCTTCCTATCAAGAACCAAAGCACTGCGCCTCATACCTGAAGGACTACGACTGAAGAATCCTTTGAAATCAACTCATCATTCATTTCGCAGTGAGAATATCGTCCGTAGAGCATCAGCTTTATTACGAAACGCGGCATTGAAAGATGCGTACACCCGGCAAAATAACCTCACCAAGAGACTAGAAGAGAACAAAACACTTGTCGTAGAGAAGATTAGATTTCATCATAACAACGATCAAGAATTAATAAGGAGTACTTTCCTTATGCTGGACAGATGCCACGACAAACATCTCCATCAGTGCATGTCTCGTAAACGAAGAAAACTCGACAAGCTTAAGCAGAAGTCTCCATTCTACAATTCACCGGGTCCTAAACCTAATGAGGAGAATAATGGCTGCAATAACCGGAAAACGGTCATCAATCTCTCAGACTACACCTTAACGGAATGTGAGAAGAGCCTACTGGACAAAGGTCTATCATTTTGTCCATCGCAAAACTTAGATAAGGTAGAAATCTGTGCGGATGTTCATCGCTTCACTCAAAAAGTTCGGCGAACGGAGAGTTACACCAATGAAATCGCGGACGATAAGGAGAGCAATATCGGCGGTCCAGCTGAGGAACCAACGGACAAGGCTACACGTCGCGTACCAGCAAAGAAGGGCAAACCAACCAAGCGTTGCGCCACGATACCATCTGGTAGGAACCCCTTTATTGACGCCTTTGTCAACAACGTAGAGAGTCATCTCGACAAACTACTCAAATCTGCCAAGGAACCCACACCATCGAACATCTCTAAAGGACAACGAGCAGCTATTCGTAGTCTACAGGAGAACGGCGACATCATCATCAAACCAGCCGATAAAGGTGGAGCGGCAACTGTGCAAAACATCGATGACTACAAGGCTGAAGCTGCGAGGCAACTTTCTGATTCTAAATTCTACACTCCCTTAGACGAGGATCCAACTGGTGTCTTCTCCCAAGAAGCCAAGACTTCATGTGACTCACTAAAGAACACTAACTCACTTGATGCTAAGTTGTTGATACCATCTAAGCCTAAAATCAGTAAGTTGTACCTTCTTCCTAAGATTCATAAGTTACCTTCCTTAGTGGCCAGCAAGACTGGAATAAAATCTGACAACAGTGAAGAAATAATCTCTCTTACCAAAGAACACAGAATCATCCCTCCGGGTCGACCGATTGTTTCTAGCATAGGCTCACTTACAGAACCTATGTCAGCGTACATTGATAGCTATCTAAAACCAGTATTGGTACACATTGAGAGTTATGTAAAAGACACCACAGATTTCCTCAATCTACTTCCTTCCACAATCCATCCTAACAGCTTGCTGGTCACTATGGATGTAACTAGTCTGTACACTAACATCCCCCATTGGGATGGTATAGAAAGCATGAGAAGCTTCCTTACCAAGCATGCACCTAAGGACACTCCTATCGATGATCTTACTAGTTTGGCTGAATTTGTACTTAAGCACAATTATTTTGTGTTCGATGGAAAATTCTTCCTGCAGAAACAAGGTACTGCAATGGGTACCAAATTTGCACCATCATATGCCTGCATATTCATGGCCATGCTTGAAGAAGATTTTCTTGCAAAATGTGAAATGAAACCAACCATGTATGTCAGATATATTGATGACATATTTATGATTTGGCCACACAGTGAACTCGAACTTGATTCTTTTTTCGATCGCTTTAATACTCAACATTCCAGTATCAAATTCACAATCGAAAAATCAAAAGAAAGGATTAATTTTCTTGACGTCACTATCACCAACAAGGAAGGCATGCTTTCTACTACAGTGTACCACAAACCCACTGACAGTTTCTCCTACCTCCAGTACAGTAGTTTTCATCCTAAGCACTTAAAGACATCGATAGTATACAGCCAGATGTTACGTTACAGACGGATTATTTCTAACGAACAAGAGTTCGCTCGAGAATCGCTTAACTCTTCCGGTGCCAGGCCAAATACCCCTCCAGTGCCAAGGGTTTTGTTGGGTTTGTAAATTTCGCGAAGAATAAGCTGTGTTTGATATTAGAGCGCTCATATCTCTTTCCCAATGCATCTTACAATGAAACTTTGTACACATGAAATATTGTAGAGTTTATGGTCTTTACAATGGTGTTAGTCTTTAATCAAATTTTCTGTTCATATATGTAGTAAAATATGCCGTATATGAAATCATTTTTTTCAATCAGGAAAATGGAGGGAAGCCTACTGTTTGAGAGCAAATTAACTGAAAGTTCTAAGAGATTTTAAAAAACAAGAAATATGACAATAATGGTCAATGTTTTACCTTTTGAATGATATATACATTGATGGGGTAATATAGAAAATAGAGCGAAAATAATGCTATTTATGTATCAAATGCTATTCCCAATCAAAATTGTCGTCACTGAACAAGTGACTGGTAAGCATACACAAAGGAGGCGTGACCTGCTTTGCCTATGCCTTCCATAAAAGGCATGGCGCAAAATGAAAGGGCCAATCAGAGCATAACAATAGCGTCCATAGACATGTAAGCTACAGCAGAGCATTGTTCACAAACTCCACTGCACTATGTGCGCTCAATCGTGCATTTTCTTTTGCGTAGTCTTCAATATGAGACCCTGTAACTATGTTTGTGTTTTGAAATAAAATACATGTATCGAGAAAATGAGAGTTCAAAAGGAAAGACGCATGTATAGAGAAATCTGAGTCACATATCTTGGATCAAAGTTTATGGGATATATGTGAGTATTTCCTACCTAAATAGCGAGTATACATTTGAGATATATCCAAAATAAAGATGAAAAGAAATTGGCTTTGGGCGTTTTGAGGTACTTGCAGTAGTTATCATTTCCCGTTGTGGCCCCCTTCCCTTTTGATTTAGTGATATAAATCATGAATGAATGAATAGACTAAAAGGGTTGAAAACACATTAGGGTAGTTAATTTGCACATTAGTTATAATTTTAAATAAAGGCAGTTATGTTTTGACCCGTACGTGTAAATAATGCTGCATGTTACTTTTGAAGAAGAAAAACAGCATTTTGCATCGTGCATAACACGCTCGTGGCTTTTCTCAAAATCAAGTGATTCTTCGTCCACGTTCTATAATAGGCTGGGATCAAACCGATAGCACAACATTGATCACAACAGTAACAAAATTAAACTAAACAAATGAGAGAAACTGCCACGCTCTGATCCCCGATCTAATATAACCAGCAGTGAGCGAGTCCAATTCTGAAGAAAAAATATTTTCTTTCCGGGTTCGGGAAAAAATTCAAATGTTGCTACAGAAGAAAAGTTCTATCCCGTGGCGTGTTCCCATAGACAATGGCCAATAGTCGATGATCGCAACAAAATAATGCATGATGCATAGTATTTTGTTTCTCTTGCAATCTATTTCTACCCAAGCAGAATAACCAAATAACGCGGTGCTTCATTAGTATAACATCATACAGACAACTATTGATACTAATCTAATGAAAAATAATGCTCCTTAAATATCAATTTTATTTACGCATGTTTTTTTAATTTGTGATACTTCTCTCTTGCATTTTTCCGCCCCCCCCCCCTCTCTCTCATCTTGTAAGAACAAAATTATGGCTACGTTCAATATTCAGCAGTTTTCTTAATTTCTTGAGGCCTAGTAAGTGTGAGGCAGATCGTTGATAATTATGTTGAATATGGCGTGAATAAATTAAACATGGGTGGACAGAGGTTGAGGGATTCATAACTGATTCCCTTTACTTCATTTTAGCGTATTTTTATTTTCAGAGAAATATTGGAGACGCATTTTTGATAAGAATCAAGCAAAACGAGCATAGAATCAAACAAGAAACGATTCAACACGAGAACACAACAGAAGTTGAATGAGTGAGAGAGTGATAGCCTGGTGAGAGGAGAAGATTGAGAGGGCGATAGGGGTGCATGGTCGGGTGGGGACCAGCATGATGATGAGGAGAGATGATCTAAAGCTCTATATTATAACAACATCAATGCGTTTATATAATATTGCACAAATAATAGTGGTGGTGGCATTAGCTGGAAGGGATGGGGAATAGAGTCCTGATGAAAGGAAAAGTCCTATAATTTTATGTAGATAATTATGTTGAATATGGCGTGAATAAATTAAAAATGAGTTGAGAGAGGTTAAGGGATGAAATCAGTTATGAAACTGATTCACTTACTGCGTTTTAGCGTCTTTTTTATTTGCAGAGGAATTTTGGAGATTTTGATAATCATCAAGCAAAACAAACGTACCTCAAAACATACGATTCAACACGAGAACGCAAAAGGAGTTGAGTGAGTGAGATGGATAAAGATAGAAAGAGAGAGAGATAGGGATTTGATGATTGCAAAGGACGGGGTGAGGAGAGGAGAATTGCGAAAAGAAGGAAAAGGAGGGAGATATGAGGGCGGGAATAGTTTAGAGAGAGAGGTAATAAGAAAGTAATAGTGGTAAGATGGGTAATTGAGAGGGAGAGAGCGAGAGCGAGAGAGAGAGAGAGAGTGAGAGATATGATGATTGCAAAGGACGAGACGAGGAGAAGAGAGTTGGGAACGAGAAAGAAAAAAAAGAGATATGAGGGCCAGAAAAGGTTAGAGAGGTAATGAGAAAGTAATAAAGGTAAGATTGAGATGGAGGGAGGGAGAGAGAACGATGGAGAGAGAGAGAGGAGAGAGAGAGAGCGAGATGATGACGACTGTAAATGACGGGGCGAGGAGGAGAGAGTTGGGATAGAGAAAGAGAGAGAGAGAGAAAGATATATATAATTATTGAGATGTGAGGGCGGGAAGAGGATCTAGAGTTCTGCATTATATCGAATAATATATATTCCTATAACAACAGTTTGTTTATTATGCAAAGAATGAACCCAATTTGATTTTACTGTTATATATTATTGTTCGATGTCAATATTATTTAGTTTGTATTGTTTTGCAATGACAATTAAGTTATCAGCTATCACTTTCTATGTTACATTTCCATGTAAACTCTCTCTCTTTCCATTCGCCTGTATAGAAATTATATTGTGTAGGTAGATCTTTTGGTAAATAAGGTTACAACCGCTCTATTTTTTTGTATATTACTCTAATTGATGAACCGGGATTTTAACTGAAATAAAATATCAAAATAATAGCATAGTGGGACGAGCAGGAGGGGGGGGGGGGGGGTATAGAGTCCTGACGCAGATCCTGGTGCAAACAAAAGTCCTATGCCCTCTGCCAGTATTTTGGATAATGGTGAATAGTCCATCAATGGGCCCCGATTTCTAAGAACATCCTGTCATAAATTGCTACATGGCGATCGCATAGAGTTAGGGGGTGGGGGTTATAGACCCCTGAGAAGAAAAGTTCTATCCCGTGGCGTGTTCCCATAGACAATGGCCAATAGTCGATGATCGCAACAAAATAATGCATGATGGCTAGTGTTTTGGTTTCTCTTCCAATCTATTTCTACCCATTTGTGATACTTCTCTCTTGCATTTTCCGCCCCCCCCCCTTTATCTTGTAAGAAAATAAATTATGGCTACGTTCAATATTTAGCAGTTTCTTAATTTCTTGAGGCCTAGTAACTGTGAGTGAGGCAGATCGTAGATAATTATGTTGAATATGGGGCGTGAATAAATTAAAAATGAGTGGAAAGAGGTTAAGGGATTCATAACTTACTGCGCTTACTGCGTTTTAGCGTCTTTTTTATTTGCAGAGGAATATTGGAGATAGGTTTTGATAATCATCAAGCAAAACAAACGTACCTCAAAACATACGATTCAACACGAGAACGCAAAAGGAGTTGAGTGAGTGAGATGGATTAAGATAGAAAGAGAGATATAAATTTGATGATTGCAAAGGACGAGACGAGGAGAAGAGAGTTGGGAACGAGAAAAAAAAAAAAAGAGATATGAGGGCCAGAAAAGTTTAGAGAGGTAATGAGAAAGTAATAAAGGTAAGATTGAGATGGAGGGAGGGAGAGAGAACGATGGAGAGAGAGAGAGGAGAGAGAGAGAGAGCGAGATGATGACGACTGTAAATGACGGGGCGAGGAGGAGAGAGTTGGGATAGAGAGAGAGAGAGAGAGAGAGAGAAAGATATATATAATTATTGAGATGTGAGGGCGGGAAGAGGATCTAGAGTTCTGCATTATATCGAATAATATATATTCCTATAACAACAGTTTGTTTATTATGCAAAGAATGAACCCAATTTTGATTTTACTGTTATATATTATTGTTCGATGTCAATATTATTTAGTTTGTATTGTTTTGCAATGACAATTAAGTTATCAGCTATCACTTTCTATGTTACATTTCCATGTAAACTCTCTCTCTTGCCATTCGCCTGTATAGAAATTATATTGTGTAGGTAGATCTTTTGGTAAATAAGGTTATAACCGCTCTATTTTTTTTATATTACTCTAATTGATGAACCGGGATTTTAACTGAAATAAAATATCCAAATAACAGCATAGTGGCACGAGCAGGAGCGGGGGGGGGGGGGGGGGGGGGTTATAGAGTCCTGACGCAGATCCTGGTGCAAACAAAAGTCCTATGCCCTCTGCCAGTATTTTGGATAATGGTGAATAGTCCATCAATGGGCCCCGATTTCTAAGAACATCCTGTCATAAATTGCTACATGGAGATTGCATAGAGTTAGGGGTGGGGGTTATAGACCCCTGAGAAGAAAAGTTCTATCCCGTGGCGTGTTCCCATAGACAATGGCCAATAGTCGATGATCGCAACAAAATAATGCATGATGCATAGTATTTTGGTTTCTCTTGCAATCTATTTCTACCCAAGCAGAATAACCAAATAACGCGGTGCTTCATTAGTATAACATCATACAGACAACTATTGATACTAATCTAATGAAAAATAATGCTCCTTAAATATCAATTTTATTTACGCATGTTTTTTTAATTTGTGATACTTCTCTCTTGCATTTTCCGCCCCCCCCCCCCCCTTTATCTTGTAAGAAAATAAATTATGGCTACGTTCAATATTTAGCTGTTTCTTAATTTCTTGAGGCCTAGTAACTGTGAGTGAGGCAGATCGTAGATAATTATGTTGAATATGGCGTGAATAAATTAAAAATGAGCTTACTGCGCTTTAGCGTCTTTTTTATTTGGTGAAGAATATTGGAAATAGGTTTTGATAATCACCGAGCAAAACAAACGTACCTCAAAACAACATACGATTCAACACGAGAACGCAAACGGAGTTGAGTGAGTGAGATGGATAAAGACAGATAAAGAGAGATATAAATTTGATGATTGCAAAGGACGAGACAAAGAGAAGAGAATTGGGAAAGAGAGAAAAAAAAGGAGAGATGAGAGAGAGAAAAAAGGAGAGATGAGGGCGAGAAAAGTTTGCAGAGGTAAAGAGAAAGTGATAGTGGTAAGATGGGTTATTGAGAGGGAGGGGCGAGAGCGAGAGAGGGAGAGGGAGATTTGATGATTGCAAAGGACGAGACGAAGAAAGGAGAATTGGGAAACAGAAAGAAAAAAAAAGAGATATGAGGGCGAGAAAAGTTTAGAGAGGTAAAGAGAAATTGATAGTGGTAAGATTGATAGGAAGGGAGGGAGAGAGAGAACGAGAGAGAGAGAGAGAGAGATATGATGATGACAACTGTAAATGACGGGGTGAGGAGGAGACAGTTGGGATAGAAAATGAGAGAGAGGGAGATATATACATATATATATATAATTATTGAGATGTAGGGCGGGAAGATTTTAGAAAGAGAGGTAATGAGGAAACGATAGATTGAAAGAGTGGAGGTAGGGTGGGGTAGGGGCATACAAACATACGATTCAACACGAGAACGCAAAAGGAGTTGAGTGAGTGAGGTGGATAAAGATAGAAAGAGAGGAAGATAGAGATTTGATTATTGCGAAGGACGGGGTGAGGAGAAGAGAGGTGCGAAAAAGAAGGAAAAGGAGAGAGATTTAAAAGTTTCGAAAGAGGGGTAATAAGAAAGCGATAGTGGTAAGACATAATAAAAGTAGAAGAATGAAAATATAAAGGCGATACAAAATAACAACTGAACAGAAAGCGAATGCAATACTTTATGGTATATACAAAATAATACAGAAGACATGTTTTTAACATGTTATAGATCTCCACAGACATACTGAGGGGGTTATAGACAAACATGATAATAGTATGCAAAAAAAAAAAAAATAATGACACACGCATCACGTAACGATTTTGTGAACAAGTTTCAATCACCCAAGTCATATGTATTGAGTGGAGGGAAAAGCCTTGACACGAGAATAATAACATTTAGACTCACGCTTCACCAGCTCTTTCAATCATGAATATTCATACTATGCTGGCGAATAAGCGAGCTGCATTTGGAGCGCTGTTCTGCCATTGGTCAACTCCGAGCTCATTTTCCCGGGAGACTAACACAGGATGTCTGCCCATAGACATGCGTGTATTGCCATACACAACGTTTATAACACACGTTCTATTGGGAAACCTTGACGATGCTTGCGGCATTATCCAAAAAAACCTCTTCAAAATACTGCCGAGAAAATATGATTTTACTCAAAAAATGTTAATATAAACCCATATTTTTTAATGGTTTATTGAATGCTTAATCTGTTATCAATACATCAATATGAAAAAATCTGAATATAAAGTTAGTTTTGTATAATTAAAATGGATGAAACAGAAAAAAGTTTATCGGGCAACTATACGTGCCATCGGCACTAAAGGGTTATGGGCAACTATACGTGCCTCCGGCACCGTAAGAGTTAAATTAGCGCGTCATTTCGTTGAAGCAGGATACCCTGTGGACTTGGTAGAAACAGGCAGACTCAAAGCATTACACCGTGACAGGGCGCGTCTTTTGAGTGATCACAAGGAAAAATGCAAATCACAACGTAAAGTACTTGTGACTACCTTTCACCAGAAGTTAGCTCTCTTGCGAAGAACATTCGCCGTGAATGGCCCATTCTCCAACAGGATCCTCAGCTGGCCCCTAAATTTGCTTTGCCACCACTGCACGCGCAAAGACAACCCAAAAATCTCCGTCGTTTACTGACTACCAGTTTGAGCGGCTTTGGGCAAGAGGGTAACAAACAATGCGGCAAAACTAGGTGTCAAATATGCAAACACATGATTCTTGATAAAAGTATCAGGCTTTCTGAAAAATGCACAATCAGACACACTCCTTGTAACTGTGACGTAACGAATGCTGTGTATGCTATCAAATGTGCCAAATGCCCGAATGCCCTGTACATGGGAGAAACTCTCAGATTTAGGGAGAGATTTAACAACCACAAGAGCAGCATTGCTCGCAAACTTCATCACCCTGTGGCAGAACACTTCAATACAGCTGCACACTCAGTGAGCGACCTACAATGCTGCATTCTAAGAGACAGGCTCGTATCATTTGAAGACCGACATTTGTACGAAATCAAAATGATCGTTAAAAATGAGAGCTTCAAGAAGCCAGGCATGAACATAGACATGTCCTGGCTTACTAACTACACTTTCTTTCGATAATACTACTCATATTCTATTAGGCACCTACTCAAACACCGCTGTTACTTTTCTTTTATGACGTATTATTTTCTTTATGAAGTTTTAGTAATTTCTCGCTCACTCCTCATGCGCCTTGTGTCTATAAGCGCACCTTTTATCATTATTATATGCTTTGGGTCCTAATTTACCTGTCTGTATTTCTATTGTGACGTCTTCGTGACGTTTTTATGTTTTTGAGCTGTAAAGCGTTTCCAAGACAATGCGCCCGGTTATTTATAAACTAATCGCGCATTGTCTTGGAAACGCTACATGGATAAGTTTTCGAAATTTTGTCATTATTCACTTGACAAAGACGGTGAGAGGATCGTCGAAAATTCGTGAGAAAATAAAAAAGTTGGAGAAAAAAGCATGCAATGTCTACTGGTCTTTTTCTTTATATATATATATATATATTTTGAATAGAAAGTCCACGTGTTGGAGTAATATCAAAGAAAAAGACCAGTAGACATTTCATGCTTTTTTCTCAAACTATTTTATTTTCTCACGAATTTTCGACGATCCTCTCACCGTCTTTGTCAAGTGAATAATGACAAAATTTCGAAAACTTATCCATGTAGCGTTTCCAACACAATGCGCGATTAGTTTATAAATAACCGGGCGCATCGTCTTGGAAACGCTTTACAGCTCAAAAACGTAAAAACGTCACGAAGACGTCACAATAGAAATACAGACAGGTAAATTAGGACCCAAAGCGTATAATAATAATAAAAGGTGCGCTTATAGACGCAAGGCGCATGAGGAGTGAGCGAGAAATTACTAAAACGTCATAAAGAAAATAATACGTCATAAAAGAAAAGTAACAGTGGTGTTTGAGTAGGTGCCTAATAGAATATGAGTAGTATTATCGAAAGAAAGTGTAGTTAGTAAGCCAGGACATGTCTATGTTCATGCCTGGCTTCTTGAAGCTCTCATTTTTAAGGATCATTTTGATTTCGTACAAATGTCGGTCTTCAAATGATACGAGCCTGTCTCTTAGAATGCAGCATTGTAGGTCGCTCACTGAGTGTGCAGCTGTATTGAAGTGTTCTGCCACAGGGTGATGGAGTTTGCGAGCAATGCTGCTCTTGTGGTTGTTAAATCTCTCCCTAAATCTGAGAGTTTCTCCTATGTACAATTGGGCATTTGGCACATTTGATAGCATACACAGCATTCGTTACGTCACAGTTACAAGGAGTGGGTCTGATTGTGCATTTTTCAGAAAGCCTGATACTTTGATCAAGAATCATGTGCTTGCATATTTGACACCTAGTTTTGCCGCATTGTTTGTTACCCTCTTGCCCAAAGCCGCTCAAACTGGTAGTCAGTAAACGACGGAGATTTTTGGGTTGTCTTTGCGCGTGCAGTGGTGGCAGAGCAAATTTAGGGGCCAGCTGAGGATCCTGTTGGAGAATGGGCCATTCACGGCGAATGTTCTTCGCGAGGGAGCTAACTTCTGGGTGAAAGGTAGTCACAAGTACTTTACGTTGTGATTTGCATTTTTCCTTGTGATCACTCAAAAGACGCGCCCTGTCACGGTGTAATGCTTTGAGTCTGCCTGTTTCTACCAAGTCCACAGGGTATCCTGCTTCAACGAAATGACGCGCTAATTTAAGCGATTCTCGAGCGAACTCTTGTTCGTTAGAAATAATCCGTCGGTAACGTAACATCTGGCTGTATACTATCGATGTCTTTATGTGCTTAGGATGAAAACTACTGTACTGGAGGTAGGAGAAACTGTCAGTGGGTTTGTGGTACACTGTAGTAGAAAGCATGCCTTCCTTGTTGGTGATAGTGACGTCAAGAAAATTAATCCTTTCTTTTGATTTTTCGATTGTGAATTTGATACTGGAATGTTGAGTATACTCAACTGGAATGTTGAGTATACTCAACATTCCATGCATATTCACCTGTTCTACTTATTTTACATAATAGCAATGAAGGGATATTCTTTTGTCTACCAGAACTATTGTGGAGGGTACAATGAGGAGCTGTATATTTTCACGGTCCGCTCTCTTTTGTCATCGTGTTCCTAGTGTTACTGTTACTGTCTTAGCTACACGTAATGCACAGTGTGGTGTGAATACCTAACTTACTTGCCACGAAACCTGAACTTGAACTTTGATGGAAGGTCTTTCAAAGATCAACGAAGACCAGTTCATATGCCAAAGAAGTTAGAGTAACCTGTTCCACTGCTATTTTTCACATGCACACAGTACACGACAGCGCTGAGTCGAGCAGCGCGGCAATGCACGCACGCACGTGAAACGACGGACGAGTAAAACGATCACGTTTAAAAAACAACAACAAACAAACAAAACAAACAAACAAACAAAAAAACAAAACCCCGTTATGTCAGCAAGATAATTGTATACATTGCGTACCGGCAAAACGTACCGGCCGTGCATGCCTAGCCTGCCAGGCTAGACATGTATCAATATCGCGCGCTAGTTGAGTGGCTCGATGACGTAGCCTGCAGTCAATACTCTATCATTTAATTGTATTAATTATCCTTTGTTCTTCTTTCCCTTATGTTTGCAATAGCAAAAAATGATTTAGCTTTTATTTCCAAAGTCTAACGAATGCATGATTTCCTTTTTTTTTCCGAATGTAAGTCACGTAATAATTACGTTTTTTTTTTTGGTCTTGAATAATTGTTCATATAAATGGTAATTAATTGACGCCAAAATCACGTCATGAAATAGTCGGGGATATAGTGCAATTCTTAACTGGTCGTGAGTTGTCAATGAAGTGACGTGATAATTACGTAGTTTTTTGGTCTTGAATCGTTCATAAGTGGTAAATAATTTACGTCAAAATCACGTCATGAACTAGCCATTCTTAGCTGGTCGTGAGTTGGAATTGAAGTCACGTAATAATTACGTTTTTTTTTTGGTCTTGAATAATTGTTCATATAAGTGGTAATTAATTGACGCCAAAATCACACCAAGAATTAGTCATGGATGGTGCAATAACTGGTCGTCAATTTGCAATGAAGTGACGTAATAATTAGTCGTTTTTTGGTCCTGAATTGTTCATATAAGTGGAAAATAACTGACGTCAAAATCACGTCATGAACTAGTCATTCTTAGCTGGTCGTGAGTTGGAATTGAAGTCACATAATATTAACGTCGTTTTTTGGTCTTGAATAATCGTTAAACAGGTGGTAAATACTTGACGTCAAAATCACGTCGTGAACTAGTCATTCGTAGCTGGTCGTGAGTTGGCAATGAAGTGACGTTATAATTAGGCCTACGTCGTTTTTTGGTCCTGAAATGTTCATATAAGTGGAAAATAACTGACGTCAAAATCACGTCATGAACTAGCCATTCTTAGCTGGTCGTGAGTTGGAATTGAAGTCACGTAATAATTAGGTTTTTTTTTTGGTCTTGAATAATTGTTCATATATGTGGTAATTAATTGACGCAAAAAATCACGTCATGAAATAGTCGGGGATATAGTGCAATTCTTAACTGGTCGTGAGTTAGCAATGAAGTGACGTGATAATTACGTAGTTTTTTGGTCTTGAATCGTTCATAAGTGGTAAATAATTTACGTCAAAATCACGTCATGAACTAGCCATTCTTAGCTGGTCGTGAGTTGGAATTGAAGTCACGTAATAATTACGTTTTTTTTTTGGTCTTCAATAATTGTTCATATAAGTGGTAATTAATTGACGCCAAAATCACACCAAGAATTAGTCATGGATGGTTCAATAACTGGTCGTCAATTTGCAATGAAGTGACGTAATAATTACGTCGTTTTTTGGTCTTGAATTGTTCATATAAGTGGAAAATAACTGACGTCAAAATCACGTCATGAACTAGTCATTCTTAGCTGGTCGTGAGTTGGAATTGAAGTCACATAATATTAACGTCGTGTTTTGGTCTTGAATAATCGTTAAACAGGTGGTAAATACTTGACGTCAAAATCACGTCGTGAACTAGTCATTCGTAGCTGGTCATGAGTTGGCAATGAAGTGACGTTATAATTAGGCCTACGTCGTTTTTTGGTCCTGAAATGTTCATATAAGTGGAAAATAACTGACGTCAAAATCACGTCATGAACTAGCCATTCTTAGCTGGTCGTGAGTTGGAATTGAAGTCACGTAATAATTACGTTTTTTTTTTGGTCTTGAATAATTGTTCATATATGTGGTAATTAATTGACGCAAAAAATCACGTCATGAAATAGTCGGGGATATAGTGCAATTCTTAACTGGTCGTGAGTTGGCAATGAAGTGACGTGATAATTACGTAGTTTTTTGGTCTTGAATCGTTCATAAGTGGTAAATAATTTACGTCAAAATCACATCATGAACTAGCCATTCTTAGCTGGTCGTGAGTTGGAATTGAAGTCACGTAATAATTACGTTTTTTTTTTGGTCTTGAATAATTGTTCATATAAGTGGTAATTAATTGACGCCAAAATCACACCAAGAATTAGTCATGGATGGTGCAATAACTGGTCGTCAATTTGCAATGAAGTGACGTAATAATTAGTCGTTTTTTGGTCTTGAATTGTTCATATAAGTGAAAAATAACTGACGTCAAAATCACGTCATGAACTAGTCATTCTTAGCTGGTCGTGAGTTGGAATTGAAGTTACATAATATTAACGTCGTGTTTTGGTCTTGAATAATCGTTAATCAGGTGGTAAATACTTGACGTCAAAATCACGTCGTGAACTAGTCATTCGTAGCTGGTCATGAGTTGGCAATGAAGTGACGTTATAATTAGGCCTACGTCGTTTTTTGGTCCTGAAATGTTCATATAAGTGGAAAATAACTGACGTCAAAATCACGTCATGAACTAGCCATTCTTAGCTGGTCGTGAGTTGGAATTGAAGTCACGTAATAATTACGTTTTTTTTTTGGTCTTGAATAATTGTTCATATATGTGGTAATTAATTGACGCAAAAAATCACGTCATGAAATAGTCGGGGATATAGTGCAATTCTTAACTGGTCGTGAGTTGGCAATGAAGTGACGTGATAATTACGTAGTTTTTTGGTCTTGAATCGTTCATAAGTGGTAAATAATTTACGTCAAAATCACGTCATGAACTAGCCATTCTTAGCTGGTCGTGAGTTGGAATTGAAGTCACGTAATAATTACGTTTTTTTTTTGGTCTTGAATAATTGTTCATATAAGTGGTAATTAATTGACGCCAAAATCACACCAAGAATTAGTCATGGATGGTTCAATAACTGGTCGTCAATTTGCAATGAAGTGACGTAATAATTAGTCGTTTTTTGGTCTTGAATTGTTCATATAAGTGGAAAATAACTGACGTCAAAATCACGTCATGAACTAGTCATTCTTAGCTGGTCGTGAGTTGGAATTGAAGTCACGTAATATTAACGTCGTTTTTTGGTCTTGAATAATCGTTAAACAGGTGGTAAATACTTGACGTCAAAATCACGTCGTGAACTAGTCATTCGTAGCTGGTCATGAGTTGGCAATGAAGTGACGTTATAATTAGGCCTACGTCGTTTTTTGGTCCTGAAATGTTCATATAAGTGGAAAATAACTGACGTCAAAATCACGTCATGAACTAGCCATTCTTAGCTGGTCGTGAGTTGGAATTGAAGTCACGTAATAATTACGGTTTTTTTTTGGTCTTGAATAATTGTTCATATATGTGGTAATTAATTGACGCAAAAAATCACGTCATGAAATAGTCGGGGATATAGTGCAATAACTGGTCGTCAATTTGCAATGAAGTGACGTAATAATTAGTCGTTTTTTGGTCTTGAATTGTTCATATAAGTGAAAAATAACTGACGTCAAAATCACGTCATGAACTAGTCATTCTTAGCTGGTCGTGAGTTGGAATTGAAGTTACATAATATTAACGTCGTGTTTTGGTCTTGAATAATCGTTAAACAGGTGGTAAATACTTGACGTCAAAATCACGTCGTGAACTAGTCATTCGTAGCTGGTCATGAGTTGGCAATGAAGTGACGTTATAATTAGGCCTACGTCGTTTTTTGGTCCTGAAATGTTCATATAAGTGGAAAATAACTGACGTCAAAATCACGTCATGAACTAGTCATTCGTAGCTGGTCGTGAGTTGGAATTGAAGTCACGTAATAATTACGGTTTTTTTTTTTGTCTGGAATAATTGTTCATATAAGTGGTAATTAATTGACGCCAAAATCACGTCATGAAATAGTCGGGGATATAGTGCAATTCTTAACTGGTCTTGAGTTGGCAATGAAGTGACGTGATAATTACGTAGTTTTTTTGGTTTTGAATAATCGTTCATAAGTGGTAAATAATTTACGTCAACATTACACCAAGAATTAGTCATGGATGGTGCAATAACTGGTCGTCAGTTTGCAATGAAGTGACGTAGTAATTACGCCGTTTTTTGGTCTTGAATTGTTCATGTAAGTGAAAAATAACTGACGTCAAAATCACGTCATGAAATAGTCATTCTTAGCTGGTCGTGAGTTGGAATTGAAGTCACGTAATATTAACGTTGTTTTTTGGTCTTGAATAATTGTTCATATAAGTGGTAAATAATTGACTCCAAAAATCACGTCATGAAATAGTCGGGGATATAGCGCAATTCTTAACTGGTCGTGAGTTGGCAATGAAGTGACGTGATAATTACGTAGTTTTTTGGTCTTGAATAATCGTTCATGAGTGGTAAATAATTGACGTCAACATCACGTCAAGAATTAGTCATGAATGGTGCAATAACTGGTCGTCAATAAATTTACAATGAAGTGACGTAATAATTACGTCGTTTTTTGGTCTTGAATTGTTCATATAAGTGGAAAATAACTGACGTCAAAATCACGTCATGAACTAGTCATTCGTAGCTGGCCGTGAGTTGGAAATGAAGTCACGTAATAATTACGTCGTTTTTTGGTCTTGAATAATCGTTAATATAAGTGGTAAATAATTGACGTCAAAATCACGTCATGAACTAATCATGGATAGTGCGATTCTTAACTGGTCGTGAGTTGGTAATGAAGTGACGTAATAATTACGTAGTATTTTGGTCTTGAATAATCATTCATGAGTGGTAAATAATTGACGTCAACATCACGTCAAGAATTAGTCATGAATGGTGCAATAACTGGTCGTCAATAAATTTACAATGAAGTGACGTAATAATTACGTCGTTTTTTTGGTCTTGAATTGTTCATATAAGTGGAAAATAACTGACGTCAAAATCACGTCATGAACTAGTCATTCGTAGCTGGCCGTGAGTTGGAAATGAAGTCACGTAATAATTACGTCGTTTTTTGGTCTTGAATAATCGTTCATATAAGTGGTAAATAATTGACGCCAAAATCACGTCATGAAATAGTAATGGACAGTGCAATAATACTGGTCGTGAGTTGGCAATGACATGACGTGATAATTGCGTCGTTTTTAGGTTTTGAATAATCGTGGATAAGTGGTAAATAATTTACGTCAACATCACGTCAAGAATTAGTCATGATCGTAGCTGGTCGCGAGTGGTCAATGAAGTGAGGTAATAATTACGTCGTTTTTTGGTCTTGAATAATCAATCATATAAGTGGTAAATAATTGACCTCAAAATCACGTCATAAACTAGTCATCCAAATATGACAATACATACTCGTCTTAGAAAGTCTTCACGAAGACGTCGGAATAACGTCGTTCATACGACGTATGACCAGTTGACCAGAATACGACCAATATACGACGTCTTTAAGACGTCCGTCTGCTATCAGGGTAGTGGCTGCATAACAAGACTAGCCGCCCAGCCTGGTGAATGCGCGATCGAGCGACATGAGTCCGAGGGCCTTTTGGAACCTGGCCTATATTTCTCATTCTATCCTTTGTTCCTAGCGAGGATCTGCTACCTTATAGGTAGGAGCCAGTCAGCGAACGTATCTTTGCATGACGTCAGCATAAATTTGGTATGCAAATTCGCCTTCATCTCGAGCTAGCTAGCTCGCTCGGCACCCGGCACATGGAAAGCAAGCCCCGCACATACCGTTGTGATTGGTCGATAATCCTCGGTAGGCGTGTTAGCATACGAATGTCAACTCGTGAATAATTCATATCGGACGATGGAAACCCAGGTTCCAAAAGGCCTCGCGACTAAAGTCGCTCGATCGCGCGTTCACCCGGGCCGTGTTGATTCTTTTTGTCGCCGGCTAGTCTCATCTTAGGCACAGCATGACGAGGAAAATAGCCAAGCCACGAGGCCTTGTCAAAAGGCTAATTGGGAACTGGATAATGGAACAGTCACACGGCCACTTACGGTAGCTGCGGATGCTTACGGATAAAAATCCGTAAGCATCCGAAAGGATCCGTATCATCCGTAAGCATCCGTATCCATCCGTAACCTAATCCGCATGATCCGCAGACATACGCAGATCCGCAGCGGGAATTTTGACAATCTCAACATTTTGCTGCGGATGAAACCCTGATAGCAGAAAGTGTTAAAAAATGACGTGATATTTACGTCGTGGTTTTCGTCTTTTTTACGTCCTGTAATTACGTCAATAAGACGACAACTTGCACCAACGCAAGACGTCAAGAGGACGTCTTATTTTGACGTCATCTCTACGTCTTCATTCCTCTTCCCTAATAGCAGAAAGTGTTAAAAATGACGTGATATTTACGTCGCGGTTTTCGTCTTTTTTACGTCCTGTAATTACGTCAATAAGACGACAACTTGCACCAACGCAAGACGTACACTGTAAAAACTAAAGTGCTACTTTTAGGGGCATGTATAGTGACTGCACCTGAAATGCTGTTTATAGCACGTGTAGTGTGCTAATTTACCAGCAAAAAAAATGTGACCGTGGCGAGCCTCGAACCAGGTTGCGCTGATTGAGAGGCACTGACGTTACCGATGGACTAACGAATGCTTCTTGCAATCCAGTTTAGTCATGGGAGTCAAGTAGATAACATGAACTATGTGGTGTCGTAAATTCACTATGTAACAATATGATCTGCTCTAAATCGTACAATGTGAGTTAGTCTAGCGGTAATGCCAGCAATTCTCGATCAGCGGACCCTGGTTCGAAGCTCGCCCAAATCATTGTTTCAATGAATGTTTAGCAGTTTAAAGTAGCTATCCAAAGAAAATCACAAATATGGCAATTAATGTATCACTAGAAACTGGGAAGCTTACAGATGGCAATCGTATAAGTTTTATGTCAACTGCGTATCTGATGATTATAAAAACAACATAAATAAAAGCTCTTCTCAGCATCTGGAATATCCGAGGATTCGCCAGAAATATAGCTATGTTTTGATGTCGTCACACTAGGGATCGATCCTGCTTAAGCAGACGACGTCCTATAATGAATGAACGTAATTGCAATGCAATTATTTATCAAATTATAAAGAGTTTGGCACATTTAAACATGACCTTATTTCACACCATTCTAAAAGGGAAAGTGAACTGATTCTGATAACTAAAACCGTTTGATTGTAAATACACAGGAGAAGGGTCAATGATCAATGAAATAAACCCACTTTCAAATTGAAAAGCCCTCCGAATAATATCACAGATTGTATTCGTTCCCTCTTGAAACGCCGAACATGCCCCGGTGCAAGCAGCTGAAAATACAATGGCGTCTTATTTTGTTTACAAGTGACTGATTCCTTTATTTTTTTAACGTTGCATTTTTCATCAAAATAATACGATACACGAAGTTAAGAGTGAGGCAACAGACTAACATTAAGACTGACGCTAGTCAAGTAAAAGAAATAAGTGAAGAGGAGATGACAAAACAGGCACTGAAAAATGTGTAAGATGTTATGGGACATCGTCTGCTTAGACAGGACTGGTCCTTCGTGTGTCGTCACACATCTCAGCAGCGTTCAAGGAGCTCTTCAGCTGCTATATCGGGGGCTGTATTTTACCGTTTTATAATTGATAATAATCATTAATTCAAATGTTTCCAAGCGTTGAATTTGGATAACCTTGTTTAATTTATGCCATCTATGCAATAATAAGTATTCAGGCAATATTTATTTTGATGAATTTTCTTGCAATGTGATCTTTAAGGAGCCGGTCCAGCTCCCGTGAAAGTGCTGAAATAGCACGCTGTGTGCATTCAATAGCACTCTGAGTGCAGTCCCTATGCATGCCTTCAAAAAGTGCTACAGCACTTCAGTTTTTACAGTGTACAGATGACGTCAAAATAAGACGTCCTCTTGACGTCTTGCGTTGGTGCAAGTTGTCGTCTTATTGACGTAATTACAGGACGTAAAAAAGACAAAACCACGACGTAAATATCACGTAATTTTTACCACTTTCTGCTATCAGGGAATATACGTAAGCATCCGCAGAATATACGTTATCCATACGTAAAATACGTAACTCATACGTAAACTCATCCGCAGGATACGTAAGATACGTAACTGATCCGCACACTTTGTCGGATGTGCGGATTCCTGCGGATACATAGGGGTACGTAAACACAGTTACGTATGAGTTACGTATGTTTAACGTATGAGCGTAACTCATCCGTATCGTCCGTAAGTCATCCGTATCCGTCCGTAAGTCATGTGTCAGCGGGTTGGCAGCGGATGGGCTCATCAACAGGTTTTACCCGTAACATCCGTAACTAATCCGTATCGTCCGCAGAATATAGGTAACTTTTGCTCAAATTTGCGTTATTTGGCGTAAAAATTACGCATTTTCATTATCCAAATATACGCAGGCATCCGCAGGTCCGTAACATGGCCGTGTGACTGTTACATAAGCGAGTCGGGTGCGTAAGGAGAGCGGCATTGCAGCGGGAAGGTCGTGATTCGATCTGCGTGGAGCGGGGCGGCAGCGTAACTATATTGGTGTTTACTAATATCGTCGATCGGTGCCACTGTTGCTACGCTTAGAAAGTCCTTACTACGCTCACCCCGCTTTCTTTACGCTGTCCTTACGATCGCCCTGCTAGCTTTACGATAAATTTTTTATCGGCGAGATCGGGGAGAAATTTGGAACATGTTCAAAATTTCTCCCCGGTCTGAAAAATTCCCGCTCCTATCCCGATCTCAAAACGCCGTCTTTACGATGCTGCCGATTGCAAGCGATGCCATTACGCTTTCCCCGATCTACGGCATAGTGGAACGGCCCCTACCCTTCCTGACGAATAGCTCCAAGTGGTTAATATATTGCGTAATTACCTTCAGGTTTTCAACCCATGTCAACTGGTGGATTACCACGAGGAGCGTGGCATCGTGCATGTAGAACATCACCTATCTCCATCAGTAGGGGGTCACGTAGGATGTATTGCGTGGTTCTAGGACAATTACCCCCTGGGCAATCACCCCCGGAAAATTACCCCCGGAAAACTACCCCCAAGGACAATTACCCCCTATAAAATTACCCCCCGGAAAATAACCCCCCCCCCCCCCGGCAATCACCCCCCGAGGACAATTACCCCCTGGAAAATTACCCCCCGGAAAATAACCCCCCACGGACAATCACCCCCCCCCCCCCCCCCGAGGACAATTAGCCCCGGAAAATTACCCCCCGGAAAATAACCCCCCAGGGTCAACTACCCCCCAAGGACAATTACCCCCCGAAAATTACCCCAAAGGACAATTACCCCCAAGGACAATTACCCCCCCCCCCCGGAAAACTACCCCCAAGGACAATTAACCCCTGTAAAATTACCCCCCCCCCCCCCCCGCAACTACCCCAGAAAGAAAGTCACTAATATTTTTTAAATGATATTTATTCATGAAATTACATGCTCTAACCGTTTTTTATAATTGTTTTTCACAAAATCAACGTTTTTTGAATAAGTTTTCACGCCGATTGAAAATCTTGCGCAGGAGCTACAAAATCAAATGAAATTAATGTACCAGAAAGCAGATTATTTACTTTATTTTTAAGCACCGTGCATACTAATAAGTCTTGAAGGTAAATTTCATTCTGAAATAATTACTGAACCAGAAAGCATAATATCTTACTTCAATACGAAATGGATCATGAGATAGATCATGAAATAGATCATACAAAGGCAAATACATGATCACTTGATTAGCAAAATTACAGAGGATGCATAAATGATGAAAACTTACACCCTATTTTTTTTTTTTTTTTTTTTTTGGGGGGGGGGGGGGTCCCCTTTTCTTTTGGCGACAGGATATAGCGCGTATACTCGCTCATAGATCTGCGCGCAACCTATTATTAAATTTCCTGTATAGAAATTTAATCAGAGGTTTAAATTATCTTTAGAACACTTTGTGATGATTCCTGCCTTTGTTAAATTCACCCAAGGGTTAATGAGAAGTTTAAATTAACTTTTAGAATGGGGGAGGTAGCCCCATCGATAACAGACATCCTTGCTTTACTCCTCGATGAATATACAGTTATGTTATTTGTTGTGTTATGATTATGTCATTACGCACTTTCATATTAATATTTTATTTTTCCTTTTTATTTTCCTTCTTATATATATTATATATTTATTACACAAGCTCTGCTTCTCAGTAGATCCTTCCATTTTTACGGTTTACAGCAAATAATTCGATACATTCCTCCTTAGTTGAAATGATGATTTGCAAAATGCATTAAAGTAATGTCACTGAGTTCTGTGATTATTTGTCATAATTTTTGAAATATTGATTGTTCTGTTATAAGTGAAAATAAAACTGAAAACTGAACACTATTTAATATGCTGTTAAAGTTATCCACTTTTAAGGCGGAAAATTGTTGGTGATTGGCAATTAAATTAACATGGAGTGTGATAGATAATGTAAATAGTTTAATGCCCTTGTTATACGTAGATTTATCTTCGAAACATTTTTAATTTCATTACTTTTTTAATGAAAAGTATGGTGACAATAGAAATTTTCACCACATTGACATTATTCAAGCGTAAACAAAACAAATCAACCTTTAAAAACAGTTAAAGTAGCAGTCCTTTGCTTCGAGAATTCATGAAAGGTCGAACTTCTATATACGGTCAGGGGGCCAGTAATTTTATGAGGGAATTATCCGGGGGTGGGGTTATTGCCCTCGGGGTGGTTATCCTTGGGGGTAATTTTCCGGGGGGTGATTGTCCTTGGGGGGTAATTTTCCGGGGGGTAATTGTCCTCAGGGGTGGTTGTCCTTGGGGGGGGGGGGGGGGGGGGGGGGGTTAATTTTCCGGGGGGTAATTGTCCATGGGGGTCATTTTCCGGGGGGTAATTGTTCTCGGGGGGTGATTGTCCTTGGGGGGGGGGGGGCAATTTTCCGGGGGGTAATTAGCCGGGGGGTAATTGTCCTCGGGGGGTGGTTGTCCTTGGGGGGTAATTTTCCGGGGGTAATATACCGGGGGGGGGGGGGGGGGTAATTGTCCTTGGTGGATAGTTTTCCGGGGGGTAATTTTCCGGGGGTGATTTTCCAGGGGGTAATTGCGTGCAACCTGTCCCTCCTCTGGCATGCATAGAACGTTTGTTCTCACCGTTTTGAAACGGTGACATGTACCCAAAAAGTGAGCACGTCTTACAATACAAGTATATTTATTATTAGCCATCACTTTTCAAACTTTGGTAAACCGTCAACGGGATGTTGTCGTATTTCGTTCTGTAGTACACGTACTTCAAATCTTGAAAGTACACATCGGAGACGACCTCCCATTCAATCCGCTCCTCATTAGCGGAGTCGTATGATGTTATAAAAACCGTGTCCGGACAATTACCCCCTGGAAAATCACCCCCCGGAAAATTACCCCCCGGAAAACTACCCGCCAAGGACAATTACCCCCCGGTATATTACCCCCCGGAAAATTACCCCCCCCCCCCCCCCCCCAAGGACAACCACCCCCAGGACAATTACCCCCCGGTATATTCCCCGGAAAATTACCCCCCAAGGACAACCACCCCGAGAACAATTCCCCCCCCCCGGAAAATTATCCCCAAGATTAACCACCCCGAGGACAATTACCCCCGGAAATTTACCCCCCCCCCCCCCCAAGGATAACCACCCGAGGGCAATAACCCCACCCTCCCCCGGATAATTCCTCCATAAAATTACTGGCCCCCTGACCTTATAGAAGTTTGACTTTTCATGAATTCTCGAAGCAAAGGACTGCTACTTTAACTGTTTTAAAAGGTTGATTTGTTGTGTTTACGCTTGACTAATGTCAATGTGGTGAAAATCTCTATTGTCACCATATTTTTAATTAAAAAAGTAATGAAATTAAAAATGTTTCGAAGATAAATCTACGTATAACAAGGACATTAAACTATTTACATTATCTATCACACTCCATGTTAATTTAGTTGCCAATCACCAACAATTTTCCACCTTAAAAGTGGATAACTTTAACAGCATATTAAATAGTGTTCATTTTTCAGTTTTATTTTCACTTTCATAACAGAACAATCAATATTTCAAAAATTATGACAAATAATCACAGAACTCAGTGACATTACTTTAATGCATTTTGCAAATCATCATTTTAACTAAGGAGGAATGTATCGAATTATTTGCTGTAAACCGTAAAAATGGAAGGATCTACTGAGAAGCAGAGCTTGTGTAATAAATATATAATATAAGAAGGAAAATAAGAAGGAAAAATAAAATATTAATATGAAAGTGCGTAATGACATAATCATAACACAACAAATAACATAACTGTAAATTCATCGAGGATTAAAGCAAGGATGTCTGTTATCGATGGGGCTACCTCCCCCATTCTAAAAAGTTAATTTAAACTTCTCATTAACCCTTGGGTGAATTTAACAAAGGCAGGAATCATCACAAAGTGTTCTAAAGATAATTTAAACCTCTAATTAAATTTCTATATATGAAATTTAATAATAGGTTGCGCGCAGATCTATGAGCGAGTATACGCGCTATATCCTGTCGCCAAAAGAAAAGGGGACCCAACAAAGAAAATTAGGGTGTAAGTTTTCATCATTAATTTTTATGCATCCTCTGTAATTTTGCTAATCAACTGATCATGTATTTGCCTTTGATCTATTTCATGATCTATCTCATGATCCATTTCATATTGAAGTAAGATATTATGCTTTCTGGTTCAGTAATTATTTCAGAATGAAATTTACCTTCAAGACTTATTAGTATGCACCATCCACTTTGCCGTTTAACTTGTATTCTACTAATATATTTTTTTTTTCCAATCTGATCTTGTTTAGCTCTAATCTTAACCTAATTTCAGATTTTCAGTTTCACATTTTTGTAAAGGTGGCAGCCCTAATAAGGCATTACCTTTCTAGCTGTCTCCTCATTCTCATAAATACTCTTTCCCCTATATTTTCTCCAGATTACCATTGTGATGTATATTATAGTTTATGATTAATTTGTAATATATGCTATTTTGACTTACTATGTATGCTATATTGTATGTTATATTATGTAAATGTTTTTTTATGATGAATGAAATAAATTCGACAATCAATCAATTATAATATATTCTCAGTTTCTTGTCCTTCCCGTCACGCTTTTAATGCTTCTCTCTATACATCTATGTATATCTATGTTTATTGTACTTCTCACTCTCTATCATTCTGTCTTTCTCTACCTTTCACACTTCCTTTTCTCTCTTCTTTATTCCTTTATCAGTATATTACCATGGCAACCTTTGGCTCTAGCTCTCGGTATCTCGCCCCATGTCATTTCTTACACTTTGAAAAGCGCTCGATATCGCCGCTGTTTGTATGACAATTTTGTCATGTTCGCTGTAAACTTTGTGCTCTAATATTTTATAAGAAACATGCAAACCGATCATAAAGCTTTCAGAGAATCGTTATAGAAGTGTACATCCTGGTACCGTGAGGTAGCAAATCTAATTTGAAAGTCAGAACATTTTTTTGAAAAAAAAGGCGTAGTCTGCAAGTAATGGTCGAAGGTCAATATGATATGACAAATGACGGTATCATGGGTATGAACATTTCGGAACAACTGTCTGGGAGCCTCAAATCACGTTGCATGTTTCTAAAGAAGCAAAACACAGTACACACACGCGCACCCACACACCCATATATACATATATATTCACGCATTTACAGAGTGTCATAACTGAAAAAAGGAACTCGAAAAAATCGTTTTGGAGATGAGTTTGAGTTTGAGTTTATTAACAACGCATCACATGAATGACAGTATAATCATTTATTTATAAAGAGTAATAATGTTACATGAATACATATACATAAAAAAAATACTTATCTACATGAAATGAATATAAATGGATTTACAATAATAATATTATGTAGTCATGTTTGTAGATCAATGAATAATCAAGTACGTGATTACACTTAATTGAATGTCATACAGTTGCACTATTTATACTAAGATATAGTTGCTAATTAGTACTAGAAGTTAGCACAAGTGCTACTCGAGCCTAGTTCCATTCTTTTGTCAAGATGCTTGCTTTGTTATTTTCTTTATATCATCATTTTAATTTCATCTTGTATTCATAAATATTAAGACAATACAGTGTTTGTACATTTCTTGCGGAGAGAAAATATCAAATTATAATTACAAAAATAACGTTTAATTAAAAAAGAATCTAGTTTTACACAAATAAGATTCACTATCAGATGTATAAAGTATACAGTAGAGTGGAAATTGAAAACATGTATAGCAAATGTAGTATTACAGATTACAAGTAATACATGAATAGATAAATTTAAAAAAAATTAAAAGAGATGCAATTAAACAATCATTAAAGCTTAATCCTAAGCTATAATGGTCAACAAATACATGTATATGATAAATGGAGTACATTAAAAAAAAGTTGAGTTTTAAGCTCACAACATCAATTACCTTGAAGGTTGCTTGATAGTTGTCTAAGAGAGGTTGACCTTGAAGGTGTAAATCTGATTTCATGTGGTAGACTATTCCACAGCTTTGTTCTAACAAACGAAATGCTAAACTGTCCTTGCCTTGTCTTACATTTTGGTACACAGAGTAACCCATTTTCCTTCCCTCTTGTTGCATATCTTTGCTGTATGATCTGACAATATTTTTTTTCTTTTTGCCTCCAAAGAAGATTTATTATCATTCAACATTTCAAATATGGCATGTTTACTTTTTCCATAGCAACTTGAAACATGTTACAGGAATTACACATATCTTCGGGTAATACATATTTCTTTTGTCAAGTCTTACTTATATACATTCTCTTTTCAATTTCTCTTTTGAATACATGTCTTAAATTGAAATATCTTCTGTCTATACCAGTTCTATTTCGTTCAATAAACATTTTATGTATACACCAAAAGGCTAACGTCAATATTAAATCATACTTCGCATTATTTAATTTTAACAAGTCTGTAGTACTTATGTTAATTTGAACAGAAAAGGTTTGAAAGAGGAGATCTTTGACATATTGTAAAAACGGATAATTTAAGTCACAAAACAAAATTGCATGCAAGACGTCTTCCTCAGTGTAACAGTGTTTACAATTACTATCACTAGCTATTCCCCATCTATTAATTTTTTTTTGAACAGGCAACAAGTTATAAAGCATTTTGAAATTAAATTTTCGTAATCTATTTTCTTTAATTTTAACTAAATTTCTTAAAAACACATTTTACCAGTCAATGTTAATGTCTAGCTTACATTCCAATACGCACAACAAGTGTTTGAACATATCACATTTGACGGTATAAGTGTGTAAAAAAAATACTACTTAAATCAATAATTGATTTTTCTTGTTTCCGATTACTAAAGTTGGTACCTTTAAACGTTCATAGTGATCATTATTTGTCGATTCTCTGTTTATTCCTGGACTTAACCATAATTTCGGAATTGCAAATTTTAATTTTTCATAGTCAAACATATATGTACATTTACTTTTCTTTATACCTGAAAGCTGTGATCTAATTTCTGTGTGTGTTTTAAATTTTTCAGCTTTCATGATATCTTTAAAATAAATAATGTCTGATTGATACCATTCATCATAATAGAAATATTCATTATTGCCCGTAATATATTGATTGTACCATAAAATCTGTTGGGATATTTTTTTTCCTTCAGAATCATTTTCTCTGAAAATGAAATATCTTAGTGAATTCCATGCCACCAAGATTTCTTGATAAAACTTTGGTATTTGTTTACTATTCATTAGTTTTAGTAAGTTTTCATTGTAATTACAATTTAATAACAAACTGCTACCACCTAACTTATCAAACCAATGATGACTCATATTTGTCCACCTTCATGTATTTTGGTTTAAGAGATAACTTAAGCATTTCAACCTGAAGCTAAATAGCTGTTTCTGTATGTCAACCATTTTTATTCCTCCATAGCAATAATCTTCTACTAACGATAACCATTTTACTCGTTCAACCTTTGAGTTCCAAATAAACTGATACATTATTCGGTTTAATCTCTTTAAGAAAATTTAAGTAATAGAATCTATCATAATTAGATGTACATTCTGGCTTAAAGCTAAAGAGTATGACCACTCTTCCAAAGAGCGTTAGATTTCTTCTCTTCCAGCAATTTAAAATATTTTCCAGTTTCATCAGTTTGTTTGTCCATTCACTATTCATGGCTAATTCATTGTCTATACTAATAAGGTGTCCTAAATATCTAACTGGTTTTTCAGTCCAGGTAAGTTCATGTTCTGATATGTCCCAACGTTTACTTGGTTCCCCGGTCCATATCATAACAGTCTTATTATTTTGTGTTGAGTTTTGGACCGGCGACTTTTCCAAATAATTCTAACTCACACAATATTTCTTTGAAAGATTATTGATTTTTAGCAAAAAACAAAGTGTCATCAGCATATTGCAAAAGTTTTAAATGAATACTTGATTTTGGTATTTCAAAAGCTATGATTTTATTGTTTTTTCATACACTGTTTGCCTTGAATTCGGCTGCTAATACAAACAGTAGCGACGACAGAGGGCAGCCTTGTCTAATTCCTCTTTCAACAAAAATTGTCCCGAGGTCCAGCCATTAACTAAGACAGAGCTTATGATGTTTGTATATAAAACTTTCACCCAGTTGATAAAAGACTCTCCAAAATTCATTTTCTTCTAAACAAACATGGGGCATTATCTTTCACACTTATAGATGTAAGTTAATTACATAAAAAAGAGGTTAAAATCTTTGTATTTTATGTCATCAATACCAATTGCTACAGCCGACACTATTTCACATCGTCAGAGCGGGGTATTGGGATAAGTTTTCATCTAGCAATAATCGCGCCTGGGATAAACCTCATTGGCTACCATACTGCTTCTGCGCAAAGACATATGTATATGTTTAATATTTTAATAAATGTTTAATAAATTAAAGATATCATATGGATTGAAGCAAGGTTATTTGAAAGCTTAGATACACTGGATCGCTTTAAACAATGAAGCATTAAAGCACAAAGGAGAATTCAATTTGCAAAATGATTTTAGACTAAAGTAACACATTCATGTGGCTTGACCAACATTCCTTGCATCAGCCCAAACTTGGAACAAGGAAATTTTGACAACACGTTTTAAAAACCTTGGTGCTCAGTCACCCATGGCAGAAATGTCATGAAAACGGTATATGATCATTTTGCCCTACACCATTCAAATAGGAACGTGTTCATTTACTAATGAAAATGGTATAAGTCGAATGATACGGAAACAGATAAATGGAGATTGTCGAGTACAGGATGACGATCTGCTTGTAGCAGAAGATTGTTACGTCATTAGGCAGCGGTGCTTAGATGGGATTTTGGATTTGGCGTAATGAATTTTGTGTGCTGTTAATTCTCCACGTCATTTGGAAAGATTGATACCCAGAGTTGCCTATGAATTTGTTTAATTTGTGATACAAGCCCAATGATGTAAGTAGAAATTACTGTGTTATCTTGAAATTTATTAGTTATATTGTCTTTGTAGCCAGATAGCATGATGAAATATGAAGTGCATGTGACTAAAATGACGAGACAAAGTAATGACATGATTGAGTTGTTCACGTGGAAGATTGCACACGTGTACAACGTATGTTACGTAAGTTAAGGTGCACAGTCGTGCGTGATAATGTAAAGTAACATGAATGAGGCCTTTGGGCACTCGATTAATACATTAACAGATAAGAAAGAAGTAATAAGAGAATGTTATTGTGCAAGATGCATAATTATTAGAGGCATGTATAACATGTAGTTTATTTGGGCAATTATGAAAGTTTATGTATTACAGAAAGGTGAAATTAGTGCACATAGTGCACGACCTAACATTACTGATATGACCTTGAGGGATGTCAAAGTCACTGATAGTCATTGTTGCATTTATTAAGGCACATTTATAGTGAAGAAAGCATTCTTCTGTTTGTTTTGTTTGGTGTAATGACAGATGACATAGGAATTGCAGAGTATATTTATTTATGCTATGTTCATGTCAGTTTATGCAATCATGATTATTTATTATTGTTTGTTCTGTATTAAATTGCTGATTGAACCTTGCTTTCTTGCATGTATGATTGCAACCAGTGGTGCATGGTCTCTTTTCTTGGGTGTCACGCTTATCACACGCCACACAACAGTTCAATATCAGCTTGAGCGTTATCCTCCTTAATGAGCGTCACTGCCATGGAAGGCAGCGTAGATGAAGAGGTCATTTTTAAGATTGACAGCAAGTCGGAGGATTCTGTAAAGATGAACAGTATCAAGCTGCATGACTTGAAGAACGACATTAGGCTGAGGACTCTGTGAGTCAGAGGGGCAGCAGTACCACGTCAGCTAGTAGGAGGCTTCGTGCGAGGGCCAAAAGAGCTGCCATAGCAGAGGAAGTCATGGCTCTTAATTAAGGAGCAACAAGATCTGGAGCTTGAGGAAATCAAGCTGAGACAAAGGAAAGCTGAGCTTCTTCTGAAAATGAGATTGAAGGCAACCGAGGCAGAAGAAGCTGCTTATGAGGAAACATAGTCCAACGTCAAGGTCAACAGTGCACCTTCTAGGAACAAGACTGATTCTTCAGAACAGAAGGACAAGACTGAGCAGCCTTCCAAGTTTGAACCTTCCAAGCACAGTTCAACTAGGACGAGAATGACACCAGCATGTGAACATTCTACAACCAACCAAGATGAAAAGATAACGGGTAAGATGTATTCTGAAATCTTCCATCATTTGCAGCAAGGACAGAGACAACATCAACAGCTGTTGGAAACCATCACCATTTCCAGTGCCAACATTATGACTTTTGATGGTAACCCGTTGAATTTCTTTGAGTTCATACGGTCCTTTGATAGCGTTATTGGAAATTCCTCCTTAGACAATAACATCAAGCTGCTCAAGTTATATCATCTGTGTAGTGGAGCTGCCAGAGACATCATTCATTGTTGTCTAATGATGCATCCAGATGATGGATACTTCCATGCAAGAACGCTACTTGCAGATCGCTTTGGGAGTAACTACAATATATGTGACGCCTGGATTAAGAAGGTAACGGAGGGTCCAGTCATTCAGAGCAATCCCAAACATCTGAGGGATTTTGCTGATCAGCTTAAGACCTGCGCTGAAACTTTGATGGCCCTTGGGATGCTTCACGAGATGAGCAGCAGAAGTGAACTCGTGAAAGTCATTGAACGTTTGCCATTCCACCTGAGGAGCCGGTGGTTACGTCATGTGAAGAATATCAGGGATAGCGGCAGACCGCCTAACATCCAAGATGCGGTTGAATTCATCACCGACGCAGCTGATGAACTCAATGACCCTGTATTTGGAGCCTTACTTATGGGTGGACCAAAGAATTCAGGAAGTGGAAAGATTGTCAGAGAAAGAACCAGGTCGGGTAGAGGTCCAGCAAGCATGTTTACCACCTCAGTGAACTCATCGACCAAGAACTGCATCCTGTGTACAGCCAGTCATGACCTTTTAGGCTGCGAGGATTTTAAGAACATGAATCCTGATGAACGGTTTGAATTTGCTTTCAAGAACAGGTTATGTTTCAGTTGTCTGTTACCTGGCCATACATCTTCACGGTGCAGCCCTTAACAGGACCTGCTCAGTTAAGGGATGCAGTCAAAGGCATACCAAGTTCCTCCATACCGGGAGAAGGATAACGTCATCTTCAGAAAACTCTACACCTTCTAGTGCAAGAGGGAAGTCAAATGAATCATCTACCCAAACTGAGAAAGATGATGTAGCATCTCCCCAAACTGAGAATGATGTAGCATCTCATGCCAGTTGTCGCAGGGTAGCCTTACCGATAATACCGGTTACTTTTAGTGTCCCAGGTGGAGGAGAAAGCATTGAGACCTTTGCTTTGCTGGATAATGGTTCTAACAAAAAAATAGCAGATGTGCTCCATACAAAGGGGATGAAGAAGGCCATAAAGGTCTCAACACTGGAAAGCCTTAATAGCACAATGGAATGCAAGGCTGTCATACTGAGGGTTAAAGGGTCTACAACAAACAAGAAAATAGGGGGTGAATTCCTTACCCGTCCAACCCTTAACATCAGTACCGGAAACATGGCCACCGAGGAAGATATCTCTAGATACCAACATCTTTCTGGTATTGATCTTCCAGTCACGAGGGCGAACCAAGTAACCATATTGATTGGACAAGATATGCCGGAAGCCCTGATGCCACTTGAAATCAAGGCAGGTGCTCCTGGTACACTGTAAAAACTGAAGTGCTGAAACACGAGTGCTAATTGGAAGTTTGCACTTGACGTGCTATTTCTAACACCTCACGTGCCATTTGCGTCTGGGAGATGATAAGGTGCAGAAAATTGAGTGTTAAAAGTAAGTGCTGAATGTAAGGACGCTTGTTTTACACTTCACGTGCTGACCAAAGTCCCGTGATTTAATAAGCGATTTCGTAATTAGGATTTGCGCATGAGCAGATAAAGGTCATTTGACATAAACTGGCATGTTCGTTTAAAGTGCACTGAGATAAGCGTCGACTGTGTAATGTTTATTCATATATTCATTTAATTATACTTTTCATTAAATCCACTGAAAAGCAACAAAGTGTTCATTGGTGGTTGGTATTTGACAGTCTGCCAAATGATAGCCAACTTGCAAACAATGCGCTTTCCCAAGTGTTCATTGACGTCCTATTCTAGTCACCTGGTCTACGATGTCTTTCTTTCATAGAGTTCGAATTATTTACGTTGCTATGTCGGGCAAGCTTACGTATTATCTTTCTTTGAAAAGATGCTTATCCTAATGAAAAAGGGAAAGGTCATTTGCGAAAAGTTGCTCATGGGACAATAGACCTGTTTACTCAGTGATTCAAATTTATGGATGTTTCTTTCCTGGGGACCTAGTAACGAGGTATCCATTAACATGTTATTAACCCTTTGGAGACGACGGGCTTCTACAGAAGCCGAGCGAGGTGCTCAGTCTGTGACGGAGGGCTTCTACAGAAGCCGAGATTTATGCCTAATATGTTGACAAAGTTTTCCAGCTAACTATCAGCTCTTATGCGCTAAAATTCTTAGTAGTATTATGTAGATATATTCATTCACAATACCCGTTAAAAAAATATGAGGTTACGTGGAGAAAAATCGAGAAAAATAGGATTTCGTTTCAATTTTACCCGAAATTCTTGTTTGGGATCGTAAATCCTGTATACATACAGACGTACGCGTCCGCTCCGATCATGTTATTTCCATAGTCTAGAGCTCCGATCACGTGATATCATAGCGTTCAGAGCGCTGATCGATCTTGACAAAAAGCTACAGCTACGTTATGTGCATATTCACTACATTTACACTCCCGACTTCGATCCTGACGTTGTTTACTTATTTATTTTCATCTAAGGCATTTTTCATCAACTGATTTGCAATAAAGCACATGGCGTCTAGAAATTGCCATCATTGATTGCTATACTATCGGGATCGCCGATCGCCATTGTTGTCATTGCCCCCCCCCCCCCCCCCCCCATCGCTGTTATTTTTTAAAAACATATTTCTTTATCGTTTTAGTTTGTTTATGATTCTTGTCATTATCCAACTCAACTGTTGTCTTTCTGTTTCAATATTTTCCTCATTATCTCGAAACATACAATGAATTACTACACTCTCGATATCATGCTCCTTTCTGAGGTTCTCTTTATTTTCAAATCAATCAAACTCTGATAAATAGCCACATCATTTTATAATAAAAATTGCATGCAATGCGGAAATAAAACGCACTGAAACAAAGTTTTAATTGCACGAAATTCCTGACGAGTTCAGAGAGAGAGAGAGAGAGAGCAGGCGGCATTGAGATGTGATAAAGTATTATTTTGTTCCACTCGCTGTTATTCATTTAGCTCTTTCCCATTACAAACAAAACAAATCACATATCTGAGCATGATTTTAAGAAATTGTTTTATTGATAAAACAACTACATAGGGAAAAAAGCGTTGAAAGAGAGATGGATAGATAGAGAAATAAACGAATGAAGCGGGAGAAATAAAACAAATAGTTATGACAAATCATGAGAAATGTATTCGAAAGTAAATAGGATCATTTTTGTCTTATTGAATAAATAATGTTCATCTGAAAAAAAAAAAACAGGTCCCTGATACATGTGATATAGAAAGCATTTAGAGTGATCATGTCACAATGCTGGTCAGAATACGACTACAAAATGAGTCGGAAACACGTGTAAAATGCAGGGCGCAATGCATGACTTGGCAGATAATCGCCCGAGCATTAGCAGACGACAATGGGGGCCAATGAATGGGGCATCGATCCAACCAGGGAGTTATCACAGACCTTGATCTAACCGCGTGTGCGACGGCGTTTACGCAATTTGTATTGTAAGTGTACTGAAAAGGAAGGAAGCGAAGCTTCAACAAAATAAGACGGCTTTTCCCCTGTAAAATAACAAACCATATTTTTTGTTTCGATAAACAAAACTTATATTTTTAGAAGGAGAAAAGTCTGACCTTTCATGTTTACATTTACTAAAAATGACGAAAATGACCGAGTGAGGTGCAATGAGCAATCAAAGTAGAAAGCACCTCCAAATTTTCCCATTACCGGCAATGTAACCGAAATCGCTCCGTCACAGGGAGAACAATCGCTGTGCGCGGGCTCGCACTCAAAAGGTTAATGAATGAACTACAACACTTGGAATCGAGTTTGCATACATTACTTGTTGCTTTGTCTGACAAGCCTCTGGCAAGCTTTCAGGTTGTCAAGAACAACCTTTGTTTCAAAAGTATGTATAAAATTTGAATCACTTATTAGTAAACAGGTCTATTACGAAATCGCTTATTACGCAACTGTAGTGCAAGAGCCATCATCTGCTGCACAGGCATGGCGTGGTAAGTAAAACTTTAAGACATTAAATTTAGAACTTCTGTAATTTTATGCGAATAAAGGTATCAAATAATATGATAATTACATTAATTTTTGTGGTGGTGGATATGAAACATGATGAAAAGCAATGAAGTGGAAATGCCATGTTTCAGCGCGTGGCCAACCGTCTACGGTACGCGTTGTCGACGTTGACATGAAAATTGTTGATCAGCCAGGCATGGGGCGCGATCGACCGCACGGGCCGGGGCCGGGCCTGGGAAGTTTGGAAGGCAGTGTGTGTGCTTTTTTTCGTCACGATTGTGGATTGCCGAAATGGAACAATTAAACCTCCGAAATTGCCACTTCTTGGTCTAAAGTATAATTCTCAGATTTTTATGTATATAACCAGTTCATATCAATCTAAAAACAAAATCTAGACCTTGGTGTAGGGCTGTTTAACAGACTATAGAAGAGTGAGTTTTCAGCACTACAGGTGTGATTTTGTGCATACTGTTTGTGTGTGTTCTTTAGCACTATATTGGGTGCAAAAGTGTTAGCACTAGTAGTGCCGTTTTGGGGGCTCTAAAATGAGTTATTTAATGCACTAGAAGTGTTGTTTTTGCGAGCTGCGTGCGTCTAATAGCACCAGAAGTGTAAAAGGCTTACACTTAAAGTGTTTAAAGTAGCACTTGGACTGGTGTTGAATTATAGCACTTATACAAGTGCTACTTTAGCACAATTTGTGCAGTCCCTATGCATGCCCTTACGGGTGCTTCCTCCAAATCTTGAGGTGCTAATAATAGCACTTTATTTTTTAGAGTGTACAGTTTACGCCGTCAAGACACTTCTTGGTTGGACGTTAAAGGGAGTGGCAAGTCGTAATCCATGGGCCGGACCAGTTGGCCTGACTCGGGGAAATTCGGATGCAATCAGGTCCAATCGTGCGCTACCGAAAGAATGTTATTGCCGAATTCCTCGCGTGATCCTTAACTCGAATCCCTACATACGTAACCGACCAATGAGATTCAAATACTGGAATAAAGAACACGCGATCTTGTTTACTCAAATTTGGGTCAATGTGCGAACTTTTATTAGCTGCGCGCGATAAATTGAAGTCGCTTTGAACTTTGATCCAGAGAAAGGAGCAGCCAACTGTAAAACCGCCCATAGATTGCGACTTTTCGCTCCCTTTAAGGCATCTTACGAAAAGTTTTGTCACCGTTTTCACCGCGGCCAAAGTTGAAAAGGCCGATTTGCGGGATTTTCTCCCGGATCTTGTCATATCCCTCGGCGCCTCAAAGAAGTCGCCGTTCAGCGGGATTAGTGCGAGCTTTTGTTAAGAGACCCGCCCTGCGATTCCTTCGATTTCGCCGACTTCCTGTTCTTTATTTTTGTTCTGCCTTGAAGGAAGTTGTATATTTAGTGTTTTGAAAGAGCGCCACTTACGGTTTAAATGGTGACTCATTCTGTTCGCCCTTTAGCAATGCCAAATGACATCTCCAGATGTAATTTCCGATAGTTGCTTCGCTTTCCAAAGGGTCAGTTTATTCACGTTGTTATCATTTTTGCTTCTTATTTTCTTCGGAAAAAGTACGAATGTATTAAAGTCTCCGTCAAAGTACCGTACGTATCAGTTGTCATAGTTTTCTGAGAAAAAAAAACACCTAGGTTTGTGCCATGACAAAGTCGGCCCCTAACATTTAATTTTCCCACATCGAGCCCACCACAAAAATATATAGTAATGATAAACGACATAAAAATTAATACACGAATAAGTAAAGGACGGGGAATACATTCTTGCGCCGGAAAACTATTCAAAATATTGCTTTATGTTCCAAACAAAAAAATTAACTCAACTAATAAAGCATTTTGTCGCACCATATGTCGCGCGACCTAGCGACCCGTTGTACGACTACTACAACCGATCGTACAAGGTTACGACCCGTTGTGCGACACATCGCACCACCTGTCGCGCGAGGTGTCCAGACTTTTGGGATGAAAGTTCAGGAATTCTCGAGCTTATATTGGGGATGAAAAAATCGTACAACGTTGCAAAGGGGGCAAGACAGGTCTTCCAACAGTCTTAGGGTGGTACAACGGACTCGTACGACAGGACGAATCATCGTACGACATGAAAATACTCGTGCAACACTCGTTCGGGGTCTTACGAGTGCGTGCAAAGTCGCACAACACTCGTACTGCCTGTCGTGCAATTATTTTTTATCGCGGCAGTCGCTCAAAATATCGGAGCAGCACGGTTTTTTTCTCCGACCGAGATGCGACCATTTTGTCGCATCTGGATCGTACAATAAATGGTACAACGGCTACAACGAGTCTTACAACGGTAAAAATTTCGAGTTGTAGTCGGTTTGGCAACAATTGTGAAAGGGGCTTTACAGGGGTGGGTGCGGGCCGTAAAGCCGTAAAGATTATGATCTTTCTTCTCTCCCCTATTTTTCTTTTTTCTTTTCGTTTGCGCCCCCCTTCAAGTGTTTCCCAGGGCACGTGCTCCCCTGCCCCCCCCCCACCCCCCCCCCCCCAGACACACCACTGAGCGAAGAGATCGAGCAGGGGTGGGAGGGAGTACCCCCTCCTACATCAGGGAATCTGTCTATAAAACTTGCACTTTAAAGCATCCCAAACTGGTTTTAATGAAAAGAAGGAATGTACGGATCTACGCCAATGGACGGAACCCCTTAATTGAGAAAACAATGCGAGTGAACTAATTTTCTTCAATATTTTCGTATTGAAATTATGGCATTTCTTATTTCCTTTCTTCTAATCATTAAAGAATGTGTTATTTCAAGATTAAACATCATGGCCCGTATTCTGAACTGCGGTTTAACTTAAACCGCGGTCTAAGTGTGGTTTAAACTCAGTCTAAAACTGCCCTTTGAACCATAGTTTTGGAAAATTACATTCTGAAATCCGGTTTAACTTAAACTCCAGTCTAGTATGGCTTAACTTTGTACAGAAATTTAGATTGGACTTACGGTTTTAGTCAGTTTTGATTAAAGCTCTGGTTTAACTTAGACTGAAGTTTAAGTTAAACCGGAGTTCAGAATACGGGCCCATGAGTTTAAATAATTATTAGTTTCAAGTTAATGCATCATAATTCTTATTTATTTTATCCAAAAATATTTTGGGGTGATAATACAGGCCATCCTCCCACCTCAAATATTTTGGGGGATATATACCTCCATCCCCCGGATCGACACCCATGGTACAAGGGTGGGCGCGAAAACTTTGACGTTTTTAGCAAATTTTGAGAGCCAGGATAACGGCTTGTAGTGCCTTTTTAGGCCTTTTTCTCTCACTTCCCCCGCTTTTTCGCTCTCGCTTTTTGTTGTAGTGGCTGAATATGGGGGGGGGGGGGGCAAGGCCCCGGTGCCCCCTGTCTACGCCAGTGATGATAGGGTTCTCCGAAGGTATCAGAGGGTAGTGTTTTTTATATATAAAGTATGTACAATAATTGTGTGTGGTTGTGGTGGTGGGGGCTGCATCCACCCTAGCCTCTTGTCGAGGCCCTGGCGCTGTTGAAATCCTTGGCGATATGGAGGCAAAATTTCTGGCTCGCTTCGCTCGCCAGAAAAACCGAGGCGCTTGCGCCGAGGGCCTCTTGACACCCGATCTGAATTTCTTTTGTATTTCATTGTTTTGACGAATATTCCGACCAAATTTTGGTCGGTGAAAATCATCCAATAAGCGCGAGCTACCATGACGTAATGTTAAATATTCATGACTCGACTGCACGCTATTTCTTACATATTAATTAATCGCAGCCCAAAATGGCGTTCAACGTTTCTTCCACGACGAGTGATGACGATATTTGTAAGAGCTTAGAATATGCCGCTAGAATGTTGAAGATTGACAGATTCAAAGATTTGCAAGTTGATGCAATCAAATCTGCACTTAAAGGACAAGATGTTTTTGTGAATCTGCCTACTGGCTATGGAAAAAGTGTTATTTTCCACGCGCTATCGCTCTGTGCTGATTACCTCCGTGGGCCAGGGATGGAGAGTGAGACTGCTGCTTTGAATTTGCGAGCTAGGGCCGGACAGGCGGATCCCCCGGGGCCTTGCCGGGCAGTGAAGTTGCTGGTAACTCCTTGGTTACATCAGAATTGATGGAGATGCATCTATTGTTGAACGGTGACTTTTATTGCCCATTCTTCATTATTTGTAAATATATGATGATCTCTTGAGAAATATGTACATTTGTCTTATTTCAAATTACCATGGTTTGTAAGCTAGAGATCGAATTCTTCATAATGTGCTTGTCTGTGAATGTATTTTGAGCAAGAGATTTACGTAATCCCCCCCCCCCCCAAAAAAAAAAATAAATAAAAATAATAATAGACTAGTCCAGAACTGAAGTAAGAAATCCTTGAGATTTCATTGGACAATTTGCTGGGCGATCGCCGCGGTTATCTAACTATTCACGTCTCATGCATAATTCAGTAGGAAATCGTGCCTCATGAATATATAATTCAGGTCGGGTGTCAAGAGGCCCTCGACGCAAGCTCCTCGGTTTGCCTCCATTGCCTCAATATCGCCAAGGATTTCAACAGCGCCAGGGCCTCGACAAGAGGCTACATCCACCCCAGTTCCTGTTCTGTGGCCCATGCGAACCATTTGTATCTGCAAAATGGACCACTTGGAAAAGGAAGTAGTCTACATAATTTTCAAGCCTCATCTAGCTTCATATCTGATGCTGGCAACATGCTCCTTGAAGAACAAGTTCGCAAATTTTGGAAGCTAGAAGGGAATGAATACCTTCATGATGATGAAAGGGGCATGTCCATCAATGATCAAAAGGCCTTAAAGACCTGGCAGGAAGAAGTTCGCAGGGACGGTGATCACTACCAGCTTCCTATTCCATTTCATGAGAGGCCTGAAGATCTGCCGAATAACTTCCAAGTTGCAAGAAACAGACTGAAGTCACTGAAGAGAAGACTGGAAAAGGATGATTGTCTACATGCTAAGTACAGTGAAGGGATGAAGTCTTTGCTAGAAGAAGAGTATGCTGAAGAGGCTCACGACCAGGATCCGGAAAAAGATAAAGGTGTTTGGTATTTACCGCATCATCCTGTCTTTAATCCAAACAAACCAGAAAAGACAAGAATTGTCTTCGATTGTGCATCCAAGTACAATGGAACTTCTTTAAACGATGTGGTACTTCAGGGTCCAGACCTGACGAATAACCTCCTTGGTGTTTTGCTTAGATTTCGCCAAGAATCTGTTGCCATTATGGGAGACATTAAGGCAATGTTTCACCAAGTTAGAGCTCCTTGTGAGCAGCGAGAGCTTCTTCGCTTCCTGTGGTGGCCAGAAGGTGACCTTACCCAACATCCTAAGGCTTACAGGATGTGTGTACATTTATTCGGCGGGACATGGAGCCCGAGTGTTTGTAGTTTTTCACTCAGACATACAGCTGAAGAACACGGGACTGAATTTTCTTCAGAAGCGGTGGATGCTGTCAGTCGTAACTTTTATGTGGATGACTGCCTCGTTTCATGCATAACAGAGAATGATGCAATCAAGCTTGTAGCTGAGCTAATGACCCTGCTCAACAAAGGTGGATTTAAAGTGACCAAGTGGGTAAGCAACAGCCCAGCTGTGATTGAGTCAGTGCCTGTGGAAGATCGAGCTAAAAATATCGTGGGATTTGATTTGAATCGGGATGCCTTACCAGTGGAAAGGGCCCTTGGAGTAACATGGAATGTAGAGCTGGACTGCATTACATATAAGATCACCCCCCAGGGCAAGCCAGTAACAAGGAGGGGAATTCTGAGAGAGATAGCATCTATCTGGGATCCCTAGGGATATGCTAGTCCATTCGTCTTGGTTGCCAAGAAAATCCTCCAGGATCTCACCGCTCATAAGTTTGGATTTGATGACCCAATTCCAGTTGAACACCGTTCAAGATGGCTGAAGTGGAAAGAGTGCCTTCCCTTGATGAGTGCCTTCCCTTGATGAGCAACTTCAGGGTGAGCAGGTGTTTCAAGCCCTTTGATAATGTAAGCAAGTACCAACTTCATCATTTCTGTGACGCGTCTGAATCAGCCTATGGCAGTGAAGGAGGACAAGTTCATTGCAACATAGTTCTGGCTAAATCAAGACTAGCACCCTTGAAGATGATGACAGTACCTCGCCCAGAGCTCATGGCAGCAACACTTGCTGTCACAATGGACAAGAAGATCAGAAAAGAGCTGGATTTTCCCTTGAATGGGTCAGTCTTCTGGACAGATAGCACAATAGTTCTCCATTACATCAGAAGTGAGAACAAGCGTTTTCGCACATTTGTGGCTAACATGATCTCTACCATCCGTGATGCCTCAGAACCAAGGCGGTGGAGATATGTCAACACAGAAAGGAATCCAGCTGATGATGTCTCAAGGGGTCTTACGGCAGACAAGCTTAATGGCAGATGGCTCAAGGGACCAACCTTCCTGTGGGCTGATGATATGGAATGGCCTGTCACTCCTGCTGATCTCCAGGGGGTGCCACAAAGTGATCCAGAAATCAAACCACCTACAGAAAATGCCATTTCATTCAGTACTCAGTCTGATGAGAAGTCCTTGGAGAAGCTTATCAATACCTATTATTCATGGTTTAAGTTGAGAAGGGGAGTGTGTTGGCTCTTGAAGTTCATGAAGTGGTTGACACTCAAAGGAAGAACTCAGACAGAGCAAGAGCTGAAGGACTTCAAAAGGATCAGCTACGACAACATGCAGCATGCAGAGAAGAGAATTCTGCATTATGTGCACGAATGCTTCTTCCAGAAAGAGATGGAATCATTGACTAATTCAGCTGGTAAAGTGACAAAGTCAAGTCAACTGTACAAGCTGGACCCTAAGATAGATGAGGGTCTGATCAGAGTTAGTCGAAGACTAGAGAGATCAGCTCTACCATTAGATGCTAAACACCCGGTCGTCTTACCGAAGGAAAGTCACGTGTCAGAACTGATCTTGAGGGATGTTCATGAAAAGGCAAGGCACAGTGGAAGAAACTATGTACTTTCTGTGCTCCGTGAGAAGTATTGGATGCTTGGTGCAGGAACAGCTATCAGGAGCATGATTAGCAGATGTGTCATGTGTAGGCGGCAAAGAGGGAAAATGATGAGGCAGAAGATGGCTGACCTGCCTGAGAATAGACTGTTACCTGACGAGCCTCCATTATTCCAAGGTCGGCATTGACTATTTCGACCCCTTTGAGGTAAAAAGGGGTCGCAGCATGGAGAAGAGATACGGAGTCGTGTTTGCATGTCTTACCACACGCGCCATCCATTTGGAAGTCGCCTATTCTTTGAACACAGACTCATGTATCAGCGCCATTTGTCGGTTCATCGTTCGCAGGGGCAATATCAAGGAGATCCTGTCAGATAATGGCACCAATCTTGTGGGCCCGGAAAGAGAACTAAAAAGAGAAATAGATGGGTGGAACACAGCTCAAATCAACGCAGAACTGCTCCAAAATGAACGTCAAATGGACCTTCAACCTACCCACTGCTTCCCATTTTGGAGGAGTATGGGAAAGACAAATTGGGACTGTGAGAAAGCTCATACTGGCCATAACTAAGCAACAGGTGCTCTCAGATGAAAGTCTGATAACTCTATTCTGTGAAATCGAGAGCATCGTCAACAACAGGCCTCTAACAAGAGTATCAGATGATGTCAATGATGTTGAAGCCTTGACTCCCAATCACCTACTTCTGCTGAACAGGAAGCCGCAGCTGCCACCAACAGTGACAGACAGATCAGATGTCTACTCGAAAAGGAGATGGCGTCAAGTGCAGTATCCCGCGGACGTCTTCTGGAGGCGCTGGTCAAGAGAGTACTTGCCGCAGTTGAAAGAGAGAGAAAAGTGGGTACCGTCGTATCGCAGTCTTCAAATTGGTGACCTGGTACTGGTTGCCGATGGAAAAACTCCGCGGAATTTGTGGCTGCTGGGAAGAGTGCTGCAGACTTTCCCAGACAAGAAAGGCTTCACCCGTAGTGCAGAAATCAAAACAAAGAATTGCGTAATTATTCGGCCTATCTCAAAATTGTGCCTGATTCTGGAAGGGGATTATTGATTGCGCTCATTTGGAATTCATGGATCAGATGATATTTGATCATGTGATAAGAAAGAGAAATTTGTGAGATACATGTAAATGCAATTTGTGATTTGATCAAAGGATGTCATCGCAGCGATATGATCATGTGAAGATCATTTTGTGTAATGATCTGTGATATTATCGCGATATGAGCATTGTGAAGTTATCATCATCCAGATGGAAATCAGAAGGTTCCGATATCGTAGAAATGTTATCTTGCAAATGTGATGTTATGATATCGCCAAAAATAAGTGTCAAAATGTGATAATTCATAATCATCGCGAGGATAGAGTTTTTTTGTTGAGAGATAAATCATCTTGTGATCTGGAACTACCCGACCACAGTGAGGCAGTCACCATAGCAAGAATCAACTCAACAGTGCCTAAGAACTGAGAACTAAGAAACTGAACGGCTTACTAGAATGGACATGAACTGATAAAGTAAGCCCCGTTCCCACTTGGACGAATTTGGTTACGAATCCGGCCGAATTTACGTCGTAAGTTATTCGTGTCGATTCGTAAAGGCATTCGTATCTATTCGTATCAATTCGTAAAGATTCGTATTTGTATTCGTACGTTCGGGTGACCTTTAGGAAATTTTTCAAATGCATGAAAAATTCGTAATTTCGTAAGTATTCGTAAATGTTCGTATTTTATTCGCAAGTATTCCTAAATTGTTCTTAATGTTCGTAAAAAAATTGGTATCCAATAACGATTACATTAGCCTTACGAATGAAGGTCTGAATTCACGAAGAATTTACGACAACAAACGAATGGACGACGTATATACGAACTACTTAAGAAGTGGATACGAATAGTTTACAACAAATTTCCGAACTTGTTGCAATTAATAATGTCATTCTTGAAATCGTATATTTGATTCGTAACAATTCGTATATGTTTACGAAAGCATACGAATGTATACGAATATGGTTACGAATCGTTACGAACTACACGAATACTTTACGAATTATTTAGGAATATTTTACTAATAATTTACGACATATCGCGACCTACTACCACGTGTCGGGTATATATATAATTAAACAAATTATGCTTACATTGTTTTATGTATTTTATGTAGGCGTAAAGTTTATAGATTGCAATGTGTATTATATTTAAGCGATTATGCTCACACTGTTACTTTGGTTATGCAGGTACAAAGTTTGTCGGTAGATAAATACACTACTTTTGTACCCCTTCCGGTCTTCTCTATGCAATTCGGCCAATAACTTCTCATATTGTCCATATTCAGGCCTGCGCAATAGCCAGGATTTCACCCATACAGACCTTTTTGTTGGTTTTTTAGCTTTTTCTTTATGTCTATCCTGCTGCTCCCAGAAGATAACATTCTTCCTCAAGGAGTAGAGCTGCTTGTGGGTCAGCATCAATATCCATTGTAGTGCAATGAGTGGATAACACACCCCTGACCTCTTATATATATATATATATAGGGCCAGGCAAAGCTTGACCATTTGACCCATGTGACCATCTCTGACCAAAAACGGGTGTCGAATGTCGCCAAAGAATCGCAAAGCTTTCTTAAATCTGTCGCAAGTGTCGTAAATAATTCGTAACAGTGTCGTAAACAATCGTATAACATCCTAAACTATTCGTGTATGTTCGTTCAAGTTCGTAAATTTTTCTTAAAGGTTCGTATATATTCGTTACATTTGTTTACAAATCTTCGTAATCACGACGTAACTTTGTCTTGTTTGTCGTAAATTTGTTGTAAATTTGTCTTGTATGTCGTGAACTATTCGTAACTTAGACAACGATTAACACGATCAATACGAATGTATGGATCGTGAGGTTCGTATTCAGATTCGTCTGAATTCGGCCAAGTGGGAACTAGGCTTTAGTAGAAAGGTCTGCACTTCAAAGACTCATCAACTGATTCTAAGAATTTTCAATTTTTGCTTGAATTTTCTGACTTAAAGCCGTATTTACAATGTTGTAGTTTTGTAGTAATTTGCAATTTTTTTACATACAAAATCTGACAAAGTTTCACACTGGTGTAGAATAAACAAATTGTTATTATCCAGTGTAAAAATGTAAAATTGGATCTGACAGGATTTAAGTTGCAGTAAATGTGCAGTTGTTTTTGTTGTTTGAGGTAAATTCAGCTTCGATGATTTTCAGATCTCTGTATTACATATGTAATAAGTTGAATGTATTACTTCATTAACATTCTAATTTAAGACAGGAATTTGATCCAGTAGTGATTGGCATATAGAGGAGTTGGGATAGATTTTGAGTTTTGGGAAGAAAGGACATACAGGTATAAAATCAAAGTGATTCATCAGTTTTGGAAGAAAGTGAATACATGTAGGTAATGCAAAGTTGGTAAAGGTGATATCATATGCAGACATGGCAGATGTGAGTTGTGTGTAGAAACTTCTACGAGTTGTCATTTTGATTAATGCAAGATATGCAAATTTATTAGAAAGTATGCCTGATTATCAGGAAATAAGAAACACAAACATATTATCATTCCTCATGTCAAGGCAATTGTAGAATAGTTTGTCTTTTAGTAGTTACAACTACATGTATGTATAAAGGTATAAGTCAACAGAAATAGGAAAGGTCAAGAGTTCTGCTCTTCTTGAGAAACTTGAGTAGAAGGTTACATGTATTAAAATACATAAAATATGTGTTATGAAACAGTGTTATGGTGGAACAGTAAAATGTATCCATGGTTGTTAGTTTAGCATGACACATCACTTGATAGTAATGTCACAGACCCCTCATCATCCAAGTCAGTAGGAAGATTTCAATTTGGACTTAAACATTTTGTAGTGTCATTCCTGGTGTAGGGAATTATAGTAAGGAAACTGTGTAGTTTCCTTTGGAGTTAAATGTTAACCAAAATGATACTAAATTCTGGCAAGGAATGTTGGGAGCTCTGATATGGTTGTCATGGTGATGTTAAGAATGATATATGACATTATGCAGTGCATTTGATATACATTTGGTACATATTGATGTGAATGTTAAAGCTTTGGAAATTGATTAATTTTTGCTTAAAGGAAGCTCTTCAGATATCTTATGTTGAAATAAAGTAATCACGTTCATCTAAGGATAAGAGTGATTGGTCAATCAGTTAAAGGTGTAAGAATAAGTACTTAAATAGTAAGGATTTGAAGAAGTTAAAAGAACAATGATTTATTGCAAGCAGCAGTTATTGTGGGTAGATATAATTATGACATGTTGGAAACAGAGAGTTGTTAAATGTTCAGTAAAGCTTCACATTTAAGGGGGCCGGGATGTCGAGTATGACGATCTGCTTGTAGCAGAAGATTGTTACGTCATTAGCGGTGCTTAGATTGGATTTTGGATTTGGCGTAATGAATTTTGTGTGCTGATAATTCTCCACGTCATTTGGAAAGATTGTTACCCAGAGTTGCCTATGAATTTGTTTAATTTGTGATACAAGCCCAATGATGTAAGTAGAAATTACTGTGTTATCTTGAAATTTATTAGTTATATTGTCTTTGTAGCCAGATAGCATGATGTAAATATGAAGTGCATGTGACTAAAATTGCGAGACAGAGTAATGACATGATTGAGTTGTTCACGTGGAAGATTGCACATGTGTACAACGTATGTTACGTAAGCTAAGGTGCACAGTCGTGCGTGATAATGTAAAGTAACATGAATGAGGCCTTTGGGCACTCGATTAATACACTAACAGATAAGAAAGAAGTAATAAGAGAATGTTATTTTGCAAGATGCATAATTATTAGAGGCATGTATAACATTTAGTTTATTTGGGCAATTATGAAAGTTTATGTATTACAGAAAGGTGAAATTAGTGCACATAGTGCACGACCTAACATTACTGATATGACCTTGAGGGATGTCAAAGTCACTGATAGTCATTGTTGCATTTATTAAGGCAGATTTATAGTGAAGAAAGCATTCTTCTGTTTGTTTTGTTTGGTGTAATGACAGATGACATAGGAATTGCAGGGTATATTTATGCTATTTTCATGTCACTTTATGCAATCATGATAATTTATTATTGTTTGTTCTGTATTAAATTGCAGATTGAGCCTTGCTTTCTTGCATGTATGATTGCAACCAGTGGTGCATGGTCTCTTTTCTTGGGTGTCACGCTTATCACACGCCACAGAGATTAATATAGACACATTTAAAGATTTCAACAAAATGTTCATGAACAAAACGTCAAACAAAAAAATGAAAATGATATGTCACATTTTTAAAATGTACACAAAATTAACTGTATAATTTTCAATTAACAAAGAACGAATCAACTTATAAGCATTCTCCTTGTTTAATACAGAATATATTGTAGATATACTACCTATTCTGAGACAGAGTAAAGATATCAATCTCACATTTGTGGTCAGTCTCACATTTATACGTACTGATTTCAACGAAAGCCATAGCGAATGAAGTATATTCTCCCCTAAGAAAGCACTAAAGTAAACTTCTCAATATTAAGTTTGTTTCCACAACGAGATCATAAAATAGAAACATGATTCGTAAACATTATTTGCTTAATAATGCACAAAATAAATCATAATTTAATCAAAGCCATCATGAGTCACACATTCAAAGTTCTCTCCTGATATTTCAAACTAAAATAATTCCAATTTCACTACGTCTTAAACTACTGACCATGGCAAAATACAAAATCACAAAACTCTGACATACTACTTTCATGGAGGTATTTTGAACCTCGGAGAGACTGATATCGAGTGTAACTCTGAAATCTTGACGATTTTTTACATTTCCTGCAAAATTAATTCATTGCACCTTAAGGTCTCCCCCCCCCCCCCCCCCCCCCCCCCCACTCACATTAACTACATACGCGATTCAAGGGGGCAAAAGATCTAGGTATGATGATCGATGACCAACTCACATGATGGAAAGCTCAAGTAAGAAAGTGTCTACAAATATTGATATTATTGATAAACTAAAACACATATTCCCTTGGAATACTATTCAAACATTATACTGCACTTTCGTTTTATCTCTAACGAACTAGGGAATTCTTGCTTGTAACTGTACTAAACTTATAAACAAATATATATCTTTCAAGAAACAGTAATGAGAATCATTTTTAACAATATACTATGAATATAACTCCCTGAAAATAAGTGATTTGTATTCCTACAATTTTATAAATTGTACGTAAACTAGAGAAAAGACCTCCCAAAAATGGGGGTCGTCTGGACGGCACATGCCCATCGCACACTATATGCTGAGTGCCCCCCCCTCGCAGGGCAGAATATAAGGCGTTCTTTACTATAAAATGAATTTCAAGCTCGTAGAGGTTATAACTTTTTTAATTAGAAGCAGCCGAAGGTGGGATTAATTTTCTGATACGCACTGTGTATATTAATGTTGTAGTCAAGGCTCAAACCCTCAAAACCAAGGCCAAGGACAATTAATTAATAAAGAAAGGAGGGGAAATGGAACAAACAAAGACGGAGGTTCGCTAACAACAAAAAAAGAATGTACAGTCACTGCCTTCAAGAACCAAATGGCTGCAGGGGGTGGCTAAACAGTTTTCAAGGGGGCGGGGTCATTGCAAAAAAGGCACCTATTTGGAAAAGGGGGCACCTAAAATATATTTTATTTTTCATAACCCCCCTTTCAATGACCTATTTTTGTCATGTATTGACATAAATAGCTGGTAATTAACTGATTATTTGTTTGCATGGGCGCAAATCCAAACAGGAATTCTATTCAAGGGGGGGGGGGGGACACACCTGGATGCAACAATGGGGTGTCCCCCCACTTGAATAGAATTCCTGTTTGGATTTGCGCCCATGTTTGTTTGTGAGCAAGCGAAATAAGCTAACTGATAAATAGGGTCTTCATTTTTACAGTGCTCTTGCCTTAAATATTATGACCTTGTCTTTAACAAAGCTTGATTAGGAGCTTCTATTTGGTTGATTGATAAGTCATGCAAGGCACTCTATTTCATTATGATTTTAACAGGATATAATGGCACTGCTATAACCAACGACACCCTTTTTCTCCAGCTGATTTTCCTGTTAGGCCCAATTCACAATTTTAGGCCTCTTGCCATAGTACATGTGAGGTCTCATTGAATGTTGCATGGCAACTAGTGTTCGATTGGCGCTCAAAGCAAAAAATGAAATTGCCCCCCCCCCCCCCCGAAGTGCAGTACAGTAGAGTGTCTCCTTTTAGCGACGTTCTTTCATTATCTTTTGATCCAGAATGCTAGGAAGTACACATTGATACATGAGCATAAGGGGAAAAAACAGAAAATGTTGAGTCTATATCCAATGCAGTACGCTGTGCCATTAATGAATAAGTCTATCATTCGGCAACGCAGTGTATAATATATAGGCCTAATCAGCCTAATCAGCTGTGGATTTTCGTGAACACACTGGCAATATTTCTGTTTAATTTTGCAATTTCATTCACACTAGTTCATATGATGAACATCTTTTCAAACTAGGAGTGGAAAATAAGAATTATTGCTGCCAATCTGAGATGGGAAAGCTTATCAGTATAGACTAGAGTCCCTTTATATATTAAAGAGCTACGACATGAACCACTGTTTTGTTTTGTTTATTTTTTTTGGTGGGGGGTTGGGTTTTTTTTAACAGAATGTCGTTCGAATTCATTATATTCAAAACAATCAGGTCGTCCTCGCTTTTGAATGAAAATGTTGCGTGGTGGGGGAAACAAAATGGCGTTCAAATCAATGGTTGCCGTAACTCTTTCTATGAAGAGACTGTGATTTAGACAAGGGTCCTGTACTATATACCTATACTCGTATCACACAAAATACATGTCCAATTATTGATTTAGGTCTTGTCTCTGATCCCGAGTTCTACGCAGAGACTGGCGTGTTTAAAACTAGCATCTGTGATCATTATCTAGCGTACACTGTGAGAGGTTTCAATAATTATCTGAACATTAACTGAGGGCAAGTCTACTAAGTTAATTAAAAACATTAACAGTGATTTTTCTTTTATATGACTTACAAAATTTACCATGGCTAACGTGCTTATACAGACGATATTGACATCGTATTGGGAAGCATGGCTTGTAGGGGAGAGCGGGATGAAGTGGGACAAGAATAGTGATTTGGCACTTTTAGCGTTGTAACATCTAAAATATTCATTGTAGCCTCTCCAATTTTACACGGTTATTTATATAAATAGGAAGCTACAAAACAAGGTATTCGATAAATTTCCAATATTTTAAGTTTGTATGCAAATAATCGTTAAAAATAAGGTACTTGAACAAGATGAAGTGGGACAATCGGGGAGAAATGGGACAAAACTCTTGAGAATGCTAAAAATCACCTTTTTTCTGGTACTTGTCTATAATAGGTGCTGGGGATGTTAAAAGGTAATACATGTATATCACTTTAAAAAGAACTTGCTTATTGAGTCACTTGTAAATTTGACTTAAAGATTCATGCCCATTTAAAAAATATTGGATGAAATAATGAGCGTTTTGTCAATTTTAACCTATATTTCTACGGTTTTTATTGTATATCAATTATACTTTGTATATTTGGAAAAATGCAGAAATAAATCAAATCAAATCAAATCAAATCAAAAGATAATGCAAAAACCTCACTCAAACATCAGTGTTCCTGTAACTATTCGAGTCATTATAATCAGAACCATAAAAGCCTGAACTGGTACTTTGCGCTTCGTCATTATTTTTTTCAACAGATTCCATATGAGAACACTGATCATGCTGATCATACAGTGTCTCCTTGCAATCAGGTTGTTTTGGCCCAATTATGCTATGCTGATTCATAATGTGATGTTTTTTGCTCCATCTTAACATTTTCAAAGAACATGTGATTATGGTTCCAGTCAAAATAATGAATAGGCCTAACAGCAAATAGAGAAGTAGAAAAATGTGAATGTCATTTGAAGAGGAGCAGAGACTTATGTTAGCATTTTCTCTAGTGGTATAAGGAATCTCATTTATGTTTGACTTGATCTTTTCAGGTGAAGGGGACACATCAAGATTTAGGTTTCCTGACCATTTTGAAAGACTGGAGGTATCATAAGAAGTCGTCATTCCCTTTTGATTTACAGATTGATATTCTGTGCAACTTGTAGGCTTGAAAACGTCTTTGTAACTTGAGCTACAACATATGACCTCTATATATTTTTTAACCCAGACTTTTTGTGACAGTGTAAGTGTGTCCTGGATTAATTCATTCTCAGGAGGCAGTGGTTGGCCATCCTGAAAGCAAACTATGTAACCCGGTATATTTCCGATATCAGCTGTACATTCAATAACATCCCATGTATTGCTGATGACGTCTATATTGGAAGACAAGTCGTACCTACATAATGGTTTTCCAGGTGGGTACTCAACAACTAGACTTTTTCTGCGCATAGATCTCTTTTTTGATGCCTCTTCTTCACGGGCAGTTGCGATATATGTTCCAGCGTCGTGACGGGAAACATTTACTATTGTCACTACTACCCATAAACCATTTTTATTGATTTCTTCAACCTGAAAACGACTGACTTGATTTTCTGATAGACCGCTTTTTACAATTTCCCCATTTCTGTAAAAAGGTCTTCGATGGCTAATCTGCAAAGTAACTGAGACATTCGTGTGGGCATAATGAAAACTTATTTCTGCCTGATTTCCCTCGCAAACCATATGAAACTGATTACTAGTAACGTGTGGTTCCAAATAAGCCAGTCCTATTAGAATCAATGCGAACCGCATGTTTTCTTCCTACAGTCTTACAGGAATAAACGATGAAATGTCGATTACTTTCTTCAATCTCCAGATGGATTAATTAGATACTTTTATACGTGATTGCATTAATGTTTACTAACCCAATTTTCTTTTTCCATTCATGTAAAAGAAAAAAGAAACGGTGTTTTTCAGTTGGAATCCATGAATTGGAAATTTATACTTTTTTCGATGTTGAGATCCTGTGTTCCATTTGCAGAGTGATTGAAGCTAGACCTGAGGAGAACACCTGTAGCTATCTCCGTCAAAGCATACCTTAAAATCTGGCTCCCTGTATTCTTCTTTAGTTGAAATGTGCTGTCAGACTTCGCTTTTTGAGCTGAAAAAACCATGTCATTATTATAAATTTAGCGTGTTTATTGCACTTATCAGAGATGAAAGAGGGGAATATTAGAAGGGGCATTTATAAGAAAAAGGGACGCTTAATAGAGAAAGTGGTACCACTCGCGGCTCTACACTGCAATTAACTGCCCAAAAGCTTTCGCTCCTTCCTGCTTAATTTGCATAAAATAAACAATTTGTATATGTAAAACCGCTACCGAAGAGTCTCACCTAAATTGTGAAATCTCGCCCTAGAAACAACCAACTGAAATGAACTAAACGTCAAATTCCAGAATAAGAGTTGCTCTTAGAACCCATAATTAGTATCACTCGTAGTCAAATCATTTTTTAATTTGTGAAAACTTGGAGAAATGAGGAGCCATATATTTTGTTTAAGTCTGAAAATGTAGCATTATTTTCACATTTGCTGTCATTGCGCAAGATCAAAACTTTCACATAATTATGAAAAATCAAAAGTATATTGAGGGGATCCTCGAAATATCTTTTCATAATCATCCGTCGAACGGTTATGTCGGGAACAAATCTAAGGCAATGCATTCATGAACCCTCTACCGTTCTTCGCGTGTAGTCCCACGTATAGTGGTGCATGCAGGAAGGTTTCAACTCAAGTGTATACGCTAAACAAGGGGCGTGTCCTGTCAGTGATTGTTACCGACAAATTTGCTCTCAGCCAATCAGATTGCAAGGATTTCAGTATTTTTCACGTTAAGTCTTCGATTTTTGATGGCAGTTTTACACAAAACTACTAACTGTGCAAACTTGAAACTGCCCAGGGAGTGAGACTGGAGATTAAATTTTAGCAATATGTTATTTGTTTGCATATTCATTTCGTCCCAGACTTGTGTTGGGGAAAAAAAAACCCTCTTTTCTTGGCCCTATGAAACAGAAAAATACTCGTATCTCAAAAATACTCAACCGTTTTCAGCGAAAATTAATATGTGACCCGACGCCTCAAAACCTACAATAAGTCGCCAAAATTATTATTTTTGTTTTATACATTTTCTGAAAGTAAAGATTCTCAGCTTTCCAATGGTATATCACTTGCCTAGTTTACTCAATGATAACACCTTTAAATATCACATTTAGAATCAGTATGTAACCAGCAATCAATAACTCCTATTCAGAGAAAATGGTCATTTAAGTTCGGAACAAAAGAGTGCTAAACCTTCGCTCTCTGTGTGCGCCCAAGTAAAACTGGGTATTCAAATGGCCATAGCAACCGGTATGAAGGAATTATCAGATTAGGCTGAATTTTGGCACTCTGCTCCGGGAGGACCTAATCATTACTCACTCCAAAATGTAATACCTTTAGAGGTAAAGTAGTAATTTGGCATTGAATGAAAGTATTACAAAAACTCTCCAAACATTCATAAGCTGGACAGGTGAAAAAAAGGAGTCATTTTAAAATGACCCCAAAACATATTTCTAAGTCGAAACTACCCATTTCTGACAAAAATAGAAAATCGACTGATCCAAGCAAAATTACTATTTTGGGCTGTTTGCTACGTTGTGGTCCGTGCGACTCATTGTAGGTTTTGAGGCGGCGGGTCACATATGAAGCATAATATCATCATTTCCTATCTACTATCATGATATTTAAGGCCCGATTGAGGGAGATACGAGAATGTGAATTTTCGAGGATTTCTGCTCCTCGCTCAGCAGAGGTCTTCGATAGCCGTTAGGAATTCAAAAGCTTTGACGACTTTACAAAAAAGTTAATTGGGGTGTAGAGCCGCGCCTGGTACTTTATTTGAAAATCGGCAGTTGTCCCGCTTGAAAATTGGGACTAGTCAGAAAGGAAAGAAGGACATGATAAAAAGAAGAAGTGGCATTTGTTAGAACTAAAAAAGGAGCCCTTTTCATAAGGAAAAAGGGCACTGGGGTTAACTTACAATATGGGGCACTGTGCCTTATGCCCCCCCCCCCCCGGTAGCGCGGCCTCTATCCGTCATGAGCTGGATGAGGCTCTCCTTTGGGTACCCTAGGATAATAATACTACGGGCTAACTTTCCTGAAGGCTCTCATTTGGGTACCTGGGGATAAAAATACTACGGGGTAACTTTCCTGAAGTTATGACAGTAATTGTCCTCGGGGTAGTTTGATGTGCGTAATTATACTATATATATAGTTTTCTTTCGGATACGGATTTTTAATCTGAGCATACATGGTGAAAGAGTAAGCGAGATAACAGAGTGTCTCGAATTTATGTTGACAGCAATCTCTGGTGCACATTATAGGCCTATATGATTTCATTCTACTTCCCTATCAACAGTATGGTTTGTTCTTGACACCACGTACGCGAAAAAAAATCATAAACTTGAAGGGAATTTTCATATATTGTAAAAGTATGAATACAACCTGCTATTCGACAAATGCCTTCATTCAAATGTAATAATAATCGCCTTCAAACTTCACTTCCGTCACTTAATCAAGAGAAAACCATAGATTTTAAATACGAAAATACGTATTAGTGACAGAAAAAACAAACAGTGTTCTAACAGAAATATAATAACGTTAGTTGTATTCATTCGGAAAGGTTCTGTCAGGACTTACCTGTATCGTAATCTTCTCCAACAGCAAATTCCTTCTTTTGATAGAATATGGAAGGGTAATGTGATATGTGGTCTTAAATCAGATCAACTGAGTTTTAAAGAAAGCCACTCTTTGCTTTCATACATGAATATATGTACAGTACTCCAAACTGGTGAACAAAAAGAATCATTCGCCTCAAATTGTGAAGTAGCTGAGTACACGATTAGGCTTAAAGTCGACGTAGCACGTTTTGTAGATTATCTTACCTTACAGTGACATCTAAATTGATATGATCTGTAATTTGCAAATTGGGGTTGGCATATCAATAGAGTACTACTAATAATTCACGAACATTTGTTTAGCTCTCTACCAAAGGACCATTTCGTCGGTGAACCTTATACCGACGTAAGTACGCTCTGTGTGAGATAAAACATGTTGACACTTATACAAATATCACTATCATATTTGTGTAACTCTGGTGTTTGCCAACCTATCATTTGATGATAGTCAAAGATTCTTAATCGTGCACTAAAAAGGGAATACCTGACAAAATACAAAATATACATTTTGCCCTACGGATATATATATTTATTAATGTTCCTTTTCAAAGCTATATATTCGTTTTTTAAACTCAGTAATATGTACTTTCAATTTACACCCATTACATCGAAATTTTAATAATCCAGTAAAATAATCATGGAGTAAAATGTTAAAGAGCATTTAATATAAAACGTGAAATGTTATCCAAAGTTCCAAATGCAATTATTTATGACAATATGCCATAGCGATGTTGTAAGACCTATTGTATGTTTTCCCTTGAAAGAAGTTTACCATAATACATGTTACATGTTGCGTATACTATGCATGTGTAATGAGAATATTTAAACAAGAATGAAACTCAACATACATTAACTGATAATCATGTGGAAAATTGTCAGCCTGTTCAAAATATCTTGACAACACTCTGATTTGATTACTCAGTAAGGAGAACAGTCTCTATAAAGTTTGCAGATTTCTTGCTAGATATTATCCCATGGGGGCTGCCATTTTGAAAAACTGTGACGTCATTGCTGTACATGTCCATTTACCTGTACACAATGGATAAGATGTTGCATAATGAATAGCTATTGTACAATTAAAGCCACCCATGCAAAATGTCAGCCACCTTGGTACCCCCATTGTCTCGCACAGGTGATATCGTATGTGGCGCTCGTTGGGTGCAGACGTGTCAAGCTCGCGCTCTCAATCTTTTTTATCAAATTTTTAAACATTTTGTAGGAGTCAAAATCATTTTATTTGCGTATCATCAATTTATTAGCAGTTTTGAGAAATGTTTTGTGCAATTTATACAACAATAAGAGATGATTTTTAGCTGTCTGAAGATAGTTTTTTAGAAGCTTCTGTACAGTGCACACAGTATACGTGCAGTTGTAGCTACACTACACGGCAAGCCTTGTTGTACTACGTGCGTTCGTAATTCATAGCGGCCATATTGGAAACGCGGGAAATGTGATCTTAGATTCTTTTGAGTGGTTTTTGCCTGGATTCTTCACAAATATCAACGCCTTTTTTATCAAATTTTTAAACATTTTGTAGCAGTCAAAATCATTTTATTTGCGTATCATCAATTTATTAGCCGTTTTGAGAAATGTTTTGTGCAATTTATACAACAATAAGAGATGATTTTTAGCTGTCTGAAAATAGTTTTTTAGAAGCTTCTGTACAGTGCACACAGTATACGTGCAGTTGTAGCTACACTACACGGCAAGCCTTGTCGTACTACGTGCGTTCGTAATTCATAGCGGCCATATTGGAAACGCGGGAAATGTGATCTTAGATTCTTTTGAGTGGTTTTTGCCTGGATTCTTCACAAATATCAACGCCTTTTTTATCAAATTTTTAAACATTTTGTAACAGTCAAAATCATTTTATTTGCGTATCATCAATTTATTAGCCGTTTTGAGAAATGTTTTGTGCAATTTATACAACAATAAGAGATGATTTTTAGCTGTCTGAAAATAGTTTTTTAGAAGCTTCTGTACAGTGCACACAGTATACGTGCAGTTGTAGCTACACTACACGGCAAGCCTTGTTGTACTACGTGCGTTCGTAATTCATAGCGGCCATATTGGAAACGCGGGAAATGTGATCTTAGATTCTTTTGAGTGGTTTTTGCCTGGATTCTTCACAAATATCAACGCCTTTCTGGGAAAGGGCTCAAGGGGGTATCACAAGGAGTACTACTGCCGATTTTCCAACGACTGTGTAAGGATGGCACATACTTTTGGATATTTTACTGCCTTCTTCATCGTTCTGCAACTGGAACTCTGTGCAGAGCCTCTGGCTTTGGCTCTGGCTTTTCGCTGGAACAAGGTAGGATCGTTTCAATTTCCAATACGTGATGTGCAATCTGTAGGAGAAAAAAACACTGCATATTTTCACTCATCCTGTCATCAAGATATGCCTAGATATAGAGCTAGATCAGCCAAGTGTTTACCAGATTTATGCTTCCAACAAAGAAACCTGCGTTCGTAAACATGATAAACCAGGAGATGATATATCTACGTTTACGGCCTCTAGGACTAGGTCTATATCTACACCTAAATATCACAGACAGAGATTAAAAGTACTAGAGAATGATCATATTCATTCTGTTGCCGGACACGTATTTGTCTTTTATCAATTACGAAAGAAAGAATTAAAGATTCGTGGTCTTAATCTTGATTATTGTCCCATTGTACTGTGTGCCAACAATTCCGAGACTGAAATTGCACACCGAGACTGAAATTGTTGATGTTAAGAACATGCTAATTAGTGGGAATGTGCACCCAAACCCAGGTCCTATTTATCAGCGATACCCATGTACGATGTGTTCGAAGCATGTTGCAAAGAAACACCCAGCTCTAGAGTGTGATCGGTGCGGTAACTGGACCCATACCCGCTGTGCAAATGTTTCAGATCAGTCGTATGATTATTATTGTGGTCTGGAAGAGTTTGAATGGTTTTGCCCTAACTGCGGAGTACTGAGATTTAGTGAATCGTTTTTTAACGATAATAGCGAAAATCCCGCCAACAATGACATTGAGATTAGTTTGAGTGCTGATGATGTGGACAGTAGTGAGATAAGTAATACTCCACCGACATGCGCCAGTACACCTGATACTGAAATCACCAAATGTAATCGTTGCAAACCTCTAACCCAGACCAAGACTAAGTTAACAAAGAAAAATGAGTTAAAAATTTAACCGAATCCAAAGTAGATGAAAACATAACCTCCCAAGAGTTATTTCCAGGGCACTTTAATGTGTACCGTAAGGACAGAAAACGTGGTGGTGGAGGTGTCATTACAGCGGTTAGAACCAACCTCGTTAGTACTCACTGCCTGGAAATGGACTCCAACTGTGAAGTTATCTGGGTTTGCGTTCACCTTCAAGATGCGAAATCACTGTACATCGGAAACTCTTATAGAGCACCGAGCCAGCTTATCGATTACTGGGAACAGCTTGGAGAATCGTTAGCTAAGGTCCATCAAAAAGTTATGCCCTTCGTTATGTTAAAGATCACATTGCAAGAAAATTCCATCAAAATAAATATTGGCTTAATACTTATTATTGCATAGATGGCATAAATTATACAAGGTTATCCAAATTCAACGCTTGGAAACATTTGAATTAATGATTATTATCAATTATAAAACGGTAAAATACAGCCCCCGATATAGCAGCTGAAGAGCTCCTTGAACGCTGCTGAGATGTGTGACGACACACGAAGGACCAGTCCTGTCTAAGCAGACGATGTCCCATAACATCTTACACATTTTTCTCCTCTTCACTTATTTCTCTTACTTGACTAGCGTCAGCCTTAATGTTAGTCTGTTGCCTCACTCTTAACTTCGTGTATGGTATTATTTTGATGAAAAATACAGCGTTAAAAAAATAAAGGAATCAGTCACTTGTAAACAAAATAAGACGCCATTGTATTTTCAGCTGCTTGCACCGGGGCATGTTCGGCGTTTCAAGAGGGAACGAATACAATCTGTGATATTATTCGGAGGGCTTTTCAATTTGAAAATGGGGTTTATTTCATTGATCATTGACCCTTCTCCTGTGTATTTACAATCAAACGGTTTTAGTTATCAGAATCAGTTTCACTTTCCCTTTTAGAATGGTGTGAAATAAGGTCATGTTAAATATACCAAACTCTTTATAATTTGATAAATAATTGCATTGCAATTACGTTCATTCATTATAGGACGTCGTCTGCTTAAGCAGCATCGATCCCTAGTGTGACGACATCAAAACATCGCTATATTTTTGGCGAATCCTCGGATATTCCAGATGCTTAGAAGAGCTTTTATTTATGTTGTTTTTATAATCATCAGATACGCAGTTGACATAAAACTTATACGATTGCCATCTGTAAGCTTCCCAGTTTCTAGTGATACATTAATTGCCATATTTGTGATTTTCTTGCAATGTGAACTTTAACGGGTGATTTTAATTGCTCGGTGATAAACTGGGCTGCCGATCCACCAACCCCTGGTGACCACCATGGAAGCCACATGCTCTCCGTCTGTGATGAGTTTGACTTTACCCAAATGACCAGGGAACCGACTAGAGTCACGGAGACGACCGCTAATATCCTCGATCTTGTGTTGACCAACTTACCCTCCAAAGTTCAGAAATGTTCTGTCAAGCCAGGTCTAGGTGATCATGACGTAGTTGTAACATCTGTCGTATCAAAACCTAAGCTTCTCAAAAAACCGAGGCACAAAGTCTACCTGACCGACAAAGGAGATTTCGAACAAATGCGGAAGGATATGCGAAGTTTCAAAGAAGATTATTTTTCATCGAGTCCATCACAGCAATCTGTTGTTGAAAACTACAGTAGTCTCAAAGAAGCCTTACTTAGTTCCAGGGATAAGAATATCCCCAGCAAGATGTCGCGACCTTCTAATAATCTTCCATGGGTGACCAAAAGCATTAGAAAACTAATCAGAAATCGGGACAGACTTCACAAAAAAGCTAAAAGATCTGGCCAAGCTACGGATTGGGGAAGCTTCAGAGATTCACGGCGAAATCAGAGTCAGAGTACATCAGAGATAGCATCGATGCTCTGGAATCAGACCCACGATCTTTCTGGAAGTATATCAGGAGCAAAAGAATTGATAGTTCAGGAATCCCAACTCTTAGGAAGGACTCCAAACTCTTAACGTTAGACAACGAAAAGGCCGCCGCCCTTGCGGACCAATTCAACTCGGTCTTTACAATCGAAAGAGATAACTCTATCCCATTCACACCAAGTAGATACCCTGCCATGGATGACTTAACAATAAAATGTGAGGGTGTGCTGAAGCTTCTTAAGAGCCTGGATGTCAGCAAAGCAGCTGGTCCTGATGAGGTTACAGCCCGGATGTTGAAGGAAACAGCAGAAGAACTAGCTCCTGTCTTAACATCATTATGTCAGCAATCTTTGGATACTGGAATCCTGCCAGATGACTGGCTTCAGGCCAATGTTACTGCAATCTTCAAAAAAGGATTTAGAGAAAGTCCTGAGAACTATCGACTCCTAGAACACATCCTCCATTCTCAGATTAGCAAGCATCTTGATAGACATAAGATCCTGACGCCGTTGCAACATGGATTCCAGAAGGGACATTCATGTGTCACCCAGCTCACCCAAGTTCTTAACGATTGGATGGAAGGGATTGACAGCTCACAACAAATTGATGCTGCTATCCTGGACTTTACAAAAGCCTTTGACTGTGTACCCCATGAACGTCTCAAATCTAAACTTCACCATTATGGAATCCGGAACAGAGTCCTTGATTGGATAAGTATGTTTCTGACACAACGGCAACAGCGTGTTATCACCAATGGTGAGGCTTCAAAGTGGCATCCAGTGATATCAGGTGTCCCGCAAGGGACTGTGTTGGGACCGCTGATGTTCCTTATCTACATCAATGACATTGTTGAAGGGCTTCAATGCAACATACGCTTATTCGCTGATGATTGCATCATATACACCACCGTTTCAAGTGCTCAAGATTGTAACAAGCTCCAGGAAGATCTCGACCACGTCTGTCGGTGGGCTTCCAAGTGGCAGATGACGTTCAACCCTAAAAGGTGCAACACCATGTCATTAGGGTTGAGGAGGTCCAAGACTCCCCACGACTACACGATGCTTGGAGAAACCCTGTCGCGAGTTCATGAACACACCTACCTTGGAGCAACAATCTCTGATGATCTTTCCTGGAAGGCTCATTATCACCGTATTGTCAGTAAAGCTAATAAAATCCTCGGACTTTTAAGAAGAAATATTCACCAATGTAGTCTTCATACCAAGTCCATAGCCTGAACAAGCTCTTGTTCGACCACATCTTGAATATGCAGCTGTTGTCACTGACCCCTACCAGAAAAAGTACATCCAGATGTTGGACAAGGTTCAGAGGAGAGCTGCCCGCTTCGTGGTCAATGATTACCGTCGGACGTCCAGTGTCTCCGCAATGCTTGAAAGACTGGGGTGGGAAAGCCTAGCTGAGAGACGTCAGAAAGCCAGATTGGGTCATTTCTACCTCATCCACAAGAAAGAATGTCCATTTACCTCGAGCAAGCTGTACTCCAGAAAATCAAAGCACTCGAGTAGGCGCTTCTCGCCAGATGCATACCAAGTCATCGAGTCCAGAACAGATCGGCATTTACACTCCTTCCTACCAAGAAACGGAACGCCTTCCCCTTTGCCATCACCTCACTACCAACCCTAGAGAAATTTAAAGCTGCCCTTAATAACTAATTCGTCACATCTGCACCCGACCACAGCGTCATGGAACAATATTCAGTTCTGTTGCTGTGTAACCAGTGATGATGATGATGATGATATCTAAGAGCAGTTGTAGGCCTTTGTCACTTCTTTGAAGAATTGACAAACCTTTGTCAGACCAAGCAACTTACAAGTGCATGCCAAATCCTGCTTAACAAAAGAAACAGCTGAACCAAATATCTTGACACAAGTAGGTTATATGACAGGATAAAAGTATCTTCATTTGAATGTACATGACTACAAAAAATGGTTTATTATGAGAAAATCCAGTGTCATGCATTCCACAGCTGATCATGAGTGTCATGGTAGCTAGTGTATAGGTCAGTGGGTATCTCACAAATAGAACTGCTCTGACATTAATTTGTAAAGAAAATGGCAGCCCCCATGGGATAATGTCAAGCAAGGAAACTGCAACTTTTGGAGACACTGTTCTCCTTCTTAAATAATCAAATAGGAGTAATTTCAAGATATTTGTAATAGGCTGACAATTATCTACATGGTTATAGGCTAATGTTTGTTGCCTTTTATTCCCCTTTAATAATCTCTAGTATTTGAATAATAAAGAACACTCCAACGATAAAATGCTTTTCATTTCATACATGTACATAGTCTCATTAAAAAATAATACAAATGATCTAGCTGTCGTGGAGGCATCGGGTGGGGTGGTGAATATTGCACGGGGTTCGAATCCCTGTCACAGTACTAATGGGGTTTTTTTGTAAGATATTAATCTACATTTGGACTCTCTATCTAGGTGAAGCTTATGGGTACCCGGTTGGATGAAATTCCTTGAAGGCTTGAGCACCTTATCGTAGTTCCTCATATTCCATTACAATTTATAAATGAGTATCGTAGAATAATAGATTTTCCAGTCTACCTAAAGCAGTTATATTTTAGAGTAGAGAACGTACTCATTTCATTTTCATTTCAGTTACTTACTGTGCGAATTACTATACTGCACACTAAATTACCAGTTCTAACTTTCTTAGCTTTAATGTTCCTTATAGACAGAATAGCTGGAATATCCAGAAGAATAATTCGATGTGTTTGATTGAACTTCTGATAAGCTCGAGTAGATTTTACGAATTATGTTTTCACGTAATCCGTGCGTTTGGTCGTTGGTCTCGAAAGGAAGGATGCTAACATTTGGGACCTCGTATGCGGAGTCGCTTACGACGCTTAAGTTGTCAATGCCATATTCTTGGACATTCTGGTTCTCAACTTGCGTTCGCTCAGTTCTTGTGAAGTCGGATCCTTTTCGTGCACTTTTAGAGGTTTGTGCTTTTTTATGAAGACAAATGCGACAATGCAAACAAAGAGTAACCCGACAAAACATATGCATCCAACTACTGCGGCATTTGAGTGGCGCAATCTATTTACATTTTTGTCAAATAGTTTGTAGATAGTGTCGTTAGAACTTGATCCGTTTCAATCAATGAATTATTCAAATTGATAGTCATTTCATCTCTATAGTTGCCACTTGTCTCGTTAGCTTCGCAACTAACCAGAGACATCGGGTCTGAAAGTGTTAGAGTTGCAATTCTAAATGAATATTATCTAATATAAACTGCATAATTACTTACTGTTTAGCATATGGCTTTATGATTTGATTTGATACAGCAGTATTTGAAACAAATCTACATTCAATATTTGCAGTGCATATGTTGTGTTTCAGGCAAGTGTAATTTTCTTGTTCAACAGTTAAATTTCCATAAGGAGTACTTTTACTTCCAAAAGAAAAATGCATTCATTCCACACAGAACGCGGTACCCTTACTCTGGACATACTGGATGACGAGTCATTGGAATTTGTTGCTGAACATGATATAATCACTTCAATATTATGTGAATTTACTGCCGAAGAACAATCAACGGAGATGTTGGCTTGCCTGCTCCTGACTCTGCAGCCTTCGACGTATCCTGGAGAGAAACAAGCCCATGCGAAGGAGAAAATGTCAGGATACCCTTTAGGTAGCCACGAGAGGTCTACTGAATCGTCGGCTCGCCGAAGAGTCGTTTCTGATGGCCTTTCTCTGGCCTGTATTGGTTGATAGACTATGGTCGGCCCAATAGGACACTGAAGTATACGTCCAGGAAAACTCAGTTTACTAGTAACCTCGCACATAATTGTTCTTAAATATAAGTCCAACGTGACTGTAAATTCATGACTAGTCATTCGACTGGATCCCTCTTCCTTCATTTCTGGTTGAATTATGAAAGAACTTGTGGAACTGTCAAGGGCGAAGCCTATATCGGCAGCCGGCTTTGCTCTGGGAGCAGAACAAGTAATCAATAAGGTATCGCCTATTTCAAATGACATGGGGTTGTCTGGTCGACAAAATACCTCACTTTTTGAAGGGTATTGATGAACTCTCTCTCTTTTCCTCCCTGCTCTCTTTCCCTTTTCGTGTAGTGAGTTTTGGGTGATGGAATAAGTACTTCACACATAATTTTTGATTTATTTCATACATAATGTATGAAACAAATTATTTCTGTGAAAAATATCGAAATATTTTCTTGGAGAACGACCCTATTCGTTTTACTTTCATCAATAAAATGAGTTTGAGTTTGTTAATTTAGCCCAAGAAATGATAATCGTTTGTAGATTATATTGAAGTTGAAGTTTGAAGTTTATTTGTTCCACATTTACATCAAAACAATTTTTCAGAAATGATTTTACAAGCATATATGTAAATTTCAAAACATAGGGGTAAAGAACTCAAATCAAGTACAATGTACAGTAAATAGGTAAAAAGTTTAAAGAAATATATGAACGACTGGCATAGAGAAGAAAAAAATATTATTGTCAGTTCAAAGTCTTTTGAAACAGGATATTTATATCATAAAAAGCTCATTGTACATCTTTTACTGCAAATAATGCACAATTTGGATAAAATGAATGCTCTGAAAGCACTTTTTCTCTTAAAAAACGTTTAGAACAATTAAAAACGTTTAAAACAATTTAAAATTCGTTTTTATGAAAACCGTTGTTATCACAACCATGCCTTTTGGTATTATGACGATACATGAACACACGATTCGGTTCTTTTTTCTTTTGCTTTTTCTTTTCTTTTTTTAAGCACTTAAATTTTCACTTTCATTTTTACATTTACATAAAGTGTGCCTGAAATTTTGTTTCTAGAAAAGTGGGACCTCCATGTCGCAACTCTTTAATACAGGGACACTAGATATGATAAAAGCCTATATTTGATATATTTATATATATTTTCTGCATTAGTTTTTTTTCACGAAAGTCATCTCCAATATCATTTCTATACAAAGAGTGGGACTTCCTATCCCTATTGCAATTAAGGGCATTTAAACAAATTTATTCGAAAATCATGAATTTGACCAGAATCAGCATTCTCCAAATACCTGCAGTAACTTTAGACAAATTTTAAAATTTGGAAACAACGTTTATAGTTTTAGTCATGACATTATCTTTCTAAAAATGTATGTTTCTAAAAATCTTTCACAAAATTTCCCATGTTTGACCATCTGACGACGGACTATGTCTCCCCCCCCCCCCCCCATATAATTCATTTCATTACTGAGTACCGCATTATAATAATTTGTTCCAGACAACCTAATACAATCGTGATTTAGCATATTAAACGCTTCATATTACTTCCCGTTACTTTCTACGTCTTCTACGATAAAATTTTGCGAATTCCAGTACTGCACACTTAAACGCCAATTTTAAATTTCATATCTTGACCGTTCCTTACAGCCAGAATAGCGGGGTCATCCCGAAGAATAACTCGATGTGTTTGATTGAACATCTGATAAGCTCGAGTATATTTCATGACGTATGTTTTCATGTAATCCGTGTCTCTGGTCGTCGTTCTCGAAACGAAGGACGCTAACATTTGGGATCTCATAGGCGGAGTCGCTGGCGACACTTAATTTATCGGTGTCATATTCTTGTACCTGAACTTTCTGAGCTTGTGTTCGCTCATTTTTTGTGAAGTTCCATATCTCTTGTGAACTTCTGCTTGTATTTTTTAATGAAATTGAATGTGACAATGCAAACAAGAAATAAACCGACAAGACCTATGCAACTGCTGCCACATTCATGTGGCGCGATCTATTTGGGTAATTATATAGGTGAAAATAAGTGGTTCCCCTAATTTTTGTAGACAGTGTATTTAAAGCCTGTTCGATTTTAATGAATGGATTATTCAAAGTGGTAATAATTTGTGACCCGGCACCACAAAACCACCAAAAATCGCAACCCGTGATTTAGTGTAAACAGCTGAAATGTAAATTTGGGTTGGAAATTTTTATTTTTGGACTTTGGGTTTTTTGAAAGATCGTTCTTTTCTGTACCTTATATCAAAATCTGGAAGCTTAAAACACAGTAGAAGCTTCGGTTTCTTCCTAATTCTTCGCCTTCCCGTATGATTTTTTTTTAATCGGTACCGCTCACCCTCGTAAAATCATTGCAATCTCAAGGGCCTTAAATTACCTTTTCCCTAAAGGCCGGTCACACCGCCAGAACTTTGCTGGAGCGTTCCTGGAGCGGTGAAAAAAATTCATCACCGCTCGTAACCGTTCACCACCGTTTAACAGAAGCTGGCCCCCGTTAAGGCAACGCCGTATACGCTCGGCCACCGCTGATGGTCCCTCCTACCGCTCCGAAAGTTTTGAGCTGCACAAAATATTGCGATCGGTGAGGAGCGGGCAATTTTACGCTCCGGCAAAGTTAACCACCGCTCCAACAACGCCCAGTCAAAGTTTGGCACCGCTAGACGCAAGTTCGTGGACGCTTGGGTCCGCTAGGCCAACGCAGAAATCTTGAACGCTGGACCACCGCTGCTTCGCCAGCTTTGCCCGGGCGGTGATTAAACGTTGCACAAACTTTGGTGGAGCGGTTGTAAGCGTTTTACGAGCGGACACGGGATTGCTGGAACGGTGTCGGGCGTTGAAGCAGCGATCCATTGCGGTGATGAACTTTGGTTTGGTGTCGGTATGGAGGTGTCGGAGCGGGACCAACGCTCGCTACCGCTCGCTACCGTTAAACCAACGCTTAAGCAACGCCGGCCTCAGCGGTGCACCGCTAAGGCAACGCCCGTGTTTTCGATTTTTTTTCCCCATTTTGTGCGCGGTGACGAGCGTTGTCGAAATTCGGCCCCCTCTCCCTACCGTTCAAGGAACGCTCCAACAAAGTTCTGGCGGTGTGACCGGGCCTTAATGATTTGCATACTGATAGAAAGAATAAATTCTCAGCAATCCCATCACACTGATATGGCTTGTCTCGAATGGGTGGGTTGCGGGAGCGGGATGGGAGCGGGAACGGGCACACCCTTTCGAGACAAGCCCCCCCCCCCCCCCCCCGGTTATCTCGAATGGACGCGTTCCCAGCGAGAAGTTCAATGAACGCGCCACTTCGAGACAACCGGGGGGGGGGGCTTTCCTCGAATGGGTGTGTTGAGTAGACTTTTGTAACAGACGTTTTAGAAATTTTTGAAAAATGTACTCTTGCTGGTTTTTTTTGTTTTTCTTTTGTCTAAGATGTAGAAAATATAATAAAACAGTATCTAAAAAAAGCTTTTGACAAGGAAATCATTATTTGTGCAAAATAAATAGGAGAATTGAATAATTATGCATTAAAACACACGGGGACGAAAGGGCAAGTGGCGTAGCTAGGATTTTTTATTTATTTATTTTTATTTTTTTGGCGTGACCTGTTAAATATTGTGAAATTGTGTTACAGACATGTGCTGACATAAGCCAAGGTGTGTTTATCATCTTTCCAAAGTTAGAAACACCTTTTAATGCCACTATCATTCTATCAATACCCACTATCAAAAGTCAAAACGCATATCAAAAGGTCGTTTGTATACCCGGCCCCCCAACTCCCCATACAAGGGGTAGGCCTATATGCTCGTACCTCCTTTTCAAAAGTGACCCCCTATCCCGGAGAAGTTGGAATTTGTTTTACACCCTATCCCGGGGAATTTTCTGAGATATTGGACCCCCTATTTAGGCAATTTCGGAAATTACCCCCCCCCCCCCCCCCCCTCCTATCCCCGGGGAGGAAACCACCAGAGTCTGCGAAAATTGACCCCTATTTACATTTTCCCGGGAATATTTTTTCATCTTCCTCACTCATCTTCCTATTTTCTTACTCACCCACCAATAAGGGGTGGGGCATGGCCATCTTATTAACATTCTATTCTGGACTGTCTGCCCGACCAGACCTTTGAATTTTAAATGAACATTCCATTATGAATTCATGCAACCTCATACATTCATTTGACAACCCCCGGTTATATTTTCTACATCTTAGACAAAAGAAAAACGAACAAAAAAGACCAGCAAGAGTACATTTTTCAAAAAAATTCTAAAACGTCTGTTACAAAAGTCTACTCAACACACCCATTCGAGGAAAGCCCACCAAACCCCCCCCCCCCCCCCCGGTTGTCTCGAAGTGGGGCATTCATTGAACTCCTCGCTGGGAACGCGTCCATTCGAGATAACCGGGGGGGGGGGGGGGCTTGTCTCGAAAAGGTGTGCCCGTTCCCGCTCCCATCCCGCTCCCGCAACCCACCCATTCGAGACAAGCCCACTGATATTAGGTCTGTGAAGTTGTTTTGATATTCATTATTCGTTATTACCCACGCCGATAAAATCGGCAGGGTTATGTAAAGGGCTCCGTATGTTTGTTTGTTTGTTTGTGTACAAGATAACTAGAGAACGGGTGAACGGATTTGCACCAAATTTTCAGGGAATGTTCGGATAGTGACAGGAAAGAATCGATTAGATTTTGGTGATGATCGGTTGACCCCTGCAAATTCTGTGTGACCTTGAAGTTTTGACCCCAACTTCAGTTCGGATAGTGACATGAAAGAATCGATTAAGAAAAGAATCGATTAGATTTTGGTGATGATCGGTTATAGGAACTTCAGTTCGGATATTTTTTTTTTTTTTTTTTAAGAATATTTTATTACTTCCTTTTTCAAAATAACATTTTTCACAATAATCAATGTAAAATACACAAACAAATATATTCACATGCAGTATCATTGTGCCAAATTACATAATAATAACAATAAGTAACCATAATACATGTATTTTACATGCATGTATTAAATAGTAGATTATGCCAAATCTTTAATCTGGAAGTCTTTATTGCGATAAAAAAAAGCAGAAAAACATAAAATATAAAATATAGTGACAGGAAAGAATCGATTAGGGAAAGAATGCAACTACTCTGTAGCGCCTTTGACAGCCTTTCTAGTACATTTGATATTCATTTGATATTCATTTGTTATTCAAAAATGCCTAAAATCTGATTTTTTTTCCACGTATGCCTGGCGCCCACGGTCCCCGATCTGATGCCATGATGACCTTGACCGCTCAAGGTCATGGTCAAAAATGGCGCCAAAAATGAATACTAGCTCTTTGACGAACTGAAAGTGGCCCAAAATCAAACATTTTTCGACCCCTGCCTGGCGCCCACTGTCCGCGATCTAATGCCGTGATGACCTTGACCTTGACCCCTCAAGGTCATGGTCAAAAATGGCGCCAAAAATGAATACTAGCTTTTAGAAGAACTGAAAGTGGCCCAAAATCGAACATTTTTCGACCCCTGCCTGGCGCCCACTGACCCCAATCTAATGCCATGACGACCTTGACCTTGACCCCTCAAGGTCATGGTCAAAAATGGCGCCAAAAATGGCGATAAAGGGCGCCCTTGATGTCGAGCTAGACAGGACGCAAAATTTTGGATCAGGAGAAATGAGCCAAGAAACATCATCGAGTGAAAGTGCCACGCCCATTTCACCTTCCATTGCAGAGGTACGTGCGGAAAACATGGAGTCTATACTATATAACATTTTATCCAAGGTGTCATTACTCGACGATCTATGCAAGAAAGTTGATACAATATCTGAAAAAGTTACGAAGATAGAAACTAAATTAGAAAGTCTAGACACCAGACTCTCAGACCTAGAACATGGAGTTTCTTACATGGAAACAGAAATGGGAGAAATTAAGCAAGATGTTGGTGAAATTCGTGAAAGAAAAGCTGATCGTGAATATGTAAATGAGTTACGAAGGAATGTTGTTGACCTTGCCAACCGTAGCAAGCTGAACAACGTCATACTGCACGGGATACCGGAAGGGGAGGAGTCTTTGCCGAACGGATCACAGGACTGCATATCCTATACCCGCGACTTTTTGGCCACTCATTTGAATATTCATGAGGTTCAGATAGAACGTGCTCATCGGACCCCGCGGGTAAAGCGTACGACCGGTAACGAAGGTAGCCGTGTGAGACCACGCCCCATCCATGTCAAGCTGCTACGTTTCGGTGATCGCGAAGCAATTTTGAAGCAGAGTTCGGCTCTGAAAGGTGTCAACATTCGCGGATCGAAAGTAGGAATTAGCGATGACGTGCACAAAGGAACACGGATGGAACACAAGCAACTGATGATAAAAGTGAAAAAGCTCAGACAGGATTCGCCTTCATTCCTAACTCAGTACCAAGACTCATCAAGTATAAAGACGGCCCTAAAGATGCCCCGGTCCTCTGAAAACACTGAGACTATCAGATCTAGATTAGCAATGTACACTATGGCCAGCTGATCTAGAACATTTTTTGTACAGTCAGATTATCTGATCTAGATAAAATAAGACACTGAGTATAATGCATCTTCATGTTAGTGCATTGCATTTTTGAAGTTCAATATTATTTAGCCATATGTCGTTATAAGTAGCATATAGAGTGTGTTTTATCATGTTTTTCCTTACATGGAACAGGGTCAAACATTGTGAATTGTTTCTTTTGGATTTCTGTGTAAAAGGTCAAAATAAAATTTTAAAATGAGCTCCTTTTAAATGCCATGAAAGTGTATTATGGCGGAAAGACAGATATTGCAAAGCCGCAATGTTCTTTTTTTAGATCTTCTTTTGAATTGTTATTGTTACTAGCAGAAATTACCCGTGGCACCGTTGGGGGGGGGGGGGGGGGGGGGGGGGGGGTCTTCCCTATATACAGCCCAAGTACCATTCACACTGAAAGGCACTTAGTTTGTTGATGAAACATAATGAATAATTGATTCATAGCAGACTTCTCTTAAAATATAGATAGGAGGTTTAATTGAATTAGCATTAGGGGTTAAACTGGGGAGAGAACTTGAATATCATTGCGGAGTGAAATCAAAATCTAACTATAGAATGGAAAAAAATGTATTGTAACACGGTGTATTTAGTAAGCAGTCAAGAGGCAATTATTGTAATATAAAAATGTTATTATTACATGTATTAAGTCGAAAATAAATGTGTAAGTATACGTACCCTACAATGTACAACAGCTTGCATTTGTTTGTAGTTCTCCAATTAAAGGTTGCTCAATCATAATAGGGGAATGTTGAAAAAAGCGAGAAGTATAGTGGAATGTTTAAAGAAGCGAGAGAGAGTGATAAAGTGGGAAACAGTGATGGCGAAAATGAGTGAGAGAGAGAGAAACAGTGGAAATATGAGGGTGAGAAACAGCCAGTCGGAAATTGAGAGAGAGAGAGAGAGAGAGAGAGAGAAAAAAAGACATGTAGGGGGATAGAAATTATAAAGAATACAGGAGAAAGAGAGAGAGGGGGGGGGGGGGGGGGGGGGGGGAGTTAGCAGCTGTTATGAAAAGTGATAAGATTTGGAGGGCTTCCACTGGCATGTTTAGGTTTCTGATATTTTTTCACCTGGTAGGTTAAGTAGTTAATTGAAAGTAGAACGTTAACGATTTTAAATATTGGCTTAATACTTATTATTGCATAGATGGCATAAATTAAACAAGGTTGTCCAAATTCAACGCTTGGAAACATTTGAAGTAATGATTATTATCAATTATAAAACGGTAAAATACAGCCCCCGATATAGCAGCTGAAGAGCTCCTCGAACGCTGCTGAGATATGTGACGACACACCCTGGACCAGTCCTGTCTAAGCAGACGATGTCCCATAACATCTTACACATTTTTCAGAGCCTATTTTGTCATCTCCTCTTCACTTATTTCTCTTCCTTCACTAGCGTCAGTCTTAAAGGGAAATTAACCTCAGCGTATGAATTAGCTTATTTTGAATGGTGTAGTATATGCCTCTTATTTGATACATGCAATTTCATGTAAAAACACAGGATATAGATATAAATCACTATTTTCCAGCCAAGTTATCGTCTGCTAGCAATAATAAGGGGACTGCCATTACTTTATGTGTACACGAACATATTTTTCATCCCAAGTAAAATTTCCTTCATCGTTAACTTGTAATTGATTTTTAGAGGACAAATATATATTAGATAAAGTCACATATTCTGAAATGTAAGTTTAGTTTTATATATTTTTTAAAAGGTCTTAATTTGTTCATAAAAAATATACTTCATAAAAAATATACGTCAAGGACGGAGAATTGACGTCAAGGACGGAGACAATCGTAACAATACCAAAACAAAGCGAGGAATCTGCTTTACAGGATGGCTATTAGAACTCATGGGTCGTCAATTATCTAGGCCCATGGCCAATAACAATCGTAATACAATCAGAACAAAGCGACGTATCTGTTGTAAAGGTAGGCTATTATCAATGCATATGGTACCTAATGATCCGTGTCATGCACAAAATGGCAGCCTCCATGGAAAGACGTAGCAGACAATAGGTGCATCTAGAATATCACGTGGGGTTACTTGTCCTTTAATGTTAGTCTGTTGCCTCACTCTTAACTTCGTGTATGGTATTATTTTGATGAAAAATGCAGCGTTAAAAAAATAAAGGAATCAGTCACTTGTAAACAAAATAAGACGCCATTGTATTTTCAGCTGCTTGCACCGGGGCATGTTCGGCGTTTCAAGAGGGAACGAATACCATCCTGCTATTATTCGGAGGGCTTTTCAATTTGAAAGTGGGGTTTATTTCATTGATCATTGACCCTTCTCCTATGTATTTACAATCAAACGGTTTTAGCTATCAGAATCAGTTTCACTTTCCCTTTATAATGGTGTGAAATAAGGTCATGTTTAAATACACCAAACTCTTTATAATTTGATAAATAATTGCATTGCAATTACGTTCATTCATTATAGGACGTCGTCTGCTTAAGCAGGATCGATCCCGAGTGTGACGACATCAAAACATCGCTATATTTCTGGCGAATCCTCGGATATTCCAGATGCTGAGAAGAGCTTTTATTAGTGTTGTTTTTATAATCACCAGATACGCAGTTGACATAAAACTTATAAGATTGTCATCTGTAAGCTTCCCAGTTTCTAGTGATACATTAATTGCCATATTTGTGATTTTCTTTGAATATCTACTTGAACGAATTGATAAAAATCTTAGAACATACACTGAAAAATGTATATCTTATGGAACTCTATGGAAATATGGCATCTTCACTTATTAGAATACAATATTCAGTTTTCATTCAAATAAATAACAATATTGACATATGTTAGATCAGTGGCGGATTTAGGGGGGCACTTCCGGCCCGTGCGCCCCCCCCCCCCTCCCCCACTTTGGAAGAAAAGTATGCATTGTGCCCCCTCCCTTTTAGAACGAAAACCTTTTTTTTTTCTTTTTTCTTTTTTTTTTCTTTTTCATACTGACTGAAGGCCTAGTGTGTAGATCTGCTGTAGATACACGCAGTGCGGAAAACTGGACCCCCATATACCCCCCCCCCACCCACTCGATATCGAAGCCGAAATAGAGCCGTTCCCGATGTCCGATGTGACTGAAATTCAGGTGCTAGTTGTACTTAAGTTCTAGATTCAGGCGGGATGTTCATTAGAACCGGCACCGTTACATGTAGAACCATGCCACGTGGATGGGAAACACACTGACTGAAGGCCTAGTGTGTAGATCTACTGTATACGGAGTGCGACGGTTCATTCCTCAGCATATAGCCTTACGTGTATTACAGACGGTGCCCGGTGCAAGCGCTGTATAGACACGCACTGCGACGGTTATAGCCTTACGTGTATTATAGACGGTGCCCGGTGCAAGCACAGGATAACGTGAAGCTACCTATGCCTATGTAATTTCGCTGACCCGAAAAAGGTCGAAAGGACTGGGAACCTTGAAGCTTTACTCGGGGCCTGCCAAAGAAAGTTACGAATAGTAAAAAACCTTTAAATAATACGACCAAAATACCACAAACCACCCGCCTCAGGACAATCTGGGAACAATTTAACCACGTTTTAAAAAAAACCCAGCTCGATTGAGCGGAAAATCACGGAGAAAAGTGATTTCAAACAAACGGACGGACAGACAACACCGGGAGAGTATTGCACGCAGTTAAGACAATGTATACGCACATTTAACACATTGCTTAACCCGTTGAAGACGGTAAAGCCCAGTGCGATTCCCCCGCTGGGAACGGTAAAAATCCTGACAAGCTCAACGAAGCGTGGTTGTCAAGGAGGGGGTGTGGTCTACTGCGTTCATAGCCAATCAGCGCCTTGATCGCTTTTGCCGCTGGCTTACTGAATATTCATAGTGTTCGGTGCACGAAACTGCACGATACCTCATGCATTATTCATTTTTTTGTTTCCTTATTGGCTAGTGCCGACGGAAGTAATAAATAATTTATGAGGTTCCGCTGTCAACGCGAATGTTTTTTGCGCCGGTTGTATTTTACCCCCCCCCCCCCCCTCTCTCTCTCTCTCTTTAGAAAGAGGAATACGTGGTTGGTGAATTTATACGACATATCATTTCCACCCCATTTTGTTTCCTCCATCTCCATGAAATTCATGTGTTTCATCCTAATTTTCTGCCTGTATTCTTTTTCCGAGAGTAAATACTTTTACTTCCATTCGTCTTTTTTAATTTATTGATTGTATTTCTTGTCTTCCCCATCCCCCTTCCCTTTGACGCCCTATTTTTTTTTTTTTATCAATTCTGAATTCTCGTTTTAGCTTCCTATATCTCACTTATTCACATGATTCATGTCTGCTTTTTTTCGTAAATTTTATTTTGTTCTTCTTTTTTCGTCGTTTATCCTTGGGCTATTCTTTTATTTTCCCACATTTTTCTTCATTTATCATAATTATAGTTATTCCTTTATCTTATCCTTCCGTTTTGTCTCCCTTGATTTGTTTCCTTCTTTCTTCGTCTACCACATTCTATCAGGGCCAGCCGAACGTTTTTGAGATTGGTGGGGCCCAAATATGGGAACCATGCAGGGAATGTTACTATTGTGCTACAAAAATGGGCCCAGTCACCGCCGTCGTCGACATTCCCGACAAAAAATTTGTTGACAACCCCAAAAAAGTCCAATATCGTCGCCGTTGTCGACATTTCCGGCAAGCCCCCCCCCCCCCCCCAAAAAAAAAAAAAAAAAAAAAAAAAAAATGGTTCAAAGGACATCGCCGATAGTCGATGTCGGGGGGGGGGGGGGGGGAGGGGTCCAAATTTTTGTAACACATTTTATATGTCCGATGCAAAAATATTGGGGGGCCCCGGTTCCGCCGGCCATACATATTATCCTCACAATTCTGTTTTTTTAATGTATTATTTATTTATTTTCATAAGACATTGCGACAATAACTCATAAAAATTTAACAATGAATGAATAAAGTCATTTACTTTCATTCTTATTTTCCAGTCTTATTCTTCATATTTCCTTTCAAACAATATTTCATTAGTAGTCATTATTATACCATCATGATGGGTTGCTGTTATTGGAATTTATTATTTTAGCGAGACTATACGCTTTTCCGACTCATTCTGTATTTTCCCATTTTGTCGCCTTTTCAAGTTATTCAATTTTGTTGATGTACAGTTGTATATGTAAAATGATGATTATATTATAAGAAATTAATATTGATAACTTTAGCAGCTTCGTAGTAAGAAAAGGACTACCATTTTCACAGTGCTAATTTGTTTTTCTTTTTTTGCAAAAAACACAAAATAAAAACAAAACAAAACGATTTTTCTCTTATTATAATCATCTTTACAGAATCATTTCGTGTGGATTCTGTGTTATCTATTCTCGCGTTTTGGGTGGTTTTTTGCCGCAGATTATAAGCTCTCATGAAGTGGTCGGAAGACTAATGAATTCACAGAGTTTAAACCTTATAAATCGGTTCGACTTTCGCTAACTTCTAAAGTCTAAGTAGGGGAAATGTTCAATAATAATTCCTCTGTTATAAGTGGTACACTGGTACACGTTTAAATACATATATATATTCGGTATTATTCTTTTCTACAGCCACAAACTTTGATCCGCCTTTGGAAAAGAAAGTAATCGATGAGTGTTTTATTATGTTAGATCCTCTCGCCCCTGGATTGGAGCTCCATTGACAAAATGGGGGATTATCTGGCGTGGCCTTGGCAACCTTCGTTCGTATTTCCTTTGTTCTCATCTGCGATGAAAAGACAGGAAATCCATTCATGCTTTTGAAACCGTTAGAACCCAAGCTGGACTCGTTTTATTGTTTATAAAGTACGACGACTAACTGAATATACTGTATGTAGTTCAATAAAATGTGAATAACGCTACTCCTTTATACATAAAACAATTCAGCAGAGGAAGCAATAATGAAAGTATGATGCTGCATGATGATGAGAAATCGTGAACTCCATAATAAACCTATGAATGTAAAACAAAAAGTAGAAGAAATGTCCCCAAAAGATTTTCATGTATTTATTTCTAACCTTTTGCTTTTATTTCATTATGCATTTGACATTTAATTTTTTTTTTGCCTCATGAGTTTTGATCGTACTCTTTGTGTTCACCTTTCCTCTTGGTGTTTCTTTTTTCTGCTCTGTTCTAAACGAATAGACGAGCACAGAAGACGAAATTGTTGTTGAAGAGGGTGAGAGAAATATAAAATAGATGTATGTTTATAATGGAGAACAAGAGACGGTAATAAAGAAGGTCATAAATGAAGACAGAACAATTGATGAGAAAAGTGTAACAAAAATCCGATCAATGATAAAATAAACTTCCGTGGAAAATATATTCAAATATGAAAAAAAGTTTCTATATGAAAATCAATCCGGTGGCATGCAAAGCTGGAGAAAAAGAACTCGGCACGCGAGGCGAAGTGGTCGATCGATTTAATTTGCATAAACTATGCAAATAAGGCAGAGATCGAGGGTAAACGTAATTCATATGGAAATGAATAGAGCGTGTGCGCACAAGCCTATTTTGATTGGTCGGTTCTCGGCAGTGAGCCAGAGCGTTCCTATGGAAGTTCGAGTTCAAGAGTTCAAGAGGAAATAAGGTTTTGAAACTGTTTTTTCTACCCCAAATCGTTATCATTTCAAAGTAAAACAAAGCAGACCACTATGTCAAATGTATAATCATTCGAATCAGTAAGGATTTATGTTTATTCATGTAGTAATGAGTGAAATAATTGGTGTAAAAGTGAGCTCGTCTCTTCGATTTTCTCAGACCGCATATATGCGGGCTCAGTCCACGAGCGGGGAAAACTGAGCCCGCATATATGCGGGCTCAGTCTTCAACGGGTTAATAATGGGTACGCAAGTGTGCGCAGTAAGAAGAACCCGGTAAATATAGATGAAATCAATAATTCTGTACCTGCGAAATCTATACCGAATATTAAATAGCTTGAGCTGAAAGATAACATTCCCCGGTGGAGCCACTACCCCGCAGAGGGGGACGCGTATGACCGTTATCAAAAATGCAAATAACCCCCTTTTGCAGTAAATTTCAAGGACATTTTGTGAAATTTAACCCCCTTTTTTACGTAAAAACAAGGACAAAATGGTACTTTGAAATACCCCTATTTTTAAGATTGTAAGGACACTTTCGGAAACTTTCCCCTATTTTACCATATTTCAAGGACAAGACATTTATACCCTGTTTTCATTAACATATAGGTGTCCAAGACCCGATTCCTCAAATTACAAGTTCACACACAATTAATATAAGGAAAATGCATTTTTAATGTGTTATTCATTTAAAAATATTTCGGCAATAGTTCATATAAACTCCTGGGGGAAAACCACTGAACTCTATGGTTATTTGAAATAACCACTATGTCTGACCACTCACAAATAGGCGAGGTTAAATAACCTCATACCGACTTATACATGTACAAGCTTATCTGAAGATAACCTTGTACTCCAGACTAGCTTTTATGGGTGAATAGGCTTCAAGTTCAACAGCTTTTGTGTGTATCAGCGTGCCTATTTCCAGTCTAGATCATTCATACACGAGATGGCCTATGGGTGGGCCCTTGCCTATGTGGGACTGTATCCAACATTCACTGTTGCAGCAGTCACAAACAGACAACAAAATTGCTCTAAGCAAGATTTGATTTTCTTTAATTTGCTAGATTACCTGATTCATGGACTCTTCAACTAGTCTTACTGTGCCACAAATTTGGGGATTCAGAATTAAAAAATAAAAATAATTATTTTCCTCTCAGTCTCATGACTCTCGATATAATGATACTATGAACAGTCAGACCCAACTCCGTAATACCGAGCACGGGTATATACTCCGAAAACGGCGTATAGAACAAGATGAATATAGAGCCCTCATCGTTCAGTATGAGACAGTGTGTACAAAAGGCATGTGGAAAATTTTGCAAAGTCAACCTGCCAACGATATACATATTCTTAAAAATAATGCTGCGTGTCAATTATCTTCAAAATCCTTGAATGATTCGTCATATGAAGTGAATTTCAAATGACAAACATTTGAAATAAATATATCCGCAGCATTATTTTTGAAAAATATATTATCAACAGCAGGTCGAAACTGCACGATTTTCCCCATGCCTTTTGTACACACTGCCTGGCACTGAACGATGAGGGCTCTATATTCATCTTGTTCTATACGCCGTTTTCGGAGTATATACCTGTGCTCGGTATTACGGAGTTGGGTCTGACTGATGAATATGAATTGTCTAGACTTGTCATGGCTCACAGAAGTTACGAAATCATTGTCCTTTTATTTCGTTCACACTGACAATCAAATCAAGAAAGGAGAACACGATGATCGCAATTATTATAAAATGGTATGAATTAAATCGAATCTTCTAAACACACAACCGATTAGTCTTCACTCCAGGTCTATGACATATCTCCCCCACAAGAGAAAGTTTTGCCAATCAACGATTGTCAAAACTTTAACAAAACATCCTAGAAATGAATCGTTGTTCAATTGTTCTTCAAAAGTAATACAATTACTAACTTATATAAAATGTCAACTGACACAAGAACTGTGCATAAAAACAAGGCTGCAAAAATGACATGTGCTCAAATGTATAGTAATATCATGAAAACTAATCATAACTCGATTGACCGTAACATTATACCAAGAGATATAATCGACACTGCATCGATTACACTAGACTACGAACGACTGGACGCTGTTGGACCATATAAGGAAAACATGACTATTCATAAGTGCAGCGATATATACGACACATGCGCAATGTGCACGATGGCACGCTTATGCAAAATTACACACTGAATATGTATAGCACGAACAAACATAATGTCATGCAGCGCACGCGAACAGCCGCGTTGCTATGAAACGACCTCATTATCTATGTCGGAATGTAAGCTCATTATGCACGAAACAGAATATAGGTCATTGGGTTACAAATACATGTTGTGTATACCAAAACAAGCATTTACCTGTGGTTTTGAAGAGTTTCAAACATGAAAACAAGTGGAAGGTGTCTCTGTTCCTTCTCTGATGCATAAAATATAGATAGCCTTTCAAAATGTGAAATTTACAGAGCATTTTGAGTTGTAAAACGGTGTCAATATACCTTACACATACAACAATGGACAAAAATAAAGAAAGATGCATGTATTGACATTGCATCAAACATAGGTAACAAGATAATTACAAAATATGTATAATGCTTGAGGAATACACATATAAACCGAAATATGTACATTTATGTCATGTAGAAACAATGTAAAACATATGAAGTTTTGCACATGTACTTACATGTAAACATTTCTTGGCACATAATAATAGTGAATATCACATATCATAAGTCAGTCTTTCTCATGCAATCACTTTTGAATTAGCACAGTGAACTTTGTAGCAAAGTTAACAAATACAGTACATGCAACTTGTAAGCATTTTCTATCCTATGTGGTTACAACCTACATGAAATTTTAATTAATATTTTGTATGATCAGCATTTTACCTAACAACAATCTTCTAGCATTTTCAGGTTATAATAATTCTGAGATAATTTCTTTTGACTTTTATAAACATAATACACTCTTACATTTGCACACCATACATATTGTATGCTTTCGTAACCATCAACAAATTATCAGGAATGCCAACCTTACAGTATAAAAACGACTGCAGTAACTTGAGTGATGAAAAAGATATTTTCTGTTAGACATTATGGGTATTACCAGTTAAGTCAGTTTTTTGCGAAAACCATTATTTTCCTAAAACCTGCAGTATTTCTGTATTAAAACAGGTGGCATCTCTGAAAAACACTTGACTTCATGCATAGCCTTACAAGTCATTATCCCATAAATATGAAAAGCAATTAAAAAAAAAAATCACAATTATCATAGTGAAAGATAGTTTAGACATACAATATGCGCGCGTCATGCAATGTCGGTTAAATACCAATATAGTCAGTTTAACAAAATGCCCCTTTCACTATTTCTACCAGTATGTGTCCATGTAGTTCACTCTTTTAACTCAATATATGAAATCCGAGTGTCTTTTTATCAAATCCGGGGAAACACACCATGAAGCAAATGTTTAGTCCATCCTTCATGCAAGTATTGTAATTCTCACATTAAGCAGTCACATAAGTTTGTCACAATAAAGTTCATCACATTTCACTTTTCCCAGCTCCAATCATATTTCTATGCTCTGGAAAGTGTATCAGCGATTATATTGTCCTTTCCTTTGATGTGTGTCACTTTCAGTCCATATGGTTGCAGAATCAAACTCCATCGAAAAAGTCTTTGGTTCTTGGTCCGAAAGCGCTCAAGGAAAGTCAATGGATTGTGGTCAGTATATACACTCACTTCAGACGAATTGCTCAGATACACCTCAAAGTGTTGCACTGCTAACACCAGACCTAAGCACTCCTTCTCTATGGTAGAATATCGTCTCTGATGAATGTTCAGTTTCTTTGAGAAGTAGCTGACAGGTTTCAAGAATCCAGCTTTGTCCTGTTGTAGGAGTACAGCTCCAACTCCTTTATCACTAGCGTCCACGGCGAGGTGAAAAGGTTTCTCAAAGTTTGGGGCCTCCAGCACAGGATCCGACATCAGCACAGCCTTCAATTTCTGGAAAGCTGTTTCACAAGCTCCTGACCAGTTAAATTTGACCCCCTTCTTCAGCAGGTATGTCAGCGGGGCAACTTCACTAAAGTTCGGGACAAACTTACGGTAGAAACCGCACATTCCAAGAAATCGGAGGAGTTCTTTCTTGGAGGAGGGGGAGGGAAAATCCACGATTGCCTGGACTTTGGCGCGTCGTGGAGCAACACGTCCTTGGCCTATTTCATGACCTAGATAGGTAACAGATGCTTTGACAAATTCACATTTTGCCAAGTTCACAACTAGTCCTGCCTTGGAAAGCCTTCCAAACAAATCTCGGAGATGAGCCAAATGCTCCTTCCAACTATGGCTATATACTAAGACATCATCAAGATACACTACACAATTTCCATGCCCTGAAATCACTCTATTCATCATTCTTTGGAACGTTGCAGGGGCATTCTTCATGCCGAACGGCATGACTCGACATTGGAAAAGGCCTTGTGGCGTCACAAATGCCGAGATTTCCTTTGCTTCCTTTGATAATGGCACCTGCCAATAACCCTTCATGAGGTCTAACTTACTCACATAGGCAGCATTTCCAACCTGGTCTATACAATCCTCTATAAGTGGAAGAGGGAAAAAGTCTGTCTTTGTAACAGCATTGACTCTACGGAAATCGATACAGAACCTCTGGGAACCATCTGGCTTTGGAACCAGTACTATTGGTGAACTCCAACTACTATTGCTTTGCTCTATGATACCATGTTCGAGCATGTATTCTACCTCTTTATTCACAATGTTCTTTTTTTTAGGATGAAGTCTGTATGGGTGTTGTTTTATTGGTTCACTTTCACCTATATCAACCTTGTGTACAGTGTCTGTTGCACATCCTAATTTTATCACTACACATCTCAGGAAATTCATGAAAGATTTTTACAACATCCTCTCTCTCTGACTCGGGCAAATGACTAAGCAATAACTCTGGATAAGACATCACTTTTGAATTGTCTAGCCTGGGAATCATACCTGTTTTGAAGTCTATTTCAGGTGGACTTTCCGCATCACAGGGTACCTCATCATGAACATGCGCAACAACAACATTTGCTAACTCATTCGTGCTCTTAGCACCTGAATCTGCACCTTTTACATCACTGTGCACATGAACAACACTGACTGGCAACTCCTCATCACGCTGATAATACCTTTTCAACATATTGATGTGACACACTCTCTTTGTCTTTCTCCTATCAGGAGTACTTACAATATAAGTCTCCTTCCCAAGACTCTTCTCAATCAAGTAAGGACCACTAAATCGTGCTTTCAGCGAGTCTCCTGGAATTGGAAGTAAAACAAGAACTTTGTCACCCTGTTCAAATGAGCGAGACTCCGCTTTCCGATCCGAACGAGTTTTCATCACACCCTGGGATGATTTCAAATGCTCACTTGCCAGTTCACATGCTCTAGACAGTCTTTCTTTAAATCTAGAGACATAATCCAACACATTACTACCTTCCTCTTCCGTTTCAGACAAGAGTTGTTCTTTGACTACCTTCAAGGGGCCTCTTGGTTCATGACCAAAGACAAGCTCGAAGGGTGTGAACCCTGTGGATTCATTTGGGGTGTCTCTTGATGCAAACAAGAGAAAAGGGATGCCCTTGTCCCACTCTCCTGGATTCTCCTGACAATAAGACTTGATCATTGCCTTCTGGTGATACCTTTCAAGGGCACCCTGAGACTGCGGATGGTATGCAGATGAATTGATCTGCTTAATGCCAAGTTGATACATAACTTCCTGGAACACAGTGGACATAAAATTCGACCCCTGATCAGACTGGATCTCTTTTGGGAGACCATACCTTGTGAAAAAGGTCAAAAGGGCATCAATCACTGTCCTTGCCTTTATGTTCCTTAGTGGAACTGCCTCAGGAAAACGAGTCGTTGTGTCCATGATAGTTAACAAATACAGAAAACCAGTCTTGCTTTTAGGCAAAGGGCCTACACAATCTATCATGACACGACTGAATGGATCCTGGCTCACTGGAATGGGAATAAGGGGCGCTGGCTTGATGCGATGTTGCGGCTTCCCCACTACTTGACAGGTGTGACAAGACCTACAATATTTAGCCACATCTTGTTTGAGCCTTGGCCAATAGAAATGAGCCAAAATCCTGGCAACAGTCTTCCTCACACCTAAGTGACCAGTCATAGGAACATCATGTGCCAACCGTAGGATTTCGTTCTTATATCTTGGAGGAACTACAACTTGATGGACTGCTGTCCAATCCTCATCTTGAGGTCGCCCAGAAGGGGTCCATTTACGCATTAAGACACCAGACTTTGTGTAGAAACACTGTGACATGGTTTGTGCCTCCTCAGCTGTCACCGCAATATCACGTAACCGGCTCAAATCATTCGCCTCTTCTTGAGCCTTAATCAATGCAGCCTGACTGAATATTGTCTCACCCTGAATTGGATCATCTGCACTTTCATTCAACTCTTTGAAGAAAGTATCGGCCAAACTGACTTCATCATCAACTACATTTTCTCTCTCTCTTTCACTTTTTCTTTCATTGCCTGTGCTCTCGTTACTGCACAGGATGGGAAGATTCCCGGAATTTCTTCTACCAATTTCTCAGTTTCAATATTCACAACAGGGCTCTCACTCACAATTGGTGAAGGAAATACTTTACCACCTGCCACATCATTCCCCAGCAAGAGCGAAATTCCTTTCATTGGCAACGCGTCCACCACTCCAACAATTGCCGGACCGGAAACTATCTGACAACTCAACTCAATAATGTACAATGGTGTAGGCTTATAGCCTAAATTGACATCCTTAACCAGAACGTGTCTACCAGTGAAATTCTTTTTATCCAAGGATGCCTCATTTGCAACCAGCAATGTTTGCGTTGAACCAGAATCTCTTAGAATCTGAACAGGCAACTCCTTGTCATCATCACTGAATTTGACAGTACCGCAAGAAACAAAGTCCCTAAACAGCTCATCAATATCATCTTGATCAGCAACTGTCATTCTACCATGTGTGTTCTTTTCCACACTACTTTGCACTATGGGATTACGCATTGAAGCCGGCGCAGTGCATGCTAGTCCATTTGGAGGTGTTTGTGTCTTCTCTTTTGCTAGCTTTGCTTTCAATTTTTCACATTGTGTCTTCAAATGACCTTCTTTTTTACAAAAAAAGCAAGTGATCTTTTCTTCAGTTTCACCACCACTACCATTGTGCTTTGTTTTGCTAATTGGCTTGGATGAATTAGATTTTTCATCATCACGCAATGTTTGATTTTGTTTCCAACTAGAACTATTTTTCTGACTTGTAGGATTCTTATGCTTATTTTGAGGTGACCTACTTCCTTTATGGTTTAATTCATACCCATCTGCCAACATGGCAGCAGCCTTCACATCTGAAACCTTATGATCATTCACATGTATCCTAACTTCCTGTGACATACATCTTTTACACTCCTCTAAAAGCATAATCTCTCTCAAGGCTTCAAAACTATGCTCAACCTTCAAGGAACGGATCCAACGGTCCAAAGCATTCTCCTTCCTACGAACAAACTCAACATGAGTCTCCCCTTGATTTCTCCTCAAATTGCGAAATCTCTGGCGATATGCCTCTGGGATTAATTCATACGACTGGAAGATAGCATCCTTTACTGTGCGATAATCAAAAGACTGTTCATCACTCAAAGATGAAACCACAGACTGAGCCTTACCTGTGATTACTTGCTGAATCAAAAATGCCCACTCATCTTCCGGCCACTTCATCTTTGAAGCTATTCTCTCAAACATGAGGAAGAAAGAATCCAAATCACTCTCATCAAACCTGGGAACAAGTTTCAACCTAGCTGCAAATTCATTTCCTTTTGTTTTGCCATGATCATTTTGCATAGATATTCGGGCCTGAGAATTAATTTCCTCATACCTCATCATCTCAAATTCAAGCCTCTTTCTTTCCATCTCTCTCTCATGTTCAGCAGCTCTTAGTTTATCCTTTCTCTCTTCCAACTCAATCTTAGCTAACTCTTCTTTCAATTGATCAGAATCTGTCTCATTTTTAGTGCTTTTATCGGCCTCGACCATGAGTTCAGATGATTTCGCAGCCGACGCGACAGTTTCTTGGTTACTTAACCCTTGCTGTTCCACAATTGCATTCAATATTTCTTGTTTTCGTGAACAATCTGTTAAATCAACCCCTAGCTTATCAGCCAAACTCTTCAAATTAGCCTTGACCAGGCTTTTCAATCTGCCGATTGACAAATCCTCCTTGAGGAACACCTCAACATTAAATTCAGCCATGATTCACTGTGTAACTCGTTAACTCAAAATGCAGTCAACGAAACCATTTACAATGGACATCCATGCACAAATTGACAAAGGCAATATAAATAATCGGAACCGATCATCCGGTGAGGTCCAACTCGAGAATAAAACCGAGCAGAATATCTACAGATCAAGTTTATCTGCACAAATTGCAGCCAACACATGCAATCAAACTCCAAGACCTAGTCCAACTAGCCTAGAAACAGAGGCAACAAACGCCTCACCAATTGCCATATGCAGCCAACACATGCAATCAAACTCTAAGACCTAGTCCAACTAGCCTAGAAACAGGGCTACTAACGCCTCACCAATTGCCATGCAAAAACTTGAAACTGAAAGTACCTACCAAACTGCGGCAGCGTCTCGGGGAGACATACCACCAAAGCGAGTATATGGGACTGGAGTGGAATCAAAATCCCCTCGTGCCCATCGCATCGTCGTCATCAGCATAATAATAATGCCATTAATGGCTTGGTTTCTGTCCTTTCGAACAAGCCCCCAATTGTCATGGCTCATAGAAGTTACGAAATCATTGTCCTTTTATTTCGTTCACACTGACAATCAAATCAAGAAAGGAGAACACGATGATCGCAATTATTATAAAATGGTATGAATTAAATCGAATCTTCTAACAACACAACCCATTAGTCTTCACTCCAGGTCTATGACAGACTGGAAAAAGGCCCGCTGATAGTACACACAAAAGGTACTGAAGCCTATTCACCTATAAAAGCTAGTCTGGAGTACAAGGGTATCTTCAGATAAGCTTGTACATACTAAGCAGCAATGGCCTATGAATGCCTCATACCCACTTATACATGTACAAGCTTATCTGAAGATAACCTTGTACTCCAGACTAGCTTTTACGGGTGAATAGGCTTCAATAGCTTTTGTGTGTATCAGCAGGCCCTTTTCCAGGCTAGATCATTCATACAGGAGAGGAAAATAATTATTTAAAATTTCACTTTCAAGTCTGAATCCCTACATTTGTGGCAAACTTAGAGTTGAAGAGTCCCTGAATCAGGTAATGTGGCAAATTTAAGAAAATTAAATCTTGTTTAGAGCAATTTTGTTGTCTGCTTTTGACTGCTGCAACAGTGAATGTTGGACACAGTCCCACATAGGCAAGGGCCTATGAGTGCCTCATACCCATACATGTACACCCATAAACTAGTAACATGAAAGCGTATGAATGGGACTGTTACTGTACAGTGTTAGTGTTACTTATAGTGTTACTTGAACTATTCATACCTGTGAAACATTTATAAGTCCTTTCACACGACTTTCACGAACATCACGATTCGTGCAGTTGACTGCAGCGCAAGAATTCATCTTCCCACTTCATCTTTGAAGGGCATATGATTTATATGAGTGAAAATAGTCCTTCAACCTTGGTCAAATGTGCATCGACGTTCCGGAATTGTTTTGAGGGAAACAAGATGACGCTGGCGAGATGCCAGTGGCGTCATGTTGCCTAGCTATATGGCTAATCAGCGTGCAGCGGGGCGATCGAGCCCAACTATAAACAGTGGGAAAAACTTAACCTTCACGTCCGCCATCTTGCTGAGTGACGGCATTACGGGGATTTTTTTTCTCAACGATGAACGCGCCCTCCCGGCAGGCCCGCAGCTAGCGACTCGGCTCCGGGATTTTTCTTCATGGGTTTTCTTCCCTTTTCCTGACCCCTATTATATCAATTTCGAGGACACCTGCGCACCCCTATTTTCTTTATTTCGAGGAATATTCTGTCCGCGGACGTTCCTTGAAATTCACCCCTATATCCGCGATTTTGGTAACGGTCATGCGGTCCCCAAGTCACATTGAGTGGCTCCACCGGGTAACATTCGATGCCCCTTATGAATTTTCTATAGGCAAAGTTAGTCGTATAGGAAAAAAAATAAAGATGGATGTCCTTTGGAATTCATAGTCATGGTCATCTACCTCCCACTTTTTTGTACACTAAATTATCACAAAAAGATAGCTGGAGAAAGAAATTCAAATAATTATATGCCGAATAATCATTTGTCTATGACTGGGTTCTTAATTATTTTGTCAGGTGCATGGCCAGAAATATTCTCGAAATTACGTCGCGGGCCACTGAGTATTACACATACATACAAAAAATGTATGGGACTGGCGTATCTTGCCCGAAAACATTGTGTATTCATTTTCTGGTTTTTCAATTCAGTTTAGCGAGCAAAGCGAGCAAGCCAACGAAATTGACACATTAGAAACGTGAAATGTAATTTCGTCATCAAAATGTGCTAATTCAGAAAAGATATAAAAAGTACAACGAGAATGCCAGGTAATTTTGATATTCTCGGGAGGGGGCTGCAACCCCCATCCCAGGTCTCATACACCTCCGCATACACCCGAATGCATGGCCTATCTAAGGACTGAGGAAGAATTTCAGAATACACATCCCGGTATCATAAATAATAATATTATTATCCTTATTTTTCTTTGTTTGATGATAACTCTTTGGTTTGACTATTTTTCAAATTATGCGTGGTAGGACATGCTATGATAACTCCTTGGTAGGACAGGGAACAGATAATTATGATATGCTAATTGCGAGCGAACGAAGCGAGTGAGAACAAAAATTGACACCTGTAATCTTACCGATTGTTAGTATATTACTTAAAACTTAAGATTATTTTTTCAAATTAGATATTTTGACGGGCCGCATGAAATCGCCTCGCGGGCCGCAAGTGGCCCATGGGCGGCACTAATTAAGAGCAAGGGGTCTATGCCATTATGTCTAATGATAATTATCCATACAGTCAAAGCCATGATGTTACATTCAACTCAATTTAAACTCCTACCTGCCATGCTTGACATGTCTCAAAGACCTCAAAACATCTCACAAACTAGACAGATTTAACTCCAAATCACGATACAAGACAGGCTCAAATGTGGATTGCCGAGAAAACTGATTTATTCTCCCTTCAAGTCGCCAGGGATTCAAAACCCGTAACATCTCCCCCCCATAAAAAGTTTTGCGTCATACATAAGCAAAACTCCCCAGCATGCACATGGGGTTACAAAACCGATACCAGAACCTTTTTCTCATACCAAAAGAGAAACATATCAGTATATACATTTTTAACAGTAACAGAAGGTTTTGATACAATACATATAAATAATCAAACAATGAGTAATAACAACTTTGATAAAGACTTTATCAAAACCAGCAACGATCATTCACAGTAGGTTTGGATCGAGTTAATATTATCCACTAAGTTTACCTTTAAAAAGAATAATAGTCATGTGTTAGCAAAGTAATTTTGAGGTACATGTACATGTATCACTTTTAGCATGAAAATCCAGTGTGTTGAAACTGAGACCCCAGAAAAGACCATAGCACAACATTTATCATGCCAGCAAGTGTCTGAACACTTTCTCCAAAATTTTTCACATTCCAATGCTACTTTTACCTAGCCAACGGAGAAAGAAAACAGACGAAATTCCCCTACGACACTTCGACACCACGCCAAGAAAATACAACCAAGAGCATATAGACCTGTGTGACTTCCGAATTCCGTCATAGGCACGAGACATTGTTTTGTTGTTGTTGAAAACGCTTAACAAATCATGAAATAAGCTATACTTTGTTTTATAATGGTGTACTCCATTCCTCCTTACATACTACAGTACTTTACCAACCAAAACACTTAAAGTCCAAGTCCAGTACATGAACCTTTAATTCATGGTTCTTCTTCCTCCCTAAGAAGATCACAGCGCTCATAATCAAGTTTCAATTTGAATCGCACGTTCTTGCGGAGGAGGTATGAAAGGGGTGGAGCTGCATCCACAAAGCTCCTCCAAACTTCCATTTTCAATGGACTATCTGGGTGACGCCTTATTGGAGCAGTACCTCCATCCTCTAAATCATGCAGCAGAACATTTGTTCGACCCTGAACACCACTTACGCTGAAGAACTCATGCAAATTCCGAAACAACTCTTGCATCTGAGCTCTCTCCCCTCTAGAAAGATGACAAAGTTTCTCAAATATCTCTGAGTTTCTCACCTTCACACCATACAAATACCAACTTTTGCTCACATCAATTGTGCCATCCATGTGAATCTCACTATGACCACGGGTACTAACTTCAGGTAGTTGCCTCTCTTTATCTATTTCACACTCTGTACCATTCTGCTCCGAGATTTCAGCGCGAACGACTGGTTTTACCTCACATTCCTGCTCTCCATACACATGATCACCACCTTTCTTGTGATCATTCTCTGCTAAAGACTCAGTCACACCCTCTACTGAATTCTCCTGGAATGGAGATAGCAAAGACTTAGTAATGGCACATGGTGGGTTATGAACTTCACGTACCACTTCAACTAATTGATCTGACCTGCCATGAAGCATGGAGTCACTACTGTCTCCAAGATGTGACCTCACTCTTTCTCCTGCCAAGTCATTGCCAAGAAGCAAAGTGACACCCTCAACAGGAATTGTGGGGCGTACTCCAACCACAACAGGACCTGATACAATTTCTGATTGCAAATGAATGTGGTGAAGATGAACCCTAATCGTTTTCTCTCCCACACCTCGGACGAATACCTCGGAATCAGCTGACGAATCCCTTGAAAAGGGGAGGACATCTGCATGAAGGAGACTTTGCACAGATCCTGTGTCTCTCAAAATAGTTACAGGTACTCTTTGCCCACTTTCAGAGAGACTGACAAAACCTTCCGATAGGAAAGGCTTGAAATCGTCATGCACCTTTCCTTTGGAACCAGACTCACAACTTCCATTTACCAACGCGCTTGGGCATACATCACTGGCATATTAGTCTCCGCCTTTGAATTTTTCTTCATCAGCAACGAGCACTCCGATATCACATGACCATCTTTCTTGCAATAGAAGCACGGACCCACTCTTTTTCTCTTAGATGTTGGGCTCAAAGACCCATCTCGCTTGTGATTAGCATGGAGGGGGTCTTGTATTATCATTACCCGCACCGAGATTACTCCCGCTCACACAACTAGCCTCAGAGCTTGCTCTATGAGTTAGCATATACTCATCAAGGAGGATAGCACCCTGTTTCACATCTTCTACCCTTCTCTCTTCCAAATACTGCCTCATATCAGGCGTAATGCATCTCTTCAGCTCATCCAAAAGAGTGAGGTCCTTCAATTGCTCAAAGTTCTTCACACCACTTGCCGACAACCAGCGATCAAAGTGCATTTGCCTCTCATGCACAAACTCAACAAAGTCTGGCCTTCACCCTTTCGGGAATTCCTAAACCTCTGCCTATAAGCCTCTAGTACCAACTCATAAGCCCGCAAGATACCACTTTTCAAAGTGTCAGACTCAGAACAGTCATCGACTGAAAGGGAGGCGTAAAGGCGGATTCACACCAAACACGACACACGACAAACGACACGACAGCACGACATGCTACACGATAAACGGCAAAAAAACATTGCACACCACTCACGACATTCGCTAAAAAGTCGTGCTGGAGAGAGGGTGATGTCGTCTTTGATGATGAGAATGTCGTGATAGAATTCATTTCAAATTCATCATTATAGTCATCAAAATAACTGTAAAGATAAGACGGAAGTTTTATATTTTTAAATCTTGAAATCATTTATTCTTTATTTGGATTTTCTAAAAGTTGTTAAATTGGTCATGTGACTATGTTGAAGAATTACAAAAGTGATATTTGCTGTTGTTTATTCGGAATAATCACAGCTAGGTTTTCTTTCTTCATTATTGTGGTCGTGTGAGTAATATTATTGAAGAAATAGGCCTACATAAAAATTAATGATCTTTGTTGTCTATTCGGAATAATTCAAGCAATTTTCCGGGGGGGGGGGGGGGGAAGGGGGGTCCAGTTCCCCTCCATAATTCTCTGACAAGCCAAAAAAAAAAAAAAAAAAGGTTTTCGTTCTAAAATGGGGGGGGGGCACAATGCATATTTTTCTTCCAAGGGGGGGGGGGGGGGGGGGCAAGGGTCTAATGTAAATCCGCCACTGCTTTGGCACAGGTGTGAAAATGTGTGAAAATGGTGCTATTCTCCGCGGCACACACCACCGCACACTATATGGGGAGAGGGGGGGGGGGGGTTGTCTTATACACTCACTCTTTACCATATTTTATAGACAAAATGACCAGAAAAATATATTTTCTTAATTGAAAATAGTTGTGCAGGCTTCTATATTTTATATGGATTTTGGGTACCTCCTGTGGAGGCACCAGGATTTTTAAAGTGGGGGGGGGGGGCAAATGGGGGGCAAAAGAAAATGTTGGGGGGCAAGGGCGGACAAAATTATTGGGGGGCAACTGGGGGGGCAAATGCCCCCTCCCCCCCCCCCCCTTGGTGCCGCCACTGGGTACCTCCAGACATTAGGAAAGTACTTGAATTTCTTGGTGGACTAACATAAATTTTTGTTTTCTATTTCTATATAAGTTATCTCAACACAAACTCATGGTTGATAAAAAAAAATCTGCTGATATTTTGTTAACAAAGTAAAAGCAATTCTTTACCCCATATTACGGTGCATCTTAAAATGACTAAAAAACACCCCCATTTTCAGAGTTTCATTGAAAAAAACACAACATACTTTTAAATGTAATTCCCCATTTCTTCTCCCTCTCTCTCTCTTTCTCTCTACCCCCACCCCCTCTCTCTCGCCATGCCCCTCCCCCTCTCTCTTTCAAAATTTGTAACAAGTTCAGTGCCTCTTGTATTCTGTTTGAGAGCTGAAAAATCTGTAATTGGACAATACAAACAGTACAAAAACCAATATTTAAAAGACTAAAAATAAGGAATTTAATACTGTAATTCAAATCTTTAATTGGATAAATTACTACAAGAACCTTATACAAGAACAAATAGACCAATATGGATTTTCCTTAAAATAGTACATTAAAAAAAATCATGCAAATATGAAACCAAATAAACTAAATATCTTATAAATTATGGTATTGTAAGGTATGTAAATAAAGTTCAAGCTCCATTAGAGTGCAAATTAAATTCATCCCCCAAGAATGTATGATATAGTAAGCAAATACAATTAGCTCGGATACCCCCCCCCCCCTTCTAAAATACTTGGGACGTGCTGTAAAATGCACTTCAGTCCCGAGATTAAATCTGCAATGGCCTAATGATTATGTAAGGGGGCTGACGTAACTTGATATTCAACAACATTAACCATAGTTAGATTTTGTAATAGAGATTTGGCAAAAGTTTAAATGTCCCCACTAAAAGAAATTACTTATTGCAGACTAATAACAATCTAACCAGTGGTAATGCATAACATGTAGCAAATTAAGGAAGAGAAGTAACATACATGTAGTTATAGGGGCTGTAAAATGAAATTCTTCATGGGAGTAAGACTGTTATTCAGAATACTGAAATGAATCGATTCTGTCAACTTCATTTTGTTATGCCTTCGGTGTGTCCTTGCACACTCCATTGTGAGATCATTTGAGGATTGAGATCGGGGGGGGGGGGGGGGCATGGGGTACTGGGGTACTAGAAAATACAAGGAAGGGTGTGGTGACACAGGGAGTATCGATATGAGCAGCCGATGGACTGGGGGAGACACTGCTATGTGAGAATGATGAATGGCTTCAAGTTCATTCCCTTCGACCCCCTCTTGTCCTTGCATCAGCTACCAGGTACAATCTCTTGTAGATGTGTGCCCTACAAAATGAAAAAAGAATTAAACAATGATATAGCCTTCTTAACATCATTACATCATAGCTACCAAGTGACTAGTACAATTGTATAACATTTTTTTTCACAAAACACATACATCAAAGTAACTAAACATTTACTTGAATGAACAGAACTATAATAAGATGAGAAAACACCACTTAACATAGCAAGGGACTATAACACAAGTATGCATGATCAGTGTTTAAATGTTATGGTTGTGTAGGACCATGACAAAGCTTATGTAGAAGATCAGGGTATAAATTATTTCCCTATTAAAACGAAGCAGATCAACTATTTGACACGACTTTGAATGAACACCCATCCCCAATTTCCATGAATTCATGCATTGGGAAACAATTGGATTGTTACATGTATTGTACTATTATAAAATTGTACTTACTCTCTAGGTAAGGATGTGAAATCAACAATACTAGTACATGTACGTTAGTAGGTGTTTTCCCTTGATGACGGGAATCGGGAGTGTGATGACCTGAAATGATGATGCACCAGTTCCACTTCTCTTCCCTCGTTCTTCCCCATGTTCTTGTACTGCATGAAACAAGCCTGTACATGTATGTTCATGTACATTCAGTACTTTCTCCTGTAAATTTAGTGAGAAAGGAAATTAGATCATTATTGTATTTTTGCCAGGATAAGAAATAACAAAGCAAAATGAAAATAATAATAATTTTCTTTAAAAGACAAAATAACGATACTGACAATAATAAATTAATAATGGTTTAAAAATTAAAACAGTAAAGAATTCATTTGACCAGGTGAATTCCGACGTCCTTTATGTTTTATTTATAAGAACATAATTGATGGGGGATGTACTGTATGTAAAGTATCTAGATATAAAAACGACTTAGCAGTTTCCATCTCCAAACGAATCTTTAATATTAGAGTTGAATGAAACAAAATAATTACCAGATCTTTCAAGCTTGCTGGCAATCTTTCAGCAAATGTGTCTCGCCTTTAATATCCTCATCTTTGTACAGCGATTTGCCTGGGTTTCCAGAAGTTCATCATGGCCCATTCTTTTATGCTGCAAAAAATAGAGGAAGAAAATAGCAAAAAATAAGACTACAAATAAACGGGTTCATAAATATGTAAGGTTTATTTCATCTTAGAAATCCACATGTAGTCTCATATAGAATGGGTGGTCTTATGTAAATTTATGTAATTATTGAACTTGAAAAAAAGTGAAACATAAAATTTAACCTATTTCAATCTATCATAAGTTTATTTAGTGATATGGCATATGATAAATCATAATAAAGACACTAGTGATATATAATTTGATTCATAACTTGCTATGCTCCCACTCAAACAAGTGATGGGATTCGTCCCTTTTTCTCAATGTAGACTTACGGGTTTATAAACAGCAAGTAGAATATTGTTGGCGATGTTTAAAAATTATATAGGTGGGAAAAGAAATTTGTTATCTTGTTTAAATTTCAGAAATCAATCAGAAATCAATCAAACAATCAAATGAACATCAATTCCACACGGCAATCAGCATCCCAACATTTTAATGGAACAAAAGGCTACGTGATCTACAAGATAAATAAAATACGCAGAAAACAGAATAGTTAAGGTTCAATGGTTTTGATGTATATTATTGCATATCTTGACTATTTACACATTTGATCAAACATATTTTATTCAAATAAAATAAATCAATGTATTGAAAACAAATTATCGGTATAAAGACTTATATTGGTTGACTCAAATTATATTGTATCGAAATAAGGCAGTGAATAATACATAAAAATTATCTTTAGTACAGAATCATGGAGTGTTGAACGTAGTGAAAAAACGAAGACTGCCGAAGAAAATGAAGATTGTGGCGAAGAGTCGACTGTGGTGAAAACGGTGAATTCTGGGTGTCAGGAGTGAGATCTGGGGTGATGACCCTTGTCAGTTTGTGTGGTGACACTGGTGGTAGAATGACCCTTGTTCGGATGTCACTTGGACCCGATATATATCAGGAAAATGACCCGTGCTTTAGAGGTTTACCAAAAACCAGGACAGCTAGGAGAAGGTAATTAGCCGGTTTGGCTCTCCAGCTCGGGTAAACGAAGGTTCAAAACCACGTACAAAATAATGCTGCTGTAACTTTTGGAGCAAAATCTGCGTCCTGCAGCGATCAAGGTTGGATGTGATCTGGTGACTTCTCAAAATACGAAATGAAATCTCCGACACCACCCAAAAATGGTTAATTCTGATTGGTTACTTTACGTTACCAAGAATAACAAAATTTACATAACAGTAATCAATTACAAGAGTGCACATGAATGGATATGCACCTTTAGAAATAATGTCTTTAAAATGCTGTCTTTAGAATTAAGTACTTTGGATTTTTTTCTTTTTTAAAACACAGGTGGTGGACGTTGCTTTGTATCCAAATCAAATAAATAATGTTCACACGACATTATATGTCTTAAGTTGTGTTTATATAGTGCATTAAATCGTATTAAATACTTGTTTGGACACTACATTAAATCCCCCCCTAGTAAGTAAGTCATGAAATGTCTTGCTTACGACTTTTGACATAAGGTGAGAAAAACAATATAAATTATACATATTTTCATTAACATGCAATATAACGATCTAGAAATCTGACATGCCTTCCGGATCTAGTCCTTCGGATAGGTGGAGTGGTTGTACTGGTCTGCTGCGTATGCGCGGCACATTCCTCCACCTTGATTGGAGTCTTTGCCTTAGCAAAGCTGGTCGAATTTGATATGCTTTCGTCCAGAATTTTCTTCTCGACATGCGCTACTTTCAATCGATCAATGCAAATTTGATCGCGTTTGCCATTGATATCGAGCGTAAAGAACCGTTCTTTTCGCTTAAGCACCTTATAAGGTCCTTTGTACGGTTGTTGAAGGGGTTTCCGCACCGAATCTACTCTAACAAATACATGCGAGCATGATGATAGATCGCTAGGAACATGCGTCATTCCTTGCTTAGCTCTAGAAGGGATAAGTGTAAATGTGGCCATGTGTTTACGTAATCGGGAAATGTAGTCACTCGGGTCTACTTCAGTTCGCTCAGGCGCAACGAACTGTCCGGGTAGTCTCAATGTTGTCCCGAATACTAGTTCTGCGGGTGAACATGACAAATCTTCTTTGATGGTAGAACGGATACCAAGAAGAGTTAACGGTAACTGTTCACTCCAACGGGAAGGATCCTCGTAGGCCTTCAAAGATGCCTTGAGTTGACGGTGAAATCTCTCTACCATCCCATTTGCCGCGGGATGATATGCGGTTGTTCGGATACGGTTAGTCCCTAATAACTTAGTCAATTCCGTAAACAGGCGGGATTCAAACTGCCTTCCGCGATCTGTCGTAACAGAAATAGGTGCGCCAAAATTAGCAACCCATCTTTCTACGAAAGTTTTAGCGACAGTTTCAGCAGAAATATCGGCTATAGGAATGGCTTCCGGCCATCTTGTATAACGGTCTATACACGTGAGCATATACTTCTGACCATTCGAATGAGGTAATGGACCAACGAGATCCAGGTGAACGTGTGCGAATCTTGCATCCGGGGTACTAAAAGTCCCTAATGGGGCTTTGACATGCCTGTGAATTTTTGACCTCTGGCATGGTAGACATTCTCGAGACCATTTGCGCACATCTTTATTGATTCCGGTCCAAACGTAACGAGAAGTAATCGCACGCTGCGTTGCACGGATTCCTGGATGAGAAAGTCCATGAATAGCATCAAAAACTGACCTTCTATAAATTTTGGGAACGAAAGGTCGGGCAAGTCCATGGGAAACATCGCATACGATCGAGTCTCCGGTGGTGAGCATTGGTACTTTTTGGAGCACCATACCAGTTTTGGTTTCAAAATTGAGCAGCTCTTGAAGCTCTGAATCGGTTTCTTGCGCTCGAGCTATATCCGAGAAATCTATCCGAGATTCGGTATGCAAGGTACTCATAACCGGCCGGGATAAGGTATCAGCTACCACGTTGTCTTGACCTTTGATGTGCCTAATGTCTGTGGTAAACTGGGATATGAAATCCAAGTGCCTGATTTCTCGCGGGCTATGACGATCGGGTTTCGCATTAAAGGCATAAGTCAATGGCTTATGGTCGGTGTATACGAAAAATGGTCTGCCTTCTAATATGTAACGAAAATGTCTAATTGACAAGTAGATGGCTAGTAACTCGCGTCCAAATGCGCTATACCTTGTTTCAGCAGGTAGTAATTTGCGCGAAAAAAATGCGATCGGTTCCCAAGCATTATCATGGAGTTGTTGAACGACTCCGCCTACTGCGCGGTCTGATGCGTCAACCATCAAGTTCACATGGTACTCAGAATTAGGGTATGACAAATTTGCACTCTGCGCTAGTGTCTCTTTAATTTCCGCAAAAGCGACTGTACAAGCCGGCGTCCAATCCAACGGTTTCTTGGATCGCTTTTTACGATTGCGCAAGAGGTCTGTGAGTGGCATGAGGATTTGCGCACAGTTTGGTATAAACCTGCGGTAAAAATTCACTAACCCGAGAAATCCTCGTAATTGCTTCACGTTAGTGGGAATATCGCAGTTCCGAATCGCATCCACTTTTTCAGGGAGTGGATTAACTCCTTCAGCATTGATCCGGTGCCCAAGAAATTCTAGCTCCGATTGGCCAAAAACGCATTTGTTTGGGTTAACGACAACACCAAACTCTCTAAGCCTTTCAAAGAGTAGGCGTAAATGGCGCTCATGCTCTTTCTCGTTCTTGCTAGCTACAAGTAAGTCATCTATGTAAGCATATACGCACGGTAGTCCACGAATGACCTGGTCTATGAACCTTTGGAAGGATTGCGCTGCGTTGCGCAAACCGAACGGCATTCGTTCGAATTCGTAGAGACCAAAAGGTGTGCATATAGCTGTTTTGCATATATCATCAGGCGCGACAGGTATCTGATGATAGGCCAAAACTAAATCTATCTTGGAAAATATGCATTTCCCACTCAAGTTCGCAGTAAAGTCTTGAATATGCGGCACGGGATAGCAATCAGGCACGGTAGCCTTGTTAAGAGCTCTATAATCGCCGCACGGTCTCCAATCGCCAGCGGTCTTTTTTGGTACCATATGCAATGGTGAAGCCCATTGGCTACTAGACGGCCTAATTATGCCTAAATCAAGCATATGCTGGAATTCATTCCGAGCTATATCCAGCTTTTCTCCCGTGAGTCTGCGCGGTCTAGCTTTAGCGGGTTGTCCATGAGTCTCAATGTGATGTACCACATTGTGTTTTACGTCTTGCGAACGGTAGACGGGTATGGTTATATCAGCGTATTCGTCACGCAACATCTTCGTGTACGCATCAATAGCTTCAGGTGTGTCATATACCGGGCTAAGTGACGCGACATCCGTATGTCTGCCCGACACTTGCATGTTAGTAAGAGGGTCAATGAGCCTCGGCCTAGTCATATCAACCAGAAATTGAAAATGGCGCAAAAAGTCTGCACCTAATATAGGCATAGTTACGTCTGCTATAATAAATATCCAACGACAGCTGCGACGTAATCCTAGATTTAGCGTAAGTGACTGCTGCCCATAAGTGGTAATGTGCGAACCATTAGCTGCACGCAGTCTCAATGCAGAAGGTTTTGCCTTTTGTTGCTTGGTCGGCAAGATTACCGACACAGCCGCACCTGTGTCAACCAGAAATCTCTTTCGCGAATTATTATCTGTAATGTAAAATAGGCGACTATCCGGTTGACCAGTTGGGTTTGTCGCCCCAACCCTCTGGTCTATGCGTTTCCCTGACTATTCCAACTACAGGGAAGTTTGCAACGGTGAGCATTCTCGGCATACTGGTTATGATACCAGCAATAGCTATTGTCATTTGTCGGTTTAGCAACGGGCGTAGACTCGCGCTTGTTACGCGATTTACTTTGGCTACGATTTCGGCCACGACTACGGCTACGATCGCGCTGCAACTGAACTACGGTGGTAGTTAACTCACGAACGAGCTTGGTCAACTCAGCGATTTGACCTACAAGATTAGGATTCGCATCTTGCACTGAATTTCCAGATTGGCTAGCTGTGATAGCATGTGCTCCAGCATCGGTGGCAGGCGCGACAGTGTTCACGACTGGAACGTGCGCTTCCAAAATTCTATCAGCCAAGGCAGCGAGGTCAGTTAGCACGAGCGATTCACTCGTACTCGCTAAGATCATTCTTACGTTATGAGGTAAGCGCTGTAAAAATAGCTGCCTAAGTATGCCGCTTTCTAGTTTCTGATCTCCTACGAGTTGTTCCATGCGCCGCAATAGCTGCGAAGGCTTTCTATCGCCCAGCTCCTCTTCTGTGAGTAGCATTTGCACCCTTCTTTGTTCCGACTCAGTTGTTCGCGCGATAAGTTTCTGTTTTAGCGTCGTATAGGGCTCGGTAGTCGGCGGGCATATTAATATATCGCGAATGTCTTGCGCTACCTCTGGTGGGAGTGTCGCTATAACGTGCGAGTATTTTGTACTCTCAGAGGTTATGTTCCGGGTGGTAAACTGCGCTTCTGCTTGCGCAAACCAAACTTCTGGATCATTTCTCCAGAATGGCGGCAACTTCACTGCCACTGCTCCGAGCATGTTTCCCGAGTCTGACTGCGCTTCCGAGTCGCTTTGTGGCATCGCGAATGCGCGCGGGTGTACAACCAACCCACCTTCCAAGTTACGAGTTCCAATATCGTATGCAACTATAAAAAGGGTTATGCTACTGCTTTATCTATCATGTAAGATCACGTACCATATATATGATATAATTTGTATCACCGATATGAGGGTATACGCCTTAAGATTGTCCCTTTCGATCACGTCGGGGTCACCATTTTGTTGGCGATGTTTAAAAATTATATAGGTGGGAAAAGAAATTTGTTATCTTGTTTAAATTTCAGAAATCAATCAGAAATCAATCAAACAATCAAATGAACATCAATTCCACACGGCAATCAGCATCCCAACATTTTAATGGAACAAAAGGCTACGTGATCTACAAGATAAATAAAATACGCAGAAAACAGAATAGTTAAGGTTCAATGGTTTTGATGTATATTATTGCATATCTTGACTATTTACACATTTGATCAAACATATTTTATTCAAATAAAATAAATCAATGTATTGAAAACAAATTATCGGTATAAAGACTTATATTGGTTGACTCAAATTATATTGTATCGAAATAAGGCAGTGAATAATACATAAAAATTATCTTTAGTACAGAATCATGGAGTGTTGAACGTAGTGAAAAAACGAAGACTGCCGAAGAAAATGAAGATTGTGGCGAAGAGTCGACTGTGGTGAAAACGGTGAATTCTGGGTGTCAGGAGTGAGATCTGGGGTGATGACCCTTGTCAGTTTGTGTAGTGACACTGGTGGTAGAATGACCCTTGTTCGGATGTCACTTGGACCCGATATATATCAGGAAAATGACCCGTGCTTTAGAGGTTTACCAAAAACCAGGACAGCTAGGAGAAGGTAATTAGCCGGTTTGGCTCTCCAGCTCGGGTAAACGAAGGTTCAAAACCACGTACAAAATAATGCTGCTGTAACTTTTGGAGCAAAATCTGCGTCCTGCAGCGATCAAGGTTGGATGTGATCTGGTGACTTCTCAAAATACGAAATGAAATCTCCGACACCACCCAAAAATGGTTAATTCTGATTGGTTACTTTACGTTACCAAGAATAACAAAATTTACATAACAGTAATCAATTACAAGAGTGCACATGAATGGATATGCACCTTTAGAAATAATGTCTTTAAAATGCTGTCTTTAGAATTAAGTACTTTGGATTTTTTTCTTTTTTAAAACACAGGTGGTGGACGTTGCTTTGTATCCAAATCAAATAAATAATGTTCACACGACATTATATGTCTTAAGTTGTGTTTATATAGTGCATTAAATCGTATTAAATACTTGTTTGGACACTACAATATACATAAACACATATACATTGTAGATCTAGGCCTACATCAACTCTAGATCCAGGGGTGGATCCAGGAATCAGGACTTTGTCAAAGGGGGGGGGGGGGGGGGGGGAATATCTCAGAAAACTTTCTGACAAGCAAAGAAGAAAAAAAAAAGGTTATCAGATTTTTTTGATCCAGTTTCCCTTCAAATTCTCTGACAAGCAAAAAGGGGATGCCCCCCTAAATCTGCCACTGCTAGATCTTTGACATCCCTATTGCAGAGATTTGTAGCCCTACTGAAAAAAATCTCTCTGAAAATTTTAGTTTTATTGCCTTAATTATGTAAAATTGATCTGATTATTTTCTTCCTCCTTTTTTATTGTTATTGGCCTGTAACTTTTTACTGCTTCTAGATCTACTGAAAATGCTTTGATTAAAAAAAAAAAAAAAACTACCTAAAACAAAAACTAACAAAACAAAAAGATATGGACGAGTCTAACAGTTTAGACTAAAAAATGAGGCCTAAAAAATGAAGTCAAACTCTAGACTCTACACTGTACACATCATTCTTTTTATACTCAACAATGACAAAGAAAAGGAAACACTATAGGCCTATATCTAGACCTACAAATAAGAAAAAAGGGTCTCTGACTTAGATCTACGTTAGATCGACATAAAGTTATATAGACTCTAGATCTCATGTTAGTCAATGACATGTAAATTGATAATAGGCCTATAGTAGATACAAATTATATTTTAAATTCAGAGTGCAGAGACTAGATGCTTGCCTAACTTAGAATCTAGACCAATATTATTTGGCCTAGGCTCTAGATCTGGACCTAATACAGCTTAGTAAAGTACAAGCCCCCCCCCCCCCCCCTCCCCAAGGCCAAAGTAGGCCTAGCCTAGGCTCTTCATAACAAATTAAGAACTAACAAAAGGCCTAGGCCTAGTGTGACTATGTCAATTTGATGGTCTAGTAACGTTTAAAGTCAGTGACAGGTTCGAAATTTGCAGCCAGTGTTTTTGTTTTGTTTTGTTTCGTTTGTTTTGGGGGTTTTGGGTTGTTTTTTGTTTGTTTGTTTTTGGGGGAGGGGGTCTCTTTCCCTCTCTCTCTGTGTAGATTTTACAGACACGAGACCATGATAGTCATATCCAGACCCCGGATCCAGACCATAGTAGCTCTGACTTTAAACGGATTGATGGCCATTGATGGCCCAGCCATAGTCCATACCATGCCCCCTCCGCTTGTCTCCAGACCTGGACCTGGAATGGTCCTGGGACCGGGCTTGAGTTTAGCTTTACTTTAGTTTAGTTTAGTTTATATGTTAATGTTAGGAATAGGAATTATTTAGGCCTATATCTAACAAGTTAGACAGCTGGATCTATTCTAAGTTAGATCTGGAGCCAGGGATCTAGATCTAGATCTTCTCATTGAATTTGCTCATACAGCTAGGCTAGGGCTAAGTAAAGTTTGGTTTAGCCACCATTTATTCAGTCTGCAGTCTAGTTTTTTATAGATCTAGGCCTAGGCCTATACTGTATTGTTATTGTTAACGTTGGTTTTGGTCTTTGTCAAGTTGGTCAAACATTGGCCTTTGATAAGTTGGTCAAACATTAAATATATAGACCTCTCATCAAATTAGGCTTAGTTTTACTTACCGAAGATAAATTTTCAGCAACCTTTCAACCAAAGGAAGGATCAATCAGACAAGTACCGTATGTAACTTGGAAATCTCGTTTTGGTTGGACTCGAAGAAAGTCATAACGAGTGCTGTGTTTTTGTGCATAGCTCTATGGTACTTTTTGTGCGGTGCGATAAAATAATTTACACGTAAAATCCCATAGAGATATGAGCTGGAGAAATGAAAAGTTTCTGCCATCAATTAGCAGCCTTGGATAAATATGACGTCACTGCAAATCCTCCACGCTAATTGGTTGGTGGCCAAAATGTCGTTTTGTCGTGCTGGGAAAATCGCTCGCTGAGCGATTTTCTGAAACGACTAAAAACCCCTAAAAACGTCGTGCACGACGTTTCGGAAAACGTCGTGGCAGTGTGCACGGTGCCATAGGGTTTGCATTAGAGCGATTTTTCAGAAAGTCGTTCATGTCGTGCTGTCGTGTCGTTTGTCGTTTGTCGTGTTCGGTGTGAATCCGCCTTAAATCGCCTGTGCTTTCCCGACCAGAGAACATTGCACCAGTGTTGGCCATGCAGTCTTAGGCCAGTCCAAGCTAGAGGCAAGCTTCTCGAAATGATGAAAAAATTCATCAACCTTGTCCTCACAAAACTTTGGGACCAATTTGGCATGTCTAGAGACATCGAAGCTTTGCGGTTTACCCCTATCTCGACTCATATCAAACTCCATCTCCTTCATCCTCATCTCAAGATTTTTCATTTCCAAATCGATCTTCTTCCCTTGTAGCTCAATTTCTTTCAATCTTAGCTCCGCCTCAATGCTCTTTTCATCACCGCTCTTATTCAAAGAATCCACGGACAAATCAGAAGATACATCATGCCTTACATCTATCTCCTTCCAGACCTTATTGTCATAAAGCCTTTTGTTTCATTTCTGCTTTCCGTGAAGTGGAAGAAGCAGCCACACCAAAATGCTTTGCAGCCTCAAGCAACTCAACCTTTCTAAGAGTATTCAACCCTTCGAGTGTTGGATTATCAAAAAAAGTTGTCACTGTGTTGTTCTGGATACCGATGTCTACCGCGCTAAGATGTCCGAATTGATTGACTCCGGTCCGTATCGCGCTATTAAGAAGGATCCAACCGAGCGCCTCTGCCGCAAGCTTACTACCATCCTCCGCGGCTTCCTGAAGGATGGAGATATAGACGATTCTGTTTACCGCCGTTTGAGACCTGCGCAGAAACAGCCGCCGAGGATCTATGGACTTCCAAAGATCCACAAGCCCGATATCCCGTTGCGCCCTATTGTATCATGCGTTGGCTCTTTTGCTTATAACACTTCGAAGTTCCTCGCCGATATTCTTGCGCCTCTAGTCGGTTTATCCGAGCACGCCGTCCGCAACTCCGCATCCTTCGTTGATTTCCTGCGCAGCGAGACCATACTTGACCACGAAGTTATGGTCTCATTCGATGTGGTATCGTTATTCACAAACGTACCCATCAATGTCGCATGTGACGCCGCCCTTCTCAAACTTAGCTCTGATGCATCTTTGTCCGAACGCACTCAACTATCACCGGCGAAGATAGTTGACCTGCTGAAGTTTGTGCTGCATTCGACTTACTTCATGTATAACGGTGATTTCTATGAGCAGCAGGAGGGAGCGGCAATGGGCAGTCCGGTTTCCGCTGTCATTGCTAATCTCTACATGGAGTCATTTGAGGAACGCGCTCTGGAGATCTGCCCACCCGATTGCGCCCCGAGGGTGTGGAAGCGCTACGTTGATGATACTTTCATCATCACCTCCAGATCATCCGCCAATGATCTACTCGAGCACATGAACGCGCAGCAGCCCTCTATCCGTTTTACTATGGAGACAGAAAGGGACGAGCGCATCGCCTTTCTTGATACCATGGTGCACCGCGACACTGAAGGCCGTTTGACTTCTACCGTATACAGGAAGCCCACGCATACCGATCAATATTTGGCTTTGATTCGCATCATCCGAAGTCCGTCAAGCGCGGGGTAGTGAAGTGTCTCTACGAAAGAGCCTCACGAATCGTGTCCAAACCCCAATGCACAGCGATAGAGAAGCAACACGTCTCCTCAGCGCTCATTGCCAATGGCTATCCCGAGTCATTTGTGAATCGCGCCTCCCGGAAGAAGCACACAACTCCCGAGGAACCTAGCCGTTTCAAGTCCACCATTGTTCTCCCGTATGTTGATAACATTGCGCACCTACTCCGCCGGCGCTTGGAAAAGCATGATATTCACGTTGTGTTTAAGTCCGACACAACTATTCGCAGCCAGCTGGTCCACCCGAAGGACCCTGTCCTCCCTGATAGGCGCGATGGAGTTGTCTACAAGATCCCATGTTCGACCTGTGACAAGGTTTATATTGGCGAGACTGGTAGACCCGTCGGGGAGCGCATGCATGAACATCGCCGGGATGTTCGCCTCGGACGCACTGATAGCTCGGCTGTTGCTGAGCATGCTTGGACTGCCGAGCACTATCCCGGCTGGGATAATATCAGTTGCGTTGCGCAGGACAAGCACTGGTACACGCGCCGGGTGAAAGAAGCCATTCAGATCCGATTGCACTCGAATAACATTAACAGGGATAACGGCATTGACATCCCTAACGAATGGTTATCTGCTATTCAGCGCCACGCAGCTAACCGGTTAGAACCGGCCAAGGATAGCGCGCCCCCGCCGACACGGCAGGGAACAACGCCGCGCCCGGTGATTGGTCAACGGCAGCGACCAATCACAGCGCCGACACGGCAGGGAACAATGCTGCGCCCGGTGATTGGTCAACGGCAGCGACCAATCACAGCGCGAGTGGTCCGAGCGTACATCCGGCCGCTCCGGGCGGCTCCCGCCGCTATTTAAGACCCGCTCAGCGTGATCTCGGCTCATTGTCTATGACTAAGGCTAGCAGTATATAGCAGCCGAAACGTCAGACTTCCTACGTTTACGTTTGCACATCGTGGGACAACTGATTAACTCTCTTCAATTACAAAGTTAGGTTTTTCCTGAAAATGATACCAGAAGTTGTAATCGACGAAATAAATCATGGTTGGATGAAACTGTTTTTCACATAACAGTTTATCGATTGGCAGGTTTTTAATGGGAATATGAAGAATTGCTGTAGTGAGCATCGAAATGGTAAATTGGTGACAAGGAATCCACTTACAAGACTTGAAAGTGGATTATAAGTGGAAAATTATGATTTTGTATAATACAAAGTCGTCTTTTCTGAAAATGAGATTCAACGTCGTAATCTGTTTTCACAATACAGTTTATCAATTGGCAAGTTTTTAATGGTGAAGGAAGAAGTTTTAATGCATAGCTTATTGTAGTTAGCAGTGGAATAGTAAATTGGTGACTAGGGAATCCACTTACAAGACTTGAAAGTGTAGAATAAGTGGAACATGAATTTGGAAAATACAATGTCTTTTTCTGAAAATGAGATCCAACGTCGTAATCGACGAAATAAATGATTTGATGATACTGTTTTCACAATACAGTTTTTCGATTGGCAAGTTTCTAATGGTACAGGAAGAACAGTTTTAATGCATAGCTTATTACTGTAATTAGCAGTGGATTAGTAAATTGGTGACTAAGGAATCCAATTAGAAGACTTGAAAGTGTAGAATAAGTGGAAAATTATGATTTTGTATATCTTAAAGTATTTTTTTTTTCTGAATATGAGATCCAATTTCGTAATCGACGAAATAAATCATTGGAATAGTTGGATGATATTGTTTTCACATTACAGTTTATCGATTGACAAGCGTTTAAAGAGAATATACATGTAGGAAGGGTTGTTTTTTAGCCTTGGAATAGTAAATTGGTGACAAGGGAATCCACGTACATGATTCAGTATGTTAATACGAGACTGTGTGGTCTCATAATGCAGCTCTTGATGTAGTGGAGCTTTGTTTAGGGGAAGAAAATTGAAAGAATCTTCAGATTTTGTTCAGAAAGTAAGAAGATTCAGTTAGGCTCTATGGTGGAGAGAGCTAGAAGCCTTGTGAATGGCTCGAGTACCGCCTGGAATGGCGAGGTGTACGCAGGTACACTAACGATAAAGGTATTGAGAAAACTGAAAGTATACAGGGTGTGGTAATAAACCTGTGTATTGATTTTGTTGTGACCATTGTGACGGAACATTCTTTGGAAAGAAAATTACAAAGAGAAATCACTGGGATATAAATTGTGGCGAGAGCTCGAGGCCTTGACCTTGTGAATGGCAAGATTATACCGCCTGGAACGACGGGCTCATTACGTACGCTAAAAGAATTGAGAAAACTGCCGGGAGTGTTGATCAGAAATTTATAGAAGCTTTGAAATTTGTGGAAAAGGATTTTGTAACGTTACTGCAATTCAACATTGGAATATCCATTGACCTATTAGAAAGATAACTTTTAATGAGCACATGAGTGCATGCGTCAGGATACGTTGAAATATAAAGTTAAAAAAAACAATAGAATATTATAAACTCCAATTTGACTGGGAAATCTTTACGAAAGGGATATCGGTGATTAGTGCAAGTGCAATTTTCCCGAACAAAGTCAGAAATCATGGGAATTCATTGTAAAAGGTTTTAGAAGGTAGACTGCAGAAATCTCTGCATTGAAAGATGTAAGTTTGTCGACTTACAGCAGGATATACGTGTCCATAAATTCAGAAGATATTATTTGTCAATCAATGAAAGATATAGTGCAAATCTATTGTATTTTACTGAATGAGATTAAAATTTGTCATTAAATTCATTTCTGAAGGTTGGGGAAGCTATATATTTGCAGAAATATTATTCTGCATGGAAAAGTTTGTACATTTACAGGATATTTTTCACGATTTCAGACGAACTGCTTATGGGCAAGTCGGGATCGAAATATTATACATGTATTACTAAAACAGCGCTTCGTAATGTTCACTGAATAATCAAGGCCAAATCATTGTAACTCCCATGTAGTATTTTGACATATTTCTTTATCGGAACATAACTTGATATCGTTGAGAGATTGGAGTGAATATTGAGCAAAATGGGAACATTTCTTCATAATACCAGATGTGCTGGCTGGGTTTGACATCTTAAGAAAATGTCTCAAAACTAAGCATAAATTAATACGAATCTGAGATAATTTAATAGTGAATATAATAAGCGAGTAAATTAATAATTAAATGTAAATGATGGTGTCTAAGACACAAAGTAAATCTTCTATCACAGCATCAAGTTCGGAATGTCTAAAATTACTTAAAACAAAGAAAGATAAGAAAGAAAATTATAAAATTAAACCTGGTTTCACATTCAGAATTGATGTAGAAATTTTGCTTTAAGTGGGCTGAAAAGTTTGGAAAGCAAAGTTTTATGATTTAATTAAGAATTAAATTAAAAAGATTGAATATTTTCGTACGAAAGAGGCAAGGTTGGATTTTTGTTGGCCTTAATTCTTGTGATACCATGCTATCGGTTTGAGAGTCAGTTCTTTAGTGATGCGAACCTCATTAAATATCATACGGTTAAAACCAATCAATGCTCTGATCTGTTCCTTATTGTGCCCTTGGGGATTTTAGGATCCAATCCATTTGCTACAAAATGCACACCTAATTTTGTTATTTTCAGGCTAATGTGACAACATGGAGGGATAAGCAAAGTGCAGTAAACGACACTACATTTCTTGCAGGGTCTGACGGGATTTCGTCATAGCACGGAAACCCGAGTCAGATTAGTGAGGATAAGAGGGTTTTTTGCAGCATTCACAATCATCAAAATGCTTGACGGAGGTATACCACGAGTCACAAGAGTCCGATCTGACAGCTCTTTAATATGACTGACGTCTGTCTTAGCACAGCAATTTCATTGGAGTCAGAATGGATAAGAAAGTATTTGGTATCGTTTTAAGCATGAGATTGACTGAGATCAGATATTTTGGTCGTGAGATACTTTGGTTACATCTTTTTAGTTTCACATGATTCTTCAATTGACAAACTTTTCAAGTCAATTGAAGTTTTTGATATAAATTTTCGGGTATCATTTATCTCTGTAAATTTGCGTAGCTGTAAATCTGATCAATACCGGAAATATACTGTTTTTGAGAAGCCAATGTAGGCCTATTAAAGGAATTGTTCTATTAGAGTTTACATTGAAAAGACAGGTTTTTTAACATTTACTGTGATAAGGGAAAGAGGGATTTTTTTAAGAAAAGGAAGGATTTTAAAAAGATTTTAGCGCGTTTGTGTGAAGGTATATGGTCAGGTACAATATTGTACCTCAGTTCCTTTCCAGCTGGCGGTGCTAAAACCGCTACCATCTGTGCCAGTTATGTAACAGGCACGTCGGTGCATAAATGAAGAGGCAGAAGATCAATTTATATACGATAGCTTCGTTCACATAATCATTGAAATTTTTGAGGAACCTTGGAAGGTCGACATGCGTGTACTAGTTACAGAAGTTCATTAGTTTCTAAACAAATATTATAAATATTATACTGCTAAACCCAAAATATTGTTTTTTGTGTATAATGTAGTTCCGTATGTCATTTTGTAATACACAAACACACTGAAAAATGTTATGGTTACTAATAATAGCTGTTTCTTATAAGCGTCTTACCAGTTACAACGTAACCGACCAAAGCGCTTACAGTATTATTACCCCGGTCACTGGATTCAATTGCGATTCTGCACATTAAAGCGCACATTCTCCAATCCTCTGGGGAGCATTCCAGCCAGTCGCCTGTTTCCAGGCGCGTACGTGCTATATCCAGCCACGGTGACGTTCGCATCCTGCCGGGTGCCCATTTAGCACCTGGGTGGAGAGGGGGAATATAGATGAAATGCCTTGCTTAAGAGCATAAGTGAACAGATTATAGATGAGTGAACAAATTATAGATGACATTAGTTATGAAACATTAATGAATAAAGAAAATGTACAGAATAATAAAATCCTGGTAAGAAGGAAGTGCTATATGAGATAGACATATCAGTTTTCTTTTCTCATGGTCAATGTAATTCATTATAACATGAAGTGCGCGATGAGCATGTTCAGCATAATTTTGCACAGTTTGAAACTAGAAATTTGTAGGCGAGCGATCGCTTTTGTTTAGAGCCAGACGAAACAAGTTAACAAATATATATGATAATAATAAGTAAATAAAGAATTTAGAATTTTTTTCTGTGGAATTATTTTCGAAAGGAAAATATACTACATAAAAGAGATACGCCCTTATTTCATTCAAAAACATAGAAATATTTTATCGTATCTACAAGTAAATGTATATATTTGTATTTAAGTTGATAATCGTTTTTTTGTGTTCTGGAACAAAATTCATAAGTGCACACATTGTCATTCTTCTCAGCTTCTGCTCCCGTTCTTTGAGTTCTAGTCGTTGGGCAAGGCTATCCCATTAATATTTGATGGTATAATAGCGTGTTTAATGTGTTGTGTCATGTACGTATAAGGAGTTCAGGTACGAGGATTAGGAAGGTTGAATTGAGAAGTTATTTTGCAGGAATTATAGAAAAGACTATTATTTGCCTGCGTTACGTTTGTATAGCAGGTAAATGTTGTTTGTCTCGTTAATGTATGCATACTTATGCTTGGTAAGGGTTGTTGTCCAAGAGTAAGAAGTGATTATGCAAGAATGTTTTCCGCAGGTGGTGCGGGGCACGAGCATTAGGGTGTGGTAGAAGATGTTTGAGGAGTCATTCTAGCTTGCTCTTTCATCACGACAAATTTTTAATTTGTTTTTATTGTGAAAATTTGTGAAATTTTTATTGTGCAAAAGTGGATCCGAAGGTTTTCCAGAGTTTTTTCTTCTTGAGTTTTATCTCTGGTTTTTTACCCTGGGCCTACTTGTCGCAGAATAACTGTTAGGGCCTATTCAGTTGTGGTTATAACATTTGTGTATATGTACAGAACTATTTCGAATGCGCATTTCGCAATCGCATCGATATCGAATTAAACGAGCGGCTCCTAGTCGTTGGGCAAGGCTATCCCATTAATATTTGATGGTATAATAGCGTGTTTAATGTGTTGTGTCATGTACGTATAAGGAGTTCAGGTACGAGGATTAGGAAGATTGAATTGAAGTTATTTTGCAGGAATTATAGAAAAGACTAATAATAACTCAACCACTATTAAACTAGTCAAGTGAACTTCAAGGCCGCTAAAACAGCGATAATTTAGCCGTAGAGGGAGCTATATAGGTTAGGCGAATCGGCTAGTGAGGGGAACAGATCGATTGCAGGATTCCCGCGGTGAAAGAACGAGCTCTTCTTTCGGACAAGCACAATGCGGCCATTGGCGGACAAAGCCGGCATGCGGAATTAGCACACTGCTGCTTTTCGACTGCGGGCTTAGATTAATCCGCCGCGGTGGATCATCCATGGTATTAAAACCAAGCTACCTTAACAACAATTATACAAAGCAAACGTTCACGTAATTAGGATTTTTATTGGAAAAGCACAAATAAGAGACATTTTGTAAAAAAAAAAAAGAAAGAACAAGATCAAGAACAATAATCTTGCTCTGTTGGCTGCAGTAGATTTCTAGAATTTTACTGGAATGTATGTGGCAGCTCCGTGTACCGTTACGTAGACCTACATCATGAACTGTATTGTTTTTCTGTGTGGGTCTTCATGACTATTCGTCTTGATGTTTTAAGTAAACTGGGTAGATATTTCGTTTTGCCTTCCCCCTAAAAATAAACTAAAATTGAAATTACTTTAGGTGTGGTCAGATAATATGTCCTTCTGATTTGGCACTTAATGTTTTTCCGTCCATTTCATTTTTTCCCTTTCTTCTAGATAGATATTTCGTTGTGCCTTCCCCCTAAAAATAACTGAACTAAAATAGAAATTACTTTAGGTGATGCGAAATAATGTCCTTCTGACTAGACTCTTATAGTAGACCAGCCAAGAAGATTTTTTTTGTAAACTTTGGACGGCATTTTTTGGTAATGCTCGCCATCCATGCTAAAAACTCTTGCAATAATACTGAGAAATAAGGTACGGGCGGATGGCACGCGCATTTTTGCCTAAAATGCCCCTTTTTTTCTCAAAATTTGAAGAATGTCAAAAATCACAATTTTTTATTTTTTTTGCCAAATTATGTAATATCTGATAAAGACTTTTCAGGTGATAAGAGTTTCATTTGAGTTTTAAGTTATAAACCTGATTAATTTACAACTGAAAGTTTGATATTACACACACATGTATGGCGTAATGAAATATAAAACTGTGATTTACTCAAAATAATAGGTTGTGAAAACTACCAATATTTCAAAGTTTTTTACCCAACGTAAATTTGTCACTTTAAACGCCTTTTCTTGATTAAACATATTATGCATATTGTCATGTCACACACAGAATAGAAATAATCCCGATACCGTGATAGATGACTCATTTTATGTTATCCCAAATGGAATGATGTATTTTTACCCGATGCTCATTTTGAATGAAAAACACTATTTTGAAACTACATCTAGAGTGTACAATTACATAAGGCAGCTAATTATCCCATGTATTATCAGTATAGATTATGGGCCAAAACCTGAATTGTCCCCACCACCTTAGAAATAATCTTAAATTATTTTTTTTAGATGGGACCTTTAACTATCAAAATATGCTCCTTTGCCCTAAATTAAGAGGTTGGCGTGACCACAAGGGCTATTACCATGGCAACGGATCAAGAACAGTAGAATTTCAGAAAATGTCATGTATTCCTGTTTAAGAAAGTACAAAAACACATTGTAATATTTTAAAATGATGTAGAAAAAGTTTCTCACTTGATTAAAACCCAAATAAGAGTTATAAAAAGTGTCCATCATGTTTGAAAATGGCTGTTTCCATGGAAACAGAAAGAAAAAAACTGATATTTGAGCCAAAATCCCTTGATGCTACCGAAAAAAGAAGTAAATATTAATACATTTTTATTGTACATGAGATTACAACTTGAGAAACAGAAATGATGTGCTGAAAAGTCATATAAATGTCCTGAAATGGCTTAAAATGCAATATCTAAAGACCCTTTTCAGACCCCAACCAAGCCAAACAACCGTCTTCGCGAGGTCTGATTTGCGACGTCACAGCCTTGGCAGATATACAGCCAGGTGCGCACACAGCCAGTTTACTCTCGTTTGTTTACCACGTACACGTTTGATTTCATCTGCTATTAATTGTCGCTCTGACCTTTGACGTTAATTATTCGATATTTACTGCAATAAATCATATATACCTACCTATTATGCCAGTAGTCTTGACTACGGGACCCCTTCGAGAATTTAACACAAATGAGTCACAATATTGTGCGCACCCCCCGTAATCCTATTGTCCCCTTCGCCACTCACGCGCGTCAACACGCTACGGCCATCTTCCTCTTTCTTGCTCGCCCCCGACGAGTTAGGACGTCTAGTCACAGCGCTCCTGAAATCAGGTCTTTTTAGTATCTTTTAGGCGCGCTTTTTCGCATCTTTAAAGCACTGTTAGGTACCTATATTCTCTTAGATTATAGTACTTTGTGTTTTAGTAGTCACTTTTACCGATTGAAAGGGATTTTGATTCCTTTTTCTTGGCAATTATTTTTCACTTTTACGGTTAGCCCCACGTAGTTATATCTGTGTGTTTATGGGTGTTTCCGTTTGGCACCGAGCCTTTGGGTTCGGTGTTTGTTATTTGCTGTGAAATTTGTTGTGCGTATCTCCAAATTTATTATTATTATTACCTGCACTCAGTCAAAGTATTTTGGTATATTTGTCTGTTTTATTGCAGTGTTATGAGTTCGGAAGAAGAAGCAGCTAGGTCGCGGAGACCTGCTTCTTCCGAAGAGTCGTCTAGCAAGACGGCTCGGCCCTCCAGAACTCTCCCGAGTACTTCGGTACATGGGGGAGGAAGGAGGGCTGCAGGTAAGTTGCCTAGTGGTGTTTCCGTGCAGAGTTTGCCAGTCTCGGAGCTTGCGGCTTCGGGGCGGGTGGCGTTAACTGAGCTTGGGACGTCAACTCCGATGCCCGTGGCTTCGGGGTGGGTGGCGTCAGGTTCTAGTGGTGTGTTTCCCGCACGGTAGCGTTCACTCGCTTAAATCCGTTAGCGGAGACGCGTCCCACTAGTGGTTTGGATATCTCGAATCCAATCCCCCGATCGTTAAGATCAGAAGGGGAGATGTGTTTCCCGCACGGTAGCGTTCACTCGCTTAAATCCGTTAGGGGAGACGCGTCCCACAAGTGGTTTGGATATCTCGAATCCAATCCCCCGGTCGTTAAGACCAGAGGGGGAGATGTGTTTCCCGTACGGTAGCGTCCGTTCGTTTAAACCCGTTAGGGGAGATGCATCCCACTACTGCAGGGCAGCTCACGGGCTCAGCCCATGTTGGTCTGGGTTCTCAAACCCTAGCCCCCGGCCGATGCCAATGGGGGAACGAGTACTTCCCGGGCTGTCTATATTGCCAGCTGATGGGAATGCTCGAGCTAACAATTATGGGCGCTCTTCGGAGCAACAGTGCGTGACTACTTAGTAGTCGATGGGCAAATACCGAGTCATCTCGGTTCGCCCTTGCACTGATTGCGAGACTACTAGTGCTCTCCTATTGCCGCTCTCTAGTGGTTCAATAGCGAGTTCACATGCCTTAGTAGTCTATGGGCACATACCGAGTCATCTCGGTCTGCCCTCGCACTGGGTGCTTTCAGCACCCGGCTCAGACTTTGGGTTCAATACCCATAAGTGCGGTCACCGGAGCGAGTGATTACTTCCGGTTGACCTGAGGTCACGATTACTAGTGCTCTCCTATTGTTGCCCACGGGCGGAACAATAAAGAGTTCACATACTATTAGTAATCAGTGGGCGTATACTGGGATCTTGTCCCAGTCTGCCCTCGCACCTGGTTATTGAATAGCCCCTGGCCGACGCCGTATGGGGGAACGAGTGCTACCCGGGCTGTTGCTTGGCCAGCTGATGGGTAGACTTGAGCTCATTTTATGGGCGCACTACGGAGCAAAAGGTGTCCTGACCTGTGTGTGTGACTGCTAGTGCTCTCCTATTGCCGCTCTCTAGTGGTTCAATAGCGAGTTCACATGCCTTTAGTAGTCGGTGGGCAAATGCCGGGTCATCCCGGTCCGCCCTTGCACTGGGCGCCTTGGCGCCCGGCCCATGGCTGTTGCATCTTCTTGCTCAGCCGATATGGGTAATTGGTGCGCGTCTTTGGGTTCAATACCCTCAGCGCACTTCTCCCATAAAGGGAGGTGAGCGTCCCTCAGCGGAGGGTTCGGTTCGTGTTCCCGAAGGGCTTCGGGGATCCGAACAAAACCGAATAAACGCTCTAAAAAGCGGGTTTCGACTTAGGCTCTTTTTGAGCCAATCAGAAGGAAGCCTAGGGAAGGGGCTAAAAGAGGCAAGGCTTTGCCTGCCTCTTGCCCGTCGGGTTTAGCTAACCCACCGGCCTCTCAAGCTGAGATGTTCGGTGTGAGATGGGCTTTGCCCAGACTCAGGGTTGGTCGCTTGTACCCCTGCTTTTGTCCCTTTTTTGGGTCGGACATCGAGACTAATTAGCCTTTTATGGTTTATTCTTCTTTGTCTGTGACGGGATCACATGCGCCTCCTATTCTCGCAGCCTCGGGGCTCCGTTGGGTGAGGAGGCTTATGGCGGTTCATGGGTGAATCCGACTGTTTCGGCCTTTGTTCGTGATCCTTTGTCACGATCATTTCAGGCGGAACCAGTTTTAGAAGCGGCCTCTCAAGCTTCGGTTTCCGAATCGCTGGGGCAGGCAGAGCCTCAGTCGCTCTCCCTTTGTGGGGTAGAAGCGATTGCTTTGTTCTAAACTTTCCCTGACTTTCAGTCAGCCCGCGCGCAGGGTTCGACTTCGCTTGGGTTCAGGCAGCGGGATTCCTCCGAGGGTATTTCTCTTGCGGAGGATTTCAAGCTGGATTATGGACGCATTGAAGCGGCGCTTCTTTTAAGCGTCATGTTTGGTTTGCAGTGGTCACAGTTTTCCACTGCAGCTGCCTCGGTCATGTACCGTCGCAGAGTCTTGGTTCTTACGGCCCTTTGGGTTAAGGAGTCGGACATCGCACTGCTTCTCTCGGATGTTCCGTCTCGGGTCCTTTGCTTTTGGCGATGCGCGATAACAGGTCTCTGTCTTGTTTACATGCTCATCCTAAGTCGATGCGAGCCTCTGTCCGCGTCTTGGTTGGTGGCTGTCTTCGTTCCTTTCTCCCCGCTTGGGAGGCCATCTCCGGGGACGCTTTTGTTCTCTTTGACGGACGAGACGGATTCTTCATAGATCTGTCCGCCCCGCTCCCCGGAGGGGCTATATGAACTCGGTCACCTCACAGGCCCTAGCTCGTTCTCGTGCCTCATTGGAGATCGAATCTCTGTTGAAAAAGTGGGCTATAGAAAGGGTAAGAGACTGGCTGTCTTTTTCCCTTTCTCCGACTTTTGTTATTCCCAAGCGCTCGGGAAAACTTCAGTACATTTTCGGATGGAGACTCTCGCCTCCATTCTCCCGTTGATCAAGAGGAAGGACTACGCGGTCTTGATAGTTTTCGAAGATGCGTATTTCCACTTTCCCATTCATCGCGCTTCGCGCGATCTTCTGGCGTTTTCCTTCCTCTCAGAGACTTATCGCTTTCGCACTCTTCCCTTCGGGCTGCGGCTATTTTTGCTACCTGGACGATTGGCTTCTCCTAGCGGAGTCGCGCGATTGTTTGTTGGACGAGACTCGTTTGCTCGTCAATCTTACTCAAGACTTGGGTTTCCTAATATTTTGGGAAAAGTCAGAGTTAGTTCCTACTTGCAGCCCAGTTTTTCTGGGGGCTGTGTTGGACATTTGGAATCAGTTGGCTCGGCCCAGTCGAGACAGGTTTCTCACCATTGTCTCGGCAGCTCGCAAGCTCATGCTGGCCAGAAAGGTTCTTGCGCGAGGCAAGTCCTTCCGTACCCCCCCCCCCCCCTTCCGTTGATCTCGGTTTCGACGGACGCCTCTCGGTTGGGGTGGGGAGGACATTGCAATGGCAGCGCGGTCGCGGGGGATTGGTCTCATCTTGGGACTCTTCCCCATATTAATGGACAATGTCACTGTGGCGGCTTATGTCAATCTGCAGGGAGGCACTCGTTCTGCTATCCTGAATGCCCTAGCAGCACAGCTGTGGAGGTGGTGTTGTCGCATGGCGATCACACCCGTGGCCTCTTTCATCCCCGGTCAGGAAAACCTCATTGCGGATTTTCTGTCTCGGGGCAGGTGTCTTCCATCGGAATGGATGCTCCATCCAGAGGTCTTTCGCCGCATTTGCAGTTACCTGGATCCACTAGAAGTGGATCTTTTTGCGTCGGTTCTAAACCACCTACTTCCGATATATTGCTCCTGTGCGCGCGATTGGGGAGCTTGGGCTCTCAATGCTTTCTCTCTCAGTTGGGAGAATCTTCGAGGATTTGCCTTTCCTCCCTTCCAGCTGATTCCGCGAGTCTTGCGGAAGATCAGGGAAGATCGGGCTCGGGTGCTTGTGATAGCTCCCTTTTGGCCCAGGAGGAGTTGGTTCCGGAGCTAATGAGCCTTCTGGCGGCTCAACCGTTCCTTCTTCCGTTAAGAGTGGATCTGGTGTTGCAGCCCCTCTCGGGGATTCTTCACCACAATCCAGAGTCCCTTCATTTGACTGCTTGGCCCCTGTCGGGGAATCTGCAAGACAGTCGGGTCTCTGTGATAGAGCCGCGGAATTTTTATTGTCCAGTCGTAGAGTTTCTACTAGGGAAATTTATAATTCCCGTCTTTCGGTCTTTTTCCTTTGGCGTAAAGAGCGAAATCAAACCCCTTATAGGCTCCTATTGGTTCAATTGCGGATTTTCTAATCTCGCTATTTGACAAAGGGAGATCCATCTCTACTATCCGAGGCTACCGTTCGGCGATCGGGGCCATTCATTCGGGTTTCTCAGATGGTTCGGGGATTTCCAATTCCCCGCTGTTAAGTGGTTTGATTCGGTCGTTCTTTCTGAAGCGACCTCCTTGTTCTAGGTTAGTGCCGTCTTGGAGTCTGCCTAAGGTCCTGGAGGCCTTGGCGAAACCTCCTTTCGAACCGTTAGGTGAAGCTTGCTTCATCATCTTACGGTTAAGACGCTCCTTTTGGTAGCTATTGCCTCTGGGCAGAGGCGCAGTACTCTTCATGCTCTCTGCCTTACTCCTGGTCATGTTCGCTGGGAGAGAAAAGGCGTTAGATTGATTCCTAAGGCTTCTTTTATTGCCAAGAATCAGACAGCTGCCTCTGGCCCTGTTGAGATTTTTCTCAGTGCGCGAGGACAAAGTTTGGTGTCCTGTTAGGGCTCTCAAATGGTATATTGATAAGACTAAGTCTTATCGTAAGGATGATCAGTTGTTCCTGATCACTAGAGAGCCTTTTTCTCCTGCTTCTCTTGATTCCATTTCTAGATGGATTGTCGAGGCTATTAGGGCTGCTGGCACAGGGGCTCTTTTTTCCGACAGTAAGCCTCGTGCTCATGACACTCGTAGTGTCAGCACTTCTTGGGCTCTGTTTCAAGGTGTGGCGCTTGATGATATTTTGAAGGCTGCTTATTGGCGTTCGCCCAATTCCTTCATTTCTTGCTACCTTAGGGATGTTCCCGCAGGTGAGGCTATATGTTTGCGTCAGCCACCTTGAAGGCCGCTGTGTCTTCTTTGTATTCTTCGGTGTAATCCTATTCCCTTCTGCTTGAAACATGCCTCCCGGTCTTTGAGTTGGCGCTGGTCTGGCATAATAGGTAGGTATATATGATTTATTGCAGTAAATTTGTAAAATCAGCACTGATTTTCTTATTTACTATATAAATCTATATACCTACCTATGACCCTCCCTCCTTCCCCTCACCTTGCAAGCAACATGTTTCTACTTGGGGTTGCTCGCAAAAGAGGAAGATGGCCGTAGCCAATAGGATTACGGGGGGTGCGCACAATATTGTGACTCATTTGTGTTAAATTCTCGAAGGGGTCCCGTAGTCAAGACTACTGGCATAATAGGTAGGTATATAGATTTATATAGTAAATAAGAAAATCAGTGCTGATTTTACAAATCATTCATTATATCTGCTTGTGAAAGAGGAAACCAGTGCATATAACAAAATGAAGCGCTTCTGTATGGAGTGAATGGTAGTTTCCTCAACAGCGATAATGCCAGACTTTCAGTAGCAAATCCAAATGTTACCTTTCTAGCATTTTTAGAGTGATTTTTAGATATCTTCTTTCTGTCAGACTTCACAAGCTTCATCAGTTCATGCTTCACAATCCCCGGCTCACCCAGGCAACATTTCATTTCCTCCGCTTGTGGACGTGGCTCGATCTGATTCGTGAAGACTGCTTATTGGCGTTCGCCCAATTCCTTCATTTCTTGCTACCTTAGGGATGTTCCCGCAGGTGAGGCTATATGTTTGCGTAAGCCACCTTGAAGGCCGCTGTGTCTTCTTTGTATTCTTCGGTGTAATCCTATTCCCTTCTGCTTGAAACATGCCTCCCGGTCTTTGAGTTGGCGCTGGTCTGGCATAATAGGTAGGTATATATGATTTATTGCAGTAAATTTGTAAAATCAGCACTGATTTTCTTATTTACTATATAAATCTATATACCTACCTATGACCCTCCCTCCTTCCCCTCACCTTGCAACCCACATGTTTCTACTTGGGGTTGCTCGCAAAAGAGGAAGATGGCCGTAGCGTGTTGACGCGCGTGAGTGGCGAAGGGGACAATAGGATTACGGGGGGTGCGCACAATATTGTGACTCATTTGTGTTAAATTCTCGAAGGGGTCCCGTAGTCAAGACTACTGGCATAATAGGTAGGTATATAGATTTATATAGTAAATAAGAAAATCAGTGCTGATTTTACAAATCATTCATTATAATCTGCTTGTGAAAGAGGAAACCAGTGCATATAACAAAATGAAGCGCTTCTGTATGGAGTGAATGGTAGTTTCCTCAACAGCGATAATGCCAGACTTTCAGTAGCAAATCCAAATGTTACTTTTCTAGCATTTTTAGAGTGATTTTTAGATATCTTCTTTCTGTCAGACTTCACAAGCTTCATCAGTTCATGCTTCACAATCCCCGGCTCACCCAGGCAACATTTCATTTCCTCCGCTTGTGGACGTGGCTCGATCTGATTCGTGCTGGTAGGCTTGAAGACTGTCTACCATCGCCGAGTTCTTCTCCTTCTCCTTCGTCTCCTTCAATCTCTCCTACCTCACTACCATCATCATCATCATCATCACCGTTACTATAAACAGATCGTATCCGGACACCTACCCCCTGGACAACCACCCCCCGGAGAACCACCCCTAGGATAACCACCCTCTAGGACAACTACCCCCTAGGACAACTACCCCCTAGGGCAACCACCCTCTAGGACCACTACCCCCTAGGACAACCACCCTTTAGGACAACTACCCCCCGGACAACCACCCCCTGGACAACCACCCCAGACAACTACCCCCTAGGTCAACTACCCCCAGGACAACTACCCCCCGGACAACTACCCCCTAGGACAACTACCCCCAGGACAACTCCCCCCAGGACAACTCCCCCGGACAACTATCCCCGGAAAACTACCCCCGGACAACCACCCCCAGACAACTACCCCCCCCCCCAGACAACTACCCCTTAGGACAACCACCCTCTCGGACAACTACCCCCTAGGACAACCACCCTCTAGGACAACTACCCCCCGGACAACCACCCCCTGGACAACCACCCCAGACAACTACCCCTTAGGGCAACTACCCCCAGGACAACTACCCCCGGACAACTCCCCCCCAGCAGACAACCACCTCCTAGGACAACCACCCTCTAGGATAATTACACCCAGACGCATATTTTTTTTCTGTCAGGATTTGCGCCACTGACAAGAGAGGGCAGTATTTGAGCGTCAAGAAGCCCCGTTTTGGAGACTTTGAGAGAGACTACAACTTTAAGACTTGTATTTTCTCTCAGTTTCACCTTACTTTATTTCAGCAAAAGAAAATTTTGTCAATGATACTTTCCTAAATTCTAACACCCCTTAGCCTGCCGAGGCTCGAACTCGTGATTCCTTCATGACGAGCACAACGTGAATCCGAATGCGCCACACAAGGAACTGCGTGACTGGTTTGCTCATTTTATTATATCCCTACAATTTGTTTTTCATGAATATTCATGCCGACTAGTCTTGACGGAATAAACCGTATTGTCACCCCTCTTGACGCTCAAATACTGCCCTCTCTCGTCGGGTGGCTCAAGTCCTGACAGAAAAAAATATAGCCCCCCCCCCCCCCCCGGTTAACTACCCCAGGACAACCACCCTCTAGGACAACTACCCCTAGGACAACCACCCCCTGGACAACCACCCCGGACAACTACCCCAGGACAAGCACCCTCTAGGAAAAGTACCCCAAATTGGACTTAACATCACATTGAACAAGATTGTGCTCGTTCGCTACGCTCGCTCGCCAAAATAGAATTAATATGTGACCCGCCGCCTCAAAACCTACAATAAGTCGCATGGACCACAACGTAGCAAACAGCCCAAAATAGTAAATTTGCTTGGATCAGTCGATTTTCTGTTTTTGATAGAAATGGGTAGTTTCATTATCATTCTATCATGTCTCAAGTTTGTGAGTCGTAATTCGACTTAGAACTATGTTTTGGGGGCATTTTAAAAAGACTCCTTTTTTCACCTGTCGAGCTAATGAATGTTTGGAGAGCTTTTGTAATACTTTCATTCAGTGCCAAATTACTTCTTTACCTCTAAAGGTATTAACTTGATTTTTGTAGTGAGTAATGAATAGGGACTCCTGGAGCAGCATGCCAAAATTCAGCCTAATCTGATAATCCCTCCATACCAGTTGCTATGGCCATTTGAATAACCAGTTTTACTTGGGCGCACACAGAGAGCGAAGGTTTAGCACTCTTTTGTTCCGAACTTAAATGGCCATTTTCTCTGAATTGGAGTTATTGATTGCTGGTTACATACTGATTCTAAATGTGATATTTAAAGGTGTTATCATTGAGTAAACTAGGCAAGTGATATACCATTGGAAAGCTGACAATCTCTACTTTCAGAAAATGTATAAAACAAAAAAAATAATTTTGGCGACTTATTGGTAGGTTTTGAGGCGTCGGGTCACATATGGTCTTTAGCAAAATTTCTGCCCCGACCTGCAACAATAAAGCCCAGATAATATACCAAATTTTATTAAAAGAGAAGTGTTTGTTTTCGCTCATGCTTGCTCGCTTAAATGTTCCTCCTCCAACTTCCAACAATAAAACTTAGTTTATCACATTAAAAAAAAAAACAAAAAACTAGTTTATATATACTATCATTTAAAAAGAATTGTTTGTTTTTGTTTTTTGTTTGTTGTTGTTTTTTGGTGTTTTTTTTTCTTCAATGCATGAAGGCAGGTATTCCCATATGCAATATCAACTCTCTATTAGATGTTTTGCATGATCAACAATTAAGGGGGGGGGGGCGGGAAGGAAAACAAATATTCCAGCCGTTTGTCACACACCCCACCCCCTCTCCCTCACGCACTCTACAATTATGCAACTCGTTACAAAGCTACCAGCCAATCGAGTATTAAAGGAAACTAGCATTGTGGTTGGTCGATTTTAAAAAATAGTATGGGGTATACACTCATGTTAAGATGGATGAGAAATTCAACTGTACAATGCACCATCAAACACCGAGTTTAAACACCCAACTTTTAAAACAAAACTGTAATACCAGGGGAAATCTCCCCCCCCCCCCCCTCCCCGTGATCATGGGTATAGACACATTTAACTCACGTGGTCAGGTGAATTTTATCATAATATGCACCTAAATAATATGCACGGAATAAACCGTATTGTCACCCCTCTTGACGCTCAAATACTGCCCTCTCTCGTCGGGTGGCTCAAGTCCTGACAGAAAAAAATATAGCCCCCCCCCCCGGTTAACTACCCCAGGACAACCACCCTCTAGGACAACTACCCCTAGGACAACCATCCCCTGGACAACCACCCCCGGACAACTACCCCCAGACAACTACCCCCTAGGACAACTACCCCCCAGACAACTACCCCTAGGACAACTACCCCCAGACATTTATAACCAGATTTCCAAAACGGATACTCATTATATCCTTACTGATTCCCCCCCCCCCCCCCCCTCCACGTCCTCCCCTGACCGAAATCAGTTTAAATGCCATCGAGTACCTGGGAGTTGTAACTGTTTGGGGGATAACTGACCTACATGCTATGGGTGAGAGTATGTTGGTTGTTGTCCGATTAATAATTACCCTAAGTCGTTAATGTCCCGGTGGTAGTTACCGGGACATTACCACCTGAGGGAGGGGGGGATTTCCAATTAAGCGAGCAAGCATGAGCGAAAACAAACACTTCTCTTTTAATAAAATTTGGTATATTATCTGGGCTTTATTGTTGCAGGTCGGGGTAGAAATTTTGCTAAAGACCATATTAATTCTATTTTGGCGAGCGAGCGTAGCGAACGAGCACAATCTTGTTCAATGTGATGTTAAGTCCAATTTGGGGTACTTCTCCTAGAGGGTGCTTGTCCTGGGGTAGTTGTCCGGGGGTGGTTGTCCAGGGGCTGGTTGTCCTAGGGGTAGTTGTCCTAGAGGGTGGTTGTCCTAGGGGGTAGTTGTCTGGGGGAAGTTGTCCAGGGGGTGGTTGTCCAGGGGGTGGTTGTCCTAGGGGGTAGTTGTCTGGGGGGGGGGTAGTTGTCTGGGGGGTAGTTGTCCTAGGGGGTAGTTGTCGGGGGTAGTTGTCCGGGGGGTAGTTGTCCTAGGGGGTAGTTGTCTGGGGGTAGTTGTCCTAGGGGGTAGTTGTCTGGGGGGTAGTTGTCCTAGGGGGTAGTTGTCTGGGGGTAGTTGTCCTAGGGGGGTAGTCGTCCTAGAGGGTGGTTGCCCTAGGGGTAGTTGTCCTAGGGGTTAGTTGTCCTAGAGGGTGGTTATCCTAGGGGTGGTTATCCGGGGGGTGGTTGTCCAGGGGGTAGGAGTCCTAGAACCATGAATTTTGCAGATTATATTCAAAACTTTTGTAATAGAGCTAAATTCGATTTATAAAACAAAAAATTGTTGCTATTGATACAGAATGTTAAAGAAGATTACATCTTTCAACTAAAGAAAGCAATGTAACTAACCAATATAAAATATACAGCAACCATATTGAGAAACACCGTGGGCGATTAGAATCTGCTCGTTGGCTGTGAATGTGACCAGTATAGCTCTTGCTAAAATGTGGTAGCTAATACAAAAAAGTGGTGTTGTATTTCTACCAAAATTTTTATTTATTTATGTATTCATTTATTTATTTATTCGAACCAATTTATACAGGATAAAAACACAATCATTATAAAACTGTTTTGCATCATGTTCCTGATGTAACAGGAATACAAAAAGAATTCATAGCATAAATTGATAACATTTTTTTATAAGAAAATACACGTAATATGGGCACATGATAAAACAAAAACTAAGTTAACAAGTAGAAGCAACAATAATAAACGGCTATGAATATTTCAAAAATAACCGATTGAGTATATTATGTAATGCTAATAAATCCTAATGTGGAATGAGGATAACATCCATGTACTAATGGGACTACAGGATTTAAAAAAACTTGACCCGTTAAAAAAAAAATCCCATACATAGGGTAACTGTAACTTTGTGGATTGTCATCTAAAATAAGAACCGTACAAAGTCTGAGTACTTTTGAAATATATTTTTGAAAGTGACATAAAGATCTAATACATACATATATCAATGGTATTCATTAAGGTTGGTTGGCAACTAAATACAGTATAATCACAAATTTAGTGTTGATATAGAGTGTGGCGACTTAAGATCAGGAGTTGGCAACTAATCAATATTGGTCACAGACCAAGGCGGCAAAGCGTCTTGGGATGGGGATGGGGGGGGGGGGGGGGTATTAAAATTAGACACGAACAAAAAAGGAACTTCTGGGGAAAGGGGGCATGCACGAGGGAGCATTTTAGGGAAAAGGGAAAGGCATAACTGGAAACGTTAAAAGTGAATACATAGGTTTTAGACATTATATACCCCTACATTTTGAAGCCATTTCATGAAGCCTAATGTGGAATGAGAATAACATCCATGTACTAATGGGACTACAGGATTTAAAAACAAACACACACACAAAAAGCATGACCCGTTAAAAAGTAAATATCCCATACATAGTTCCTGTAACTTTGTGCATTGTCATCTAAAATAAGAACTGTAAAAAGTCAGAGTACTTTTGAAATATATTTTTGAAAGTCACATAAAAATATAATACATACATATATCAATGGTATTCATTAAGGCTGGCTGGCAAACTAAATACAGTATAATCACAAATTTAGTGTTGATATAGAGTGTAGCGACTAATCAATATTGGTCACAGACCAGGGCGGCAAAGCGTCTCGGGATGGGGGGGGGGTGTATTAAAAGTAGACACCAACAAAAAAGGAACTTCTGGGGGAAAGGGGACATGCACGAGGGAGCATTAACAGCAAAGGCACTTTTTAGGGAAAAGGGAAAGGCATAACTGGAAACGTTAAAAATGTCATAGGTTTTAGACATTATATACCCCTACATTTTGAAGCCATTTCATGAAAGATCCTATTTGTTTTTCTCTTTACATCACAGTGTGCAGGTGAGTGTGAAGGTCTCTGAAGGTCTGTATATTCATTTAATTTCCAAGCGAGCATAATGTAGCGGGCTGTGACATCCACTGGTGGATCCAGGGGCCCTTTTGGTGGAGCTTTTTAAAAATTTATCCCTGATAGACAGGGGGGCAGGTGAAGAAGCAAGTAATAGAATATTTTTTTCTCAACCAGTGTCAACCGTGAGTTTATTTCCATTTAACAAATCGAATTCAAAGAAAAAAAAATGTCGACTTCCAATTAAAGCAACGCTTATTCCATTTCAGCGAACGAGCGAAAAATTCTGCCTACCACCGCTTGTTAATCAAATGGTGTTTATTTCATATTCGCGAGCGAGCCTGTCACGGTTGGATTGATGACCTTACTCATATTAGAGCTTTTATAGAGTCTGGAGATTAAAGTCTAGGCGAACACTTTCGTTAATGTTTCGTATGCAAAATATTTGGTCTCATCTTTTTGTTAGGGAAATGAACTACGCCCTGATATATCTGACTGCGTTCGTGTACTGTACTAATTCGGGCATTACGTTCTGTTGATTTTGAAGGGAGCAGACATGTTTTATCCCGTTTTGTTTTCGCCTTAAAGGCAAGGCCAATTTCATCTTATTTTTCCATTTTAGCAGACTTAAATGGAAATTGTTTGTTCTGCTACATCGACATGTCAGTCATGTTTATGCTGCTATATCAGAAAAGGAGTTTTGATGTTTTTTTTTTTGTTTTCTTAACCCACATATGTGGTAAGTTGAAATCACTTCCTACTGGGTATTTGTGAATCTATAAAATGATGAAGAAAGTTTACTTGAAGTATTTTGAATGGAGAATCAAATTATAGGTATTTTGAAAGCTTACTTGATATCTCTTCCTGAAATTACTACCCTTTTATAGGTTTATTTTACGAAAACAAACCTGTTGCATATTTTACAAATGTGACGTTTCTATTGACTAGGGATGGGTACGGTCAATTTGTAATGACGTACAATATTGAAATACTCTCGATTTATTACAAAGCACTTTGCATGAATTTATCCCATTGAACGTGGTCACTTGTCGATATTACTTAATTAGGTGTATATTCATGCAAAACAAATTCATAAGCTTATTGCTTAATTGGATCAATATATTAGAGGTGAGATTCCATGTTTATTGTTTGTTGTAGGGTTTTTAGTTTCGAACTTCGTGTAAGAAGAAACGAGACGTATTTGTAGAGCTGAGGGTTCTTGCATGAACAGAACGACGTACGGGACAGGAGCTTCGGCGAGCGAATCGTCTCCATAGTGACGTCACTGACATGAGTCATCGGTGTTGCCGGGAGAACTCAAACTTGGATACATCACTGAGCGACACTCGTCGATTTCTCGAATGGGCCCCAACGATATGATATCAGCTAAGGACTTTTTTTTTAATGAGATTGATCACCATTTTAGTTATTGAAAACCATGCATTTCATTACAGAGATGATATGAAAGTTGTTAAACTTAAAGACCTCAGCCTGACCCAAAACAACCATATATTGACGTAAAGCTTAGTAAACAAAGAATATAATTACCCTGGGTATTCATAAATTTTCGTCTCCGTTTATCCATAAAAAATAAAAAAGATAATTTTTTTTTGGTCCGCCCCCTCCCTATTGCGTAAAAAGAGAGGAAACTGCAGGGGGTCGCTAGACGTGTGACGACATGTCATGTATACAGCTCCGAGTGCGTCTACACGATATGTCGTCATCAAATTTTCACCCCCCGCAAAGTAGCGTTCCTCAGAGACGGGGCCCTCGTCAGAAAAACCACCGGGGCTCAACATTCGGGACGCTGTTACTCATTCCACAGGAAACGGAATCTCATGAAGTTGGTTTCAATTTGTTCAGAAAATATATAGCTCCCCGTGGATGAATAAAGTGTATATTTCAAAATTCGGTCAGGCTGAGGTCTTTAAATCTTAATAAAGATTTTCTTTTGCTTTCGTAATCCCATTCCATTTTCTACTTTAGTAATTTCTTGTGTGAACAGTACTTAGGCAATTATTTTTTTTTCTCTAGAGTATTCTTGTTCTTTCCTTTTGCACTGGGCTTGTGACAGAGCCCCTTTTTAATGTTCTATATTAATAATAATCATATTTAAGGGAATGCTAATTTTTGACTGTGCGAGCGATCGAAGAGGGGAGCGGAAAAAAAGTAATACTTCTTGTATTTCGGTAGCATAAACGGAATCTTCTTGGCAAGGGGAGGGGCGGGCACAATCGTATTTAAGGGAATGCTAACATTTATCAGGCGAGCCAAAAAAAAGAACTCCTCTTTTTCATAATAATTGGTGGCATAAATGGCATAAAACGGGCACACTCGTTTAATTTATTTCACTTTAAATTGATGTACCGACAAAACCAAACAATGTTCTTGTGGTCACAAGGGAATATTTATTTTGTTTTGTTTTTTGTTTTTAACGGAGGTTTTTAAAGTTCTGATGACATAAAATGCCTAATGACCGATTCTAGGAACTACCCCTGGAAAACTACCCCGGACAACTGCCCCCACCACCAGGACAATCCCCCCTCTACAGGACAACTACCCCCAGGACAGCTACCCCCAATGACAACTACCCCGGAAAGTTACCCCTCCAGGAATAATTACCCCCATAAAATAACGATTACCCCGATACCCCCCCCCCCGGACAACTACCCCCTGGTCTTTTAACCCAGAGTCCAGGGGTAGTTGCCCGGGGCCAATTGTCCGGGGGGTAGATGTCCTGGGGGTAGATGTCCTGGGGGTAGTTTTCCAGTGGGTAGATGTCCGGGTTTAGTTTTCCAGGGGGTAGTTGTCCTAGAATCGGTCATTGGAAAAATCCCTTTTCCTCCTACCTAAAGCCCCGGTCACACAGCGCTTTACGGCTCAATTGCGGCCAAAACACGTCAAAAAGTGGTCTCCCGTGAAGCAGACGATGTTGTTCGCGTTGATGTCGAGTTTAAGACGTGCTACGGTCGATTTATAGACGTGGCAGGACGCGGGGAAAAATCGGAACGGCGTCGGACGCGGCAAAAAGTTTTGAACTGCTCAAAATTTTAGCCCGCGGACAACCACGGGCGGCACACGTGGTAAAGACGTGCAACACACGTGCAACACACGTGCAACACACGTGAAACACACGTGATAATCCGTGTTCCGGCAGTGATTAAAACTTGGGGAGACGCGGTAAGACGCGAAAGGTTAGCGGTCCGTCACTGGCAGAGCACGGTCATCGGACGGGTGTTACGCGTTGGTATCACGGGAAATAGCGTGCGTTTAGCGGCTTATCACTGACAAATGGATTTTTCCGCGTACTTTTTTTAGCCATACACGTGGCTGGACGTGGTTAGCCGTGCTTAGACAGTGCTACTGAATAATTCATCCAAATCGGATTAACTGTGTTGAATGAAGTCTACTGTTCCATCTTGTACCAAAGATTACGTAATATTGTTAAACATGTTACAATGGCTGACCAATGAACCACATGTTGTCAGATTTGCTCTATTTGTGTTTGAACATCTTGTTATACATTTCTGTACTTCACGTGGAATTTTGAAAAAGCTACGTGCAGTTTGCAGTCATTTTGAGGACTTCGGTATAGCAATTAAACTGTATCTGATTATTTAACTTTTTCGTTAGACATTTGCAAAAACAGCAAATATACGCTTCCGAATTCCAAGTGGACCTCTGCACTTTGTGATAAGCCTGATTTTTAATGTTGTGCTTTAAAAGTTAAAAAGGGACACATATCTTTTATTTGAACCTCAAAGAAGAACTTAAAATGACGAGGGATATGTTTAAGACAAGAAATAATTCTTGGAATAAAAATATTCCAAACTTTTTTCCAACCCTGTATATTTATTTAGCTCTACAATTATGTATTGAGCACTGTTTAGTAGCGAAAGTCGACCAATCCTGTCTTATATAATATAATGTGAAAGAAATTGCGAGAATAACGTTGCGTAGCTCAATCAAAGTTCCCCAGAGCTGTCCTCCCTTTTTTGAAATTTTTTGCAAAGGCTGAAAAAATGTCTCCGCCGGGAATCGACGATGGAATGACATGCAAGTTAACCATGCCCTTTCCTTAAGGGAGAATAGTGTGTATATATATGTTTAGTACATTTTGATATTTCTTGAAAATAGATGTGTTTGTGTTTTAATTTGACATGTATTGTAAAGACACCCCCCCCCCCCCCAACTTAAATCTGTGCCGCATTCAAGATTCAAGGTTCTTGATTTCACTCAATATAAAACAAGATATAAAAGTGCATAATTGCACAATTATGGTCATACATATAAAAATTCATTTAAAATATGAAAACATAAAAGTGTTCATTAAGAATAAACAATTAAAGGGAAAACAAGGGACATAAATGAGTGGGGATCGAGATAAGAAATCTTTAACGATCTTGGCTATTCGACCCCATAGTTATAATAATTGTACCGGTATTTTATGCATTTACAACACTAAGAACGAAAGAGGGCGTGGGTGGCCGAGAAAGGGAATACAAAGAAGAGAGGGAAAGAAAGGATAAAACAGAATGAAAATGAAAGAGAAAGTTTAGAAAATTATGACAAAAGGACTATAAAGCGTTTATAGTGTTTTCTTTGATTGTTTCTTTCAATTTAATCATTAATTACTGACAGATAACAGCAAACTAATAAATCATTATTTGCAGTTCGTTGCAGAAGTAAGAATATGAGTATTCACGATGCTAAAGATGAGATAGCGTGCATGGGATGTTTGCAGAGTGCTTGTTTGTGCCAATACGAGAATGATAAAATGAGCAATTGATAACATTGGAACTTCATAAACAACTTTGATAAAGTTCAGTGTGTGATGTTTGATTGTTTTCTTAGTTCCCGTCACAGACTGCCGATAGAAAATAAATAATAGATGATTATTTGAACTTCAGTGCCAAATTATGAGTATGCAAGATGATAAATAGGAGAAATAGCGTGCAAGTGATGTTTGCGAAGTGGGTGTTTGTGTCATTACCAGAATGATAAAATGAACAAATAATGTTTCCACGATGATCTTTGACTGTTTGTCAAAACAGGTACCTAGATTTCTTGTATCTTTCATTTCAAGTTGGTATTTCTCAACTCAAAAGTAAACTCACTATGTAGGTATCGTTTTGACGTTGGTTCAATTTCCACTCCATATCTAATTTGCCCACTTAAAAAAAGAAAGAAAGAAGAATTTATCAACATAAAGCACTTTAAACTGAAAAATATCCCCCTTTTTTTGGGGGGGGGGGGGGAGATGGAGGTTAAGATGTTTTAAAAGAACCGTCTCCACAAGACTAGATTATTTTGTCCAATTCGATAGCAAAACATGTTTAAATCATAAGTACCTAGGCAGATCATTCAAAAAGGAGGAGATCTGATCATCTTTGTTGTATAGATTTATACATACACAGCGGCCAAATTTGATAATTATGGTGTTATTATGGATGGACTTAATAAATGATACACTAACAAACATGTATAACGAACATAGAGTGGCTATTCGACCCCATAGTTATAATATAGGATTTCTCGTTCAAATTCGTAAGCTGGCCACACGAATTCTGAATTTTATGTGCATTCAAATTCACCGATTCTGCCACCGTAGCTGCGTTTTATCATTCAAATTTGTTTTTTAGCATTCGATTTCATGAAACTGTCATTCAAAAACGTTTTGTTTGCATTCGAATTAAAACGTGTTTCGTCTTTGGAGAATTTTCATTCAAATTAAAGCGAGACGATTCGCGATTACGTAATAACGCCTTCCGTGAATTCAAATTTATTTCTTTGCATACAACTTGGCTCTAGTTGGCCGAGAAAACCTATAATAGTACCGGTATTTCATGCATTTACAACACAAAGGACGAAAGAGGGCGTGGGTGGCCGAGAAAGGGGATACAAAGAAGAGAGGGAAAGAAAGGGTAAAACAGAATGAAAGTGAAAGAGAAAGTTTAGAGAATCGAAAATGGGAAAGTATGATGAGTAGAAGAAGACCTACTTGCATAATAAAAAAGGGGGACAAATTATGTTAGTGTATAATTATAAGTGTTATATCATAAGTATATGATTAGAATTATATTATAGATGTAAGTATTAATACGTTAAAAATGTTTTCCTTTTCGCTCAATCCTGTTTCTCTTCATCTTTATTTTCAGGGATGAAATAGGATTGGTTATAATCAGTTGCAAGCTATAAATACAATATCACAAATTTTCACAGCACAAGAAAAACTTAGACATTTCTTTCCAGTTTGCTTGTGTATTGGCACGACGTACAGTATTTGGTGTTTAAAGATTGTGTGATAATGCTGTACAGTACAAAGACATTTAACGCAGATTTATGCGAATATTCTTATTTTGATTTGTTGATGATCTTGGCAATATTGAAACTAAGTAGAAAAATTTGGTTCATAAAAGTTGGAAAATATTTCCTGTTACCCATATTTTTTCTTCAAAATGTTTGTTTGCCAGAAGTAAAAAAATTTCCACAGATTAAGTATTGCAAAACAAATCTTCTCCTACAATATGTGAAAATCTCGCCTTTCATTTCAATCCCATTCTATTCTGATCAAAGAGCTTGCCAAATAAAAACAAAATTGAATGTTCATAATGGCTGCCGTGACTCGTTGCACGTGGCCATGAAAGTCACCTTAACTACGTTAACGCAGGTCATTAGATGGCAGAATGACATTATAGGGAAAACATAAAATATTAATACAAACTATTGATAAGAAAGAAAATGATCACAATATTTACTTTCTGTATCTATGGAATCTGAACAATAATGCTCATAAAGATAAGCGAGTAAGAACTATCTGTCGCTGTAAAGTACATGTTGATAAAATCACATTTGATCAAAAAAAATATATACAGTGTATGTACATTTTATTATCAGTTTTGCAGAATTATTTGCTCTTCGAATCTTTTAGTAAATAAAACGCCCCTCTTTAAATGACAAGAGTTCATATTCTGCTTTCTGTTATGCCATTATTATTGACTGCAACAATATATTTTATGAATTCCAAACAATGTTCTTACATTAAATAACTATATGTCAAATTTGAACATCTCCAAAATTATTGAACATGTGAGGTGATGTAGAATGTAGCCACGTTTCTGTGATTCCTATGATAGAGAAGGCAAAATTATTAAGAGATTTTAAAAGTATTTCAAAATCGTCAAAGTTCTTACTCGGGCTTCGTGCATTTATATGAAGTAGGCTGAAATATTTATCAATGTAATTTTCATCATTTTCAAGTAAAGAGCAAAATTTAGAGTTAAATTGATCGATCGTAAAATATTCACAAGAATGATTAAAGGACAAGTAACCCCACGTGATATTCTAGATGCACCTATTGTCTGCTACGTCTTTCCATGGAGGCTGCCATTTTGTGCATGACACGGATCATTAGGTACCATATGCATTGATAATAGCCTACCTTTACAACAGATACGTCGCTTTGTTCTGATTGTATTACGATTGTTATTGGCCATGGGCCTAGATAATTGACGACCCATGAGTTCTAATAGCCATCCTGTAAAGCAGATTCCTCGCTTTGTTTTGGTATTGTTACGATTGTCTCCGTCCTTGACGTCAATTCTCCGTCCTTGACGTATATTTTTTATGAAGTATATTTTTTATGAACAAATTAAGACCTTTTAAAAAATATATAAAACTAAACTTACATTTCAGAATATGTGACTTTATCTAATATATATTTGTCCTCTAAAAATCAATTACAAGTTAACGATGAAGGAAATTTTACTTGGGATGAAAAATATGTTCGTGTACACATAAAGTAATGGCAGCCCCCTTATTATTGCTAGCAGACGATAACTTGGCTGGAAAATAGTGATTTATATCTATATCCTGTGTTTTTACATGAAATTGCATGTATCAAATAAGAGGCATATACTACACCATTCAAAATAAGCTAATTCATACGCTGAGGTTAATTTCCCTTTAACTGAATATTGGTCCTCAGATGAGGATTCAGGATTCATCATTTAACAAAACATAGAACACGCGGAAAGTCTTGGAGGCCAAAATACACGGACACGCGTCGTGGTAGAGAATGAGTGCGAATTGCGGTGAGTGGTTGCAGAGTGCATTTTGGTGCAAAGAGAGAGACGGTATTAAGTATCGCTTGACTGGACTGGGATAAAAACATAACTTCGTGAAGAGCACAGGTCATTGCACGTCTCCTCTAAATTCATTCCTAGGATGTTATGGGACATAAACACATCGATCTGTTGGAACCTAATAAACTGTAATGAGGGTAGTTATTTGGACCAGTACATTTTAACAGTCATTTGTGAAGTTATAGAATGATATATATCTTATAAAAACACCAAGAATATTGAGCCTGTGTCAGGACGTCTTACTGATTCTCAATTTGTGCAAAGAAAATACAAGATAGAACCTATCAAGTTACGTAACCATAAAAATGCTCAGTATTATCAGGTAAAATGAGAAAACGACTATGAGAAAACAACTATCCGTAGTATACCAGAGGAGATTTCTATTTTATTTTTTTTTTTTTTTTTTTTTTTTTTTTTTTTTTGCTATACTTGGTCCTTTCAATAATATATACAATGACTGTCAACAACCAACATATGACATAATTTATTTAATATTACGTTACTTTTTATGTGTTTTTTTTTGAGAAAAAAAAGAAACACAAAACAAAAGAAGCTCTTATATAGGTATAAAAAAAAATAGTTGTTACTTTGTGAATCCACGAGCAACATGAATTTGGATCCTTAACCATAAAAATGCTCAGTATTATAAGGTAAACGTCTTGTTTACCTTCTTTTTCGCAAAAGGGAGAACAATTTTGCTTCAATGTGAAAGAAAAAAAGAAAATTGTCAACAAGAGTATTTTGACATGCATATTAAAAGCTATAAGCTCATACTCGTAAGTTGTAACAATGTCGCATTGCATCCTTGAATGTTTTCATGCCTCTAAGTAATTCATTCGAATGATTTTGACATATTCTATAACAGTTCATGAATACAGATTCTGGAAAAAACACAATGGGCATATTAATCTGTTTTGAAAATAATTTTGAATAATAAAAGTGAAAAAGATAAGAGCATTCCACTGTACCATTAACACATCGATGTAATATTCTCAATAATTTGCTAAAATATCATATCATAACAACGTGAAAAAAGACAACATATTTTAGGACCTGATTTTAATTCAATCCTGACATATCTTCATGTGTATATAACAGTGAATACTGAAGCTCGAGTGTACTCAAATGGTCCATAAAGTCACTTTTGGGTTTTAGATATTTGTTTCGTTCCTTGTGATATCGACATATTCTATAACAGTTCATGAATACAGATTCTGGGAAAAAACACAATGGGCATATTAATCTGTTTTGAAAATAAATTTTTGAATAATAGAAGTGAGGAAGACAAAAGCATTCCACTGTACCATTAACACATCGATGTGGTATTCTCAAAAATTTGGTAAAATTTTTAATTCAATCCTGACATATCTTCATGTGTATATAACAGTGAATACTGAAGCTCGAGTGTACTCAAATGCTCAATATAGTTACTTTGGGGTTTTAAATATTTGTTTCATTCCTTGTGACTATAAGCCTGAAATAACTGTACCGTCCGGTAGGCCTACATGTACTTGAAAATCAATAAATACAAATGACACACCAGAACAAACTGCATTATGCTACCATAATCACCAATATATTACGATTTTTAAATTTTTTTTTAGGCTTTTTTCGTTTTCAGATAGATTTTCTGAAGTAAAATTTGAAAATGGCGGGGGGGGGGGGGCGGGGGGAAGAAGACAGGAACTACGCAACTATAAACGTTCAGTCAGCCGTCTCTATCTCTCACTTTCTCCCTCCTTCACTCGGTCCAACCGCAGATCTCACCTTTATTTCTCATTTTCCAAACCCCGCCCATCGCTCACACTCCCTCCCTCTTTCCATTTTTCCTACACCAGTTAAACACAAGCACATTCACTATGACCCACCGTTTCATTATTATTATCGTCATATATTTTTTTTAAGGTTTTTTGTTATTTTTATATTTCTTAGTCTTTATTATTTCGGTGCAGATATGACCTGTTACAATTTTGTTTGATTTTTTTTTTTTTATAGAAATTACAATTCTTTTATCATGTCTCCCAATTTGGGTGTGGAATCAACATTTTCTGATTGGGTCTTCATATATGTTTGTTCTCATAGTGTTAATTCTGAAAGTTTTTACTTTTGAACTGAAAAAATCTGTCTTTCCGAGATTTGGTATAAATATTACGATTTCATGTAATAAAAGTAAGAAATAGGAAAATGTGGATGTGACATCATTACCCAACTCATTGTATATTCATGAGGATGTGCATACAACTGTTCAAACGAAATAATGCAAAAGTTTAAAATCATTTGACCATCCTCAGTTACTAAATTCTTTATGATACACTTTTTATTTAAAGATCACATTACAAGAAAATCGCAAATATGGCAATTAATGTATCACTAGAAACTGGGAAGCTTACAGATGGCAATCGTATAAGTTTTGTGTCAACTGCTTATCTGATGATTATAAAAACAACATAAATAAAAGCTCTTCTAAGCATCTGGAATATCCGAGGATTCGCCAGAAATATAGCGATGTTTTGATGTCGTCACACTAGGGATCGATCCTGCTTAAGCAGACGACGTCCTATAATGAATGAACGTAATTACAATGCAATTATTTATCAAATTATAAAGAGTTTGGTATATTTAACATGACCTTATTTCACACCATTCTAAAAGGGAAAGTGAAACTGATTCTGATAACTAAAACCGTTTGATTGTAAATACACAGGAGAAGGGTCAATGATCAATGAAATAAACCCCATTTTCAAATTGAAAAGCCCTCCGAATAATAGCATGGATGGTATTCGTTCCCTCTTGAAACGCCGAACATGCCCCGGTGCAAGCAGCTGAAAATACAATGGCGTCTTATTTTGTTTACAAGTGACTGATTCCTTTATTTTTTAAAGCTGCATTTTTCATCAAAATAATACCATACACGAAGTTAAGAGTGAGGCAACAGACTAACATTAAGACTGACGCTAGTCAAGTAAGAGAAATAAGTGAAGAGGAGATGACAAAACAGACACTGAAAAATGTGTAAGATGTTATGGGACATCGTCTGCTTAGACAGGACTGGCCCCTGGTGTGTCGTCACACATCTCAGCAGCGTTCGAGGAGCTCTTCAGCTGCTATATCGGGGGCTGTATTTTACCGTTTTATAATTGATAATAATCATTACTTCAAATGTTTCCAAGCGTTGAATTTGGATAACCTTGTTTAATTTATGTCATATATGCAATAAAAAGTATTAAGCCAATATTTACTTTGATGGAATTTTCTTGTAATGTGATCTTTAATTTGGATGTATAGCAGTTGACTATATCCAGTGCCTTTTTCTCCCTTTTCATACCAAGTCGCTCTTGACCGAATTGTATGCCTTCATTAAAATAATTATAACTAGCTGCTAATTAACTCTTCCTTTTTAATGCTTCTAATTTTGCCCCTATTACTCCTTCAGTAAAACTAATGTCAGAGTTTTGACTTCCTTTTAGAGAAGTTCTCTTTTTTGTTAAGAAAATTGACATTTCACTGACTATGAAAAACACCGAGGCTACTCGCGTAAAGATATCAATAATTCAAAAGAGATATACCCGAAACGAGATTGACAGGGGGGTTCCTTGAAATAATTAATTTTCCACCGGGTTTTTTTGTTGTTGTTTGTTATTTTCTAATAATAATTCCAATGACAAAATAATGTGTTGAATCTACTTATTTTATTTCTTCAACTATTTGCATTATTTTTTAAAAGTAATATTAACTTCCAGATGTTTAAGTAAAATTTACTTGTTTTCCGCAACTCAATTACATTAAATTACATCAACTTAATTCAATTGAGTAAATTGAATTATTCATTGTAATTTATACATAAGAGTAAGAGCTGAGGGGGGGGGGGGGGCTGCAGCCCCACCCCTAGCATACGTCAAGCACTAATATTCGAGCAAAATTCACATGATATTCGGGCAAGCTCCGCTCATCTTTTTTTTTCTCATCTCACTTGCCAAAAATCACGAGGACCCAAATGTAATGAAATGACTGCACGAATATCAAAATGCCCGGCATGCAATTGCTTTCCCACATTTATGCATAAAAGTTATTTCACAGATGGTGAAAGGTCGGCCAATCCCACGTATTCACGGAAATAATTGCCCGAAACTGCTTTATAGATCACTGCCAAAATTTATAGCAATGATCGCCTGAATATTTACGAGTCGGGCAATCGTGAGAACTGATTCCTGTCCAAATTCATGGAAACTGCCCGGGTATTTACAATTCGGGCAATCACGGGAAGTTACAGCTTCCCAAATATATGGACACATTTGTCCGATCCCGCGGGAACTAAGCGACATTCAAACTCATGGAAATGGTCGCCAGAATATGAGAGCCGGGCAATCACTAATCACTGTCGATATTTTAGGGAAATGATTGTCTAAAGAGAAAAAAAAGTTGGGAAATAAAATCTGCCTGAATTCATGGAAATAATTTCCTCAACCAAAAGTCGGGCATCACAAAAACCATGTCTATGACTAGCTGCCCAAAAATTGTAGCAATGATTGCCCGATATATAAACCTCAGACAATCACGAGAACTTATACAGACTCTCAAATTTATAGAATCATTGCCTGAATATTGAACTAACTCGCTGCCCAGACGTATTGAAAATGCCCAAATATCGAAAGATATGTCAATCACATAAAACATTATTGCCCGAACAAGCAATTGAAAACTGAAAAGTCGGGCACCAAGACCTAATCGCAGCCAAGACTTATGTGAAATATTGCCCGAACGAGGACAAGTTGGACAATCCAGAGAACTAAACACTGCCTCAATTCGTGCAAATTATTGCCCAATCTCCACCAGACTGACTGTATTGCGCTCATCTGAAAATGAAAAAAAAAATAGTTCGGCACAGACAAAACCTAAGTCGAGGGGTTTTTTATGGTGCTAATCGCTAAACTTTATGCTAAATAATTGTTTATATGTGACCGTGTATTTTGGCCTCCAAGACTTCCCGCGTGTTCTATGTTTTGTTAAATGATGAATCCTGAATCCTCATCTGAGGACCAATATTCAGTTAATCATTCTTGTGAATATTTTACGATCGATCAATTTAACTCTAAATTTTGCTCTTTACTTGAAAATGATGAAAATTCCATTGATAAATATTTCAGCCTACTTCATATAAATGCACGAAGCCTGAGTAAGAACTTTGACAATTTTGAAATACTTTTAAAATCTCTTAATAATTTTGCCTTCTCTATCATAGGAATCACAGAAACTTGGCTACATTCTACATCACCTCACATGTTCAATAATTATGATCTGAAAGAATTTCTGGTAACTTTTGCAGACAAAATCGTTCACTTCCAGTCAGACATGTATGCGTCAAAATAAAGCTCAGACCGCACCAGGAAGCCTCAGGAACCCCAAAGCTTCCAGGGCCCTTAACTCTTTATGTGCCACACACATAACCCCTCTGTGCCACATTATTTTAGGGTCGCACTTGGTAGAGGGGTTCCTAACGGAATGTGCTAATTCAAAGGGCTATAACCTTTTACTGGGTGATCATAATAAAAAGTGTTGTGTAGCGTTGTTGTAGAAAATAAAATGGGCTTTCTATTCATACCATATTTGTTTGATTTCCCTTATGACCTTTTTCAATAAACTTACGTACATTTTGTCAGAGTATTTTTCTTTTCAACAGTGTTTTATAAGTCTGATACCTCTTATTTATATATAGTGTTTCATATTTAGACTTGATTTGCTGGAAAGGTGAACTCCTAAGCTTTATTTTCATACCCAGATCAAGTATACAGGAAGCAGAAAAGGTTGATATTTTTAGAAGAGAAAAAGAGCTTTCAATAGGGAGAGACCTCTGAGTGTTTGGCTAAGCCACGCTTGACAATAGCGGTAATCTCCCCATTGACTCGCGGGGAGCAGACGGTCCATGAATGGTCTGTTCTATGGAGAGACCTTTTTCAAGTACATGCAGTATCTTTTGTTGTTACTCATTGATCTTCTTCACTGATTAGGGTACAGTGAATAGATCGTTACATGTATCACCACTACTAAAGCTGATGAGTAGGCAAGTGGGCATGCATGTCGGAATCCTCGGAATCAGAGTCCCTCCTCCACTCTTCCATCGTAACCAGCTCGCGAGCCTCCTCCAGACTGAAAACACGTTGCCGTTTCCGCTGAGGAGCCATCGTATTAGGTGAAAAAACTGAGATAGTAAAACGCAAAATACTCCGATATTCCTTATGAGACCATATGACGATACGAAGATGATAAGAACGCTAGCGGTGTATAGAACACAAACAATGCATACCGCAAATCAATGCCGCCCGTTACGAGCATTTATATGGCTGTGTGTTGGACTTGTGTATTATTGTGCAAATCGGCGAACGAAGCACGGTTACGGGCGTGCAGATCGGCGAACGAAGCAAACAAAGAGTTAAGAGGGCCCACACTGTAAGGGACTTTGCGCTTCGTGCACATTATCACCGGTGCTACACGTGATATTCAGGCAAAAGCCTTCAGCCTCCTTAAAAATTGAGCCCATACGCCCATGAATTATGTATATATATATATATATATAAAGAAAGTGACCTATCCCTGTGGCAGACCCAGATGCAACACCTGCAAAGTCACCACTGCCACTACCACCATTAGGGGTCCCAAGTCTCAATGGGCCATCCATGGAAAGTTCTCCTGCACAACGGATGATTGCATTTATGCTATCCATTGCACCCAGTGTCTTCAGCTCTATACATAGGAGAAACTAAGCGCCGACTAGCTGATCGTGTGACAGAGCATTTGAGGTCCATACGACTCAACACGCCTGGATTACCTGTGGCTGCTCACTTTAACTCACACAACCATGACATCCAGAACTTTGAAGTGTGCATAGTACGCAGTTCTTTCAGCTCCGACCAGCTACGCAAGCAGGAAGAGGAACGTATGATTTTTCGCCTTGGCTGCCTCCAACCAAGAGGAATTAATGTTTCTTTCCGCTCATTTCCCATCACGTAATTTTCTTTCTTTATCTTTTTCTTTTTCTTGTCCCTTTCTCTTTTCTCTTTCCCTCTCTTTCCTCTCTCTCTTAGCTCTTCTTCTTTCTCTTGATGTATTGTTACGTCACTTCTGGCGCGTTCTTACTTCTTGTTTCTACGCGACCATTTTGCGCGTCTTTTACATCTTGTTTCTACGCGACCATTTTGCGCGTCTTTTATTTGCCCTTATTTTTGCTTGACGCTTAATAAATTTGTCATTCCTTGACAAAGGGCTATGCCCGAAATATCGGATAATTGACATCTCTACGGTTTTTTGATTTATATTTGTCTTTTCTATATATATATATATATATATATATATATATAAGTGTAAGGAAATAACATATACAACAGCTTTGGCAAATCTCGTGGGAATAAATACAATGTGAAAGAAATGCGAGAATAACGTTGCGTAGCTCAATCAAAGTTCCCCAGAGCTGTCCTCCCTTTTTGAAATTTTTGCAAAGGCTGAAAAAATGTCTCCGCCGGGAATCGAACCCGGGTCGTTGGCTTAGAACGCCAATGCCTTAACCACTAGACCACGGAGACGGGTTAGTGGTTTCGGCGACACCAGATTCAATTGACCGACAGATTTGACAAATCTTCGACCTTATTAATTAATTCCTTTGTCGGGGGCAGGTGAGTTTTGAACAAAGACAAGCCGCGTGCCTCAGCTGGATCCAAGCGAATGCTTTGAGATACATGTATACATTAGAATAATTATTAACAAGTGTAAGGAAATAACATATACAACAGCTTTGGCAAATCTCGTGGGAATAAATACAATGTGAAAGAAATGCGAGAATAACGTTGCGTAGCTCAATCAAAGTTCCCCAGAGCTGTCCTCCCTTTTTGAAATTTTTGCAAAGGCTGAAAAAATGTCTCCGCCGGGAATCGAACCCGGGTCGTTGGCTTAGAACGCCAATGCCTTAACCACTAGACTCCTAATGGGTACATTAGGAGGACAGTTTTTGTCTCATTTCTATAGACAACTGTCGACCTAATGACACCAACTGTCTACCTAATGTAGGGGTCGCTACACTGTTAGAACGTTGATTAAAATTTTTAATCATGTTGGTTAAAATTTTAATCAACCGAGGGTTACCAGGTGAACCACACATTTGTAGGTTAAAACTTTAATCAACGGCCTGTTGATTAAAGTTTAACCTGTGGTCGATTAAAAGTTTTAATCATTTGTTGGTTAATTGTATTTTGCTCAACGTTGGTTAAATTGGTGTTGATTAAACTAAAACATATTGTTGGTTAAATGTTTAACCATTTGTTGGTTAGTTTTATTTTGTTGGTTAAATGTTTAACCATTTGTTGGTTAATCATATTTTGCTCAACATTGGTTAAAATGGTGTTGATTAAACTTAAACAAATTGTTGGTTAAATGTTTAACCATTTGTTGGTTAGATTTATTTGATGAGAAACTCCCCGGAGAAACTCTTTTCATATCTGTAATTGTTGTCTAGCTAGCCTTATAACGAAATAGATCTACTCAGTGATCTACTTTCAGCGGTTTGGTAAGTTCGACCTTCTCAGACCTGGACTAGACTTGACTAAGGCAGGCCCACCGGTAGACTACGCCTACGCCTACATTGGTGCTTATATCTTTTTCTCAAAAAACTGTTCTAGTTTCAGTGTTTGTCATATTGCCCTGTCCGCGAAATATGGACATGCGCGAAGTTGAACACACCGCCATACCGCCGGCGTCGCCTCCTCGCTACCATAGGCGCAGTCAGTAAATCTACCGGTGGGCCTGGCTTAGCCAGGTCTAGTCCAGATCGAGCAGGTCGAACTTGCTCCCAAGCCGTTTAAATTAGAAAGAAAGAGCACACTGTAGATCTATTTCTTCCCAAGATTAAGCTGGACAACAATCACATATATGAATAATAGTTTCTCACCTTCAAACACGCCGACAAACTCTTTGAAAGTCCCCACTCATTCAGCGACTTGAATGACAATGCCTTCCATTTTTATCGCAAACAATTTCTGTGATAGATTTGAGCGCAGCGAATTTGTTCCAAATCCATATGCGCATGCGCTGTTCGGTCACGCGATTGGTATTTTAATCAACTTTGATCAAACTTTTAACCAACAAAAAGATAAAGTGTCTTGACAGTTAGCACTATCAGTTTGGCGGGAAAGCAGAGAACACTGTTTTTAATCAATGTTGGTTACAAAGTAACCAACAAGAATAAAAACAATAATTTTAATCAACCAAACTTTTAACCCACGCAAGATTAAAAGTCATTTTTAACCAACATTCATTTTATAACCAATGTTGAGCGATTTTTAATCAACATTTTTTTAATCCGTAGTTTTTTAATACATGTTTTAACAGTGTATTATGACGGAATAAACCGCATTGTTAGGTGTCGACCTAATGTACCCTTTAGTAAAATATATGTGTGTGTATATATATATATATATATATATATATATATATATATAAATATCAAAATAATGGATGACTGAAATGCATTGATTGCCAATTACAGAAATTTTATTCTCCACATTTTCGGGGGTCCTCCCCCTTCGTCAGGGAAAACGTGAAGTGATTTCGACTGATAACAAACAACAATAAAATAAAAGCAAACGCAGTCTAAGCGTATATAATTTTAACCCCAGCAACACTAGCGCATAATGCATTTGCAATATACGCTTAGACTGCGTTTGCTTTTATTTTATTATTGTTTGTTATCAGTCGAAATCACTTCACGTTTTCCCTGACGAAGGGGAGGACCCCCGAAAATTTGGAGAATAAAATTTCTGTAATTGGCAATTAATGCATTTCAGTCATCCTTTATTTTGATATCATCATAGCCTATGCCAATACGTGTAACATTATGAATTTATATATATATATATATATAAGGGATCTTTTTTTATTCAATTAGGACCACTATATATTCGTCAGATTTTCACTGACACCACTTCAACTAAGATATGCTTAAGCACTATACCTGTCATGCCTGTCCTTATTGATGTACGCTACTGACATTTATATTTATAATTGATTGGTGCATCTTAAGTTGGAAAATTTCCTGCAACGTCAGTTACGCTTAATTTCGAATTTTCAAATGAGTGACTGTTCAATATTGCTCTTTTTTTGCTAAAATAAATTATACTACACACCTCATGAAAAAAAAAAATCTTGAAGCAGGGGCGGATCCAGGATTTTGTAAAAGAGGGGGCACAAAAATGAAAGTTTGTGAAAAGGTAGACCCTTACTTTTTTGGGTCTCGCCAGCTTCTCGAAAAGTCGCTCAGTGGGGGGGGGGGGGTAGGGAAGAAAAAAAAAAATTTCGCCAAACCTTCAAAATTCGCTTAGTAAGGGGTTATGGGGTCCAGTTTCCCTCCATAATTCCCTGACAAGCAAAAAAAAAAAAAAAAAAAAGGTCTTCACTCTAAAAGGGGGGGGGGGGGGCGGGGCACAATCGCGAAAATGGCCGATCGTCTATGGTAAAAATTCATACTTCTTTTCCAAAAGGGGGGGGGGCACGGGGGCAAGTGCCGGCTGTGGCCCCCCCCCCCCCCCCTGGATCCGCCAATGATTCAAGCACAAAGAAATAACTGTTGTTTTAAAACATATTCACTGTACTTGCTCTTATTGAATATTCATGTATTATGTAAATCAGACGTTATTTGAAAAATGTTAGTGCATTCAATATAACTTTATAAGAAATTTGTATTTCTTAATTTGAAATAAAAATTATTAATTGAAATGAGTTCGAATTACTTCAATTTTCTTATACGTACAAATATCAATTAAATTCCAATACACTGAAGTTTTGAGTTAGTGAGAATTAATTTGAATGTGTGAGGGAAAATACCACGGGCGTAGACACGCATAATTATCAATTGTTTTTTTTTAAGTAAAAACTACAAAAGAAAATCAAGAAAATGTTACAAATGAGCGTGATATTTCTTACAGTCTAGTTGTGAAGCTTCATTACTCTATTTTAAAATAAGAGAGTTAATCTTCAGTTTTATTTGCCGGTGGGTAATCAATATCTCATGGAATATGTAAAACTATGTACATTTAGAATTATTGATCTTGCACTTGTTAATTTATCGTACAAATGCGATAATTATCGTACACCAGACAACGCTGTTAACGCTTTAAACGTATAGCCAAGGCAACTATTTACGCTCAAAAATATCGATCACCATCGCGCTGAAAGAACAGGAAGTGTATTGACAAGTTCTAGAGCTTAACCCAAGATCTATAGATATTGAATGGACTGTCGGCTGATTTGAAGACAATCATGAAGCGAACCAACATTGTCGGCATATTATTTTGAACTCGAGGATAGTAGCTCGGGGATTCTTGGAGTGAAAGAAAACAATAGGTGGATTTCTGCCCACTTGGTACGCACTTGTTACGATCTGCAGTGCAAAAACACATGTGTATTCGAATATAGTCAATGTTAACATTTGCATCCATTGAACTACTCTAGTCTTCGGTGTCACATATTTAAATGATTATTGTTGTCTATAAATCAGTATTATCAAAGAGTTTAAATACGAAGAGTGCTCAGTGCCGAAATAAAGCACGCGTATATTGTGGTACATGTCGATCGGCCCAGAGGGAAAGGTTATAGTCTTAATAATAATAATAATAATAGTGGCCACTTATATAGCGCTCATATCCGTCACGCAGTGACGCTCATGGCGCTTAGACATTATTATTACCCTGGTTATAGCCGAGCTGCCAAAGTAACTAGCGCTCAAGCATATCAGGTACCCATTTACACCTGGGTGGAAGATGTTTGTATTTTTTTATTTCCTTTATTTCTTTCTTCTTTTTCTGGACAGTGCTTTTGCCTTTTGGTAAAGCCGTAACTAAAGGGCATAATCTTGATATTGTCCCTTCAAATACAAACTTATGTCCCAAAACAGATAGGAATCAACTCTAACTGCACCAGGGAGGAGAGGGAGAGAGTTGGGAGGGGGCCTCGGACTAGATGTTTGTATTTTTCTTAAAGTTATTTGCTATGAAATTTCTATTAATATTTATGTGATGATGGGGGGGGGGGGGTCCAGACATGTTCCCTGATATTAAGCTCTATATGAGCAAACACTGCGATATCTGACGGGAATGTCGAGAAAAGTTATTTAAAAATAATAATGTGCTATCTTTATTTTTCTATTAAATCAGAATATTTCATTTGATATGATTTATGGAAATTATAGGACTATAAACCTGCAATGTAATTTTATTAGCCTTATTCTTTTAAACTTCAAGACAGAAAAGGCTTTAATAAAATGAGATTGCGTGCGAACAATTCCTTACATAAACATAAAGATTACATTAAGAGTGGCGTATCCAAGATTATATATCCAGGAATGTACGTGCCCCTATGTGCCAGCCAAAACCAAATCTGACATCTTAGTTACACATCGAATGAAAGGAAATGTGTACCCCCCCCCCCCCCCTGCACAGAAACAATCTGAAAACTGTGATAATTATTTGTCCTTGCTTGTCCTAAAATTCAAAATAGAATGCATCTGATGATTTTTTTGTTCGTCAGGCGTGAGCCTCCCCCCTCTCCCTGCATTCCTGGATACGCCACCAATATAACCAACTTACGGTAAGTTATTTGTAATATTCTGCTGTAGAAATGTGAGACGACAGGCGAAGAAAACAGTATAGGGGCTTGCTCCGAAGCCATCACCAACGCAATAGGGCCTTTACCGATTGTACGAAAAGGGGGATGGCCTCCGTGTTTTGAATTGAATTAACTAATAACGAACAATATAGGATGATATAATTTATTTATTACCAGTCCTATTCTGTCTTTGTAGGAATATCTCATTACTTTTGCCCCAGCTCTCTTTGTCTCTCTCTCCTCCCCCTCTCATTTTTCTCATACTCTCTTTTCTCTCTTACAACCGATCTGTAAAAAATGACTCCAATAGAATTGAGGAAAAAATAATGATCTCTTATTTTTTTTATTTGTGTTTTTATTAGGAAATCAACAGAAATCACAACAATTACAAATGATTTATATGATTAAAAACAAAATCACTGAGTCAAAAAAAACAACAACAACAAAAACAAACAGTAAAAATAAAGCAATTGGAACAAAATTTAAAAAATAAATAAATAAAAATGATCTCTTATTGCTCCCCCCCCCCCCAATCTTTCAATTTAATGGGATCGACCACCAACACTATGCAATCATATTCTTCACATCCATGACAGAATAGCAGGTGCGGATCAAGAGGGGGCGAATCGGCCGCGGCCCCCTTCTTGAAACCCAAGTTGGCATATACGGGCTCTTGCCTAAATTGTGAAAAAACCCGGATCGAGCACCAAATTTAGTTTGGAAGCCCAAGAGGCTAACAATGTCGTTCTATTAACCCTCCAAGAAAAACTTGTAAAAAGGCCCACCCCGGAATTATGGAGGAAAACTGGACTCATAAAATCTGATACCCTACACCCCTGCACTGAGCGACTTTCTGAGGGCTGGCGAGAAGAAAAAATACAAATCTCCTTTGACAGCCCTGCATCAATTTTGTGCCCCCCTACCCTTTTACTACATCCCGCATTCGCCCTTGTCATAGAATGTCAGTGTCAGACTCATATCCATAACATGGTTCAGAAGCCCCCCCCCCCCCCCACACACACACACACACACACACACACACTACATTGTCGGTCCCTCGGGCTGTCGGTACCAAAGACAAGGAAACAACGAACAGCAAGCAAAAAACCTTGATGAGCCAAGTTTTGGCAAACTGACATATCATCGGCACTGCCACCGGCAACGCCACCACCTCGATCGGGATAGCAGAGGGGTAGACCAAGCCTAGATAGTGCTAGACACCTATCATGTCCATGCACCTATTCCGCTCAGCTATTCCATGCTGCTTGCATGAACATCAGCCATTAGGCTAGGCGTAATGCGGTGATAGAACATTGATTATACGAATTTATGAATTTAACACATTGAATTTTGCCTCTGGTACATTAGAAATATAATAGTGAACTGGAATTTTATAGTTAGATTTTCTTCTAACCGGCTAGGCTGGGTTTGCTTTCGGGCGGACGTACGTCTGCTACATGGTCGTCTGCTAGTGCACGATCTCATTGGATGTCGTCGACTCACGTGATCGGTACACGCCCACATTAGGTCATCGATAACAAATATTGGAATGCACGTGTAGTATGGCAATTATACTCTTCCAGAGCTTTAAATTTCATGTAAATCACATTTTTCATAATTTCAAATAAATACTAGGGGAATTAAAATCATTTCAAAACCCCTGTTTTCATGTGTTAACCAATGGGAGCTGGAAGGCCAAAAGCATGCATATTCCCGGGGATTTATGGGGGGTTTATTGGACTCATCGAGCCTCAATTATACCCTTTCAGAGCTTTAAATTTCATGTAAATCACATTTTCATAATTTCAAATAAATACTAGGGGAATTAAAATCATTTCAAAACCCCTGTTTTCATGTGTTAACCTATGGGAGCTGGAAGGCCAAAAGCATGCATATTCCCAGGGATTTATGGGGGGTTTACTGGACTCATCAAGCCTTCATTATACCTTATCAGAGCTTTAAATTTCATGTAAATCACATTTTTTACATTTTCAAAGAAAAACAAAGGGAATTATAATCACCCTAAAATTCCTTGTTTTCGCGTGTTAACCTATGGCAGGCGAGATGTTTTTGGTCAAAAGCATGCATATTCCCGGGGATTTATGGGGGGTTTACTGGACTCATCAAGCCTTAATTATACCTTTTCAGAGCTTTAAATTTCATGTAAATCACGTTTTTTATATTTTCCAGTCAATATTATGGGAATTATAATCATACTAAAATTCCTTGTTTTCGCGTGTAAACCTATGGCAGGGGAGAGTTTTTTGGGTAAAAAGCATGCATATTCCCGGAGATTTATGCGGGGTCTATTCAACTAGTTGAGTCTTAATTATACATTTTCAGAGCTTTAAATTTTATTCAAGGCACATTTTTCAAAATTTTGATTTAATTCTGCGGGAATTATAATCATTCAAAAATTCCCGTTTTTGCGTGTTAACCTATGGGAGATGGAAGGCCCAAAGCATGCATATTCCCGGGGATTTATGGGGGGTCCCTTGCACCTTTTGAGCCTTCATTAAGCCTTTTCAGAGTCTCAAATTACATGTAAGCCACATTTGCACTAAATTCAAGGTAATACTAGAGGAACTATAATCATTTTTAAAATCCATGTTTTCACGTGTTAACCCTATGGCAGATGACTCTGTCAAAAAGCAGGCATGATCCAAGGGATTCATAGCGGCATTTATTGACAAAAAGGGTTCAAGAAATGTATTTTTAACTATCCATCCTTTTTCTCGTGCAAAAATCAGACTTCAAAAAGATAGAGTAAGATATGAAATATCAAGAAAAAGTGAGACATCTTTTCACGTGTTATACCTAATAATAGAGAACGTATTTTTCCGAGTCTGTTTTTAACACAGCAAATTATGCCTCCAAAATGTACTACGGAAGTAGGTCAGAGTAATCTGTCTTGATACTATTTAAAGTCTTTGGTATTATCATCATCATCATCACCATAAATATATTGCATTTCTCCATATCCCTTTCCCTCTCTGTTTATCTCTCGGGGGGGGGGGGGGGGGAGGGGGTTGACTTTGTGTATATAAACATGACTTTTGTGTGCCAGCAGTCGGTCGACGTTGGTCACGAATGGGTGGAGCGGGGGGTGGGGGGGGGGATCCGATGAAATAGTGAATATTTAGGTGTATTTAGATGCAAATTATAGAGGAAGTGGTCGAAAATATTAGGATTTCAGCGGGAAATCCACCAAACCACCGAGGAAAGAAAGAAATGGAAAGGAAGAGATTGAAAGGAAAGGAAGAGGAAATGGAAAGGAAGGACAAGAAAAGAAGAGAAAGAAAAAAGGGAGGAAAGGAGAAAAGAGAAAAATAAAATGTAAAAGAATATGAAAAGCGATAGAGAAAGAAAAAAAAGAGAGAATGTGAACAGGGACAGAAAAAGAAACGGGCAAGAAGAAAGATGGAACTTCAGCGAAGAACAGAAAGAAGGTCGTGAACCTAAAGTCATTAAATGCTAAGATGCTTGCCCCCAACTGTAGCGAGTATCAAAACCCATGCAGTTTCTGCTCAAATCATTAACAAGTAGCTCACACGGTACGCTCGCTCACCTAACTAGAATTGACTTTAGCGTTTTAAACGTGATTGTGCCCCCCCCCCCCCCCCGTACACTGCAGCAATAAACCAAGGTTACAAAAAGAGAGGTGAATTATTTTTCTTACTCGCAGAGATTTTTTTAAATTTTATCTCAACATTATAATTATTAAACACCCGCCCCAACCTGTAGCAATTATCAGAACATATATGCAGTACTGCATGCTGAAAACAATTTACAAACATCTGGGTTTTTTAAGCTAGCTAGCTCACTAGGCTCTCTTTCCTAATAGAATAAGGTAAACAAAACAAAACAAAAATATGTCGCTATGATTATTAACAGAGAAGTCGCTCGCACGCTCTCTTTTTTTAAAATGAAATTGGCGCTAATCCCTAGTTGGGGGGGGGGGGGCGTGGATACATTCCTCTCACTTTTATCGAGGAAATGGCGTGTATAAATATTTTTTTAAGGAAAAATATCCTGCGATTATTTAATCATTAGGAGTAATGCTCTATTATAATATCATGAATGACGGTCATTTACATATACATGTATAGTGCAACTTGTTTTTGAAATGCTTTTTTTATAAACAAAAAGTGGCCTTTTCTCACCTGCTTGCAATATAATAGCAATGTAATATAACATGTGTGGGGTGTGCACAGGTGAGCAAGGATGTGAGCCAGGAGCGGCGATTTTAGGTTACGAGTGGGGGACGGTGCACCAAAGTTCACCACCCTGAATCTGTTTCGACAGGTAAAAGTGGGATAATTTATATTGAGTGAGCGAAGCGAGAGAGCTGAAAATTTTTTGCGAAACAATAATAGAAAAAGGGTAATTTTTGCCATCAAAATTGACTATTGTCCTATGAATTTAAAATGAAATAGCTAAGTGATTGTCCTAAAATTGGTATTTTGAATTAAAATAGAAAAAAAAATATAGGCTAGGGCCTACATTAAGCTTTCAAATTTGAGGGGGGACTGTCCCCCAGAAAAAATCGAGGGGGGAACGTGTCCCCCCTCCCCCCGCTGAACTAAAATCAGCTAGCGGAAGAGAAGAGCTTCAGCACTCTTTGCCCAAATAAATTTGGAACGCGTGCCTGCTTAATGCTAGCCTTTACCAACGGCGAGTGAGCGCGATAATATTACCGTGGCTGCAAGGGAGACTAGCTGCAATGTGGGCAGCGTGCTGCTCACCGCCTTTATCCACCCGTAACGCGGGTTGTTGTTTTTTTTATCTTGATCATTGAAATCTGCCTCGTTTTCTGACGCAGAATTTTCATACATATTAAATTCCCTCTAGAGAAAGTAACCAATCACGAACACCGAGGTAAACTCATCATGCAAATTTTTTTGTCACGTGATTGATCGTGACGTTTCACCCTGCTTTATCCAAAATGGCGAGCTGCAATGTGGCGATCCAAAATGGCGAGCTCCACCAGCTTCGACGATCTTCTTCACGATAGTTTGAAATTCAAGGAATTACAGGAGACTGCGATAAGAAATGTTCTTAATAATAATAATAATACATTGCATTTATAATGCGCTTAATACAAATGTTTCTAAGCGCCGAAGTATTATTACCCCGGCTGTAGCTAGGCTACCGAATTCGGTGCTCACAGCTTTTCAAGGAATAAATTCCTACCGGGTACCCATTTACTACACCTGGGTAGAGAGTGGCAAATGTAGATTAATGTCTTGCCAAACCGCAAACCATGAGATCCACAGTCCGGTGACGTATCCACTAGACCACGACACCTCTACTATTTACGAAGCGATTCCTTTGTGTTGCGATTTCTTGCGGGGAAGGATTTATTCATAGCGCTACCCACTGGTTTTGGCAAAAGTGCCATTTACGAAGCGATTCCTTTGTGTTGCGATTTCCTTCGTGAACGGCAGTACTTTGATGGTCCGGCCTTAGCCACCGGGTACGGAGGACGATGAATACATGAATATTGATTGCGTTACGGGTGGATAAAGGCGGTGAGCAGCAAGCTGCCCACATTGCAGCTAATCTCCCTTGCAGCCACAGTAATATTATCGCGCTCCCTAATATTATTGCGCTCACTCGCCGTTGGTAAAGGCTAGCTTAATGCGGGAATCCGTCGCTCAGCTTTTCAAAAGAAGGATTAGGATTAGCACGGCTTTCCCCCAAGTTAGGCCGATAGCGTGAAGTGCGCGAGCTTCGGGCCACTTGAATAGATCCAAGCTACCTAAGTAAAATGTTATACTCTTTCAAATACGTTGGTCCGCGGCATATAGGCCTACAAGTCCACCCACCCCCATCTCTTTCTATCTCTCTCTCTCTTTCCTTCTCTCTCTCTCTTTATCTGTCTTTATTTCTCTCCGTCAACCATTTTTTGTCATTCTCACCCCATTTCTCACTCCATTCCTCTCCCCCACTCTTGCTTTATATGTCTCCCTCTTAAAGGCCAAGTCCACCCTAATATCAAGTTGATTTGAATAAATAGAGTAAAATTAAACAAGTGAACCGATGATGTCACACACTCACTTTTCCTTATGTATTTTATTATATGAAATTTCAAATATTTCAATTTTTATAGATGTGATAATAAAGAATCCCTTCCTTGTATGAAAATAAGTTACAATAATGATGATTTTACATGTTCCATTATGGAGTCAAACCATGTTTTACATTATTGAAGCAAAAAAATGAAATATATGATATTTCATATAAATAAAATACATAAGGAAAAGTGAGTGCATGACATCATCTGTTCATTCATTTGCATACCGCCCATGTTATGCATATCACTGTTTCATGAAATAATGCAAAACTTGAAAATGCCGTAACTTTCTTATTTTACATCCAATTTTAGTGAAATTTTCACTGTTACGCTTGTTTAATTTTACTCTATTTATTCTAATTAACTTGATATTATGGTGGACTTGGCCTTTAACCCCCCCCCCCCCCCCCCCCCCCCCCCCCGCCCGATCTTATATCACGAATATTTCTCTCTCTCTCTCTTTCAGCAACTGTATTTACACAGAAATATGAATGATTGGCTGTAGTAATGATAGAGCTCTGGTGATATCAATAAATCAATAACAAATTAACTATATATTTTCACGTTTGACTACATTGGAATTGTTATTGATTATGATATCTACATTCGAAATTTTGAACGATGTATACTTTGCAGTTTTAATGTTTATGGCAGATTTTTGCAGTATTATGGAATGAATGAATTCATTCATTCATTCATTCATATGGATTACAAGTAAATAGATGTAATCTTACATTTGCGGCTAATCAAATCATTAATGGATACGGGTGATAATTATACTGCGGATTTTTTTTTTTCTTTTTTAAATGTAGTTAATTGCAGATTACTGTGAGCTTTCGCCAAGTATATAAATCACATCTGCGGATATGTACTGAACTCTTATTCATTTTTTTTTTGTTCAGGCATTATTTTTTCTCTTATAAGGTTATATAATGTGTCTTTTCAAATAAATGACAATACTTAATCATTCAAACACCATTTCTTCTGTTACAAACAGGTTCGATGTTTGATGATTAATAAAAATATGTTAAATTCCATACATTGTCTTTTGTTTTGTTGTTGCTTTTGTGTATGTGTTTGTATTATTGAGCAGTAACTCAGACCTGAATCGAAATATGTTCATCCGTTTCGATCAAATACAATGAATATGGTGTATAACACAGATAAATTAATTTGTATTTACCAAAAAATAAAACGAAAATCGTATGATATTACTATGCGTTATCAATACTCATTATATAGACCTTAGGCTTATATCATAATAGTTTCCTGATGGGGAGCAAAAGAAAATGTTCCAGTAAATACTTTGTTCTTACAGTTGTCATAACATGAACTAACATAACATGATTTTAAAACTTAGCTGCCATTTACAGAGAAACACATTGAGGACACTCCTATGCATTTCATACTGTTTTTGAAAGATTAAATTCTTATGTGTGCGCGCTTGCTTGCAATAACCCTAATAATTCACATTTCACACTATTCGCCCTCGGGGTGTGTATATGCGTGCGATATTAATATATGCGTGGGTGTGTGTGTGTGTTGATTTGCAATATATATATATATATATATATATATTTGACTAACGGGTACATTAAGTCGACACCTAACAATGCAGTTTATTCCGTCATAATAGCGACCCCTACATTAGGTCGACAGTTGGTACATTAGGTCGACAGTTGAACAAAGAAAAAGAATGAGTGAACTTTATTTTAATTCTATATATATATATATATATATATATATATATATATATACACATTTGTATATCTATATGTGTGACCAGGCACCACAAAACCACCACAAAGTCGCCAGATATAAATTTTTTAGTTAACTTCAGATTCTGAAAGAGCAGATTCTCAGCTTTAAAATGATATATAACTCATTAGCATTGGATGTTCCTAACTCACTGTACAAAGAGAATAATGCACAGTCCCTCATAATGTTACTTCTGAGAAATAAGGGTTTAAAGTTTGCAGTCTATTGAAGCACTCTGACTTGCAAGGTGTTGTGCTAAGGTGACAAAAGGAGGATTAGAACTCAATGAAAATTTCTATGAAGGGATTATCAGATTGTCCTAAAACTTGGCATACTAATTAGTCATATCCTGTTCATCATAGTGCACAAGTATCAATGCAAGAACTTACTCCGTTTAAAATTTATGGGAGATCAAAATGAGACAAGTATTCAGGGTCGTAAAAAAGAATACAACAAAATCCAGAGAAGACACATATAAGTCTAATAAAAAACTGTCAAAAATACCACTTTTAGATTGTTTGGTGCCTCCAAATTTTTAGATTACTTAGAAAAAAGTATACTCTTTCAGGAAATACCCAAAACTAAAATTTGACCATGCCAACCACAAACACATTGATTGAGCTCTAACTGAAAATCACACAGTGGGACTTTTTGGTGGATTTGTGGTGCCTGGTCAAATAATATGTATTTATATTTTTATCGCTTTATATATTTTTCTTTTAAATATGTATGATTATTTTGTTAACATACAGCTAGTGTGCGAGCTGGCGCGCACGTCGTTATGAAGAGTTTTCTTAACAGTCCAGTCAGTGGACTAGCTTAGTTGCTGTATCAAGTACAATCAGAATATGGGGCTAAACGAATGACCTTGGATGCAAACTTGTAGATGTACCACATTTATTTGAATTACACCTTCAAGATGCTATCGTATCGTGACAAAGTTAACATAATGAAAAACGTACGAAAAGTCCTCCACGGTGAAAACTATTATCTAACAGAGGACATGTCAAAGCATGATCTTGAGGCAAAAAAGAAACACACAAAGGAAGTACTTGCCTGGCGCGCGTCTTTTCAGAAACCGGAAACACGTAGTTCGTGACCGAAGTATAAAGTCGTTTCAAAACAGCTTTGCGTTTATCTCGCTTTTTGGAACCTGTTTCTGGCTGAAACCTGTTTCGGAAAGCACAAATTTGCAACTTTCAAAAAGGCTTTCCGAACCCCATAATCAAAACAGCTTTGCGTTTATCATCTCTAAAAAAGAAACTGAAAGCCCTTTGGAAAACCTGTTTCTTCCGAAAGAAAGAGTTGATAAACGCACCCATAGATTCAAATGCATTCAGTATAATCCTTACTATAATTTGGCTAATGTGTGTCTATTTGAACAATAGAGAGAACAAAGGGAAAGACACGCAGGTATACCAGTGTGAGTATGTGCGCGCGCGTGTGTGTGTAGGAGACTGGATGACACAGTGTCCAGTGATAAGTCTTAGCTCAAGTGTGCATACGTCTTAAATTAATCATTATTTTAATCGCTCGTAGTCTGACATTGAATGGCATACGGCTTTACATGACGTGTAAATATGTGCAATTGTTTTGGAGTACAGAAGGCTAGTTTGTCGGAAGCAATAACCTGGAAATAGTACCACCGCCTTCCTGAAAGGTCTATGGATTCGTTCTTGTGAAGTATGTGCTTATTCTTCATGTGATTAGTGTACTGCACTATTTCGACATAGTTTTCCTCATGTGTTACCCATGCTACATATAACGATCCGTCATGTGAAACACCTGGATAACCCAAGTACCTTTTCCGTGACATTTCTGATATTTGTTTACCATTAATATCCATTATTCTGATATTCGGCCCGTTCATGACAACAAGTTCTAAATTTTGCATCACTAAGATTTGTTGAGGATTAGAGTCTTCACAATGTATTTCTCGAATGGCCCTTCCACCTAACTTTGTGTACACATATACCTTCTGAATATCCCTATAGCTTACATATACATCATCATTCCTGTCCACAGCTAGGTCACCATATCCCCCTGCTTCGTATCCTATTGTTTCAAATGAAACGTAGGACTGTTCGAAAGATGGTAGGTAAACAGAAATGCAATTTTCTATATTGCGTAATATGAGATTTCCATCATTGCTAAATGCCATTGCCATAACACATGTGTCTGTCAAGACGTCAATATGTTTCACTGGTCCGTTGTCACTGACAATTTCGATTCCTCCTTTAAAGTATCCAATAAATGTTCTGCCCTCCCGGTCTACAGCTGTGCAAGTCATGCTTTGCTCAGGATGTTTCAACAGTAATGAGTTCTGCACCCACTGGTAGTGCCTGAGCTCTCCAGTAAGGTTTTTGTCATGTTCAGTATTACTTTCAAACCCCAACATGTCTAAATCCTGAACAATATTGTTAAATTCGTTTGCGATTTCCCTGCTTTGCTTCTTGATATCATCTATTGACTTTTCTAATTCTTTAAATAATGACGAATTATTTGATGGTTCGTTTTTAAGTGGTAATTCTAAGATTTCATCAATTTTTGAATTAGCGTGGTTTAGCTCAGAATTGCACTTGTTGATAGTTGCGAGCAAGTCATCAGACATGTTTTCAAGTGTTTTCTTCTTATCTAAACATGGCTTGATGAGTGTACTTGTGTCCTCTTCGAGTCTTACCGTTGATTTTTTACATTCGTCATTGATTTGCGAAATAACCGTGTCAACGTGAGCGATTGTTTTCTGTTTTTGATATTGGCTTACCTGGGCCTGTGTTGACATCTCTCTCTTTATTGCCCGTATTTTTTCTTCTAGAGTAGTTGCCGTCGCATGTAATCCAATGACATACCGACTTATGCTTTGAACTTCGTGATGTCGGTTTGCATGAGTTGGTAAACATTTTTTACAAACAAAGCGGTTGCAAATAACACACATGTCACTACAAATTTCATTATCATGTGTAACACAGTAGTTATTTTCCCATGTTGAACTAGGCACTTTTCTGGTCCGTCGCGTAGTTACCAAGTGATTAGTATTTTCATCTTTTGATCTATGTTTTACCTTACATTCAGAACACATAGAGGTATTGCAATCGTAGCAATAGAACAGGCTACTTGGTTTTACAATGATGTGACAAACATCACACTTTCCATCTAGACTTGTTGCTTCGTTTAGAACTGATTTGAAAGCAAGATTGGTAGGTAACTTTGAAACATTACCGTCAATAATCTTAGTTTTAGCTCGACAAAGCGCACATGATATGGATTCGTCTTGGCATTCAATTTTAGACAAACATGGAAGGCAGAAGCTATGTCCGCACGACAGAGATTTGGGCTCCCTCATTAATTTGAAGCAAATTGCACACTGAAGGCTTGGTATCTGGTAGATGAGAGCACTGGGTGTTGATTTAGGATGGCCTATGCACATAAGAGAAACATGAGAAGGGAAGTTGTCAATATTAGGCCTCTTTGTTGCAGTGTTCTATTTCTTGCTTGAAAGCAAAAATATTTGATCTTACAAGGATGTAAAATGCAAGGATGTGTTGCCACTGTTGATCGTTTGTAATAGCTCAAAGGCTATAATTCGCCTCAAACTGAGGTTTTTACATTGTAGGGTTGAAGGATGTCAAATTTATTTGAAGCAAGTTTTTTAAGCCATTTCTAAGAATAATTTTCTTACAACAGTTCTCTATGTATTTCATTGGATAGTCATTTTTCGAAAGTTCAAAGCCATTGAATATGTGTGTATCAGTAGTGAATGTATGGAAAAACAATACCATTGTGTACCGCAATTGCCATTTCTGCCAACCCTTTGCTGACCAGTTTCATTAATGATTCCTGACTGTGGATTGAAAAGAAGTTCTGGAATTTGAGCTGCAATGCACAATCCAATTACTGATAGCCACACATTTTGTGGCCTTATTTTTTTTCAAAAGGTAAAAAATTAATGTAATTAAATATTTTATGAAAGTATTTTAAAATATCATAAAACTTGCCTTCAATGAATCTGACATTCTTCAACTTTACAATGCAAAAAGATCAATCTGATACGAGTTATAAGATATTAACGATCAACAGTTTATTGATATAAGGAGGTACTAGGTGTTAAAAATTGAAATTTTTTAACACCTATATATCATAGTATCTGTAGAGCAATATTTTTTGTTATTCGTCGTTTGATCAGTCTCTCTCTCTCTCTCCCATTTAGTTGTTGTTTTTTGCCCCCCCCCCCTTTCCATCTCTCTCTCTCTCTCTGTGGCATGTTTTGATATAAGGATGTGTAATATAAAGACGTGATCATGTGTAATAAAATACAGTAATTTCACCTTAACAATTAATCTATTTTCGTTGACGGCCCATTTAACACTGGGAATGTGATTATTGACATACATTTCATAATACAAAAATTAAAAAATGAAAATTAGTGTGCATAAAGTTAACAAGCAACATATTGAAATCAAAATAATTATAGAGATTAGGTGATTTTTAACTGAAAGCAAAAGAATACCAATTAAAAAAGCATAACATACATGGAAATTTACTAATTAATTAGACAAATTGTAATAAGTTGGTAATAATGTCCTGTGCTTACTTATATCCGGTCGTCTTGGGTCCATTTCGATGATAATCTTTGATCCTGCAGAATTCAAAACTTGACCAGATCGTTGTAAATGTTCCAGTTATTTCTTCCTATAAGCAATCATGAAAGTGAGCGGACATTTATTTTCACCCTTTCTACTCAGTCTGTCATAACAAGTGTTTATTGGTGTGTCTAAAGATAGAACCCTTTCCCCCGTTTGATTTATTGAAAGTGCAACGGTAAAATATTTACAGAGTAAAGGCACCTTTTCACAGATTTTGTTTTATGTGATTAAAACTTTGCCTGTCTTTGTGCCAAAACGAAATAGATATCTCTAGACATTCTATTTTTCAATTTTTCGAGGGTTGGAAAAATCGTGCCTTAAAACATGCTTTCGGATCTCCCCCTCCCCCTCCCCCCTTAGATATTACAACGACAATATGCATGGAATAATTACAATGATCGTTTCTCTCGTTATGTTTTTGCTATCCCTTTGATATTCTCTTTCTTTTTTTTAAAAGAACAATTATTGTTTTATATACAAAACAGCTGTCAGTCCAATATGTTTTAGTATTATGATTAATATACGATGACGCAGACGTATACATAGTTTTCATTTTGTTTCATAAACAGGGATTTTAAATGCTAATTATGTCCCATAGGTTTCGTCTCCTGGCATGTATAGGGGAAGGTGTACATTGTAATATTACGTTTTTAACATATGACCCCTAATTAGTCCCATGTTGAATTTCCTTTTAAGAGCACAGTAAAATACATATGAATGTAATAAACTGATGCAAGCTTCGATTTGTCTTATTTAGTTATCTATTTCCCATCTTTATTTAGGTTGGTCCATTCAGTAAAAACAAAATGGTCTATCACAGAGCCCTCCATACATCATTATAATGAAAGAAACAAAACATAATTACAATTAAAACTTTACAAAAACATAAAAATAACAATATATATATGTACAAACTATTAAGAGGCTCATGTGTAATATACATTTTTAAAAGTAGAGTCAACGATCAGGATATCTTAGCTTTCATTAAACTGATATGAAACAGGCCTTTAATTATCATTGTAATCAAAACTACATATAAAAGTGAGATTACGTCCACACACTGTATTACAAGATGTAAAAATTAAGATTCCATATTATTAACATTTGAATAAATATTTATGATGAAAAACAAAAATTATGTACCAGGTATTTTGCAAGATATTAGAAATTGAGATAAAATTTTGCAAGATATTAATCAAACTTAAGATTTAGATTAGAAGGATACCAATCAGACTTATATTGATAATTAAAACGTAAGGCAATGGTAGAAGACTTTATATCAGACAATCAAATCAAAAATCATATTCGCCTAAGCACTCCAAACTGTTTCAGTTTCCTGAATTCCAACAACACTCATAATCATTTCCATTAACATGTAAATACCAATAGGTATGCAGAAAAGGGATATGTAACATGACAAACGATCTGTCAGAATGCAACTAAACAAATGTGTGAGAGAGTTACTAATAAGTCAACAAGAAAGCTTACCATTTTTTCTTTAAAATTAATTTTGATTAAAAAATATCAAAATCTAACACAAATTTAGCCTACCTACCTCAGTCAAAACGTAGACACATCGCTGCAATAATTTGGCTCTCAGGATGTGTAATCAATCATGCCTTGCACTAGTTGTCAACTGATATGGTAGTGGGGTCCAAATATATGACTGTGAGGAGTGTACACACAAGCACCGCAGCTGGGCGCATCCGTAATGCGTGTGCGGGCGCGCGCGCACACACACACACACACACACACACGTCTTGAACATTTATCATAGAGCAGTATGCTGTATGTATACATGTAAAATGATGCCGCACCGGTGTTTACACACGGTTAGATATCAGGTATTTATTCATAACCCTCTTAGATAGTGACTAAGTTTGATACTGAACAATGACATCACTTTGGAGTGAATTCACACCACTGGTATGATATTTTCTTACAATAAAAAGTTTAAGAGAGTTATTAATAAACAATATAATCAAGCAAAAAGAGCAATGTACAGTTGATTATAAAATCAAGGCAACTGAGGTTGCCTTGTCGTGCCAATTCTTCTGTACGGAAGTGAAATTTGGGGACATGGAAATATTTCTCAGATAGAACTGTTGCAAGCCCAGTTCTGTAAACAGGTTTTACGACTACGGAAGAACACACTCAATGGCATGGCTGTTGGAGAACTTGGAAGGATGGAAATGTCTCTAAATATTAAGGAACGAATGCTGAAGTTTTGGTTCCGAACTGTTAATAAAGAGGCTAAATTAGCAATACAGTTTGTAATATTTTGAAACTTTTACATGACAAAGCTATTTATTCTTCCCCATGGTTATTATATATTGAACCTAGTCTCCATGATATTGGTATGTCTAATATATTTTATGACAACAGAAATTTTTCTTATTCATGGTTTAGTTCAGCGATTAGATTGAGATTAAGAGACATTTATTCGCAAAATTGGAGAAGTGATATCCATGAAAGTACATATTGCACTAATTATAGAATTTTTAAGAACAATATTGGTCTTGAAAACTACCTTATCAAATTACCTTTTTCAAATAGAGTTCATTTGTCGAAATTTCGTTGCTCGAATCATACACTTCCTGTTGAAACTGGTAGATATGTTAATATTGCAAGAAAAGACAGAATTTGTACGTTGTTCAGGCAAAATAAGATTGGGGATGAATTTCATTATATTTTGGAATGCTCGGCAACAGATGCTATGAGAAAGAGATTTGTAAAAACCGAAACAGACCAAGTTCATTGAAAATGGAGCAATTGTTTAATTCTAAATAATTATATGAAGGTTTTAACTAATCTAGCGAAATTCTGTCAGGGGATAATGTCCCTCCATGCTTAAATATTGTACAATATATAATATTCAAATAATTATGTACATACAATATAATTTTTTTTATATACTGTTAGGTGCACCTACTATATTTGGGTTGTTTTGTTGTAGTTTAGCTTTGTTCCATTGCTTCTTACACTTTTATTTAATTAATTTTATACATGTACATTGTTTGTAACAGTTATAGCCAGGCAATATTCCAGTTTCCATTACACCCACGTTACGGAATAAGTGTCTGTGCAAATCAGTGCATAATATGGTACTTTTGTTGTAGTTGTGGGGGGTTTTTTTAAGCAGACATACTGTAAATATTGTATATATTTGTATATAGTTGTTCATGTGTATACAAACTGATTGTGAATTATTGTTTCTCCAATACCCTGGAAGGGGTGACATGGGAAATAAAATCATTGCCATTGTCATTGGTAAAATTTGGCGTGCTAATAGTTTTGTATAAGGTATTTTTAAATGTCCACAAATGTATCATAATTGAATTGCGAGTATAATGAGGATTGTAAAGTCCGCCGCACACTGCACGAACCGACTGCAATCCGATTGCTCTGCGACTGTGAGCCCAATCAAATCGCAGTCGCATGGCATCGCAGACTGTACGATTCCACTAAATCCCCTATATTCAGTGATCAGGGCCCATGTGCATAAAAGGCTACTAGGCCTAGTTGGCAACTAAAATGGACTTAAGTTGCTTACTAAGCCTAGATGATTACTAATTGTGATGCATAAAACCCAACTAGATATAGTAACATTCTAAAATTCTGGCAAAAGTTAGAGTTGATCTGGGGTACCTCTAAGTCACTAGATGACAACTAATCAGTCTGCCTTTGGACACCGTCCTGACAACATGGCTCGTAGAATCATGGATCTAGTTGAACTGCGTCGTCAAATAAGAAAAGAACGCGTCTTCCGAGACAGGAGAAATCCATTAGACTTCTTTGATGATGATAAGGTGTATGAGCGGTATAGATTTACCCGTGAAGGCATAATGCACATTACTGACATAGTGGCACCAGACATTGAACATGACACTGTCAGAAACCATGCGCTGTTACCATATCAGCAAGTGCTAATTGCGCTGCAGTATTACGCAACTGGAACATTCCATAATGTAGTTGGTGATCCACTGTAGGTATATACACCGAAGTACTGCAAATCGCGCCATCCATCGTGTCACTAATGCATTATGTACGAGACTGGATGATTTTGTCAAGTTCCCTGATGAGAATACTATTGGCGAGATCAAGGATGGCTTCTTTAATATGAGACGCTTTCCAGGGGTCATTGGATGTGTTGATGGTACACACATATGGATTGAGCGACCCCATGAGAACGAGGTAGACTACGTGAACAGGAAAGGCTACTCCTCTATCAACGTTCAAGTAATCTGTAATCATCGAGGACAGTTTACAAACATTGTTGCTAGATGGCCTGGTTCAGCTCACGACAGCAGAATTCTGAGAAGCAGCCAAGTCTGGGACATCATGGAGGGCGAAATGTTTCGTGGATATATCCTTGGTGATAGTGGTTACCCATGCCGCAACTGGTTAATGACACCACTCTTGAATGCCCATACAGCACAAGAACGACGCTACAACTCTGCTCATAAAGGCACTAGAGTATTGGTGGAGCAGACGATTGGAAGATGGAAGCGTCGGTTCCACATTTTGCATCTACAGAGTCGATTGAGAAGTGCTGAATCAACTTGCAAAGTCACAGCAGCAACAGCGGTGTTGCACAACATTGCAGTAGACAGAAATGAACCATTACGACCTGGCATACCTCAGCCTGAAGAGGATGGCTACAATGGTGAACTCAATGGGCCAAGAGCTAGGGCAATGCTCATACGTAATAAGTTTTAATGAAGCACTATGTATATACATCCAAAGATGTGTGCATGGCAGTGACATTTATCATGTTTACCAGAAAGGAACAGTGACTCTTTTGTTAATTTGACTAGATTTGCCAACGTGGCCATGATTTTATTTGTTATCTTATTCATGTGCCATCACAAAATGAACAAAGTACCGGCGTCAAAATACTTAAGGTTTTCAATTGATTTCAGAGATGATTTTCTTAACTCAGAAAAAGGAAGCATTATGTTTGAATAATGTCATGCTTCTGTATATAATGTGTTATTATATCTAACTAAGCAAGTAATTATTTATTTGACGTTTTTGTTCCAAAGGAAATTCAATGTATAATTTGGTTTTTTATGTTAAATTATAATTATATAAGTATTGAAGTATTTTTCACTTGTTTTAATATATCATCAACTTCTTTAAATATTATGAAACAGACCAGCCACATAAAGACACAGTAGACACATGTTCTTGTTGTTAGATTGAAGGTCCAACAGTTTACAAATTAAAATATACTGGATCATTACTGCTGCCACTTGTATTTGCAAGTTGTTGCTGCAATAGCGCAATTTGCAGCTTGAGTTTCTCTTGCTTTAGTAGCAAGTTTTCTTTTTTTAGAAGAGCATTTGACCGTTCAATGTCAATTAGAGCACTGAAGGATTCATGCTGCTTGGCCTTCTTCTCTGCCGGAGTTTTCTTCTGGGCTGGTGTTGAGGTTGGTGGATCACTTTCCTCATCTGAACCTGCCGGGTCATCTTCAAAGACATCGCCTGTAGAACAAAATTTAATAGCCCAAAAGATATGCTATAAATATGTTGTTTAAATTGACAACATTTTAATACCATTGGTATATGCAAAATTAAGTGAAACTTAGGAAGGCAACAATAATAGCTTTTACATCAATTATTTTGTTTACAATAATATAAGTTCATGTAATAAGCACAGACGTGAAGTTCATATTTAGCAATCCAACAGTACAAAGAACAATTAATAAAGAACTTATATCCACTCACCTAATTCTTCATCATGAACACTGGCCACTGGTGCTTCCCCTCGCTTATTTTTAGATGTCGATGCTCCAGATTCAGCCCCTTGCAGGCCTTTGAAACCCGGTGTATCAGCACAAAGATCTAATATTTTCTGTTCAGCGGCAGCGGGACTTGGGTCCTTTGGGGGATTTCCTATGCCAGTAGCTGTCTTTGCTTTCTTCTGAGACATTACACATTCTCTTCCTGCAGTCCTTAATTTGCCAAGCTTGGTTTTCAAATCACTCAAAGACCTCTCCACTGTGAATCTAGCTTGATGTTGGTGTAAAATCTCAGCCCAAGATTCCTTCTTTTTTCTGTTGGTGTTCGCATCTTTATGTTGTGCATCTATGACATGTTTAAACATATTTGTCGGCCAAGAACAGGTTTTTGTCTTGAGTAAAATTAATTTTTCTTGGACGCTTGAGACTCATGGTTGTAGTTGTAACTTTATGTACTAGCTGTAGCAGCCTTGTATAGAGAATTTATGAATTTCTACAAAATGTAAGTACTGGGCAGTAATGCAATGTTACAAAGACCCTTAGAAATGAGTTATGCTCATTTGGAATGTGGTTCGAAGCTCAAACACAATAATCTTGTCTACAAGCCTATTGTATCTGACATAATCACCTCCTCTCCAAGGCCATAGCACCAAAATCATTTACAAACCAAATTGTCGTAGTATGCAACTAGTAAGCAATGTGCCTAGTGAGGTTTTATGCAACACAAATTAGTTGCCAACTCCGTAGGTATAAACTAGGGAATTTATAATCTTACTAAGCACTAGTTGCCAGCTAAACTAGTAGCCTTTTATGCACATGGGCCCTGGGCAGCTAGTTGGCAGCTAGACCGAAATGGTATTGATAAAACCTGTCTAACCTTAGTTGGCTCCTAAATTTCATTGAAAATTTAGAGTTGATGTACAGTACCTATAAATCACTAGTTGGTAACTAAGCGTTATACATCGCCAGAGGAATGACATGGTCAGACATTTCATGGAAGAGAAGAGATTTGCTGGAAAAATGAAGAGGGTATATTTCGGAAGAGATAGGGATCACACATACATAATATGCAGATTTTCTAAAGTGCTGTAGATTTTCCCAAGAAAATGACTTTATCTAACATCAACACGATAAAAACTACTTTCGAAAAATAAACTCAAGGGCAATTTCAAAGGCCTATTGCAGTGCCCATAGAAATCAGGTTCGGATTATGTAATACGCGATTGTAATGTTAGCACATTTCTAAAGGTGACAGACAGGGCTATTGAAATTGTCTTGAATTTATTTTTCGAAAGTAGTTTGTATTGTGCTCATTATATAAATTATGATTTGTGTCAGAAATACCATCACCACAAAGAGAAAATAAATCATCTTGTTTCAGTCATTCTGAAAAATTAATTTTCAAACTTGCCTCCCTCCCCCATAAAGAAAAAAAATAGGTATCACACATTTGTCGGGGACACATATTAGTATTTTGAGGTAGATAGGTAGATATGTCTGAGGAACAATATCCTTAAAACATTGGAACCCTTTTGACAAAAAAGAAGAGGAAAAGAATGTGAAAGAAAGGTATAAATAGGGAAATAGAAGGGGGGAATGTGAAAAATTAAAAGAAATGGACACTAAGGAGAAAGAAAAAAAAGAGAGTAAAAAAAAGAATGATAGAAAATAAGGAAAAATGTGGGGGAAGACTAAGTTTGACTACAGTCTCCTGTATATCATAATTTTGTTCATACAGTAGTTTTATTTGAGATAGGTAGAGACTACAACAGAATTGTGGTTATTTGGTTGAGCAGCAGCTGGGGGAGGCAGATGGTCTTAGGATTGTTCGGTGTTTGATGCTGGGTTTTCGCCCTATATTTGATTATTGAGAAATACTTTTTTGCCACTTGTCTCTGCAACTATCTAATTTTAGTTATGCCTTTTTTATATTTTTTTTTCTTTTTTCACCTTTTTTTTTTTTTAAATATATATATATATTTCTTTTCTTTTTTTCTTTATTTTGCTTCAATCATTTGAATCGTATATGTGTTGTAATTTGACTCGATTTTTGTTTAATAAATACACAAATATAAAAAAAAGTTTGACTACAGCCATGTGAGATTCCTAAATCATTTATTCAAACCAAGTAAAAGGCATCGCTCAGTGGCTGTCAATATTTTGGGAAATAAAACCCGGGCTTTTTGGAAATTGGCCTGGCAGAGTATACAATCTACACATTTCCCCTTTCCACCAAGTCTATTCTACCCAAGGGCACAGCAGTCAATTCTCTAGTTGGCAACTAATTCCTACCCTAGTTTGAAACTAATTGGCAAGATTCTATGTAAGGTTTCATGAATATCAATTTACTTGGCAACTTAGAAGTTGCAAACTAGACATAAAAGACAGTTTTGCACAAAGAATTATGTAAAGTAACCTTACAAAAGCCATGTACTCTCTGTTCATTCCTTCCACCCACGCTGACTCGACCAGAAGCAACTAGGGGGTTTTAGTTGCCAACTAGGGCCTAGTTGGCAACTAGCTTAGTAGGGTTTTATGAATATGGGCCCTGATGATTATGTAGTGCGTACGCATTTCACATGGAGTAACCATGTTTTAGCATGTCATGTCTCATATCAATTAAGAAAGTATCCAATCGGAAATTAACATTGCTTTACAAAACCAATGGGCTGTTTTACAATCAGGAAAGGGTTGCTAGAGAGAGAGAGGGAGAGAGAAAGAGGGGCGGGGTGTAGAGATATCAAGTGGGAATGATAAAGATGGAGTAAAATAAAGAGTCATATGAAGGGAGTGAGAAAGAGTGAGCAAGATATGGAAGAGGTGAAAATAATGGTGAAAATGAAACGAGTGGTGTATCTAAGGGGCAGGGGCATGTGCCCAGGGCAGCACTTGGAGGGGGCGCAAAAAACGCAAAGGAGAGAAAGAAAAATAGGGAGAAATTAAGACAAATCATAATCTTTATGGATAACGCACCCACAAATCCGCAGGGTACATGCACTAGAAATCTAGTGTTTGAAGGTTTGAAATGCGAAAATTTTCCAAAGCTCGGTCGCTTTGCTCCCTCGCATAATTATTTTCTTTCAGGATCTCGTCATTTTGCTCCCCAAGTATATAGTTCTTAAATAGCTTAAAGGGTTCAAAAAGTTTGAAAAAATAAAGATGCAATTGCTTTGCTCACTATATCATGTAAGTTTCATAATTTATGACTCCTGCTAAATATTGCACTCCCAATATATGATAAAGTGTATAAAACAGCATTTGCAAAGGTTCAACTTTTGAAAGATATCTCAGCTTCAGGTCGCCTTGCTGAATTTCTCGACTCTTTCTCAAGCCTTTAGGGCTTTTGTCAGTTCTGCTCCCGATTGTAGAAGTGAGTGAATAGAAAACCGTTTATCAATGTATAAAATGCGAGCTTCTCTTCCGCTCAACTGCGGTTGTCAAATGCAAAATCTCCTGGGTAAAATGCACCAGAAAATGCGGGGGGTTTTTTTAGGGTTAAAAGTTTGAAGATTTGGCGCTCGGTCGCTTTGCTCCCTTGCTTGTACAATAATGTAGATAAGTTTGGGCACTCGGGGGGGGGGGGGCGCCAAATTTTATTGTTTGCCCCGGGCGCCATAATCCCTAGGTACGCCACTGGCTTCGCTCCCTCGCATGTGAAATGTTGCGTCCAAATAATTGAAAAGAAAAAATGTTGCGCTTCGCGCGGGAAGGGGGAAAATTCCCCCTGTTACATACAGTGCAGTATTGCGTCCAAAATAACTGAAAAGCAGCCAGGGCGGTGAACTAACATTTCGCCCCCCAAAAAGATGCTAAAACGCGCGGGAAGGGAGAAACTCCCCCTCCCTGCACCCACCCCTGTTACATACAGATTACGTCCAAATAACTGAAAAGCAGTCAGGCGTCGAACTATAACTTTCCGCCAAAAAAAATTGTTTGCTACGAGCCGTTTATCTTTCTCTCAAATTTGCTAAAAATGTCAGAGCTTTCGCGCTTCGCGCGGGAAGGGGGGGGGGGGGGGGGAACTCCTCCTCCCAGCACCCACCCCTGTTACATACAGTGCAGTATTGCGTCCAACTATCTGAAAAGCAGCAGGGCATCGAACTAACTTTCGGCCTTTAAAAAGGTGTTACGAGCCGTAATTTGCTGTAAAATGTAAGAGCTTTCGCGCTTCGCGCGGGAGGGAGGAAACTCCCTGCTCCCTACACCCACCCCCTTGGGCGCACGCTTTGCGTGCTCATCACCAATTTTGCACTCCTAGCTTGCCCCACAACAGCCCCCCCCCCCCCCCCCTAAAATGAAATCCCAGCTATTTTTATTTATTTATTTATTTATTTATTTATTTCTGATATTTATACAGGTTGGCTCATATCACCAATTTGGTGGTCTTCCATGAGGCCCTGTTTGGTAACAATAAAACAAATAACATCAACAATAATCAATATATATAAATACACAAGCATAAACACGTATAATACACATTAATCGGTATCCTCATTAGTTAAGTAATCATTCAGTAATATTCATTGACTATTTACAAGAATTTTCGAATCGAATTTTAAATTAAAGATTATTTATTAGCATTGTAAACTGCGAAATAATCAAATTAAAATATGGATGATAACCACACATCAAAATGAGGGGAAAATAATTAATTAACAACACATATACCAAAGAACTTGCTATGCATAATATCCCCATATAGTTCACCCTAGGTACGCCACTGGCTTCGCTCCCTCGCATGTGAAATGTTGCGTCCAAATAATTGAAAAGAAAAAATGTTGCGCTTCGCGCGGGAAGGGGGAAAATTCCCCCTGTTACATACAGTGCAGTATTGCGTCCAAAATAACTGAAAAGCAGCCAGGGCGGTGAACTAACATTTCGCCCCCCAAAAAGATGCTAAAACGCGCGGGAAGGGAGAAACTCCCCCTCCCTGCACCCACCCCTGTTACATACAGATTACGTCCAAATAACTGAAAAGCAGTCAGGCGTCGAACTATAACTTTCCGCCAAAAAAAATTGTTTGCTACGAGCCGTTTATCTTTCTCTCAAATTTGCTAAAAATGTCAGAGCTTTCGCGCTTCGCGCGGGAAGGGGGGGGGGGGGGGAACTCCTCCTCCCAGCACCACCCCTGTTACATACAGTGCAGTATTGCGTCCAACTATCTGAAAAGCAGCCAGGGCATCGAACTAACTTTCGGCCTTTAAAAAGGTGTTACGAGCCGTAATTTGCTGTAAAAATGTAAGAGCTTTCGCGCTTCGCGCGGGAGGGAGGAAACTCCCTGCTCCCTACACCCACCCCCTTGGGCGCACGCTTTGCGTGCTCATCACCAATTTTGCACTCCTAGCTTGCCCCACAACAGCCCCCCCCCCCCCCCCTAAAATGAAATCCCAGCTATTTTTATTTATTTATTTATTTATTTATTTATTTCTGATATTTATACAGGTTGGCTCATATCACCAATTTGGTGGTCTTCCATGAGGCCCTGTTTGGTAACAATAAAACAAATAACATCAACAATAATCAATATATATAAATACACAAGCATAAACACGTATAATACACATTAATCGGTATCCTCATTAGTTAAGTAATCATTCAGTAATATTCATTGACTATTTACAAGAATTTTCGAATCGAATTTTAAATTAAAGATTATTTATTAGCATTGTAAACTGCGAAATAATCAAATTAAAATATGGATGATAACCACACATCAAAATGAGGGGAAAATAATTAATTAACAACACATATACCAAAGAACTTGCTATGCATAATATCCCCATATAGTTCACAGCTTACATCTCCTCTGCAGATAACAGAGCTTTTAGAGTGTATTTGAAACTGTTTAAAGTAGGCAACATTTTTATAGAAGTTTCAAGTTGGTTCCATACTGCAATTCCAGATATAAGGGGACTATGTTTGTATGTGTCCGTCTAAATTTAGGTACACGCAATGTATCTCTTACAGCATGTCTTGTGCAGTGATCATGTAGAGAGCTGACATGTTGTAAATCTTGTTTTAAGTATTCTGGTGCCACGCCATGCATTGCTTTATACATCATCACTGCACGTCCAAACTGGAAACGTGTCTGAATAGGCATCCAACCTAACCGACTAAACATATCTTTTGAGGATACATCGAATCCTTCTCCCAACACTATACGGGCAGCCCGTTTTTGAACCTTTTGTAGTTTAATAGTTTGTCTTTGAAATCTTTCGGACCAAACAGAGGAACAATAATCAAAATGAGGAAGGACGATGGAATTATATAGAAGTTTCAGAGACCTGGTTGGAACATAACTTTTTGCTCGCTTAATTACACTAATATTTTTTGAGCAGTCTTAATAACTTTTTCCACATGTTCCGTCCATCGCAACTCCTCATCGATCATGACACCTAGACACTTGGCAACTTTAACTCTTTTCAGACAACTGCCGTTTAGTGTGACAGAAAAATCCTTTACACTATTAAGAATTGATCGTGGTCCAATAAGCATCACATTTGTCTTATCAGCATTAAGAACTAGACGGTTTTTTGTTACCCACGAAAAAACATTTTCTAAACCTTTTGTTAGCTTTCGCTCTACTTCTGCAACACTTCTTCCGTTAACTGTTAGAGTGGTGTCGTCGGCATACATATCAACAATACCTTCATCAATACATTTTGGTAAGCTATTAATGTAGATAGAAAAGAGAAGTGGCCTAAGAATTGAACCTTGTGGGACACCCATCACAATTTTTGAGGAACTTGAAGTGGTCCCTTTAAAAGGTTGGATGCGGTTGGATACTTCTGCCCCCCCCCCCCCCCCACCTATTGAAAAATCCTGGGTACGCCTGTGCCTGTAGACATTGCCTGATGGTTTGCACGGGATTGAACTTCAACAAATCCATCCAAGCAATCGATTTCATGTGAGTATAACGTAAAATTGGAAGTTTAACATACATTTTAAATTAATTTTGTTCATTGTTTTTAGTGACATTGAGGGGTGTCGCAATGAAAGTCTATGTGTCTTTGTCAGACGGCTGCACGGCGTTTGGTCGGGCTACAGCTCCGGTACCAGATTGATAAGCCAAGGAGCTCGTACAGCTAACGTAAACCCATGCTGGGTGTTCGGACAGGTTGGTTTACAGGACAGATCGTTTCCAACTACTAGTAGATCTGATCTGTAATTTTAAACATTTTTGCATTCAGTATTCGGGAAATCGCTTAAAATGTATGTTGGGCATTATCATGAATAAATATTTATCTTGGTTAGTGCTATTCCATGCATATTTTTTTAAAGAAATCCAATGGCAAACTTCAGTTATATGGACCCCCCCCCCCCCCTTCATGCTACTGAATGTAATTTTTTTTAAGTGTTTTTTTAATACTTTCCTGGATATTCAGAAGGGCAGGGAGGTGTGGGCTGTTCACAGGTATATGTTTGCAGTAGATATATCTACAAACTCTTATTTTCAGTCTTTCATTCAGATCCGTATATACTCGCCTAAGAAAACTGTGCGATAGTCTGTTATGGATACATTTGACTAGTCATTCAATTTTACTTGATGATGGAGCACACACAGTGATGCCAGAAACATGTAAATAGATCTACACTCACCTACAGGTAAGTATCCTCTTTCTTCACCCTCCATGTTTACTTGAGTGATGTGCAATTATAGAACAGGAATAAAACAAAGAAATTTTGTATTTGGAGTTGTGACTATTTAACAAGTTATTAGAGTGATAGAGAGTACATGTAAAAAATAAAGAAATGAAGTATAACAAAAATAAAATGAAGCTTGTTTATTGCCGCTCAGGTCTATTCCATTAGAGTTTTTGTCATGCAAGAGCTTGACAAACAGGGGCATCGCTAGAACATTTTGAATGGGGGGGGGGGGGTTGTGACACCCAAATTTGCCAACAAATTTTTAGGATGTGATCATTTTGAGAAAATATACCACGAACACTTTGATGATTTACCGTAATGAAAATTTTTTTTCCCTTTTCAGATGATATGATAAGCTGATATGACTTAGATATTATCAAGCTTCCAGAATGTGAGGCTATAGCCCAATATTAAAAATGTCTTTAGAAAATAAAAAGAGAAAAAAGGAAAGAAGAAAAAAAGAAACCCCCAAACAAAAATCACTGACGTGAAGGGGTGGGGGCATGCCACACTCTTATGACAAGTATTACGTCTCCCCTAATCAATCCCCCGTCCAAGGAGACAAAATTAAATCTGTTCATTGCTTCATCAGTCTTCAATCGATAGCATGATCCTGCTATTCTGAAGATCCAAAAAGGCTTCTCCCCACCTTTCTCTGTCCTTCTCCCACATTAATTTTGTTATGTTGATCATATAAGTATATCATACTCATAGAGTACATGTACTGAACATTTTACTCTTCAAAGCACTTCTATGGTTTCACAGTGCCCCTCATTTGTCCGATTGTAGTATTGGAAATCTGTCTAACCATCCAACCGCATAGGCCTATACCCCGCCCCCGCACTATTCCCAGTACAGTGCATATCTTGACGACTATTAACCGAAATTAGTTTGGAAAATGTGACATGGGCGTAAGGGGATATTTTCGCTACTGGGGGTCCAAACATTGTCATGAATGATTGCATTTCCTCGAGAGCGAGAAATAAATTTATTGGACCTGCGGGCACTCCGCTGCCCGAAAAAAATGAGGCGGTGGCCCTTACCCGAAAATAAAAACAGAGTGGCGGGCGCTGAAACCAGCCCCTGCCTCGTACGGCAATAATTGTGAATGACGACAGGGCTGTATTTCCTCCACTCCGATCTCTCTTCCTCCTTAGGCAACGTCTCTGGTGTAGAAAGCTGATCATATGGATTCGTTGTTTCGTCCATGATGTTACAAAATGTGCGACCTCCCCTCCCCCTTTTAAATGCCTTTTCATTTTGTTTCCTCTTTCTCTTTCTTTATTGTCAGGCAAAAACATTTGTTATTCATGTATGTAGGATTACCATGCCACAATCAAAATTGACAATTGCACTGAATTCGGTCTACGTCGTCGATCGTATGTTTATTGTTGGTAATTCTACTCACACACGATGTCGTGACTACCAGTGACCGGCCGGCCGCCAGGCGCTCAAGCTCTCTCTAGCGCCCGTTACACTCTTAGAACAGGTGGTAAAATAACATGTGGTTAAACAGTTGTGGTAAGAATATGTGTCAAAATGTACACATATCTGTGTAGAAGCATGAAACAAGGGTACACAGCATGCGAGTTAAACGTTTACACCTGCACCGCGGTAAAAAAGAAACCCGATTCTGGTCAAACTTCGTCCACATGTCAAAATGTTACCCCATTTGTGGTAATCATCAACACACTTGGACACGATGACAAAAGAGAGTGGGCAAAATATACAGCTCCTCATTGTACCCTCCACAATTGTTCTGGTAGAAGAACATCCCTTCATTGCTATTATGTAAAATAAGTAGAACCGTGAATATGCATGTGACACCTGTTCTACATTTTTTTTACATAATAGCATTAGCAATGAAGGGATGTTCTTTGTCTACCAGAACCAGTGTGGAAGGTACAATGAGGAGCTGTATATTTTGTCCGCTTCTTTGTTTGCCATGTTCATAGTTCTAGTGTGTGTGTATATAGGCGCGAAACGCGGCCGGGTACGATCACATGCAGTGCAGTGGTGAAGCTACACTACAGTTCATCGTCATCATGGAGTCGTTGCTGAGATCGTGGGGGATGCCAGCCGATGTCATCTCTTCATTTAATTGTAAAACATTCACATTTTCATTATATTAATTTTATTATTGCATCAGAATCTATGTTATAGACCCAGAGCACAAATCAGAGTTGATTGCACGGCGGAGGAGGAGCCGCGGGCGGAACTTCCCGATTTACACGTGTGCACCAATACTTTCATAGCCAGCCAAAAATGCAATGCAGTTAGCTCAATTTTTGTCCAGATTTATTCCTAAGTATCTATAGTGTGACGCCACCATTATAATATAATTATGTCTAAATAATATGTAAATCATAATTTTGTTATGTGAAAATCAACCTTTCAGATCATGTTATATGGTTTGAAAGTCTGTTGTAACATTGCTTTGTAGTTTGTTTTGTTTTCCATTATTGAGATGCAAGTTTTAAGAGGAAATGCGTTTGTCAAAACTATATCAAAATGTTTGAAGTTAGTGTTTTTTCCAACAAATTCACAAAACAAGAAACATACATCCAGGTTTTCGCCCTTTTCTTTTGGAATATTGACCAAATTAAAAAAAAAAAGAAGCTTGTATATTGTTACTTTTATTGTGATTGATCCACATTCCAGCATTTAGAGTATAATTATATGTAAATTATATGTAAATAATTCAACCTTTCTGATCATATTTAAATACTGTAGTTTAAAATCTGTTAACTTTTTTTGGAACTGCAAGTTTAACAAAACATAATTTTCATTGTGCATTTGTCTTGTAGTCTCAACTCATCCTGGTGTAGACATTTAGTGTAAAAAGTGACACATTGGGGTGTGGTAAAAAGTATGGGGTAAATTCTGTACCACTTAAGGGGTAAAATAATAACACAGCTGCGGGGTGAATTGTTACACAGGCTGGTAGTGGTTAAAAGTTGCACAGCAAAAAGGGAACATGGTCGTTTTGGGGTAAGATGTTACCCCACCCTTTGGTGTTAACATTTTACACATTAGATGTGTAAAACATAACACATGTATCAAGCAAAATCTAACCACTCATGGTGTGTAATGGTTTACACCACAGACGACCATGTTCCCTTTTAACACATTTTGGTGTTATTTTTTAACACCAATGGGGTAACTTTTTTAAGAGTGTAGTATTGCCAAGGAGTTATCACTCCTAATTGGTATTGCAAGCTCTGTCAACATTACACCCCACTGCGCAGGGCTAGTTTCTGGTGTGAATTCGGGGCAGGTTTCAAGCCACAACTGCAGGCCAATGTAAGTAGACGTATACGCTGTGCCGAAAGAGGGAGGTATGCCGACCGTTACAAACTGAAGCGTCATGGCGTACACTTAGGCGAGGCATCAAAAATGGCTATAACATGCTCGCTGCAGCCAGCTGCACTTACACTGTTAATCCTTCTGTGTAAATTTTTAAACAACCCGCTGTGATATATATGAACCTATCAACTGTTGTTTAAGAACTTAAACAACCCCGGTTGTGTAAATTTTTAAATAGCGGTTGTTTAAATTTCTTTCACAATTATTGTGTAAAATTCAATTAAAACAACGGTTGTGTAAATATTTTACACATATATTGTTTAAATATACATTTAAACAACCCAGTTGTGTAATGATTTTACACATATATTGTTTAAATGTCAATTTAAACAACCCAGTTGTGTAATGGTTTTACACATATATTGTGTAAATATCAATTTAAACAACCCAGTTGTGTAGGTGTTTTTTCACAAAAGTTGATGAATACTTAAACATTAAATGTTGAAATTATACACAACTAGATGTGTAAGATATTTACACAATATATGTGTAAAACCATTACACAACTGGGTTGGTGTCACAAATACACATACACACATACATACAAACAATATGAAGATTTTGCATGTAATCTCATTTATTTTCCTTCAGAAATTGCTTTTTAACATTTACAAACGTATTTACATGTGTGAAAACAATAGTTGATCCCCTACTGCATAGCACCAAAAACAATAGTTGATCCCATACTGCATGGCACCATTTCATTATTCTCCCAAAATGGCATATAAAGTTCCTGCCATGGAGAAACATGTGAAATGAAGATTTGTATAGTCTTTTGCATTACTTCTTTCCCCTCATGTCTCTTATACCTTTGATACCTTGGAAATTTTTAACTATTGTATGGATTTCTTATTCCTACTAATATGTAGCTGTTTAAGACTATCTTATTACAGACCTCAATAAACACAATACAACATATAGGAGATAGAAAAATGCATAAAAACACCAGTTAAATAAAATCTCGAAATTTCAGGATTCTCAAATTATCATATATGCAAATATATAAGTTAAAATCAAATTACAGGAAATTTATCTTGTACATCACATTAATTATATTTGATCAAAAGATAAAAAAAATCCAGAGCAAATAATTATTACACGTCCAAGTAGATCCTTGTCATTTGATTTGAGAATTGTTGGTCACACGATATGTAATAAGTACTCCATTCAACGAACTGTGCACTGTGGTTTAATTTTTGTGTGCAAGGTGCTTCCATTTGGTACCATACTGTGACAAAGATTTACTTTGAAAAATTAGAAAAAAAAACATTTGTTTTTTACAATGGTACAAATATTTTAATCGGTTGATATATATTTAATGTTCCATTCAAGTCAACTTTACTTTGTGGATTGGAACTTTCAAAATCTGTCACCTCATGAAAATATTTGTACCACTGATTTCATGAACATTCATTATTTGTATACCACTTTAGTCAAATGCTGAAACAACTATATTACAAAGATTTTCAGAAAATTTGCATGAGGTCATTAAATTGATTGTCAGAAAATAAGTAAAAACTAGATGGATATTCAACCAAACGAGGTCCAAATATATGCCTCCGCATAGTGCATGATCTATAAAATTTGACCTTAAATATAGGGGGAAAAAGTTTGTCTTATCATACTCTACCCTCATACAAAGTTTGAAGTTCATATCTCCATTAGTATGCAACATATGGCATAATAAAAAAAACATTTTTTTACAACATAATGAACTACATGACTTTTGACCTTGTGACCCCAAACTATTTGTTCACAATTTTGTATTCACATTACCATCATACCAAGTTATTAGAAGTTCATAAGTCCATTAGTAGGTAAAATATAGCATAAAAACCATATTTTTACAAAATATTGACCTCTGTGACTTTTAACCTCGTGACCCCCAAAATATTTCTACAAATTTGTATTCACATAAACTACCATCATACCAAGTTAGAAGTTGATGTCAAATAGTAAGTAAGATACCGCATAAAAAAACATATTTTCACAAAATGACCTCTGTGACCATTGACATTTGACCCCATGACCCCCAAATCCAATCAAACTATTGTCCACCCAGGACAAGTTTCATGTCAAACCATCATACGGTTTTTGAGATATCAACAAAAACAAAACGGACGGACGGACAGACGACCCAAAAACATAATGCCTCCAGCCACTTCGTTGATGGAGGCATAAACAAAAAGCATGTAAATTGATTATCAGAAAATAAGCATAAAAGTACAAGCATGTACTTCTTCACATATTTACTCTATAACCTTACTAATTTTTTTACGTCAAACAGACCAGCTGCACCAAGATCCTATATCCACCACCACCACAAGCTTGCAAAATAGCCAAAGAACATCAGGGTCAAGGTCTTTACATATTTTGTACCCCCAAAACAATTGAGATTACATACATCACTCAGTATAGCAACATTCAGCTCCATTGTATTAACCCTAAAACATTATGGGGGGGGGGGGGGGGGTCTGATAGGTTGAATCAACCCCCCTCATTTCACGCAATAAATCCATAACGTGATACAGTCAACGGCCACGTCTGAAGGGGGGTTGATTTGATTCCCCCCCCCCCCCCCCCCCACCTCCCCAGGTCATAGAAAGACCAAAAAAGCAACCAAAATGTGCAATAGCATTTCATAAAATTAATCTATAGTATTTCATAAATTTCAACATCAACACCATGTTTAACTTCTAGATACATGTAAATTTAGCACAGGAAGTATATGAAAACACGAATAAATTTCAATTTAGAACTTCAAATGTTGATACAAAAACAACTTGTTATCAATGTTGACACTTGACACATCTGCATTATGTAAACTAGATTTGATTTACGAACTCAACAATGTAAAATGTACAAACACATTCATGTTAAGAACAATTATATGAAGGCCTCATTGAAAAATTGTACAAGTATAAAATGTGATTTCACACTGATCACTACTACGTATGAACATACAATGTAGTTTACACACATTCTTTCAAGTTAAAATTTTCCAATGAACTATTTGTAAGAGAATGTATCCTATAAAGCATCAAATTAAGCCCTTATCATACAGAAAATGATGCAATTTTCTCATTAGCAACACTTTATTTTTCAATGAAACTACACTCGCAAACACGTATCAGTGAAGTAACTTTCAGCTATATACATTTTCTTATTTATACCATGTTAATGGGAGGGTTCCCCGACATCGGTATTGCTCAATACTATGGGCATGGTTGTGAAACAACTTGCCAAGTGTGTAAGCGCACTGCTTGTATTTTCCAATGGAGAGGCACATACCACACGCTTCGTGCGCGCCTTTAAATAGCGTCCTCTTGAATGTCGGGATCCATTCCCTTTAAAGCACAGAGATAGTTTTGGTAAAACATTTTTTAGAATAACAGTTTTTCTGTACTTTCCCAACTATTTCTAAACAACTTGGCTTTAGTTTAACCCTATTCAGCCCGGGGGGGGGGGGGGGGCTGAATCAGTCCCCCCTAGACGTTTCGCACGATAAATCCACAACGCGAAATGCTACCGCCGCGAGACTTCATGACTTTTTTCTTTCATTCATCGCGCAACTTTTGAGACCAAATTCAGCGCGCCCGGGCGTAAGGTCGCGAAGCTTATTTGTTTGTTGTATTTTAAAGAGATGTGTGAATAAACTTTGAACTTAAACTTTGAACTTTGAAGTGCATCAAACTAAAGAAATCTGCCCAAAATCAGAAGGCTTGGAGTTGTTTCAAGTAATTTATAAAGGAAAGAATACATTTTTGCATATATTAGCATAATTTAACTCATAAAATAAACAAAAGAAACAAAGACAAATCTAACAATACAATCTTGTAGAGTACATGTGCCTCTACCAACATGCGCGATCGACGGCCGAGATCTTAGGGGGTGCTGAATCAGCTGAATCAGCCCCCCCCCCCCCCGCCTAGTCAACCTCCAAAATAGCCCGGGCAGAATAGGGTTAAACCTAAGTTAGATCATAAATTCACAACTATCCCTTGTAAAGTATAGCAGATAACATGCATAGCCTTGTTTGGAGGCCCTCCAATTAAAAAATAATTCAATGGTATTCAGAGCAAACTCTTACTACTCGAAGAATTGCATTCATAATCCTGATCAATAATGCAAAGAAAATGTTAAGAAGTTTTTTTTTTCACATTTATCAAACTATCTTTGTGCTTCAAAGGTAAAGTCCAAGGTAAAAATCACCTCGGCCTTTTTTAATTCTTACAGAGTGTGACAAATTTTCATTAGTTAAGGGGAAATTTCTTGAAGTGGCGAAGAATCTTTTGAGATTCACTAACGTTTTATAGATGTATGTTTGCGAAAATTGGGTATATGCCCGTCATTTGAGACATTAAGCGATATGTTAGCAATATTTTACATGTAGTTGACGATTTTTAGCACTTGATCATTTGTTAATGTTAGTGATATCTTCTGTGAAGATTATAGTAGCAACTACTAGTATTTCCAAATTCTTTGCCACTATTTGTAAATATTTGGGACCTTTTGCAAACTCTTGCAAAAGTACTAGGTGAATCTGGTCACATGAAAAACCAAAGAAGGATGGGCAAACTCCAGATTTCTTCTGATCAGTGTCGAAAGAGGTTTCGATATGAAAAAAATGAACATACTTATAAAGGGTTTTTCTTATTTTTGTTATGCAAAATCATTCAAAAAAGTAGCATAATTCCCAGGAGGTGCAGTCAGTATATATTGGTGTACACATGCCCATCAATAAAAAAAGTAAAAAGGGCTACTTTTTCAGCGATGTACGCATAATGTGCATTACATGTTTAAGGGGTCCAAAAACTGAGATTTTCTGCAAAAAGTGGTCCTTTAGAAGGTTCAGAGCAAACAAGTTCAAGGATTAAATTTTGATATTCTGAGTCAACCTGTTTTAGCGGATTGATTTTGCCAAGAAGTCGGTGGCTACATCCTCCTTTAGAGGTGCTTTTTCATCAAGGTTCATTGCGGTTTTAGAGGGTAATTTTCAAACTCAGGGAAGTGCATGGGTACACTAAAATATAGTGACAACAATCAAAGTAAAATGTACCCTAACATGTAGCCCTGCATTTAAATTGTTACGTTGTATTTTGTATTAAAGCCCACAGCACAAAGTGATTTTTTTAAAAGATATTGTAATCATTCTTTGGGATCTGACGAAGGTTGATGTATATTTTCTATTGAAATCAGTGTGAAATTCAAATTTGAAAATTTTGCCCAAAGCTCTGTTAGAGATTTTGGTCCGGACTTGCCATGTAAGATTACTCCTGATTCTCAATGTTCCCGAGCCACGTACGGAAATTAAGGAGACCAACTCCACTCAGGGTACCTGGTGGCATTTGGTAGACCAGGTGCTGAAGCATCTGCCACACAGGAGAGCATTGAGCTTGATAGTCTATGTCCAGTATGTACGTCAGCTTGAAACATACATCCACGGCTTGTGTAATGGAGGTGCATTCGACTGTGTTGCGTTCGATGATCACAAAAACCTGATTTGGTTTCCATCGTGAGCCCCCAATAATCAGTAGAAAAGGCTGGGGTCTTTCCTTCCCATCCAGCGCTTGAAGGTAATGGTCAAGGGAAGTTCCTTCCTGTGTTACAAGAGAATAGAGACGAATTATGCTAAAAAAAGGTCTGATAAATTCTGTGAAAAAGAAAAAACAATTGGTAAAAACAAAGAAATACATAAGAATTTACCAAACAATACAAAATGAAATATTTTGTGCACAAAATCATTTTAAAATACAAAGGGATTTTATACTTAAAGCGAGGAGATAGTTTTGGTAAATATCGGAAAACGTAATGGAAAGGTATAGCTTCCAATGTAGTTAACATGCAAGGATATATCATAACTTAACCCTATCTGGACTGGGGGGGGCTGATTTGCCCCCCCCCCCCCCCTCGACGTTTCGCGCAATAAGTCTGCAACGCGAAATGCTGCAGCCACAAGATTTTATGACTTTTTTCTTACACTTATCGCGCAACTTTTGAGACCATTTTGGCACGCTCGTGTGTAAGGTTGCGAAGCCACGCCCGTTCGAAAATGTGATTAGCCCAAATGTGATTAGCCTAAATGGTGTTAGGCTAACTGGTGATTGGACCAAGTGCAAATAGCTCAACCGATAATTCACCGAATAGATTTTAAGCAATACACAAAATACAATGAAGATTGGGCAATTTTCTTCCTTTTTTTGGGGGGGGGGGCGTTGTCACTCAGAAACCATACTTAAACATACAACATGAGGTATTCTGCAAATTTAATGAACCTTGTCCTCTGACTTTTTGTCCTACAGACTCCATATCTGAATACAAAACTTACAGGTTGGAAATCTATGAAGGACTTCAAGGCGGCCTGTACTGAACATTTTCCACGCATTCCCTTGCTACGTCCAGCGAATAATGTTGGCAATAGGCTGAAAGCTAATGTCTGACATTCACCTGTTGATTAAATTGGAATGTAAAAAACAAATATATATTACAAGTACATACTATACAAATAATGGATGTTCATGAGTTCGATGGTAGAAAATTATTGCATGAACTGAAAGATTTGTAATGTCCTATTGAACGACAGGGCTGCACTCTCCAAAATTTAGGGAGGGGGGGTACATGCCCCTTGTGCCCCCCCCCCCCTTGGATCCAGCCCTGCTAACAAGTGAAGCCAAGCATGCCTGACCACCCACTATCCATGGCATGCTGCGTGACTATTCTTTTGTGTGCATACATAGTAATTACATACCTATAGTTTTTGAAATAGCACTGGCTTTGAGATGTACCAGTAAAAAAAGAACAGAAAAATCCTGGAATCTATGCAGTAAACAAGAAACAAAGTTGGTTATGTTATAAAATGTCTTTCATTCACATGTAGCTTCATTGTTAAATGTTCCCCTGTGTGTGTTCGTGTTGAGTCTACTAATGATTTTTTTATTTGAAGGGCCATATTTAATCCTAATGCCACATACTGCACACAGACTTTACAACAAGCTTTCTTTGAAAAATACTGCTTCAGTTAGGATACTATTTTTCATCAAATGTTGAAAAAGTTTATGGTAACGTACCATCAGACAACTCTGACTTGTCAACATCAGGAATGTGTGTGTGTAATTGGGTTTTTACAGACGTGTATCAATCAGATATGATTATTTACGTCTGGGACCGACCTTTAACGTCACCATCCGAAAGACGTGACTCAGGAATGTGTCCACTCCACCCCTTTTCAATGTCTTCTGCGTAGTCAAAGATGCGTTTGGCCATACGTGGCCATACTGCATACAGATTCCCTTCGTTACCCATACTGATTGCTAGACGAAAGTCTTCTTGAATCTAAAATAAAAATGAAAGATGGATAATTATCTACCAGTAATCATTTAACATGAACAAGTTAATGAGTATTTGCATACAATGCGTGATAAGAACGTCCTCGACTCCTCGCCATCTGTTCTGCCATCTATGTATATTGGCACAATAAGTTCACAACACGAAATGTTACCAGCGCAAGAATTCACAACTTTTTTTTTTCATCGCACAACTTTTGAGAACAAAATTAGCATACCCGCATGTACATGTAAGATCGCGAAGCCATGCTAAGTGTTCTTGGCAAGAAATTATTCCTTATCATTTTGATTAGTTTTAGTCAAAATAATGCAATTTATGTGAATTTATTTCAAAATCAATATTTACATTGGATTTGTACAATAAATCAAGGTTTCGAGCAATTTGGATGAATTTTTTTATCGGGCGTGGCTTCGCAACCTTACGCGCAGGCGCGCTAATATTGGTCTCGAAATTTGTGCGTTGAGTGAAAGAAAAGACATGGAATCTCGCGGAGGTAGCATTTCGCGTTACGGACTTATCGCACAAATCCACTCTAATATCAAGGCAATTTAGCATTTTCGCAGGGTTAAAGACTGGTAAATTGGTGGGGTATTCTAAACTTGTTCCAATACATGTAAGTTAAACTGTAGTAAATGTGCTTTCCGATGATTGTTTTTATTTGTTGTGATAATTAATTGTTGTTTGTTTACAAAATCGGCGATTAAACTTTTCGTGCGCGAAATTCCATGCCGCTATCATATACCGATAATGTTATGTACAAAGTAAATGTCCGAATTAATAAACATTGAATATTAAATGGTCATATTAAATGGTTAAAAAGACGCTCGTAGGCTTCGAGCTAGGCTAAGTTAACCAACTACGCTGTAGCCCCAGCGCTTGCGCTGGGTTCTCGCGTCCTGCGCCGGGGCTAGACCAGGCTAAGAACACAGTACGTACGAGCTCCACGTACTTACACACACACACACACACTCGCCCATCACTCGGTGTTGCGAGTCTTGCGACGCGATCAGCACATTTGAAGCACATTTTTGTACCCCCGTTCTCATGCAGTTCAGTATAAAATGTAGGTTAAGTACAATCCACGCAATCTATACAACATTTTCCATCATAAAAAATACTTCCAGAAATTAACTCACCTTCGAATTTGCTGATGTTGGCTTCAAAGCCCCATTCACGGAGCCGCTCGATGACCGGTTCCATTTTGCAAATTTGATTATAAAAAAAAAGTCTGTCTAACTTTTATGAACGGTGATTGGCTGTGTCTAGTCACGTGGAATTTTTCTTTACACAACAATTGTTGACGGGGCCGCTTTGGCGGGATTTTAAAATCATAATGCTAAAACACGAACTTTTATGTTTACACAACCGGTTGTTTACCCAAAGATCGGGCGCATTAAACATGGTTGTGCAAAAAAAATACACAACCTTTCTTACACAGCGTTTCCGTTACACAGCAGTCTAACAGTGTATGCGTCCGGCTGCAATTATTTTTTTAAAAGCTCAGCTGGCTGCAGCCGGCGACATGCCAGCGGCATGCCGGAAGGAAGCCGAGCCTCAGAAAAAGCTAGAAAACAAGTTTATCAACTTTTTGTATTCATTTATTGTGTATATATTTTGTTCATAAATTTATTATTGTTGTTGTTATAATTTAGGCCAGTTATTAAAATCTCCCATACTCATATCTGGATTCACCAATGCAAGGCCCTTCTATTGCGTGATGTATTTATTTCTGTATTGAAACCCTCCTCTAAACGATTAGTGGGAAAATGTCAGCAAGTTTGATGTTTTTCAGTGGTAGTAAATTTATTTATATATTATGCCTTTTCTTTACGTAGCAATTACTGTATTTTTCCTCGGGGCCGAGATGGCAAATATCTTTCAGAAATTACAAACGGAAAAGAAAGAAAGAAGGGAAAGGAATTACATGTAGAGTGCTCTTTTTTGTGAGGCGAGGAATTAAAGCTCATAGCTTATGCCCCCCCCCCCCCCTTTCACGGAGCTTACTGTATTTTTTCTTCCAGTCACCCATTGGTGTGTATCGTATCACAGTCCAACGAATCCGATTCGTTTTAGGATACTGTGAGATCAGTGCCAGACGTGTCAGGCTTGATTCGCTGGGGCGAGATCGTCTGATGAGGGAACTAAGCTCACAGCTTAGTTCGCCATCGGACGTCAATTTCGGTAGGAAGTCGAAATGATCCAAATGGAATGATCCTAACGACACATTCTGTGATGTGATTTCTTCATGGATTTTTCTTTCTTCTCTTGGTTCTTCTTGTCTTCGTTTCTTCTTATTTTTCTTTTTCTTCTTCTTCATCTCTTTCTTCTTCTTCATCTCTTTATTTTCCTTCTTCCTCTTCCCTTTCTTTTTCTTCGTTTTCGTTTCCCTATTTTCTTCTCTTCTCACTTGGGAAAATATTATTGCTTATGAACGCAAGCCAGATGAAAAGGAAAAAAAAAACACACATTATGATAATATCACCTTTTCCCTCCCCTTTTGCTCTTACACCATTGCATTCTTCCGTCTCTTATCGATTATTCATGGTTTGGGGAGGGGGGGGGGGGGGGGTGATTGATTTCGAATATCGTCGGTCCGGGGTCCGGATGCAGAACATGAGAAAGGGGCCGAGGTGTAAGCAAAAAAGCATAGGGAATTATCTATTTGTGTTTGACACACCGTGCCCTTGACTTGGAAAGCATAATAATTGCATTGTTACATTCATTTTTTTTTGTAAGCACTTGCCCATTGAAATATTTCCGATGGCAACTACCCTGAAAGAACAGGAAATTCATGATTTTAGAAACTTTGTTGTGTAGAAGACCCCTCATTTAACCAGTAGCCTCCATCACTGATGCAATGTCACCAGACCGAATTTATTGATCATGTTATAGACTCTATAGATATTATCCGTTCCCGACACCCTAGCGCCGGTATAGTCATCCTTGGCGACTTCAACAAGGTGAACACTGTTGAAATGTGCCATGCTTCTTCCCTCAAACAAATTGTGGATAAGCCAACGAGAAACAACGCTATCCTTGACAAAATCCTGACAAATATCCATCCGTTTTAACCAAAAATGCGACATCAAGAGCCCCATTGGCAGTAGCGATCACAATACTGTCCTCTGGTGCCCACGTCTTGAATATGCTTGCCGTCCTAACATCACAACAGAACGCAGAATAAGACCAATGAAGGACTCCGACATTAGATCTTTTGGAAGATGGATATCATCCTACCCATGGGATGAAGTTCATAGCGCTAGGTCAACCAATGACAAATGCAACGCATTTTACGACACCTTACAACCAGCCATGGAGCAACATTTTCCCCTGAAAACAGTGCAACAATCCCACAACAGGGATAAGCCGTGGGCACTCCTCTCATTAAATCACTTATTAATGAGAGACAGATCTTGTTCTACACGGGCCCTGAAGAAAAGTGGAAAAAGTCCAGAGACAAAGTCCAGAACGCCATCAAAGATGCCAAGGAAGACTTCTATGAGCATCGAGTAAAGCGATTGAAGAAGGACGACCCGGCAGCGTGGTATAAACATATCAAGGTGATGACGTCGTCTTCGCAATCCTCATCGCAGCTCATCCACGTCCCAGATGGAGATCAGTCTCGCCCTGTAACCATCGCCAATGTAATAAATAAACGCTTTGTTGATGTTGCTGCAGACATCGATGCACTCGACCGAGACAAATTGCCAGCTTTTCTCCCATCCCGTAGACCACCAAGGATTCAACCTTGGGAAGTCTACAGTGAACTACGGAAGATTGTCCCTGGGAAATCTGCTGGCCCTGATGGTGTCCCGTCCAAGTTCATCAAGCTATTTGCTGTCGAGTTAAGCACCCCCCTTTGTGATATATTAAATGCATCTTTTTCAGAAGGTGTTGTTCCGGATGAGTGGAGAAGGGCAATTGTAGTTCCTGTACCAAAGGAACAGCCCCCAACATTAGAGAAGCTACGCCCAATTGCTCTAACAGACCATTTTTCGAAGATCGCAGAGCAATTCATTGCCAAATGGTTGTTGGCTGATATTGAAACTCTCCTTGACAAGAACCAGTTCGGAAGCCGTTCAGGCAGATCAACAACCCATTATCTTGTGGACTTGGTCAATTTCTTGTGCAAAAATGCTGATAGACGTGAGAAGATAACCTCATTGGTTGTTGCTACAGACTTCTCAAAAGCATTTGATAGGGTGGACCACTCTATAGTGATGAATAAACTCATTCAAATGAACCCTCGTGAATTTATTGTTCAATGGATTGCTGATTTCCTCACAGGGCGCACCCAGCGTACTCGGTACCGGGGTCACTTTTCTGATGAAGTATCACTGACAGCCGGTGTCCCACAAGGCACCAAACTTGGTCCTATACTATTTTGATCCTTGCCAATGATGCTTTGTCACAGAGTGGTCTGAGTTATTGGAAGTATGTTGATGACATCACGATTGTAGAGTCAAGACGGCGGGGTGCGCCTAGTGAGGTTCAGCAGACCGTTGACTCGTTGTCCCAGTGGTGTGCAACAAACAGTATGAAACTGAACCCTACTAAATGTTTCATTATGCAGGTTGATTTTGGTAAATATAATCGAATCCCTCCCAATGTTGTTCTTGATAATCACACATTAGTAAAAGTCGGTACAATGAAAATATTAGGAATCCTCATTCAGGTAAATCTGAAGTGGGATGACCAAGTCAATCAAATGGTCAGTAAGGCGAACGGTCGAATGCACATGATTCGATCCCTCATCCTATTCAGACTTCCGGTGAAGGACTTGATACTGATATACAAAGGGTTTATACGGCCATTATTGGAATATGGAGTACCTGTTTGGCATCCCGGCCTAACAAAAGCTCAGGCCACAGCAATCGAAAGGGTCCAAAAGAGGGTGTTGAAGTTGATTTTGGGTCCTTCCTACATTTCATATGATAATGCCCGAAATGTTTCGAGTACGGATATGCTAGAAACCAGACGTGATCAAGCCTGCCTCAAGTTTGGCAAATCATTGTTACATTCTAGTAGTTTCCGAGACTGGCTCCCTGAGATAAATGATCCTGGTAGACAGTTGAGAAATTTAAAGTTGTTGAAACCCATTAGATGTAGAACTGAAAGATACAAGTCTAGCCCCATTCCCTTCATTGTTAAAACTCTAAATGAAAATTTGAATGAGAATTAAATTATCATTACTTCCCGCCTCTTGCCGTAGAAAACCCACTGAACATTGAATGTAATCAATAAATTAATATTTTAATCTTGCCAATAAATCTGACCGGATCTAGCCGAACGAAGCACTTGTGGGTGATAAAAAAAGATTCAGTTTGGATTCCCCCCCCCCCCTTTCGGTTAGTACTTGTTTTAGTTATGTACTTGTGTATAAATAATTGTAAATGCCTATGAGTGTTTGTATTTGCTGGATCCGGTCAAATTTCTTTTTAATTTTTAATTGTATAATTTGTTTCCATACATATATTTTAATACATTGATTGATATGATTAGATGTAAATGTTATGATTTTATTACATTATATATATACATATATATGTTTGTTCACATTCATTAATATCCCTATGTTAATATCTGTCTTTGAATGTATACACTTTGAAATATTTTATAAAATATAATACAATATGGTGTTAAATATTTATGTACATCAAGAAAATAATTCCCACTATTTTAGCCATGTTTTTCTCCAAACACTTTATTTTGATTCAAAATGGTCACAGTTTTTTTATCTGATACATCTCCATTGTAATTTAGTTTCCAAATTACCCCTCTCATCCTGTCAATTCCCCTTCTATTTCCCCCTCCCTTTCTTTTTCTTACCCCCCTCTCTTATTATAAAAGCCCTATGTAGTTTCTTATGTTATTTTGTAAATCTTTACTGCAATTCAGTATTACTGCGAATGTAAAGATCTTTGTTATATTGTTTTATGTCTTGTTTTTGAATCAATAAATACCATTATTATTATTATTATAAAGTAAACCGACGTTTTCAGTTCTGTAATAGCTTATCGTGTAACAGGTGAGAAGATGGAGTTGGGGATTATCATGAAAGTGAATAAAACAATAGGTGGATTATCTGAACTGAAGGCTTGATCCCTTGCCATTGAAAACTTTCCTTTGGAATTGCTGCGTTATAATCTGTAATGAAAGAACAGGAAATCTATTCATAAGACGATAAGAACTACTTTCGAAAAATAAACTCAAGGGCAATTTCAAAGGCCTATTGTACTGCCCACAGAAATCAGGTTCGGATTATGTAATACACCATTGTAATGTTCGCACATTTCTAAAGGTGATAGACAGGGCTATTGAAATTGTCTTGAGTTTATTTTTCGGAAGTAGTTTTTATCGTGTTTCATGCTTTTGAAATTTTACACACGCTGAGTTAAGGTTATTGTCTGTTTCATAATGAGGACAGGGGTGGGGTACGGCCTCTACGGAAGAGCACTTCTGCAAATGAAGCAACGAAAAAAAGGAGATCTTCGCAAAACGGTGAATTAAAAACACTACCATAAAGGAAATGAGGTTGTTTAAAGTGAAAGTTGATTGGGGGTAAGTTGATGTAGAAATGAAGAATTTCTTAGAATGTCTGCAATTGTAGGACATGGAAAGAAATTACATTTTTTTTTTTATGTCGTTTAATTCCACTTCCAACAAAATAAAATATATACATAACTAATAATTGCAAATGGCGTATAGAGAGAATCATTGACTTTATTATAATGGGGCATATTCATTTGAAAAAGAATGAATAAAGGGTAAATAATTCACAGACGTCCTGTGCCTACTCGACATACATCAGCCCAATAGGAAGAGCTTCGCACCTTATTATTATGATTACTAGCAGGTTAGCAATCTCGTGTATCGAAAATCTAGATTTTTCCTTTTTCCAATTAATATAGAGAGTTCCAAGCCCCCTTTTTCTTTCATTTGCTTAATTTCTGACAGAGTCCTTTTTCATCCCTTTTCTCTTTTCTATTTCTTTGTTTCTCTTTTGATCTTTTTTTGTCCTTTCTCTCTTCCTTGCTATTATCCTTTTTGCTTTTGTTTTTGGTTTTTTTTTTCTCTCTGTCTCTTCCTTGTTATCGTTTTAGCGCTTGTTTTCTTTCCCTTTCTTGCCGTTATATTTGTTGTGCTTGATTCCTTTCTCTTATTCTTTCTCTCTTTTCTTCGTTGTTATTCTATTTGTTAGTTCATCACTTTATCCCCTTCTCTTGTAAAGTATCATCTGAAAAAAATTATGTCATTTCGGGATCCTTTCCCAAAAAGTGTGTGAATCATCGTTCTTGGGACGTTACCAGGGGTTTTCATTTCTTGCTGTAACATGGTTTTACAACTAGACCATTGTTCATTTTGTTACAAACGTACCTAGTAATGCTTACAAAAACAAGGTGCGATTCGGTGTGAAGAAGGTGCGATTATAAAACGCAACCGCTATCTCAACCGCGCTCAAAGCCACGTCTACACCTATTCGCCCCGTTTGCCCGAAACGTAGTGGTCCGTGGAATTGTTTTTTCCGCATTCATGTTTTGTTAGGTGTTGCTAAGTTTTTGGCAAGGTCTATCACGGTTTCCTCCCCCCCCCCCCCCCCCCCCCACCCCCCCCCCCCACCCCCACAACCAGCCAGAACATGCCCCCTCATCGCCCGACATCCAGGCGTTGATCTCCCCAGACACCCAAGCTGCCTCCATGAAGGAGACGAGACATAATAAATTGCATACTTATGTAAACACTTTATATAATAACTGGCAAGCAGGCAGGCAGGGGGAAAAAAAATTATATATCAAATCTCCACTTCCGAAAATGTTGTGTTTCCTTTTTGCAATTCGATATTCAAGACCTTTACTGGTTGCAACATAAGCTTTAAAGGTTTCAAAATTTGGAGATTTACTTTGAAATTTGCATAAATAAATGTAATATTTAAGTAAAAGAAATAAGTATGTTGAAAATGTATCATTCTCATAACCGAACATTTTATCAAATTCTGAATGTGTTTTACAGCCCAGCATTCAATGAAACAATGAATTTCAGGGGGAGATTAATTTTTGCAAAAGAAACAACTTGGGGAATCTTTTATTTTTATCTTATACAAAAAAATCATTCAATGCTATAGCTTTATGGAATAGTTTAAAATAAATTTAACAAATACGTGTACTTATAGAGCATTTTAAGTTATCAATATGAAGTTAACTGGGTTTGGGTTAGCATAATCATTCCAAAAAATTAAATGTTTCTCAGGAATATATGAGGCTCCATCATTATACCGTAAACGAACTTAGGGATTTTCCACGTATTCACAACTTTAGTCTTTATTGTATCAAAAATAATCTCATGATCTAATTCTAACTTCAACCAATCATCTGGTATATTGCTCATTAAAAAAAAATATTTTTTCTCCTGTCCCTAGGGCTAACACCAAAATCAAGAACAAGCTCTTCAAAAAGTTTGGAACCTGGATGATGATTAAGTAAATCACTAAAGTGTGTTCTCAGGGGCGGATCCAGGATTTTGTAAAAGAGGGGGGCACAGAGCCGGAAAAGTACACAATTAAGGGGGTAATTTCTTTCTTCATTCTGTACTTGAGGTATGCCAGTTGGGTTTCAAAAGAGGGGGCACTGGCCGGTTTTCCCCCTATGTAGATCCGCCACTGTGTGTTATCCAGTCTTGATAACAAAAAAAAGTGAACTTGCCAACAACTTGCTACATTACACTAAAAGGTGAATCGGACTTAAATATAGTCTTAAATAATAGTCTACAATAAAAATAGTGATTTTATAAGTAACATAAGGGGGGGGGGGGTGTTACACAAAGAGTCAAGTTTGACTTAAAGTCGCACTTAAATTCCTAGTTGCGTGCGGTATATAACACATCACGGCATTTGTCAGATCATGCTCAGGGGACGTGCGCTATTTGATAATCTACCAATGAGATTACGCGTTTAACACCGTATGCGCATTAGCACTTACGCATGACTTTAAATCAAACTTAACTCTTTATGAAACACCCCTGGATATGTAGTATGCGGGAGGGGGGGGGGGGGCCTTTTCTGTTTCAAAAGAAAAAAGATAATCTGTAATTGATGGGATTGTGATGACTGAAAACTGCTGTCTTCCTTTTGCAGATAAGCTTGTGTAATTCCATAATATAAACTATAGAGTTAAAAATATATTCACATGGAAATTTTGAATTCAATTTAAATATGATCTAACTGCAATATTATTTTTCACTGCATCAAATCATATTTTGGTATTCTGTTTAATTTACTGGATAATGAAAATAGCAAAGCATTCGTAATTGTAGTGTTCAGCCCCCGCAATTCTAGCACAAAAAAAAATCCTCAAACTAATGCCTTTGATGAGGACCCTCTACCCACTAAGGGCAGCTGCAAAATATTAGAATTTAGATTTACTGCCTGATTTATGTAGTAAGGATGAGTAGCACAGAATAGACAATTCTCCTCATCATATTTGTATTTTCAGCATTCCCGTCATAGTCAAATATTGCTTTTTCTGAATTATTTTTATTCATCGTCCGTGACTGCAAATGTCTTCAGGGTCCTCCTTCAGGGTCCTCCTGTCAGTGCCAATGCCTCATCAATCTGTAGAGAAAATAATGAAAAGGTATTTTTACAAAGAATATTGCTATATATTACAAAGCTTCTATGACCTGAAAGTTGATTTGAATCTTGAAGAAAAAAATATTGTCTTATCTTATTTCATAGTGACGAATAAACAACATCTGAATTTGCATTGAACTCTTGAAACAAATTGTGCATAAATTGTGCATGATCAGGAAAGACAGGGACAATGTTAAAGACGATAAGGGGAGGACATTGGCAAGGACAGTTCCCCTCCGCTCTGACTTGCCAAATACCCCCCCCCCCCCCAAAAAAAAAATAAAATAAAATAAAATAAAATAAAAATGATAATAATAATAATAATAAAAATAATAATAATAAATAAATAAATTAAAAATAACAAATCAAAAATAAATAAATTAAAAAAAAAAAAAAATCAGAAAAAATTAAAAAAAAAAAAATCAAAGAGATTTTCAAACATATTCTTAAAAATTACTTGTCAATAATTACAGAGACATGCTTCTTTGAAGTCTTCTCGACCCCAGCATTGTTAATACAATCGGTTCCTATTATAATATACTATTAATACATGGTTGGTGCGATCTGGCAACACAAAGGTTTTTATCGTGGTGTACTATACGCACGAGGCGCAAGCCGAGTGTGTTGGACACCACGATAAAACCTGCGTGTTGCCGGATCGCACTAACGCACGAACTCACAACCATGTATTAATAGTTTTATAAAACCTGCATGTTGCCGGATCGCACTAACGCACGAAATCACAACCATGTATTAATACTTTTATAAAACTGGTCGGCAATATGATTATGATTAAAAAGCTCATAATTTGATTATGATTAAAAAGCAGATCCCTCCACATATCCTTTTGTCATCTTTCTATGTCATATCCATGTATTCTCTGTTTTTGCAGTGCTTGTAATTAGTACATATTGTTGTAATTTCATTGAAAATGTGGAATCAGAATAAAATAAAATCAATCAATAAAAATGGTTACAACCCCATAGAAGCGCCAAGAGTCGCACAGTCATGGAGGATGCCATTTGCTTTCCTGGATGACATCACATAAGCGCAGCCAACGAAAGTCATGCGCGTTTCAGTGCGCGCATGTAATCCCTGCGCTAAAATCACGTATTCACGTTTCAATGGCCCGTATTCTGAACTCCGGTTTAACTTAAACCGCGGTCTAAGTGTGGTTAAAAACCCAGTCTAAAACTGCCCTTTGAACCAGAGTTGTAGAAAATCACGTTCTGAAATCCAGTTTAACTTTAACTCCAGTCCAGTATGGCTTAGCTTTGTTCAGAAATGTAGACGGAACTTACGGTTTAAGTCAGTTTTGATTAAAGCTCTGGTTTAACTTAGACTGGAGTTTAAGTTAAACCAGAGTTCAGAATACGGGCCAATGGGTTTGACGCTGTCGCTCCATAGACAATAGAGGGCTCACTTCCGCGGGGCTGTTAAAATTCTACCGTGATCAATTTTCAGCTCGATGGCACTGACTCATCTAACGTCATCACCCAACGAATACGTCTGTAGGAAATCCCAGAGTGGTTTCCAAATCTTCTTTAAATACAAATTAGATATCACCCATATCTTCTATCAGTACAAGAAATAACAACAGAAATATCAACGGAACAAAATATTGGCATGCATTTAATTTGACCATCAACACTTCCGGGTTTGTGTGAGTGATTGTACAGGCAATCACGATCGTGATTTTTGCATCAAAAAAGTTCTCCTAGATTTACAATTTCTCTATATTTGTTTACGGTTCGAGGGAAATGTTATTGAAATTATGAATACTTTTCTGACAAATACATAGTGTTTCTGACCATCTTAAAGCTATTTGTGAAAGATTTTACGCCTTTCAAAATGACCACCTCGGGCACAGCTTCATCGAGTGCGCCTTTGCTTGCGCCTTTGCTACTTTGCTTGTGACTTAGTGTGATTTCCAGTGGGGTCCATTAATAAATCAGACGGGAATACATTAGGCTAGTCCCATTTGAATTTCATGAGACAGAAATAAAGCTGTAATTTATCATATCAAAATCAAAGTCCAAAGACATAAAAGATATTTAGACTCACAAACCGCAAGACAGTAGGTGAAACTGAGTCCACAAAACCGTCAGAATTAGATCACCAAATTTGTGCACTTGAGAAGAGTACAAGTTACAACCTTAATTAAATTTAAACCCTATGTCGTTCGCCTTGTTGGCCTCTGTAGGATTCTGTTATCCTTTTAATTAGACACTTAACTTACCCTAACCATTTTGTGGACGTGGGCATGTTGGGGGGGGGGAGGGGTACAATATAAAACTTCAGTTTAAAAAAAATGTACATGTTCATGGGGGGGGGGGTCCAGTTTCCCTCCATAATTGTCAGACAATCAAAAAAAAAGTTTTCATTCTAAAAATAGGGGGGGGGGGCACAATCGACAAAAGGGTGGATCCTTATGGTCAAAATGCATACTTTTCTTCCAAGGGGGGGGGGGGGGGCGCTCTCTGTCTAATATGTTGGAGTACCTTGCAGACAGTGAAATCTAGATGGAACGGATGAGCGAGACTTTACATTTTGGCCCTCTTGTCTTTCGGCACTCTTGTCTCCAACCCCCCCCCCCCCCCCCCCCCCCCCCAGTGGTACATGTATCAATAAAAGCTTTAGGAGGACCTATTCATTACTCACTCCCAAAAATCAATTTAATACCTTTAGAGGTAAAGTAGTAATTTGGCATTGAATGAAAGTATTACAAATTTCGGCGATTTCGATCTTTTAGCTCGACAGGTGAAAAAAAGGAGCCATTTTAAAATGCCCAAAAAACATATTTCTAAGTCGAATTACGACTCACAAACTAGAGACATGATAGAATGATAATGAAACTACCCTATTTTCTATCAAAAACCAGAAAATCGACTGATCCAAGCAAATTTACTACTTTGGGCTGTTTGCTACATTGTGGTCCGTGCGACTTATTGTAGGTTTTGAGGCGGCGGGTCACATATCTTTCTGAAAGAAACCAGGGACTCAAATAGCGTAAGCCTGATTCCTTGAAAATAGGTACTTTCTGTGAATATACACTCAACAAGCAAAAAATCAGGTATCTGTCATAGAGCCCAATTTTATGTAGCTTACACACAAAGTTGTCTTTGCTTTGTGGAAAATGTTCTTGGAAGTCTGCAAAATAGTAGGTCATTTTACTAATTTTCAAACCTGCGAATGATAATGTGCTACACCTATTAATTGACACCACTTGGCCCTATCCCCCCCCCCCCCCCAAAAAAAAAAAGAACGATGCAAAGAACTTTAAAAACAAAAATGAAAAATAAAGACTGTGATCAAGGAATTCCTAAGTCATCCTCAATATTAATAATAATCAAAATAATGAAGAATAAAGTCTTGTGCAAGTTAGGATCGTACATGTATAATTGTTAAACACCAACATTTGCTGGTTGAAGTGGCATTCTGAAAATGGCATCATTCGGGTACGGGTATGGACGTCGGCGGCTGTTCCACTGCTGAAGCACTGCCTAAGCACGGCTAACCACGTCCAGCCACGTGTAAGGCTAAAACAAGTACGCGGAAAAATCGATTTGTCAGTGATAAATCGCTAAACACACGCTATTTCCAGTGATACCAACGCGTAAAGCCCCGGTAACACAGCGCTTTACGGCTTAATCACGGCCAAAACCCGTCAAAAAGTGGTCTCCCGTGAAGCAGACGATGTTGTTCGCGTTGATGTCGAGTTTAAGACGAGCTACGGTCGATTTATAGACGTGGCAGGACGCGGGGAAAAATCGGAACGGCGTCGGACGCGGCAAAAAGTTTTGAACTGCTCAAAATTTTAGCCCGCGGACAACCACGGGCGGCACACGTGGTAAAGACGTGCAACACACGTGAAACACACGTGATAATCCGTGTTCCGGCAGTGATTAAAACTTGGGGAGACGCGGTAAGACGCGACAAATGGATTTTTCCGCGTACTTTTTTTAGCCTTACACGTGGCTGGACGTGGCTGGACGTGGTTAGCCGTGCTTAGGCAGTGCTTCAGCAGTGGAACAGCCGCCGACGGCCATACCCCGTACAAAGCACGGCCAAACCAAAATTGACCAAAAATTACCACTTACGACCACGTCCACCAGATTTTCATAACTTTTTGTACGTGATTTAGACGTGGAGTGCTGTGTGACCGGGGCTTAACACCCGTCCGATGACCGTGCTCTGCCGTGACAGACCGCTAAACTTTCGCGTCTTACCGCGTCTCCCCAAGTTTTAATCACTGCCGGAACACGGATTATCACGTGTGTTTCACGTGTGTTGCACGTCTTTACCACGTGTGCCGCCCGTGGTTGTCCGCGGCTAAAAATTTGAGCAGTTCAAAACTTTTTGCCGTGTCCGACGCCGTTCCGATTTTTCCCCGCGTCCTGCCACGTCTATAAATCGACCGTAGCTCGTCTTAATCTCGACATCAACGCGAACAACATCGTCTGCTTCACGGGAGACCACTTTTTGACGTGTTTTGGCGTGATTAAGCCGTAAAGCGCTGTGTGACCGGGGCTTAAGAACGGTCATATTCTCTATAACTTTTTACACTCAACAAATCTCACCAAAAAATCCTGTCATTCCTAGAAAACATGAATTATGCTTAAGGAACTAGACCCCCCCCCCCCCCCCCCCCCCCATTACACAATTCTAGGGCTACCCCTAGGTATTAGTATTTTGATGAATATAAGTCCATTATGGCTCATTTTCAGGCCAGGGCAGTAACTTATGATTTATGAATTCTTTCTTTCTTTCAAATCCACATGTTTTCTATGATACTACTTTGTGTGTACATCTCATTTTCTTTACTACATGTACAATGTATTTCAAACACCACATGGGTTTCTCTATGGTAAGAAATGTCAATAAATGTAATGTCTGCGCTATCAAGAATATCCTTTCAAGCTAACGGGGTAATTCGGAGAAACGATTAAGTAGAATGCAAATTAACACATACTTGCTTTTGTTGAACCAGGATCACAGAATAATGCCTTTTTGGTCATCTCCTAGTCCTAGTGATAAAGCAAGCCAATGATGTCTGCTGCCATTTGTTGTAAGGTCAACCAAGAGGAGGCTTTGGAGAGCTCCTGCAGAATGGGCTGCCTCCTGCATGCAAAATATGAAAGAAAAAAAAAAGCAAATTAAAATCTGAACTGAGCACCCCGGCCCCTGTCTATCATGAAACAATATCTATCCTGAATATTCACTTGATATCCTTACTATTCATTAAGACTGGTCAATTCTCAAGTTAAATACCTGTAACCTGAATTAAACAATTATTAATCACCTAACACAAATCATATATTTTCTATTATTCTACTTTCCTGTTTTCTATTTTACTTGGTTTCAGAGAATCAACGAGACGCTCCCAACGCACCCTTTCAGCAAAACCTGGGAGGGGGCGGGGCTTTGGACGAATTAATGGTGGCGTTCAAGTCAACATGACGCGACGCTACCCACCCTTTCGGAACAAGCCCCTGGCCCCCTACAATCAACTGCACTCTCAAGAGAAAAAAAATCCAAGCAACACTACAGAACAAAACATTTTTAAAAATTGCTAAGAGTTAAGTCATGACCCCCCCCCCCCCCCCCCCCCCCCCGGCATAAGGGTAAGGCTAAAATATTTCACACAAGCATGTCATGAGGATCATCACCTAAAATCTAAATATGCCTAGATTTATTCTATAAGACTACAGAGAGCACAAATCGTTTGCATAAGACACAATATCGAGTCAAAACGACCAAAGCAGCTCACAAGCGAGCCTTGCGTAACAGGGTGGGACTGGATCGCGTGGCCGACAACCACGGCGGAGGAACGTACGTCGCACCGTTGGAAATAGAATTCAGCGGCTCCCATAATCGAACGTGATTCGACATCTCCAAAATAATATCAGAATAAGTAAATTGAACACGAGCATCAAAATCACATCACTTCAGACTATCATAATATACAAAATCTAACTTGTGTTGATTAATATACGTGATATGACATCCATATTTTCATTGGGTCGTTGCTTAACCTTAAAAAAAATGAAAAATTAAGTCGAGAGCTCGTCCGATTTCAGGAAAAACTATGAAATCATATGTTATTATAATGACGTCTATATCCTCGTTCATATATCTGAAACAAAAATTATTTACACAACAAATTTAAAAAAAAAATTACATTATTTTCCCAAAACCATATATTTTACTCTAAATTTTACCAATTTTGTGAAAAAAATCATAACTAGGGATTAGTCGATATTATGAATTTTCTTACCCTAAGAATTGAATAAAACTACTTGCAAGTTCAGCATATGAATATTCATTGTAGGGGACGGCACATATTTTTCATAATTTCTCTTCTTTTTTGTGATTGGTCACAAAATGAATTTAGGTTAAATTTCATTTGCATAATTTATGACTTAGCTATTGTTTACAAGCGTTAATCACCTACGTCACAAACAAAATGTCTGCGCGCGTAACATATGTGAAATGACAATTAAACTACGCGATATCATTGCGTTTTAAGTTTGCACGCACCAGAGGTATGCGTACGCGCAGCTCAGCCGTGATTTAGAGCCTTTTTGCCGTGCGTTAGTGTTTTTTTGCACGGTCACGTGGTGTTATTTGACCAATCAGGATGGCTACATTCTTGAACCCGTTTTATAATTTATATTATAAAACGGGTTCAAGAATGTAGCCATCCTGATTGGTCAGATAACACCACGTGACTGTGCAAAAATAAAGTGATAACATACAGCAAAAGGGAACTGTTGCACATGTAAACATGTAAACATGTAAACATGTAAACATAAACATGTAAACATTTATGTAGCGCAGACGATACGACTCGATTTTGCTATATGTTTTACACGCTATACCGTATACGCTATCGATATCGCGATATCGATCGTCGCGCTAATGTCAACAAATCAACAAATCAACAAATCAACAAAATTACAGCTGTAGCGCTACCGCGGTCGGATCGTTGCAATTCAGTACCGAAAATGAAAGTTTAAGTTTAATTTTTGACGATAGAAGCGTGTAAAAAATGGCTGTATCTTCGAATCTCAGTTTTGCACCTCTCACGGAGGAAGAACTCGACGATCTACTGAATGGGAAGGATTCCAACAGTACGAAAAGAGCAGTGAAATTTGGATTTTCAAAGCTTGCCTTGAACGTTTCGCTAAACTCAGTCGCACGGACCTATCCACCATCAGGCTAGGTGAGTAAGTACGGTAAGCTGTTATTGTTGAGCCATATGCAGGCATATATCAGAAAAGCGGATGAACGGACAACACAAAGAACAACTGTGCCAAGTGATTCCTCCTCCGAGTCCTATTCCTACTAGTGCTAGTAGGCCTACTAGTCCTGTTCCTACTACTTGTACTAGTCATTGGTGGTACCTTGTCTTCATCTTCAGGCTTCAATATAAGCTCAAATTCGAACATGCTCAGCCATGCTCAAGGAAGTGAAAATACATGATCGGTGAACCAGATTCAATACCACTTCCATTACACATTACTAACAAATAGGTCTAAGACGAGGCCTAAACGTTGTAAATAAACATGTGCAGGCCTATAATACGTTCGCAACGGTCTAGACTAGACCTAAACATTGTAAATAAACATTGTACGTTTGCAACACTAGTCTAGACTCTAGGCCTACTAGTAGTACAGGCCTAGGGCTACATCATGTTTTGCTGAGCAGGATTCACGCATGGGACATGCCATGACAGTTTGAGGTAGGCTAAGTGAAAGCACTAAGATTGTAGACCCGTTTTATAAAACTGTTAATACATGGTTGTGAGGTCGTGCATTAGTGTGATCCGGCAACACGCAGGTTTTTATCGTGGTCTCTAACACTTGCTGAACAATCCAGCTTGCGCACAAAGCTATGCCGACGATCAATTCTCAATTATGTCCGGGGCCAGAAGCTAGTAGATGTTAGTAAAGTAGTAATTTGGCATTGAATGAAAGTATTACAAAAGCTCTCCAAACATTCATTAGCTCAACAGGTGAAAAAAAGGAGTCATTTTAAAATGCCCCCAAAACATATTTCTAAGTCGAATTACGACTCACAAACTTGAGACATGATAGAATGATAATGAAACTACCCATTTCTATCAAAAACAGAAAATCGACTGATCCAAGCATATTTACTATTTTGGGCTGTTTGCTACGTTGTGGTCCTTGCGACTTATTGTAGGTTTTGAGGCGGCGGGTCACATATTTTGTTTCAGTCAATTATTACCAATTAATACAGACTGATACAAATCAAATCAAAATATATTTATAGGGAAACTAAAATACTTTTTTTTAAAATGACCGATGATCCTTTTTTTACCCCCCCCCCCCCTGTATACTTAAATCTGAGAGAAATATATTGCAATGTGAATATCTTCATGACAGGTAAGGTGACATGTAAAGATATTATATATTATAATTTCATTAATTTCATAAATGGAATTTGTATGGAAATATGTATCAATGAATATCAGACCATAATATCGATAATAATGTTGAACTGCAAAATTTTGGCTCCATGAAATGGAACTCGTTTGTGACGATGTTCACATTCATTCCATAAGTTCTTGAATTTTGTTGTGACAGTTTCAATCACATTCAGTAACCAAAAGAACAAGGTAAATACCACTAGTACAGTGACCATCAAGTCGCAACATCAAAGTTAAACTATGGTCGATATAATATTCATAGTTATCGCTTTCCATGACATGCTCCAATCACAGATTTTCAAACAACATGCAATGATTTTTAAATTAAAAATGATGGCTCCTTTCTACTTGAGTTCAGTGGTAGTGCCGGCTCCCGTCTGTAACCTGCAGGAAGGATGACAAAAACAGAGAAAGATAAAATTAATGAGAATAGTGCATCATTAATACAAAGACAAAACTTTACTGGCCGAGTTACTGACAGTAATGTTGAATTGTAAGGAAAGCAGATTTTCAAATCATTGATCATAAAACTTGATCTATTGTTGGAAAAAGATTATTACATGCATAAGATATACCATTATAATTAATGCAAAACATTATAATTTAGTACTAATTAACTACATGTACAAACGATTTTGAATCTAAGGAGGAGGACACACAAAATATTTGGTCTCATCTGTACAGAATTCACGGATGTTTTCGTATAGATATTTTTGGCGACATACATCAAGGCCAGCTGGTTGGATCCTCTCATGAAGGGTTGCAGCTGGCATTGATCTGGAAAAGTCAAATGATTTTATTGGAGTACTTTCAGAAAGACTTTGGATTTATTAATGTACACACAGTTACATTTGATTGCCTTGATGCTTCATTTATTAGAAATTATTGAAAAAGTTTCTGACTTCTGTGGATGAGGGCACAAAAGTACAAATTTTGTCAAATGTTGTACAAAGTAATGTCAAGAGTGAATGCAATTTCAGAAACAAATTCAGCTAAAGATTTTACACAAATATATCCCATAATAAAAAGTTTAAAACAAAAGTGAACTAGTTTTTAATGTAAACATAAAATCACCTGAGCGATTCCTGCTTTTCCTTGGAGAATTACTCAATGCATCGTCTACCTTCAAACAGCTGGCAACTACAGTGGCATTGGCGGTCCCTTATAGGACTCAGAAATCCCGAACTGCGTGTAAAATGAATGAGTGCGCAGACATGGGCACCATTTTTTTTTTCAATGTTGAAATGACACGGCCACCGTTTCTTGTGAAAATGGCATTGTTCTTGCTCTAATTTTGATGATAATTTTTTTCCAAATTACTCTTTAGAATATCAGGAATAATATAAAATAAAGCTTTAGAGGAATATTAAAGAAATGCTTGTTCATTTCCAGGTCAAAACCTTAGGTGCGCAGACATAGGGCTCCCCATCATACTGCGTGGTACGTAATTGTCTACGCCACCTACAAGTAGCTCAGTTCAAAAATGCTAGCGTTAATATTCTCCACAAGAAAACAAAATGCCATCTAGCTATTACCAAATAGACTCTAGATCTAAGTCAATCTAACTTGATTTGTGCCTAAATTGTGGCTAAAAGCTTTTCTATTGCCATGGGCATGCAATGGCTACGCCCAACTTTACTTGGCTAAAAAAATAATTTCTTCAATCAAACTTGTCTAAGTAACACAGTTAATCTGCCAAATTCATCAAAATCAACACTAGGTGGGTTAACATTCCTTTCACATCACTCATCAGCCTTACTAGATCACTAATTTTGAGTTTACATCGATCCCCCAAAATACTTTCTTTATCAGATTTTATTTAACATAAAATAAGATACTCACCGGGAGTGGAAATTCTGTCCAGACTCTTGCTATACTTTACGCAGTGCACAGTGAGTGAAACAAACACAAAAGTCTATGTACGGTGCAACACAAAAGCACTAGCACAGCAGCTGAGAGAGGCGAGATTACGGTCAAGCACCGAGCGGACCAATCAGATTACGAGAATGAGACCAGGCCCCTAGAAACGCATTCTGTTTACAGCGTGGAAACCAGATTTGCATAAAAGGTGTTGTCTGCAAATCGAATTTTCATTGGTTCATTTCGCTATTACACTATAAAGATACCCATATGTGGAATCTACAAAGCCAGCTCTTTCCATTCATACCAAACACATTTGGGATGGTCTCAGAATATGCGTGATAACTCGATCGACAAAACAGCGAAATTGGCGAGAATTTCTTCCCAAATCGTGATTGATGCTGAGAAAGGGAAGGTTTTTGGACAAAACCTGAAAGTGGCTACCTGTCTTTTTTCATAATTATGGAATATTTTTAGTTGGAATTTCAGAATGATTTTTGGTTTGTCAGAATCTTGAGATGTTCCCCATGCTAGCCATAACAAAATCTCAATCAATGGGCCTCAATAAATACATTCAATTCAAAATGGTTTCAAGTAATATATTTTAAAAAATAGAATCTAAATCTGGTCTAGATCTAATGTTAGAAATAAAAGAATATTGACATTCTTGAATAGTTCCAGGAAATCCTCCTGGGCATGTGTGGAAATCCCGGTTAGACGGAAGAGGGGGGAAAGGGGGGAGAGGAAGAACAAAGCAGGAAAAAGAAAATAAGAAGAAGATCTAGATCAAGATCTACTTTTTAAAAGATGTAACAAAGTTAGAGTATAGATCTAGAACTAAAAGTAAATGAAGAAGAAGGAGGAGAAAAAGAAGAAGATGAAAATGAAGAAGAAGAAGAAGAAGAAGAAGAAGAAGAAGAAGAAGAAGAAGAAAAGAAGAAAAAATAAAAGATTTTTTTTTGTTTTACTTCTTATTGATGCAGAGCTAACCTTTTGTTAGATCTACCGTAGGAGGACCTAATTTTTGTTGCCTACCTCGAATTGGGTTGCTGGGATTGGACTTGATTGAAGTTGAATTGAGCCGATTTAAGTGTCATTCCTCGATGTCTTTTTCTTAAAAGGCTGGCTGTTGTTTATGACTAAAATTCTTCGTCTTGATCATTTTCTATTTCTTTCACCCAGACCGTCCAGTTATACGGTAAGAGGGGCCACTAGGATTTGTTGGATTGCAGTCTTAACTTTTGTCAGGATTTGGGAAAAGCTAGCACGAATGCAAAGCGTGTTGCCAGCGCGTTTCGCGTATACAGGGGACATACAGAGCGAATACAGAGCGTATACAATGCGCACCTGTTAAAAAATCAAACGAATGCAGGGCTTGCAACGTTCACTCACGTAATCACGTCACGGCGCAATATCACGTTTTGAGTACATTCGAAGTAACACGTCTTCTAATCTACGAAGTGTTGCGTTACGTGACCCAACATTTCGTTGAAATTCTCCGTTCCGGACATCCGGGAACTTTCGTCTTGATGTCAGCCGCCGGGTGAAAACACTAACTTGGCAACACATAACAATACATTGACCTTGCACGCATTTTGGTTTTGGGGCAATAATGTGGGGTTTTTTTCTTTTCTTCATCAAAATGCCGAAAATTTGATGTGCCATAGGTTGTCACAATCACAATATCCCTGATAGCAGAAAGTGTTCAAAAATGACGTGATATTTACGTCGCGGTTTTCGTCTTTTTTACGTCATGTAATTACGTCAATAAGACGACAACTTGCACCAACGCAAGACGTCAAGAGGACGTCTTATTTTGACGTCATCTCTACGTCTTCATTCCTCTTCTCTGATAGCAGAAAGTGTTAAAAATGACGTGATATTTACGTCGCGGTTTTCGTCTTTTTTACGTCATGTAATTACGTCAATAAGACGACAACTTGCACCAACGCAAGACGTCAAGAGGACGTCTTATTTTGACGTCATCTCTACGTCTTGTACACTGTAAAAACTAAAGTGCTACTTTTAAGGGCATGTATAGTGACTGCACCTGAAATGCTGTTTATAGCACTTGTAGTGTGCTAATTTACCAGCAAAAAAAAAAAAAAAATGTGACGGTGGCGAGACTCGAACCAGGTTCCGCTGATTGAGAGGCGCTGACGTTACCGATGGACTAACAAATGCTTCTTGCAATCCAGTTTAGTCATGGGAGTCAAGTAGATAACATGAACTATGTGGTGTCGTAAATTCACTATGTAACAATATGATCTGCTCTAAATCGTACAATGTGAGTTAGTCTAGCGGTAATGCAAGCAATTCTCGATCAGCGGACCCTGGTTCGAAGCTCGCGCAAATCATTTTTTTTTAATGAATGTTTAGCAGTTTAAGGAGCCGGTCCAGCTCCCGTGAAAGTGCTGAAATTACACGCTGTGTGCATTCAATAGCACTCTTAGTGCAGTCCCTACATGCCCTATGCATGCCCTCAAAAAGTGCTATATACAGCACTTCGGTTTTTACAGTGTATAGATGACGTCAAAATAAGACGTCCTCTTGACGTCTTGCGTTGGTGCAAGTTGTCGTCTTATTGACGTAATTACAGGACGTAAAAAAGACGAAAACCACGACGTAAATATCACGTAATTTTTACCACTTTCTGCTATCAGGGATGATGCAGGGATAATCTCTTTCATTTTATATTTTTCCTGATAGCGTTAAATACCGCGAAAGATGGGGGAAATGGGTAAACACGATCGAAATCGGCAGGAAAAGTCCAGATAACAAACGCTGGGAACTGACGAAATACGCTCTGTCCATTTGTTGGTATTATTTCATAAAAGGTACATATCTTGCTGATATTTACCTTCAGTCTTATATATAAATATGTACATATATACATGTATTTACCAATAGATCTATAGAGATTTCAGAGACAGAAAATGTGTCATGGGAACCAAAAACAAAAACTCGCTCATGCAACTGTTCACAGGATCGTATCATTACGGAATGGGACTTTGTACAGTCCCACCTACTCAGTTTTGTGAAAGTTTTGTTTATATTTGTTGAATTCCCGGAATATGACATCAACCACTCCTACGAGTATGAGGTTATCCTGCCAGGAATGAATTTCCGATGATTTTCGCTGTGCGAGGGTCGTTCTAAGTACATAGAAATAAAATGCAATGGATTTACTGCACGCAAATGCTACGTGTGGGACCGAAGTCAACTAAGTACGACGCTCAAGCGGGCCGTGTTTTTACCCACTGAGGCGTTACTAGGGTCGTCGTTAGGAAAACCACGTCACGCCGGAACGCAGAATACAATAAACAAAAAAAGAATAATCACGTTGCTTGATGCATACGTTAACAAAATTAATGTAAATGGTCATTGAGAAGAGACTAACACCAAAAAGATGCTTTTAGGCACTGAATGGTAAACGAGAATCGTGTATCTGTGATCACACGCAAAATTCAGGAGCCAGGTGAAGATTTTATTTAATTTCATTTAAATTTATAAATTATTATTTTTATTATTCCTTTTTTTCTTTTCCTTTTTTTTTTTTTTTTTTTTTTTTTTTGGGGGGGGGGGGGGGGGGGGTTTCTAGAGCCGACAAATTTTACAAATCAACCACAAATGTAAAAACATTGCACCCGCAAATGTCAAATAACCACAAATGTCATAACATGTCAACCACAAGTGTAAAAATAACCACAAATGTAATAAAAATCGCCCACAAATGTAAAAACCCTGATAGCAGAAAGTGGTAAAAATTACATGATATTTACGTCGTGGTTTTCGTCTTTTTTACGTCCTGTAATTACGTCAATAAGACGACAACTTGCACCAACGCAAGACGTCAAGAGGACGTCTTATTTTGACGTCATCTGTACACTGCAAAAACTGAAGTGCTGAGCACTTTTTGAGGGCATGCATAGGGACTGCACTCAGAGTGCTATTGAATGCACACAGCGTGCTATTTCAGCACTTTCACGGGAGCTGGACAGGCTCCTTAAACTGCTAAACATTCACACAAAAAAATGATTTGGGCGAGCTTCGAACCAGGGTCCGCTGATCGAGAATTGCTGGCATTACCGCTAGACTAACTCACATTGTACGATTTAGAGCAGATCATATTGTTACATAGTGAATTTACGACACCACATAGTTCATATTATCTATTTGACTCCCATGACTAAACTGGATTGCAAGAAGCATTTGTTAGTCCATCGGTAACGTCAGCGCCTCCCAATCAGCGGAACCTGGTTCGAGGCTCGCCACGGTCACATTTTTTTTTTTTTTTGCTGGTAAATTAGCACACTACAAGTGCTATAAACATCATTTCAGGTGCAGTCACTATACATGCCCCTAAAAGTAGCACTTTAGTTTTTACGGTGTACAAGACGTAGAGATGACGTCAAAATAAGACGTCCTCTTGACGTCTTGCGTTGGTGTAAGTTGTCGTCTTATTGACGTAATTACAGGACGTAAAAAAGACGAAAACCGCGACGTAAATATCACGTAATTTTTAACACTTTCTGCTATCAGGGAAGAGGAATGAAGACGTAGAGATGACGTCAAAATAAGACGTTCTCTTGACGTCTTGCGTTGGTGCAAGTTGTCGTCTTATTGACGTAATTACAGGACGTAAAAAGACGAAAACCACGACGTAAATATCACGTCATTTTTTAACACTTTCTGCTATCAGGGAATCGGTTTAACCACAAATGTAAAAACATTTCGCCTACAAATGTAAAAATTTACATTTTTACCACAAATATCATAACACGTCGACCGCAAATGTAAAAACTCATTGCTTGCAAATAAAGCACCCATGTAGTCATTATGGTAAATTGCCACTTGGTCTAATTCCAATTGGTCTAAAAACCAAATGGTCCAACATCATTCGTTCTATTCGTCCATCACCAATTCGTCTAATCTACATTTCGTCTAATAGCCATTTGGTCTAATAATCAGTTTAATCACTTCGTCTAATCACCACTTCGTCTATAGCCAATTCGTCTAAAACCTATTTGGTTTAATACCCATTTGGTCTAAACCCATTTAGTCTAAACATCATTTGGTCAAATAATCAGTTCGTCTAATGTTCACTTGGTCCAATCTATTTCGGCTAAAAACAATTGGTCTAATAACCAAATGGTCTAATCATCATTTCGTCTAATAGCCATTTTGTCTAAACCCAGTTGGTCTAACACCCACATCGTGTAATCATCACTTCGTCTAATTACCATTTATTTTTTCAGTTCGTCTAATAACAGTTTGGTCTAATGTTCACGTGGTCGAATATCCATTGGTCTAATACTACAGACAAACTTTAGTCTGTCATAGTTATATAGGTTTATTGCCAGTTGGTCTACAGCCAGTTGGTCTAATAGCCAATTGGTTTAACATCATTCCCTCTAATATCAGTTGGTGTAATAACCAATTGGTCTAATCATCATTTCGTCTATTTACCATTAGGTCTAATTTTCACTTCGTCTAATTACCATTTGGTCTATAGTCAATTCGTCTAATGGCCATTTGCTCTAAAACCATTTGATCTAATAACCATTTGGTCCATTATATGGTTAGGAATGTTAGTGTACACCAACATTCCTAACCATGAAGGCCTGCAAGCCATCCGCCATTTTCTGCAAGCCAATCCATCGGCGAATAGACCAGCTGACGACACCATCGTACGTCTAACGGAGCTGGTCCTGAACCTTTCATCCTTCCAGTTTGATGGGAAGTTCTATAATCAGAGAAAAGATGTTGCCATGGGGACCAAGATGGGACCTTCATATGCCTGCCTTTTCATGGGTTTCGTGGAGTCCCAAATGCTGACATCTTCCAAGTCCCCCGCCCCATTCTCTTCAAGAGATACATCGATGATTTCTTCGGCATCGCGACCTGTTCACGAGATGAATTGAACTCTTTCATACAGCATTTCGATTCATTCCACCCTTCTCTCCGCTTCACCCACACCATCTCCGACAACTCTCTCCCTTTCCTGGACATAGAGATTTCTGTCAACGGAGGTCGCCGGATCGATACAAGCATCCACTACAAACCCACTGACGTCCACAGCTATCTCACCTCCCTCTGGCAGCGTTCAGGAAGGACAAAAGCCTGAGATCAACCTTGGTCCATTCAAACCACACCAGAGTCCAACCTGCTGACAGAGACCTAGATTCCCGTCCTTGCCTCCGCCCACGATGCAAGACATGCTCCCGTCTTTCTACAGAACGTAACATCAGTGGCCCCAAGGGTAATTTCACCTGCACGACGAAGAATGTAATCTACGTGATTTGTTGCAAGACCTGCAATCTACTGTACGTGGGGGAAACCAAACGGCGTCTAGAGGACCGGGTTACTGAACATCTACGTTCCATACGTCTGAACACCAGTGGCTTGCCTGCTGCACGCCATTTCAACCTCCCCGGCCTCCCTCGGTTGAAGACTTCAAAGTGATCGGCCCCATCAAGTGCGATGGCGATGATCTATCCAGGAAGAGAAGGGAGGAAAGACTGATTTTCCACCTGGGAACCCTTCATCCTCGTGGGATGAATGTAACATTTCGAGCATTTCGTACGAATTGAATGTTTTCTTTTTGTCCATTCCACCTTTCTCTTCCATTCTTCGTTCTTCTTTTCTTCTACATTTTTTCCCTCTTTCTCTCTCTCTCTCTCTTCCTTTTGTTCTTTACTCTCTTTCTTCACTACTTCCTCCTTTTCCCCCTTTTCTTCTTTTTTTCTTTCCGTTGTGCTTCATCTTCCTCTCTTTATTTTCTTTTTTCCTCTCCCTCTCTTTCTCTCTCCCTCTTCCCCCTTTTTTTTCTTTTCCTCTCTTCTTTTCCCTTTCCCCTCTCTCTCCCCCCCCCCCCTTCCACCACCCCTTTCTCCCCTTTCTCTCTTTCATCTTCCCTTGGTTTCTTTATGACGTTTTACTACGTCATCCTCTCTCCCTTTCCTTCCTTCGCGCTTTTTTGTTTTCTTTTGTTTCCCTTTCTTTCTTTGTGACGTTTTTTTTCTCTCTTTCTCCTCTTTACTTTCTTTACCATGGTTGCGCGAGTTTCCATGGAGTTTTGTCCCTTTTAGCGCTTCTCCTCTTTTGTTTTCTTTTTCTCTTCTTTTGTTACGTTTTTTACGCCTCAATCTCTATTTCTTTCTCTCTTTCTCTCTCTCTCTCTCTCCTCTTTAACTTCTTTTACCATGGTTGCGCGAGTTTCCATGGAGCTTTCTCCCTTTCTGCGCGTCTGCTCTATTACGCCTCTATCTCTTTCTCTTTCTCTCTCTCTCTCCTCTCCTTCCTGATCTCTACCATGGTTGCGCTGGTATCCATGGAGCTTTTGCGTTTTTGTTTTTTTTGCGCTTCACGCTCTTTTGTGGACCTATCTAATAAATTTTCATCATTTCCTGATGAAGGCCTATGGCCGAAAATTCGATTTTTTTTTTCTTCATCGTATACGGACTTTTCATTCCTATTTATATATATATATATATATATATACAGTCAAACCTGCTTTTGCGACCACCTGTATAGAAAGACCACCTGCTCATAAAGACCACTTTCATGTGTCCCTTGAGCTGTCTTTATAATATGTTTCACAGTGTGTATATATATATATATATATACACACTGTATAAGAAGCCTTATAGGCGAAATATTGAACCCTTTGTGTCTAACGGAGTATTTTATTCTGTGTCTCTGTCTACTTATTAAACTCCGTCGCAGAACTTTTGAACTTTATATATATATATATATATATATATATATATATATATAGAAAAGACAAATATAAATAAAAAAACCGTAGAGATGTCAATTATCCGATATTTCGGGCATAGCCCTTTGTCAAGGAATGACAAATTTATTAAGCGTCAAGCAAAAATAAGGGCAAATAAAAGACGCGCAAAATGGTTGCGTAGAAACAAGATGAAAAAGACGCGCAAAATGGTCGCGTAGAAACAAGAAGTAAGAACGCGCCAGAAGTGACGTAACAATACATCAAGAGAAAGAAGAAGAGCTAAGAGAGAGAGAGAGAGAGAGAAAAGAAAAGAAAGAGAGGGAAAGAGAAAAGAGAAAGGGACAAGAAAAAGAAAAAGATAAGAAAAGAAAGAAAGAAAATTACGTGATGGGAAATGAGCGGAAAGAAACATTAATTCCTCTTGGTTGGAGGCAGCCAAGGCGAAAAATCATACGTTCCTCTTCCTGCTTGCGTAGCTGGTCGGAGCTGAAAGAACTGCGTACTATGCACACTTCAAAGTTCTGGATGTCATGGTTGTGTGAGTTAAAGTGAGCAGCCACAGGTAATCCAGGCGTGTTGAGTCGTATGGACCTCAAATGCTCTGTCACACGATCAGCTAGTCGGCGCTTAGTTTCTCCTATGTAGAGCTGAAGACACTGGGTGCAATGGATAGCATAAATACAATCATCCGTTGTGCAGGAGAACTTTCCATGGATGGCCCATTGAGACTTGGGACCCCTAATGGTGGTAGTGGCAGTGGTGACTTTGCAGGTGTTGCATCTGGGTCTGCCACAGGGATAGGTACCGCTCTGGGAGAGGTCAGGAGTAGTAGGCAAGAGGGAGAAGTTATCATTGATGATCTTGGCAACACGTAGGTTGGTGGGGTGGTACGTGAGGACAAAGGGTACCCTGGAGGCGGTGGCTGCCATACGAGGTTCCAAAACGCCCACGCGAGGTTGCTTGAGAATTCTGCTCTTGGCAGAGGTGACGATGCTATCAGGATATCCCCTCTGGATGAAGAAACCACTCATCTTATCAACCTGCCGTTGGAAGTCATCATCCTCACTGCAAAGTCGACGGACACGTGTCAGTTGAGAATACGGAATAGACCGCTTGCAAGCCGGTGGATGAGATGATGCATAATTCAAATACGCATGAGAGTCAGTCGGTTTGTAGTGGACAGAAGTCTTGATACCGGTGTCAGTAAGAGAGATGTCAATATCCAGGAACGACACGCATCTATTAGAGATCTCATGAGTAACCTTCACCGTAGGATGAGAACAGTTGAATTTGTTGACGAAGTTAAGTAGGTTCTCCTCCGTCCCGGTGGCAATACCAAGGTAGTCGTCGATATACCTTTTGAAGAGAAGGGGCTGTTGCGTGTCATCATCAGATAAAATCTTCGTCTCGAGATGGCCCATAAAGAGACAGGCGAAGGACGGCCCCATTTTGGTTCCCATGGCAACTCCTCGTGTTTGTCGATAGAATGAGTTGTCGAAGCTGAAGGCCGAGAGACTGAGAACCAGATCAGTGAGACGGAGGATTGTGTCATCATCAGGTCTGTGCGGAGATGGGAGCTTTTCAAGGAAGTAGCGGACAGCAGCGAGCCCATCGGAACGTGGGATGTTGGTATACAGAGATCGGACATCCATGGTAAAGAGTAACAAACTTTCTTCCGGAAAAGAAGTGGAGTTAAGAACCCGTATCATCTCTGAAGAGTCCTTCACATAAGTGGGTAACCTTCGAACCAAAGGAGCGAAAATGCTGTCAAGATACTGACTAATTAGTTCCGTGGGACAGTTGATTGTTGACACAATGGGGCGTCCTGGGTTTCCATCTTTATGGATTTTGGGAAGCATGTAGAATTTCGGAGATTTAGGTTTTTCTGTAACAATCCCTTTGCCGCTGGAGGAAGCTTGTCAGAGCGAATCAGGTGATCGATGCTATTGGAAACCTTCTTCTGGTAATCGTCAGTTGGGTCAGATGTGATCTTTTCGTAGAAATCCGTGTTGTTGAGTTGACGTAGCCCCTCGGCGATGTACAGTTCCCGTTTCCAGACCACAACAGCACCACCCTTGTCAGCAGGCTTTATGATGTAGTCGGTGTTATTGCGGAGCTTCTGGAGGGCGGCCTTTTCAGATCGGTTGAGGTTGGAAGAGACGATTGGATTAGTGTCGTCTTTACTTATGCTTCTGTTGATCTCCAGACGGCATTTGTTGATGAAGCAATCAAGGTTAGAAAATTGTCCCTCAGGTGGGGTCCATGAAGATTTGCGGGGTTATAATTAATGAATTCCAGAGAAGATATTGGTAATGTATTGAATTCCACCTTTTTTTATTTTAACCAAATTTTCGATCCTCACGAATCTTCTTCAGGGTAATGAACAAAGTTCATGGATAAAGTTATATATATATATATATTATATAACTTTATCCTTCTATCATTTCTGTATCTTTCGTTATGTTATTCCTTCCTTTTATCCTTTCCATATCATATTATCATTTTTCCATATTTCCTTTAGTTGTGTTATATTCTTTAATTCCTTCTACCACCTCTTCCATCTTTCCATATGTTAATATTTACATTATTTCTTTTATCACTTTTCTCTTTCTCTATCCTTTTCTCTCTTTATTCCTTTCTATCATTTTGCCTATTTTGCATTATTCTTTCTTTTTATCTTTTTTTCTGTTTTTCATCTCTAATTTAGTTATGTTATTTTTCTTCTTCTTCTTTCTTGTTTTCGTTTTTTTTTAATTTTTCTACCATTTCTCTCTCTCTCTCTCTCTCTTTCTCTATCTTTACGTTAGGCCTATGTCTTTATCCTTCCATCCCTTAATTTTCAATATTCCCTATTGTATTGTTATTCATCGATTTATCTTCACTTCTACTTTCCTTATAGTACTCTTTATATTCATTCTTCCATCATCTCTCTCATTGTGCCATTCTGTTTCTATTCAGTATTATCATCAATATAACTACATGTACCACAATGCAGGGAAATGGAACGTTTTTGGAAGTGGGGACTGACGCCTATCAACTACACTTTTCAACATTTTGCGAGCGAGCGAAGCGAGCGGCCAAACATTATAACAATGTATATATATATATATATATACATATATACACACATATATATACATATATATATATATTTATGTTAAAATCATATAAGTCTAACCCTTAGATATGAAAATTGTGCGCCTAACAGCAAATTCTATTCGTTCGTGATCAACTATATACTTTATTCACGTCTCATTCTAACTTAATCCCGCTCTGCTCCCTTTCTCATCCTGTCTCTCTCTCCCGCTCTTTCTTCCCACCACACTCACCTGCCATCACAATGCCAAAGGTCAGGAACTTATTCACACTTGACCGCACAAATTTTACACACCACACATACACACTAGTCACCCTCAACTAAACTTTCGGTAAGCGGTATTTTACATGAAATCTTTGTACAATATTCCCAAACTATGTTTTTATTATTCATTCATTTAAGTTGTTTGTAATAAACTGTAGCCATGAAGGTATATGCTAATATAAATATATGCACATGTTATTTTGTTGAATATAAAAACACACACTGTCATGTGTGTATATTGAAGTATATGCTATATGTTTGTATTATAATCTTCAGAACCTGAAGAAGGCCGTGAAGGCCGAAAGCTTGGCCCAATAAAGTTGAAGTTCAGCTACGTCCTTTGTCTCCTGTCTCATCAATCCTCACGCTATACAATAAGCCAGTTCGGGGTTAGCGCATGGTACAAATGACCCCAAATATCCACAGATATTTTAGACATGGAGGGTCCCTTTATGTGCACTTCAGAAAAATAACTCTGGGAGTGATAGAGGTGCCTCATGAATAGCTTTTGTTTCCCCCTTTAAAAAGAATACTTCCACCTGGATATCATGGAATGCACCATTAGTGCATAATTGAATAATGATTACATGACATTCATGAGCACATATCGAATATTAGTGTCAGTGGGTTTTAGAATTTGACAGATGACCTTTATCTGCTCATGCTCAGATTGCATCCCCGAAGTGGCTTATTTACCGAGACGCCATCGAAATGTTAAAGTTGGGTATCTTCGCATCTATATATATATATATATATATATATATATATATATATATGTTACGGACAGAATCGTTGACAATCAATTAACGGATGAGGGAGAGCAAAATCAATTCATTCATTTAACTATGAAGGCTGGGGGAGAAAGATAAAACCAAAATCGGCAACTAAATTTGATTCGAATAGGACAATTTATTTGACAAAAGATAATACAATTCTATTATAACAACACTGCCCAGGCAGAAGAAAAAGATCGGCCTGACGCTAACACAAGAGATAATCCAGATTGCAGAAATTCCTCGTCATACAGGCTTACACCATAAAGGACGTAGAAAGGCGATAGATAACAAAGGGAAGAAGGGACATCATCTAATGTTGCTTGATATTAAAATAATGATGAGAGTGCACAATAAATTCAAAGTGACTGTTAAGCCTTAATTTGTGTTGCGCGTAGGCGCAGAAACAAATACAAAATATGGTCTCCAAGGACATTCCACTTTATAAGAGGGGTGGAATGAAAACAAAACAGATAATGAAACAAATGATATCAACAATAATATTGTATCCTGCTATAACATTCACCCCCGTTTAGAAGTATTGTTGTCCTCAACAATAATATAAATTAAGTTGTTCTAACTTAAGTAGCGCTGTAACGGTGAGGTGATTTTTTTTGTCTTGTGGAGCGACGAAATTGATTTTCAGCGTCTGCATCTTCGAGTGAATGAATAGGCACATTCTCTGACTCCTCACCGTCATCGTCACTTTCCGAGAATGTACAAGCTGTCAGTAAGTTTCTATGCACAGTCCTGTCCTTGCCTGTCGAGTCTCTGACGATGTAGACGTGCTGACCAGACATTCGGTTCACGACAGTGTAGGGAGTGCCTAGCCATTTGTCGACGAGCTTCTGGCGCCCAATGATTGCTTTGTTTGCAAGCAAAACTTTGTCTCCTATTACAAACGGTGTGTCTTTCGATGTTTTGTCAAATGTCTCTTTCATTTTGGTACTTGAAGCAACGGCATTTTCTCGTGCAATGCGGTATGATTCTTGCAGAATGTTTCTCAGTTGATCGATGTACGAAGATGTCATATGATCACCTTCCTCAACCTCCTCCTCATTGTCGTCACCTCCGGCGACGAGATCAAGGGGAATTCGGGGCTCTCGTCCAAACATGAGAAAGAATGGCGAATATCCTGTCGAAGAATGCTTAGTGGAATTGTATGCAAACGTCATGGTCTCCACATAGTCTTTCCAGTTTGACTTCTGAGAGGGCTCCAGCGTACCTAGCATGTTCAGTAGTGTACTGTTGAATCTTTCTGCTATACCATTGCCCTGAGGATGATATGGAGTCGTCCTTGTTTTCTTCACCTTGAGAAGCTCGCACAACTCTTTGATTATGGCAGCCTCAAAACACCTTCCTTGATCACTGTGGATTCGCTCTGGTATGCCATAATGCACAAAATATCGTGTCCACAAGGTCTTAGCAACTGTTGATGCGGTCTGGTCTCTAGTCGGAAAAGCCTGAGCATGACGTGTAAAGTGGTCAGTGATCACGAGGATATTCTCTATTCCACCTCTCGACGACTCTAAGCTCAGAAAATCCAGACAAACCAATTCAAGAGGCCGTGTGCTCCTAATCGGGTTCAGAGGTGCCCTCGACTTCGATTCTTTTGTCTTTCTCACAGTGCAACGTTTACATCGACGGATGTATTCCTGTACACGGAATTTCATTCCAGGACAAAAGTATCTATCTTGCATCAGAGTCAAAGTTCGTTCCACTCCAAGATGACCCATGTCTCGATGTGCTTTCTGGAGCGCAGTTTTCTTCATTCCCTTTGGAAGAACCAACAATTTGCGATCGTCATCTCTTCTGTACCAGAGTATGCCTTCATAGACCTCAAGTCGGTTCCAGTGTCGGAGTATCATTCTCACAGCAACTTTCTCCTTCTTTATTTGACGCGACCCAGGTTTATTGCCTCCTTTTACAAGTTCAATGACACGATTTGTGACGACATCATCCCCCTGTGACTGGGCGATCTCAGCTAACGACAATCCCTGTAACGCTGTGCTTTCATACTCTTTCTGTTGATCCTGTGCTTCTACAGCGTTAATGTTGTGGCTCTCTGCCACCCGCTTCAAGGGCACATCTTCTTCTCTTACGCTGTCAGCAGCAGTTGTTGTAAGATCCAGTGTTCGCCTAACTTCCTCTGGCGAAATTCTTGACAAGCTGTCGGCGTTATCATTAGACTTTCCTGGCCGGTACTCTATGTCAAGATTACACTGTGCCAAATCGTTGACCCAGCGTTGTCCATGAGCGTCTAGTCGAGCCTTTCCGAGAACATATGTCAGTGGATTATTATCCGTTACTGCGGTTACCTTCCTGCCTATTACATAGTCTCGAAATTTCACGGTAGCAGCCCAGTGTAAGGCTTTAAATTCCAACTTGTGTGCGGGATATCTTGCTTCTCCAGACGACAAACTCCTGCTGGCATAGGCGATCACACGCTCTTTACCGTCTTGAACTTGTGCAAGTACTGCTCCTAGACCAATTAAGGATGCATCTGTCTGGAGGATAAATGGTAGCTCAAAGTCAGGGTACGCCAACACAGGTGCTGAAATTAACGCTTCCTTCAAAGTGTTGAATGCTTCTTGGCATTTGGTGGTCCATTCTATGACTGTGTGCTTGCCGGGCCCTATCTTGTTGCCTACTAGAGCAAAAAGTGGGTTTGCTATCTTGGCATAATCCCGGATGAAGCGTCTGTAATAGCCTGTAAATCCTAAAAAGCTCCTGACATCCTTCTTAGTCTTAGGTACTGGCCAGTCACGAACTGATGATGCTTTGTCTGGGTCGGTGGATACGCCCTGCTCTGAAACCACATGACCTAGATATTTGACCTCTTTCCGCAGTATGTTACACTTACTGGGTTTGAGCTTTAGACCATGTTGCCGTAAACGGACAAAGACACGTTCAAGTCTCTTCAAGTGTTCCTCCAGTGTAGAGCTAAACACAATCACATCATCTAAGTAGATAAGCAGCTCACTGAGGTTCATATCTCCGAATACAGTGTTCATCAAGCGCTGAAAAGTAGCTGGTGCATTCATGAGTCCAAACGGCATTCTTGTGTACTCATACAAGCCCATGGGAGTGGTGAACGCAGTTTTCAGCTGATCCTCTTTGGCTACCTGTACTTGTAAATATCCTGACATCAGGTCAAGGCTAGTGAAGTATTTAGCTTTCCGAAGTGCATCTAAGGACTCATCAATTCTGGGGAGGGGAAATGCATCTCGAACTGTGCGGGTATTCAACTTTCTGTAATCCACACAGAGCCGAATTTTACCGTCCTTCTTCCTGACGATAACGATCGGGGACGCGAAAGGACTCTTACTGGGTTTGATGATCCCTGCTGCCTCAAGCTCTTTCAAGTGATCCTTGACATCACTGAAGTCTGTAGGTGAGATGCGGCGATACGGCATACGAAATGGAGTCGAATCAATGAGCGGGATGTCATGAACAATTGTGTCCGTACAGCCGAAATCCTCCGGACCTCCTGAGAAGACATCAGTATTACTCGCCAGTAATTCTTCTAATGACCGTCTCCCGGCTGGGGAAAGCTCTCCCATTGGCAATTCCAGGCCGGGAATACTGTCCTTTATTTCTTGGCTGAAGGTATTAACCAATGGCTCTTGAGCCTCCTGTTCACCTTCTTGGGGTTCCTCTACTGTCTTCACTGGCAAGGGGGTTGCTATCTCAATTCTACCGAGTGGAGTATGTCTATGTATCATCTTCATTTCCGTCGATAGGTTGATCACCAGTAATGTTACCTTCCCATCTTCGATCTGGGTAAAACCGGTATCAACCTTTAGGCCGTCTAGCTCGTTGCTACCTTCCACCAAGGCTTCAAAGCTGAAACCGTGTGTACGCTTGGGAGCACTTGCCTTGACTTCTACATGCTGTCCTGGATTTAGGAGGAGAGGTTTCTTTCCTTCATACCTGACTGTTCCTATATTTCCAGTGCGATCAGCAAGGCCCAGGCCATCACCTCCCATTGCTTGAAAGGCTAAGAAACAAGGCATTGACGAATCTTTCACGTTTTGCATGAAGTTCCTGCCATATTGACTGTGCACTAAGTCACGAGTAGCACGCAAGACGTTCGTCCCCAAGAGACACGAAATGTTCCTGTCATGACCAATTGCTGGTACGACCAAGGCTGGTACTGACTTGATTTCAGTCCCTAACATTTGAACATCAAGGAGAACAACACCCTCATGGGGAACGTCCTGTCTACCGGCACCCTCTACCGTTATTCCAGCTGGTTTGGGCTGCTCTTTATTGAGGACAGGATGACGTTGGATGAAGGTCCTGGACACTGTAGTTACTTGCGATCCTGTGTCGAGAATAGCCAAACAAGGCTGTCCGGAAATGATTATCTTCTCACAATTCACAGGACCAACTAGTGACTTCCTAAAATCATCTTCAATTTGTCCATCAGGGCTTCTCTGTTCAAACATACCCACAGACTGCCCTCCATCTGTGGGTTCTCCTAGTTTGACGGATTGGCGTTGGGGCAGGATCTCGCAAAATGACCAGGCTGGCCACAAGTGTAACAGGTTTTAGGTTGAGGGTGTCTGCCTCTTTCTATCCCATCAGACTTCCCTCTCATGTATCTCATGAACGACTGTGCCAGTGCACACTTCCCTTCAGCCTCAATAACACGCAGTTCTTTGCGAAGCTCTCTGTAAGTCATCTCTCTTGGCCTCATGGGAGCCAGGCGAGCCCTTACCTCTTGGCTCCTAAGTCCATGCATAAACTGCGTAGCGAGCATTCGATCTCTGGTATCGTCATCCACCATGGCAGCTTGCTCACCTCGTTCTCTCGCGATTCTCAATTTGGCTTCCAAAGCGACTGCATAATCTGCGGGTGACTCGTTAGTCTGCTGTGTTCTGGCGTAGAATGCCGACATAGGCGAAGACGTGACGTCATCATCAGCATACTCTTCGATGAGCTCTCTAAAAGCCCTATCAGCAGATAGTTCACCTTGATAGAGTTCAAGATTTAAGATCAAGTCACGAGCCCTACCACCTGTGTGTCTAACTACCTCATTAAACTGTGCTTGTTTTGACATATATTATGCCCCTTTGAACTGAGTACATATTTCATATCCCTCACAAAGTCCTCTACTTTGGCACCACCCTTACCAGAAAATACATTGACTCCCTTAACTTGGTGTGACACAATATGTGTTGGGGCGGAACGAAAGTTCTGTTCCTGATATTCTGGCGGCACTGGGTCGAATCCCGCCATCTGAAGAGGAGTCAACAGGAGGGGATGCTGCCAGGCTGGCGATCTTGCTGAATTTAGTGACGGCGTTCGAGCTCGTTGGCTGCGAGGATCATCGGACGGCATTGGAGTCAGCAGCGGCGGGGGTGGCGTCTCCATCGTGTTGATCCTTGGGCAGTGTTGTGTTGGAAAACTTGAATAAATTTTCTCTTTTTTTTTTTTTTAATTTGAAGTGGAATACAATCAATTAAACAGTTTGATCTTTCATTCAGCCTTCCCGGGTTTCGGCACCAAAATTATGTTACGGACAGAATCGTTCACAAAGTTCACAATCAATTAACGGATGAGGGAGAGCAAAATCAATTCATTCATTTAACTATGAAGGCTGGGGGAGAAAGATAAAACCAAAATCGGCAACTAAATTTGATTCGAATAGGACAATTTATTTGACAAAAGATAATACAATTCTATTATAACAACACTGCCCAGGCAGAAGAAAAAGATCGGCCTGACGCTAACACAAGAGATAATCCAGATTGCAGAAATTCCTCGTCATACAGGCTTACACCATAAAGGACGTAGAAAGGCGATAGATAACAAAGGGAAGAAGGGACACCATCTAATGTTGCTTGATATTAAAATAATGATGAGAGTGCACAATAAATTCAAAGTGACTGTTAAGCCTTAATTTGTGTTGCGCGTAGGCGCAGAAACAAATACAAAATATGGTCTCCAAGGACATTCCACTTTATAAGAGGGGTGGAATGAAAACAAAACAGATAATGAAACAAATGATATCAACAATAATATTGTATCCTGCTATAACATATATATATCTTTAAAATGTGATCTCTTTTACAAAAAATATATATAGTGCATAATCATTAAACAAAATTATATGAAACGTGTCTACTCAGAAAGTCAAGGGGCTGCATGGACTTGGTCACTCGAGCGGTTGAGTTTAGTTTCAATGATACGATGTATTCACAGATAGATGGTGTGGCTATGGGATCCCCATTAGGCCCCGCGCTTGCTAACATTTTTGATGGCTTTCATGAAATGCGCCTGCTACAGAACGCCACCGATCTTAGTCCCACATGTGTATTGTCGGTATGTTGATGATACGTTGATAACCGCGCAGCGTGTGAGGTTTTCCTTACACAACTGAACCGGCTCCACCCCGCGCTAAAATTCACATGTAAAATTGAACTGTCCAATGCGCTCCCATTTCTCGACGTTCTCGTGGAGAGAAGTGATGGGAAATTCATCACTTCCGTCTACCGCAAGCCCACATTCACCGGGCAATACACGAGATGGGACTCGTACAGTGCAACTTCATACAAGATTGGGCTCATTAGAAACTTAGTGTGCCGCGCCCTTAGGATTTGCTCTGCGTGCAAATTAGCTCCCGAAATCGCGAAAATCAAAACTATTCTCCTTGACAATGGTTACCCTGAGCATGTTATATCTCGCACCATAACACGGACGCTGGAGGCACAATCCAAATCTGACACCAGATTTGGACCTGCCAAATGCCCCGTGTACCTGGAGGGGTAAGGTATCTGACAAATACGCCAGTCAGATCAAACACGCAGTGTCACGTTGCTATTACGCGGTTTCGACACGCATTGTGTTTTCTACACACAGGATGCTACCGTCAACTAGCAAGGATGTACTACCCACCCCCCACTTGAGTAATGTTAATTGAAGAGAGTTAATCAGTTGTCTCACGATGTGCAAACGTAAACGTTTGCACATCGTGAGACAACTGATTAACTCTCTTCAATTATTCTTCACCACGATGAACCTCTTCCAATCTATTGAGTAATGTTATTTACCAATTTCAGTGCCGGTGCGATGCCAGGTACGTGGGCCGTACTTCTCAGCGGTTGGCTGATCGCATTAAACAACACATCCCCTCGACTATTCGGAACCGTACAACCAATCAGCGCACGCAGCCCGTCCGTGCCTGCAAATCTGAAATGCACGCTAACAGACCAAAGATAGCCAAATGCGATTCAGCGATTGGTCTCCACTTGCTGAACAATCCAGCTTGCGCACAAAGCTATGCCGACGATCAATTCTCAATTATGTCCCGGGCCAGAAGCTTTACGCTTTCTGGAAGCTGCTTAATCGTATGAACCTCTTCTGTGCAGACAAAAGGAGTTCGTCCAAGCTTTGCGTCCGGGTTCACCGAGTATAATATAGTTGATTTCAAGTAATTTGTTATATACCTGCGTGATAACCTGATGAGTGCAGGTCGAAAAGCTTCGTTATCATGTCTCTTTTTCGTGCCATATTGAAATTTTGCAGAAATTATTTATTGATTTCACTTACTAAAAGGTTTGTTTGAGCACCTTTAATTTGCCACACCAGTGCCACCTTTTACGGTGTCCCTAAGCACATTTTGAAAAGGCTAAGGTCCTTTTAATGGAACTTGTAGACACCTTTTCAATTCGGCACCACTGAGTTTGGAGCTAATGAGTACCCCATAAGCACCATTTTCTCTAAGAGTTCATAGGAAGGTGTTCTGATTCGATTTTGAGGTATATGTCAAAGATCAAAGGTCATAGAGGTAAATACTGAAATGTACGGTTTTAATTTCGTTTACGCGATATTTAACCCCTTGAATTATGAACTTCAAATTCCGTACTAGTATGTATCATCATAGGAAAATATTCCATTCGATTTTGGGAAGCGTAGTCCAAAGATTAAAGTTCATACACTCTTAGAAAAAATAGTGCTTATGGGGTACGTATTAGCTCCAAACTGGTGCCGGATTGAAAAGGTGTCTACAAGTTCCATTAAAAGGACCTTACCCATTGAGCTTAGATTTCCCCACCTTTTATTATGCGTATTAGTCTTTATCATAATCTGTAGATATTATTTAAACATGTCCACGATAATATCTATCTACATTCGTCATTTTCAAAATACTTTGGTTTGATACAAATTGTATAAATGTGTTCTATTGCATGTTGTTATAATTTATTGATTTCAGTTACTATGGATATATTGTATTTTTTTCGAAGGACGATAAAATATTGCTCAAGAGTAGGCTAGCTCTTTGCCAGTGCTCGTGATGAGCACCTTTAAAGGTGTCGATGAAAACTTTTTCAAAAGGTGCTTAGGGACACCCTAAAAGGTGGCACTGGTGTGGCAAATTAAAGGTGCTCAAACAAACCCTTTTTTTTCTAAGAGTGTAGATTGATAAGATAACATGCAGGTTTCAGGCATTTCTCAACCATTAAATATGTCATCATTAAAAATCGCGTGAATAATAAAAGTATTATTATTAACCATATCAGACATCTGGGGGATGCAATTTTTACATTTTTTTACATTTTGTCGCGGCTTTGCCAAGCTAACATAATTGCCAGCCGATAAATTTAAAAATTGCGTATTGCGCGGTTTCGAAAGTCAATGGGATTTTGCGTGTTAAAAGCGGGCAATAAATTTTTATTTTTTACAATATTTTCGAGTTTGCTCTAGACGTCTGATTCTGATAATAATAATGATATGGACTGGCTACTTTCGGGGGAAACAACATTAATTGCCCTCACTAGAATCGTATTAGTTGCTGTTCTGTGTACAGATCGATGGAGTATCTGAATTTTTCTTGCCACTGAAGTTTATGATCAGCTCCTCGACCCCCGTCTCTGTAAACTGATCATAAAAGACACCACTAGTAAACGACTAGTTTAATAAATTTTTACATTTGCGGTTGACATGTTTTGACATGTGGAAAGGGGTGTTTCAATATTTTAGGGATTTTTAATGGTCAGGAAAACCTCTCACACGCGCATACACGCTCACGCACACAGACGTCTCATGATAACTTATTTTACACAGGTACATTATCAAGCTTTTTTTTTACATTTGCGGTCGACGTGTTATGACAATTCTGGTAAAAACGGAAATTTTTACATTTGTAGGCGAAATGTTTTTACATTTGTGGTTAAACCGATTTTTACATTTTTGGGAGATTTTTATTACATTTGTGGTTATTTTTACATTTGTGGTTGACATATTATGACATTTGTGGTTATTTTGACATTTGCCGGTGCAATGTTTTTACATTTGTTGTTTATTTTTACATTTGTGGTTGATTTTTACATTTGTGGGCTCTACAGGGGTCTCCAACGGTTTATAGGTAATTAAAGGAAACTGTGTATAATCACAATGAGATTATGATAGTGGTATGCCTACTGATATAAATCAGCTTCTTTATAATTTGATAAGTAGATGAATGACAATATTAGCAAAAATCAAAATAATAGTAAAAGTAATAATAATAAATAGCAAGGTCACAAAAACTGATAATTCATATAAAAGGGGGAAAAAATGAGTACGTAAGAGATACATCTTTCAGATGGTCATCGGAGCGGCGGTTTATCGAAAATCTGGGACCTGTTTCACTAAAATTAGCGGCTGATGAGATCAACCCAGACAGCAACCTTGCACCAACTTCTAGCCAACCGAACACCAACACTTGGCCAACATTACAGCAACATTCAACCCAGTGGCGGATTGAGGGAGGGACAATCCCGGTCTGTGCCCCCCCCCCCCCCACTTTTTTTTGGAAGAAAAGTATAGGCCTACGTAGTATTTTTCTCATCCTCATTTCATCTTTTCTTTAATTTCTCACTTTCACTTCCGATTGTACAAAGTCATTTTGAGAGGACATTGCCCTTATACCAGAAGTCCCTACCACTCCTGTGTTATAACGTTTATTTATCAACAAGTGGTCAGCTGCATAGCCATGGCCATCGCACATTATTGACTCACTCTCAATTCAAGGAATTGCAACAACAATTCCTTTCTTCTTCATCCTGCTACACTAGCAAGGGATAAGAACAACAACTTTTCATCTTCACCTTTGCTAGACACACTTCTCAAAGTTTTCTCATCGAGTTAACATGATAATTTGAGGATGTCATCTCTTTACTTCTGAATTTGTTTCCTGCACTTCAATTGGAGCAATTTCTATAATTCACTACTTTACAGTCTATACTCCGTCATCTCACCTGGAGAAATTTGTACTATCTCTTTCATCATATTATTCTCTGCAATTCACTCAGAGAACAGTCCAAATCTCGCTTGTGCTAGCCAAATAGTTTTGTGATCATTTCTGTGGTGATATCTGTGTAAATATATATTTGAATCGGATTGTGCAATATTTTGAAACTTTTGACATTTTGGAGGATCCATGTCCGGTTAACCCCTGCACGCACAAAGTCGGTAAGTGGCGATTGCTTTTTATACATCTCGCCTTATAACTAGCGACCAACCGCTACACTGGTGACCCCGACGTGATCTAAACTCGACCAACGTGCTGAGTAGTATTCATCCTTCGTCATATTGTTTTCACTTATTGTCACCCTTTACTTCATATTTCTACTCGCCATTTCAACTGTCACAATGCCTACTGATAATCTGACTGATTCTTCAACTTCTCCGTCTTCTGAAACTTCTTCTAGCTCTCCATCTGTCTCAAATGTTCAACTCAAACTTCCTCCCTTCTGGCCAAATGATCCTACCATTTGGTTCGCCCAGGTAGAGGCGCAGTTCACAACCCGAGGCGTCACTGCTTAGGCAACAAATTTCGCTTACGTTGTCGCATCCCTTCAGCCAGAATATGCTCAATAAATTCGTGATATTCTCATTTCACCCCCGAAAGAAAAGCCATACGACAAGCTAAGGGCTGAGCTTGATTATGAATAGCGACCCTCCTCCCCGATTGTGAATAGCGACCCTCTTCTTCGATTATGAATAGCGACCCTCTTCTTTGATTATGAATAGTGACCCTCTTCTCCGATTATGAATAGCGACCCTCTCCTTCGATTATGAGTAGCGACCCTTATGATTAACGACCCCGATTTGGTATTATGAATAGCGACCCTTTGTCTGTATTACGTATAGCGACCCTTATGATTTATTATGAATAGCGGTCCTCATGAGTAATGACCCTTTTCTTCGATTATTAATAGCATCCCTCTTCTCCTTCGTTGTTTTGTTTCAAACGTCTTTTTTCGAATAAAACGTTTTTTTAACAGGAAAAGTGCTTTCACAGCCTTAATTTTATCAAAATCGCGCATTATTTGCAGCAAAAGATGTACAATGAGCCTGTTATATTATACCTATCCTGTTTAAAAAAATTACGATAAAAATTAATGACCTAATTTTAATGAAAAAATGCATATCAGGAAGGAAAAAAAATGCTTTAAGAAAGAAGATTTCTTCAACCCTTTTAGCTAACAACAAAGAGAGCAGAAATGTGTTTTTTAAGTAATACTACAACATATGCGTAGTATACGTGTTGCATAATTCAACAAGGCTTGAAGACTAAAAGGGGACACCACATAAGACCAACAGCTCACAAGACCGGCGGCCCATGAGACATACAGCTCAAAGAGACCGACAGTCTCGAGGATCCTCGGATAACTTGTCAGAAGTCCCATGCTGTCACATTCTCGGTCTCATGGGCTGTCATCTGTCTGTCATATGGCATGTAGCCATATATAAAAGCCCACCTAAATACAAAAGTCCACCCAAAGCAGAAAACAGAAACAGATTACTGAAAGTTTGAGCAAAATCTGATAATAAATCGGAAAGTTATGATTTTTTAAAGAAAACTTTGTAATCTGTCAAACACAAATTGGCAACTCTGTGACGTATCTTTCGAAGGTCCTGACCAATTTGCTCCATACTGAAAATGTCATATATTTCCATTTTCTTAGTTGTTGAAGAAGGAGGATATGTGTTTTCATACAGGGGTTGTGTAAAAACAAATGTGCAATGATTATGCATGTATAGAGGTGCATAATTAAATATGTTCATAAATAGAGAAAACAGAAATTAATGATTTTGTAGTACAGGTCAAATGGAAGAAGACCTTGCAAGATATGTTACAAAATTTTTATCTATTCAATTGCAACTTGAAAAATTAATAACTTTTTTTTTTTTTTAATCGGATTTTGCTTTCTTTCATCTGTTTCTCTTATTTTTCTGCTGTTAAAACCAACTTGAATTCATGGTCGACTTCCCATTTTACGGAGCTTGAGAGACCTTGAGAGAAATAAAGTCAATCAATTAAAATAACCACAAACTGAAAATAAATACATGTAAAATTTATAACAGAAATGTCTATGGGGTGTGTTAAATCTTCTTTTTTTTTAAACAGGCGTTTTAAAACATGTTTTTCCTAAACGCGTTTTAAAACGCAGTGTTTTAAACGCACCAACCCTGCTCCGCCGGGAATCGAACCTGGGTCTTTGGCCCTGTACGCCAAAATTCATTTACCACTATACCACGGAGATGGGTTGAGTGGTTTTCGGCTACAGCAGATAAAATCACCGACAGGCAGTTATTTTATTTCTTTTCTTTGAGGGGAGGGCAGTATTGAACAATGACATGCCGCACGCCTTGCTAGATCCATGACGGATTCATATATTAGAATGAATTATTTACAGTATGTGAGAATTTTTTTCTAATACTATATAGCATCGGCAACTCTTCTGGATAAATTTACATAATGTGAGAAATCAGAGAAGAAATAAGATTTTTCTTTTATCCATTAATTTAACACACTATATCAATATACAGTGCGTAAAGGGGATACCCAACTTTGGTAGATTTTAATTGAAGAGTTATGAGCTTGAAAAGTATTTCATAGTAAAGAGAAACTTATAGTCTGTGTAATGATACCTTATTCATAACGTTGCTGCCACGGATGACTGAGCAGCAGACTTTTCAAAAAGTATTGTCAAAATCCTCTTGTACCAGGTTTGGGCCGAAGCAGCGAGTGTGGGTCTAACCAATTATGCATTAGTTACTTCTGTTGGAAAACAATTGCTGAGTTATTTTCAATTGATGTTGTGCATTTGAATAGAAAAGGTGTTAAAATCAACTCAAACTCAAGAAAGGTTTATTACAAGCTAAATGTATGATATTATATTTGTCATGATAACAAATTCTTTGTTTTATTCTGCTTCTTAAGGTAAGCCTTTTTAGTGAGTCTTTCAAAATTGACATTTATTTGGGAAGCTATCTGTTTTCTTGAAATTCTACCATCAATTACCTTGGTAGTTCTAAACACATGTATCCTACGTTTTCTCTTTTTTTCTAGTCTTTAACCCTTTCAAGACAATTGACCACAGTTTGTGGTTTGGTTCAAAAAGATTTGATTCAGAGCCATAAAAAACAACCCAGATGCATGAGTAGAAAGAGCAAAAATCTCTGCGCACACAATATGTCCATGTTGGTTGCATGACCATATTGCGTTTGATGCCAAGAATTTTAAAAACGAGAATAAGCTTTAAAATCCTTAAATTGGCAACAATTTTTTTCAGAATTGGCAATCCTTTCAATTTTTCAACAAAGTTTACAACTACATGTATGCTGTTATATAAGACATTGCGTCTCATTTGAACCAGGTAGCACTAAAAGAAAAATATTGTTGCCAATTTGAACAACAAAATTTGACCAATTTAGCCCTAACCTTATAGTAGCTATTCAAAGAAAATCACAAATATGGCAATTAATGTATCACTAGAAACTGGGAAGCTTACAGATGGCAATCGAATAAGTTTGATGTCAACTGCGTATCTGATGATTATAAAAACAACACAAATAAAAGCTCTTCTCAGCATCTGAATATCCGAGGATTCGCCAGAAATATAGCGATGTTTTGATGTCGTCACACTCGGGATCGATCCTGCTTAAGCAGACGACGTCCTATAATGAATGAACGTAATTGCAATGCAATTATTTATCAAATTATAAAGAGTTTGGTGTATTTAAACATGACCTTATTTCACACCATTATAAAGGGAAAGTGAAACTGATTCTGATAGCTAAAACCGTTTGATTGTAAATACACAGGAGAAGGGTCAATGATCAATGAAATAAACCCCACTTTCAAATTGAAAAGCCCTCCGAATAATAGCAGGATGGTATTGGTTCCCTCTTGAAACGCCGAACATGCCCCGGTGCAAGCAGCTGAAAATACAATGGCGTCTTATTTTGTTTACAAGTGACTGATTCTTTTATTTTTTTAACGCTGCATTTTTCATCAAAATAATACCATACACGAAGTTAAGAGTGAGGCAACAGACTAACATTAAGACTGACGCTAGTGAAGGAAGAGAAATAAGTGAAGAGGAGATGACAAAATAGGCTCTGAAAAATGTGTAAGATGTTATGGGACATCGTCTGCTTAGACAGGACTGGTCCATGGTGTGTCGTCACATATCTCAGCTGCGTTCGAGGAGCTCTTCAGCTGCTATATCGGGGCTGTATTTTACCGTTTTATAATTGATAATAATCATTACTTCAAATGTTTCCAAGCGTTCAATTTGGATAACCTTGTTTAATTTATGCCATCTATGCAATAATAAGTATTAAGCCAATATTTAAAATCATTAAAGTTCTACTTTAAATAATTCCTGTCCTGAAAGGGTTAAGGTCAGTAAAGCTTTGAGTTCATGTGCTATTCGCGAAAGCACCTTGTGCAAATTATGCAGGTAAAAAAATGGTGCAATGGACAAATGAGCAGAGAGTTTTTTGGTTTTCATGATGGTTATCACAAGACAAGAAGGTTGTTAAAATAAATGAAATAATTATTATCAAATGGATTAAAAAGAATTAATTTCAAAACTACACTGGATCACTTTAAACAATGAAGCATTATTGAAGCACAAAGGAGAATTCAACTTTTAAAATAATTTGAGACTAAAGTAACACATTCATCTTGCTTGACCCACATTCGTTGCATCAGCCCAAACTTGGAATAAGGAGATTTTGACATTTTTTTTTAACCCGATTCACGGTCGTCCATGGCAGAAATGCCATGAACGAGGTACCACTTGACAGGCAATAACTTCACCATGAAATAAATGTCAAAGTCACATCGATTATAACATTTTAATTAGAAGCTATCAAAGTTGGGTTTACACTTTTCTTAATCCGCACTGTATATATTACCTTCTTCCTGGCTTGCATCGATTTGTTGTCGGTGTTCATACAGTGTTTGGGTTTGTGTTGGGGGGACAAACTTCATTCGGTATTCCATCAGCTTCGATTCGAACATAATGCTACCGACAAGACCCATAGCCTATTCAACATGGCACTGAAACAGACCTCCTCCCGAATTTTAAGGGCTGGTCAGACATCACCGATAAAGATGACGAGATGTTCACTTCAGGGCACACGAGCATGGTCATCCGAAGGCTTGAAATGTATTGGGGGAAATTGGTCATTACACTGCCCGTGCGTCGGATTTGCCTGGTTTTAGACAAGTTAACGCTGTATTGTTGGATTTTCAAGCAAAATTACATTCCATACCAGGATTTTGGTTTGGTTTGGGAATAATGCTGAGATGAATAACAATTTCACCTGTATTTGTTTTAGGGGTTGTTTTATTGTTTTATTGTTAATTCCAAAGGCCTGAAGATGATTGGCAAACAGGTCTAGGAGCCAATCGCTGGGATAGGCTGGGACTATAGGGGAATCCAGAATTCCAGGAAAATTGGAGTACTAAATGCTGGGTGGAGGGACCATCCTCCCTGTTGGTTACGTAACTCATGATCCATTTTTTCGTTATGTTGTTAATGTAACTCTTTTCTCTGCAGTTGCCGTTTATTTTATATACACATACATCTATACGAGTAGTTAAACAATTAATTTTATGCAATGAAAATGCCACACATGGCACTTCTGAGCAATAAAATCACAGTGAAATAAAAGGTAAAAAATGTGTTCTCCTTGTATCTCTTGCCACTATAGGCTTTGATTTGCCTGATGAGATTAAAAGTACAGAGGATGCTTAAAGGTCCCCTTTTATGGAATTACAAAGGAACTTCATTTAATAGACTTTTCTACTGTGAATCCAGATCTGTCAATCATATTACCTGAATTCCATTCATTAATCTGTAACCTTGAAAATAAAAAAATAACTGGGAACGCCCCTAAAAATTTTGGAAAATCGGTCCAGCGATCGATGACGTCATGTGACGTCACCCACAGAACGCTCGACTCACACAAGCTGGATCGAGTATCGATGTGTGTGTGTTATGGCTATTGAGCTTCGTGTAGATCCCTTCGACTTCGTGCCATTTCAGCACTTCATTTTAGCTTTTTAAAGACAAAATCCTACATCAACGATGGCATCATCTTCTTCAGCCAGGACACTTATTCAGGATCAGATATATCTGATTTGGAGCATCAAGTCCCAGAAGAAATTGAAGAGGAATTAGGGGCCCGGCCGTATACTATGTTTGAGCCAGACATGTCGGATTCTGGGCAAGATTCTGATGATGACAGAGACGTCCCTGATTTTAATAACGGAGAGGATATCGACGGGAGACTTGGGAATAACAACTGGTAATTATTTTTTGATAATAAATTACCGATTAAAGTTTAATTCACGCATATCCACGTATTATGAATCTTGTTTACGCTTGCAAATTGCCCGAGAGGCTGAGCTGATACTTCGCTGATCGAGGCAGTGAGCTCGATGTGCGGCCGGGGTACACGCCGCGCCGTTTGGTTGTTCGCCTGCTGACCCTGCCTGGGCTTGCGCTTGGGCAGTTTTACTGGTGCATGGGTGGTAGCGTTTGATTCTAGTAAATTCTAACATTGATATCCAGAAAACTCTTAGCTCTCCTGTTATCTTGCTTGTTTTCTTTGTGCTGCTACACTAAGTAAGTGTAGGTACCGTTATAGTTGACAATAGATATGATCTTCTTCTTCTTCTTCTCCACCCAGGGTTTCATCCAGTGTGTCTGCATGGAGCGGTATGTGATGGAAACTGCTTACTATTTGTATCGACAGCAGTATGGCGGACAGGCAAGGCAGGATGCAACTGAAAATCAGTGAGTACACCATATTTTTTGTTTTAATCCTTACTGCAGTATTCCTGTATTATATAAAGCAGTTTGGATGCAAAATGCCAAATTGGCTCCTTATGAAATTAATATTACGATATTCTATAAAAGAAAATAATGTTTTAGCCTTAATGTAAATAGAGGAAGATTATCTTCTATTGTTTATTTGTGAAGTTCAAAGTAAAAGTTCCCTCACTATCACCTACATCATAGACTACACTGTGCATTGTTTTGAAGTTGTCTAATCATAGTTTCCTTTGTACTCTTAAAAAAAAATCTTTTATAGGAAAGCCAGGCAGGGCAGGACGTGTTCCTCTCCCATCTTGTGCCGTGACAAGAATCCGTGCAGCATTTCCATCAGAACCATTGGCGGATCCAGCGGTCCCCCCCCCCCTTTTTTTTTGGAAGAGAAGTATGATTTTTTTTGTTGCTTGTCAGGGAATTATGGAGGGAAACTGGACCCCAATAACCCCTTACTGAGCAATTTTTGAAGGTTTGGCGAATTTCTTTTTTTTGCCCCCCCCCCCCCCCCCCCCTCACTGAGCGACTTTTCGAGAAGCTGGCGAGACCAGAAAAATACGGGTCTACCTTTTGACAAACTTTCATTTTTGTGCCCCCTCTTTTACTCAATCCTGGATCCTGGATTATTGATACATGTATGATCAAACTTGTTTCAGGGACGGCCTCTTCTTGATGCCATACGCAGCCCCGTGCTATCGACGAAGTCCTCCGCACAAAAGTGCTCGGAGCACACAACACTGTGCTCACTCGGCCCCTTCCAATGGGCGCGAGTTAATTTTACTTTTGCGGTCCATTTCCTTCTTATATTTAGGTCTTTAGGGAATAAATGTAGACTGACACCCTCCTTTGTGGTGTTACTGCAACCTGCAACAACGCAGCGTTGCGGCATACTTTTTTAGAGGTGGTTTTCGAGGTGGTATACACAACAGCAAGTTAGTTTGCACATGTAATACATAGGCAATATTGTAAACAAGCATCGGCAATGTCGGTTTGTGACGTCACACGTCAATCATGCTCGCGGAACGAGAATTCGGGTTTAAAAGGGGGCGGAGCTTAAGAGACTGTTTTGGACATGAATACCTGGGGAAATATTATTTTAAAAATATTTTGATACGTATTTATTGCAAACGGATGTGATTTTTCAATTTAGATGAGATGCATGTACAAAATACCAAGAATTATAATTTCATAAAAGGGGACCTTTAAATTCTTCATTACAAATAGCATGATTTCCTCACTAGGTATCATAATGAAACATTTGGTTCAAAGTTCTGTTCATGTTATTTGGAAGGTGATCCCAAAGCTATGTTTATCATAATTTTGAAGTAGGTAGTTATTTGCCTTTGTGATTAATAGTATACTCTGCCATGCAAAGTTCAATACTACAAAAATTGTACTTTATAAATCAAGTTTTCTATTGAGAACAAGGAGTTGCTGCCAAATGCTGAATTGGTCACGTTTATTTTTGTGTTGAATACATAATCATAAAAACATACAAATCATAATAAAATTAAATTCAATATTGTATGGATGATTGCATTTACAAAAGATAATTCCAAACATTTATGCATTATTTACATTTAGATTTATATATACTTAAAAAAAAAACAATGAATTGATCAAATGAATTGAACAGTTTAATAATATCAATAATAGTGATATTTGTAAAAAAAAAAAAAAAAAAAAAAAAAAAAAAAAGAAGGCTTTACCTGGATGGGCTACGCGGCTTTTTTAATAAAGAAAACATGAGTAACTTGTGAAATAAAGAAAGTCATTATGCGCTTTACATGTTGATATATAATATTGATAATTGTATTCTAAAAGATGATTACAATTGCATGTATAAAAAATGCTTATTCAAATGAATCATACTTCAGATCAGTAGGAATTTACAAACTATACAAAAACGCGTAAGCAGATAACTTAGCAAACTGCATTTTATATAGGTCGGTAACAACTTATTGTGAATTAAAATTAGAAACATTAGACATTATTAAAACTAAGTTTGGCTACATGAAAATATTTTAACATTGCCACTTCCAATTTATTAAAACGATTTAGCTACATATATATATATATATATATATATATGCCATGTTTATGAGGTATACGACGTTATTTTCTGTTTACTAGGGTTGCACCTGCCATAATTGGGGTTAATATTCCATGTTCATTTGCTTTTATTATACGCATATCGTTTATTTTGTAGGTTATGTATTACATAATACAGGGATCTGAGTAGGGACTGCTATGCAATATCAAGGGTATGATACATATTTGAGGAAGCAAAGATAACGCTGAAATGTTGAATTAATCAATGAAATAATAATTATTTAAAACGCCAGCTAAAAAGGGATTTTTTTTTTTTTTTTGGTCTTTGTTGTTGAAAATCTAACGAAAATAGTATCAAAATCACGGTTGTCGTTCCTTCTAATTTATACTTATAATGTACAATTGTAAACTAAGGGTAATTATATGAACATGGCCGTAATAGTTTTTAAAAATCCAATTTTAGAACACGGTAAACATTTAGTATTGATTTAATTATCCCTTATATACATAAAAGTCAAACATATAATCCATGAAATCGTAGAACATAATGTTTGATAAGGAGCCATGACACTATTTGATGAATGATAAAATTTGGTTTGTCAAGACATATATGTATTGTATAGACACATATATCTATAAAATACCAAAAAGTAACACTCACTTACTTACTTTCTCCTCAAGAGGTATCAGGTCACATATTTCTTAAATAAGTTAATTGATTGATTGATTGATTTTTTTTACCACCAACAACATTTAAGTACAATACATTTTTGTACAATGATATTTACATAAAGACGGAAAAGCATTTATTGATAAAAGGGGCCAGATAAAAGGATATGTATGTGCTAGTCGAGCGTGAGTTGGTGCGATATTGCCCATGATGATTCTGCGTAATCTTTTTTGGGTGGCCTCAAGAGAATAGATATGCTGTTTGTTGAGAGTAATAAATTAGAGCATGTCTCGAGAAGAGACATCAAGACGAGATCAGTCCCGCCCCTGGACCTCAACAGTGGCCATAAAGGACGGCCTGCTGGACCACATCATTTACACGCTTCTACTTCATACTCCACAGTCAACCAAAATATTTCGTTGGAATGACTGTCCCCTTCAGGTACGTACCTCTCAATTCCGCTAATAGTAGCGGCAATATCCCATGCAAAACGCTATCGAAAATTTCAGTGCAAAACATCGATAGCATTGCCTCAAAAATAAAAAATTGTCGGTTAGAGAGCTTTTTTTTCAGATCACACGCTTAATTCAAGAACTTTTGATATTATATCATTATTATTTTTATTATGAATATCATTATGATTATTATTATAATTATTAATTATTATTATAATTATTAATTATTATTATTTCTGAAAGAAAAGGAGTCTAAGGTAACTTCAGATCGACCATTCCAATTTTGACAATCAAATTGTAGATTTCCCAACGGTCTGCGAACTTAGGTCACGTGCAAACAGACAGCCATGAACATGATATATACGTATATATATATATAATTATATATATGTTCAAAATGTGATTTTCAAGATTAGATCATTGTCCAGGAATTGGTAGATCCTTCTACAAAAGCCCCAAAATGAATGATGGTAATACGAGGAAGAGGAATGCATGCCAGAAGAAAAATAAAAGATCCTTCAAAACTTACAACCTGCCTGGTGATTTAAGTAAAGGTTGTTTTGATTATCCTGGCATTTCAGGTTATTTTTAATGTAATAATAATTGTTCGTGGCCTGTTATTACCCTCAATGTAACTGAAAAAGCGTAAGTAGCACTCAACCCCCCCCCCCCCCCCCAAAAAAAAAAAAAAAATTGTTAACTAGTCTACGTCGGTAGACGGTGGAAACGGCGAATGTGAAGGGACAGGAGTTTTAGGTTTTACACTTGCTTTGTCTTTGGGGGTTTCAAGATTTTCATTTTCAGATGACCTACATAATTGTTTGTTACCAGATAAATCGGTGCTGCTAGCAGTGTCGTCGGCCGAACAATGAGAAACTGACGAATTGTTTACACCATATTCAGATGCAGAGGAGGGTTCCAGTATTTTGGTTGTATTTGTACCCATATCCTTTGTATCTTTTCTAAAAATTCTAATCAATTTTCTGGAATTTTCTTGTTCGTGGCCTGTTATTACCCTCAATGTAACTGAAAAAGCGTAAGTAGCACTCAACCCCCCCCCCCCCCCCCCCCAAAAAAGAAAAAAAAAAAATTGTTAACTAGTCTACGTCGGTAGACGGTGGAAACGGCGAATGTGAAGGGACACGAGTTTTAGGTTTTACACTTGCGTCGGCCGAACAATGAGAAACTGACGAATTGTTTACACCATATTCAGATGCAGAGGAGGGTTCCGGTATTTTGGTTGTATTTGTACCCATATCCTTTGTATCTTTTCTAAAAATTCTAATCAATTTTCTATTTGCAACGCAGATACCCAATGATGTTATTAGCCCAATAAAAACAAAGACTAGGGTTGTGATAGAAATATAAGTCCATACGTCTTTCATTATTCCATATGAATTTTTACCAGCTGTCTGTATACTGGTTTGTAGTGTTGTATTTAAATCATGATTTGTTTCTTGTTTAATGGGCACTGAAATCATTTCTGTCATAATTTTGTCATTTCCTTCTCGTTGTAAAATAAAATCATTACATTCATGTTTCTTTAGATCAGCTTCATTTATCGCACAGCAGTATACAGATGTGTTTCGCATAAGCCATATTTCTTGTGTAATATGAGTGTCATTTTCAGCAACATCTCTTCTTGCAGGTATTTCTTCATTTTCATAGCTGAAGCAAATAATCCTACCACGAGGATTTCCCTCATTTGCTGAACATTTTAATATTTCCCATTTGTTGTCATTACTGGAGAAAACCATACAATCAGCTTTACCGGGTCGGAAATTAACAGTAAGACCTACAGATTTTGTCCTTGGATTGTTACCAAGTTTGCAACTATAAATTCCACTGTCAGTTCTCTGTACCTTATCAATGTTAATATGAATGATAGTGTATTTTCGAGTTTCTGAATGCCACGCATTCACTTTAAATCGGTGCCTTTGACTTGTTGATAGACGTTCCATGATAAATTGCCCATCTCTAAAGAAAGGAGTACTGGGACTCCTTTCCAAACTAAATGGTGCTGAAAAATCAGATTTATATCTAAAACTTATGAATGCCTCCTCCCTTTCAGAAACAGTGACTATTGTGAACATTTCATTTGCGAAGGCTACTGAAACTAATAGTAGTATGTTAAATGAGTACATGTTTAAAGTAGAATACAACATAAAATTGTCAAAAATACATATACTTCTAAGGTGCTAAACAAAAGTGAGCTTTGCAACATTAATGAAGAATGACAATTTTGAACTATTGAACCACTTTACAGTTCCTTTAATAACAAGAATGATGACGATGTAGTCAATTAACAATCGTCTTACAAGAGCCTTTTTCGAAGATCAATTGAAGCAGTTTGCAAATGATTAAGAACTTCGACCAGAAAGTGGAGTTCATCAGTTGTCAATTATTTCTTCCTTCGATCAGTATTAAGTCTGTAAATAGAGAACGGAGTGAAATATATTTTTAAAAATTAAGAAAAAACCCCAGAGTTATTGTAAAGACGATGCAATATATTTGTTACCACAATAAATTGAAAAGCTACTTCTTAATTCAGAGGTGGAATGAATGCACGTGAAATGACTGAACCCATACCTGAATTTATTTCCAATACCAGACTGAAAAAATAAGCTATTCGTATACAGGTTTAATATTTTCTAGATTGTAAAATTCCTTCACATTAACTACTTCACTGCCACAGGCAGTTACTACCGCCCAGATTTGGATGTTGAATGCCATATAAGGAAAGCTCTTTTTAAATTAAGTTTTTATTTGAAAACGAGTCGTTCATTTTTTATTTTAAATACCATGAAACAGTGAAAAGAGGACCTGTAACTTATTTCATGATATCGTTTTATATTTTATTGTGAAATGTACATTCAGTTTGGTCAATGGTCTATCAATATTACCATTTATTTATTAATTTTTGTCAGATTTTAATGAATTCGTCTTATAAGATCAATGATCCTCAGCAGAGTGTGATGGTCAAATTCATTTTGTGCAATTTCAAATTGTTTTCTTTATAATTTGTCGAATAGTATAAAAAATAACAAGCTTTTGATATGATAATCTGAATGTATAGTTTATTTCAAATTTTATTCATGCTTCCTTATTCATTCTCTAAGGTTTTCAAATTTAATTTCCATATATGAGACAGATCAGTTAGTGACAGACCGACATTTGACAAATTTTGAAAGTTTGATGGCCTGTAGAAAATAATTATTAATTAATTGAAGCAGGCTATTTTATGTTTCATTGTGAAGGGCATAACTGAAGGAGTCCAAATTTGATAAAATTTGCTTGCCACCGTCGCCTACTAAAATTATTATCCATAAAATATTCAATATCACAGGCGACAAAAATGGCTATTCTCAACCGATCAGGCTAATAAACCGACTGCCACTCTAGAAAGAAGATACGACAGGTTTTTTGACGGACGAAAAATTGAAAGGGAAAATGATCCTCGAAGTACATTAAGGAAAAACGTGTTATATTTTTTTTTAAATACATTTTTCATTGTTAAAATCAAATCCTTACTTATACCTCGCATGAGTAGAAATTTTAATTTTCCTTACTTTATAGTTTGGTGCCACACTGATGAAATGCTCGAATTTGTTCTGTAGGTCATTTGTATGCTTGAATGCAAGATATTTAGTGCAAAGCCAAAAAGACGGAAAACAAGTAGACTGAAAAGTTCTTGTAATTCAGAAACATCCACAAAGCAAAATTTATTAAAGTGAACTGAGACTGACTGAAATTGATAGCCAAGTTGAAAGGGCAAATGAATTCCAAAAGACGAAACTGCCCATATGGTATGAAAGATGGAGCCAATTTTAATGAAGAAAAAAATTGCATGAGAAAAGTACTGAAATGAATAGGAAATCCTACATCACAAAGAGTTTTTAGTGTTAATTTAAGCGGAGTGCAATATGAGATTAGTTTATTTTGTTTACTCACCTGGTTGTTATGTTTCGTTTAATAGGTCGTGACAAAGAAATGAACTATGGAGAGACTGTATTCAATTCCGGATTTAAGAGGTTTTCGATCTGTGAGAAATTTGACAGAAAACACAATATATTTTCCACAATATATTAACGCTATATAGCTCTATAATCTACCTTCATAAGAAGGATAAATTAATCATCATTTTATACTACTGTTTACATGTCTCTGTTGTTCAATAATTTTGACAAGTATGATATACTACAGCTCTGTAATGGCTGAGTAATGGCATTAAGTGGGAATGACTCTTTTGATAGTAAAGCATCAAAATGAAGAAAATACTAGCTAATTGTATTAATAAAGCAGGGTTAAAATACTTACTCCATGGATAAGCAGTCACGGGTAGAATGATAAGAAACACACAAAAGAAACTATAAATTTCGTTTTAATGTTCAACCGAAACCCTCTGCAACAGAGACATTTTTTTAAGCTGATACTTTTTTTCACAACAGGTATCTTTGATATGTGACGCGCGAAATAATACACTGGTTAATATCAAACGGGGTGGGGCGTACCTATCAAGTGGCAGTTTCAGCATCTGCGCGGCAGCTCACATTAGCATATCCGCCAGCCATTGGACCCAGGAGGGGCAAACATCTGAACCTATAATAAACTGAACCGAGTGGCAATGAACCAAATGGTAAGAAACCATTAAAATTGTGATTAAACTTTGAAGCCTTTTCAGCTTGTGGCATGTATCAACTTGTTTTAAGCTGATACTTTTTTTCACAACAGGTACCTTTGATATGTGACGCGCGAAATAATACACTGGTTAATATCAAACGGGGTGGGGCGTGCCTATCAAGTGGCAGTTTCAGCATCTGCGCGGCAGCTCACATTAGCATATCCGCCAGCCATTGGACCCAGGAGGGGCAAACATCTGAACCTATAATAAACTGAACCGAGTGACAATGAACCAAATGGTAAGAAACCATTAAAATTGTGATTAAACTTTGAAGCCTTTTTAGCTTGTGGCATGTATCAACTTGTTTTCACTGCTGGAAAGAGCAAAGAGCAAATAATACAACATTTATACTTATACTGAAATATATCTAAAGGGCTTGATATATCTTCGCCTCCTTCCACAATGTTCTTTTTGTAAATGTATTTGTATTATGATTATCAGAAGGAAATAGATGTATTTTGAATCTGAATCTTAATCTTCACGTTTCGAATGTTAGAACTTTACTTCTAATCGATTAAGCGATTCGAAGGTGGCGATTGTAAAACTACATTTTACAGGTAATATATGTGTTATATTTGTTGTTTTAAAAATATACGTTTTTATTTTTTACAACAGAAATGTTACATTCCGATTTCACTGGCAGAAAGAACTGTGAATATTTCAATGTATGAGTTATATTCAAAGCGTCGAGAACAGAAAATGTGACTGAAATTGTAACACCGAAATTATCAAACGTTATGTGTTTTCTTTTATTTGTTCCTCATATTTCAGTATATTGCTGTTAAACTGAGCGTTAACGGATCTCCGCCGAAAATTATAATCCAACAGCAGGAGAACAGCCTTGACAATCATATACAATCATCCTGTACAGAATTCTGAACTATCAAATAGCCTAACAAATATCCGGCCCAAGTGATATTCATCGTCAAACATTACCTATGCTTGAAAAGAGGGAAAGGAAAAAAGGAGCTGTATAACTACGATGTAACTGACAAACGGAGCTATGCTACTACAATGTGACTAAAGTCTTCATGAAACTGGTAACAAAAATTTGGATGGACATTTGTGAACAGTTATCGAAGCCTGTATTAAAAAGACCTACTTGGAAAACCAATTCTGACCGATCTCATTGAGGATTAGATGATCATTCAAAACAACTTTGATCAAGCCATGCATACGCTATCTGTGGGTGGGCACATTTCGAATACACCCATTAACATTTCACTTATAAAATGGTTTATCAGGTCAATCGTATTTCAATAACTATTTACCCTACAGGAACATGTTATAGCTAATAGGATCTTAATCATCACTCATGAAGCTTTACAAAGATTATATTTGTACAGGCAAATTTGAATCTATATCGTAACCTAAGATTTCCAAATGTACTGATTCATGGATATTACCTTAAACACATTATTTAATCATTCAATATGGCAAACCTGGTTTCAGTAATATCTACCCATTGCATTTTATTCATCACATTGCTGCAGTTTAGTATTTGTGATCCTCATTTTCATAATTTGATGGAGGGAGATCAGGCATACCTTATTTTCAACTATCCATGCGGTATAGATGAATTAATTTTAAAGGCTGGAAATAGGGCTCCGTTTTATCATTCAGGAGACGGAGGAGTTCTTTATTTGACTCCATATCAGGAACACAGGTTCGTGGTTGAAAATATACGTATGAATAGCAGTTGTTTCCTAAATTTAACCATTTCAAATGTGCAGAGGGACGATGCAGGGACGTACAGGTGTTTAATATACAAAGATACTGAAATACTTGAGGATTTTGTACAGATTGGGGTACATGTTGAGTACCCCCCGGGTAGGGTATCTTGTGGAGTCAGTGTACCACATCAAGCGGGAAACTGGGTATCACTGGAGTGCGAAGCCCCAGTTGGAAGTCTGTCAGGACAAATAGAATGTTATCAAAATGGTGAACAAATGCCTTCACTGACTCCTACAGAAACCAACATATCTTTGAAGCAGACTATATTTATCAAGAGTTCAAATATTGTAATTTGCTGCAGTACAACCTTCAAACAGCCTAAGGATAGGTGTGAGTGTTGTGACACTGCAATTGATCCTATTTACAACAGACAACTCAAAGACCCCGAAGGTACATGTTCTGAAAACTTACCTGCTATAAGGTCATCTCCAGAGCCCACGACGAACAGGGATATATCGCGAACGACATCACATCTTGAAACGACAACAACTAAGGATACCAATGGCATGTCTTCCAACATTCTCGTCATATGTGTTAGCGTGGTTTTAGCAATCGTCGTTCTAACAATTGTCATTTTAACTGTGGTTGAGCGCAAGTTTTTCCGATCACAAAATAATTCTCGTCATTGCCAATACAATACCGTGTCATCTGGTGATACAGAAAGTCTGCTGTAAAAACTGAATGATCACCCTCTGAAAGCAGACACTCTTATTTTGACTGTGATATCTAAATATGTTCTAGGCTATAAATCCATTAACCTCATCTCGTTTGGACAAGACATCTAAGTTTTGACTCACATATCCAGTAAGCGTTAGGGAAGCATACTTAATAATTTCTCTGATTTATAGGCACTTCAGATCACATTCAACATACTTTAAAGGTATTATGTTAAATTCAGATATCCCTGTTAGATAGTAATGTCCTGTATACTCTAAAAATAAAGAAGATACATATTTTACAAAGTGGTTTGACAATAGTCTACATTTGAAAAAATAAAATATACATGCAAATTTCCCTTAGAAAGTCGAATTGGTAAAGCAGCTTTTATGTCTGTTTGTATATAGAAGCATATATTGTTTTCTTATCATGTGGGTCCAAGTTAGGTCAGTATGTTTTATATCTTATTTTGGTATTAGATTGAGAGGAATACAGGAGAATGTGGTACGTTGAATTAGCAATTAACGTGAGCCACCCCCCCCCCCCCACCACCCTTATTTTTATGAAGATATCATGGAACCCTACCATAAGGAGACATTCGGCGACGATATGCACTGACATGCATAGGCTAACTTCCCACCATCGTTCATTTAATATGCATACAATAGACGAAATTTCATGACGGAGAGTGAAAAAAATATATGTATTGTTCCTCATGTAGAATGGGTACTATATATGTCTTTGAATTAAAAACGTTTAATTTTAAGTAGTCTATCTCTCCAGCTGTTCAGTTTATACTTTTGATTGCTCAATAAGATTTCATTCCCATTTAACAAACCTGACATAACGTTGAGTACCGGGTACCGAATAAAACCCTAAAAGTCATCATTTTGATATTTTGAAAATGAAACAAAAGAAGAGAAACATACATAAGAAGAGAGAACAAACGGATGTCCCCTGACATTCATTGGAATTATTTAGGTACACTGTTCAGTGTAGTAAAATCACTCAAACCCGTAATAATTTCACGTCAAAATAGTTAATCCATTACCAGGAGATCTCTCTCCGCGTTCAACTGTGCAAGAGAATTTGCAGGCAAACCCTATGTGAATGGAGAAATCATGAACGATTCCAAGATGCATTCTCAGTCTTTAAATTCACCGGGACGGCTGCAAAATACGATACTTTTGAAGACAAATTTATACTTCATCAATGTATCCTAACCGAATTTTTTCCCATGGCGTTTTGCGATAAATCAATAAAAATCATAATTCATCTTTTGCAACCAGCTGAAAAGAACGCTTGATAGATGTAATGATAGTCATTGTTTGTCCAACGTCTTATTAGGTGGTCTGTCGTAGTCGACAGACCACCTCTTAATTTCGTCAGAATTTTCTTTATTATTTATTAGGTGGTCTGTCGTAGTCGACAGACCACCTTTTAATTTCGTCAGAATTTTCTTTCTTTATTCTTTATTCTTAATTAGGTGGTCTGTCGTAGTCCACAGACCACCTCTTAATTTCGTCAGAATTTTCTTTCTTTATTCTTAATTCTTTATTAGGTGGTCTGTCCTAGTCGACAGACCACCTCTTAATTTCGTCAGAATTTTCTTTATTAGGTGGTCTGTCGTAGTCGACAGACCACCTCTTAATTTCGTCAGAATTTTCTTTCTTTATTTATTTATTAGGTGGTCTGTCGTAGTCGACATTTTCTCGTAAAAACGCCGCTTTTTCGCATGGTTTGTCTTCCTGACACTATTCTTGACAATTTCCAACTATTTACAGTCATTCTCGACCTTCCATAATGTCGTACGCGCGCGTCAAACTTTCAAATTCGTGCGCACATCAATGGGCATTCTAATGTAAAAAGTGGTAAAAACATGCCCATCTAGAATTCGCCATAGCTCGTCAGAATGCACGGAAACCCCCCAATTTCTTTACATATTCTGAAAGCCTGTGAGTTGTAGATTCGAATTCATGTAGAATTTTTGCCGATCTCATGTTCTAACGTCATCGTATTTGCATATGAACTCAAGAAAATGATTTTGAAAAAATGACGTCATCTTTTTTGTATTCATTTGATAATATTTCAGCAATAGGTGGTCAGTTTTCTTCCAAATTTTGATATGTTATAGCTGAGACAATTCTCTACCAGATCAGTTTCCACCATTTTTCATTTTGATGACGTCATCACAGTGAAATTTTCAATTAAAGATGCCATGTCAGAATTTTCCCTATTTGCGTGTTATGTCTATGGAAGATGACTTTTTTTTCGAATCATGAATCTACATGACATCGTTCTCTGAGCAGTATCTCAGTTATTTTTTGGTCTATTTCCTTCCAGATTTTAATATGTTGTAGCTGAGACTATAAGCTTTTACAAGTGTCGTCTCCAATTTTTGATCAGATGTCGGCATCATGCCCAATTTTTAAGTACAAAATGTGATTTGAGAATCCCGTTTTTCGTGTACGTGTTATCTCTATGGGAAATGTTTTGGTCTATTGGTTAAAGCACTTGCCTCCCATGCAGGTGACCCAAGTTCGATCCCCGGTGGGTCCATAATTAGGTGATCTGTCATACAGTAACTGACAGGAGCCATTTTGTGAAATCACATTATCAATCATATCTTCATAACGAGTAATCAAAATTGAACCATATTTGACATACATCAACTTCAGGTCAAGGGTCAACATAAAATGTCATCAAAATCCTTGTGCGCTTCATGACGCGCACGTACGCGCGCGTCAAAATTTAGAAATGCTCAAAATCGCTTTTTAATCAAATTAGAGTATGGTTCATGACATTTTAAGCATTTAAAAATTTTCTGTCCGTGCGCGTCCGCACGCGTGTTATGCGCGCGCACAGCGCGTAGAGGACGTAAAAACGCCATTTTTTCGCATGGTTTGTCTTCCTGACACTATTCTTGACTATTTCCAACTATTTACAGTCATTCTCGACCTTCCATAATGCCACACGCGTGCGTCAAACTTTCAAATTCGTGCGCGCGTCAATGGGCATTCTAATGTAAAAAGTGGTAAAAACATGCCTATCTAGAATCCGCCATAGCTCGTCAGAATATGCGGAAACCTCCCAATTTCTTTACATATTCTGAAAGCCTGTGAGTTGTAGATTTGAATTCATGCAGAATCTTTGCTTATCTCATGTTCTGACGTCATCATATTTGCATATGAACTCAAAAATATCATTTTGAAAAAAATGACGTCATCATTTTTGTATTCATTTGATAATAATTCAGTAATAAGTGCTCGATTTTCTTCCAAATTTTGATATGTTATAGCTGAGACAATTCTCTACAAGATTAGTCACCACGATTTTTCATTTTGATGACGTCATCACAGTGAAATTTTCAATTAAAAACGACATGTCAGAATTTCCCCTATTTGCGTGTTATGTCTATGGAAGATGATTTTTTTTCGAATCATGAATCTACATGACATCGTTCTCTGAGTAGTATCTCAGTTATTTTTGGTCTATTTCCTTCCAGATTCCAGGGAAATATTTTGGTCTATTGGTCAAAGCACTTGCCTCCCATTCCGGTGACCCAGGTTCGATCCCCGGTGGGTCCATAACAATTTTTTTTTTTTTGCTTCTTTTTGCCTGTCATTTTACCATCCTCTTCGACTATTGTAACATAAAAAATCACAAATCATGTAATAAACTGCCTTATTTTCCGTATTATGTCTATTAGAAAGTAGTGTGCAGTAGTTTGTGTACAACCCTATGGAAATTGTGATTTCCTGTCCTGTATTAGAGCTATGGGGTTAATCTCCCAAGTATCCTGTAACATTTTATTTTTCATTCTCTCATCTTTTCTATTTCTCGATATATTTCTTTGTTTTTCTTCTTTGTAGCTTCTTTTGATATCTGTATGTATTTCTTCGTTTATCTTTTCTCCTGTCTTCTCTTTTCCTTATGTATTTCTTTGTTTTTCCTTCCATCTTCACTTTCCTTATGTATTACTTTCTTTTTACATTCTATGTCTTCTCTTTATTTGTTTATGTATTTCTTTGTTTTTTTTCTTCTGTCTGTCTTCCTTTTCTCCTTTTTTTTGTTTTTCTTCGCTCTTCTTGTTTTCATATGTATTTCTTTGTTTTCTTCTCTTTGTCTTCCTTTATTCTTTATGTATTCATTTGTTTTCTTTTCTCTGTCTTCCTGTTTTTCCTCATGTATTCCTTTGTTATTCTTCATTCTATCTCCTTTTAATTTCTTTATGTATTTCTTTGTTTTTCATCATTTTTCTTTTTTTTTAATTTCTTTATTTATTTTTCTCTTTTTCTTCCTTTTTCTCTTCTTTCTTTTCTAAATGTATTCCTTTGTCTTTATTTTCTCTGCCTTCCTTTTTTCCTTATGTATTTCTTTGTTTTCATCTGTTCTCTTTTTTCCTTGTTTATTACTTTGATCTTATTCTCTATATCTTCTTTTCATTTCTTTATGAAATTTTCTATTTTTCTTCTTTCCGTCTTCCTTTTTTACTTATGTATTTCTTTGCTTTTCTTCTCTCTGTCTTCCTTTTTCCTTTTGTATTACTTTGTTTTTATTCTCCATATCTTCTTTTCATTTATTTAGTTCTCTGATTTTCTTCTCTCTGTCTTCCTTTTTGTTTATTAGGTATTTCTTTTTTTTTCTTCTCTCTGTCTTCCTTTATTTTGTTATTTATTTATTTGTTTTTCTTATCTCTGTCATCCTTTTCCTTTAATGTATTTCTTTGTTTTTATTCTCTCTGTCTTCCTTTATTCTTTACGTATTCTTTTGTTTTTCTGTTCTCTGCCTTCCTTTTTTCCTTGCGTATTTCTTTGTTTTTCTTCACTCTATCTTCTTTTAATTTTTTTTTATGTATTTCTTTGTTTTTCTTCTCTCTGTCTTTCTTTTCCCTCATGTATTTCTCTGTTTTCCTTCTTTTTTCTCTTCTTTCTTTTCTAAATGTATTTATTTGTCTTTATTTTCTCTGCCTTCATTTTTTCCTTATGTATTTCTTTGTTGTTCTTCTCTCTTCTTTTTTTCTTATGTATTCCTTCGTTTTTCTTCTCTCTGTCTTCCTTTTTTCCTTATGATTTCTTTGTTTTATTTTTCATTCTGTTATATAATTTTCTATTTCTCGATATATTTCTCTTTTTTGTTCTTCTATCTTCTTTTGATATCTTTACATATTTCTTCGTTTTTCTTTTCTCCTGTCTTCCTTTTTTACTTATGTATTTCTTTGCTTTTCTTCTCTCTGTCTTCCTTTTTTTGCCCACGCCGATGAAATCGGCAGGGTTATGTAAAGGGCTCCGTGTGTTTGTTTGTTTGTGTACAAGAGAACTGGTGAACGGATTTGCACCAAATTTTTAGGGAATGTTCAGAAAGTGACAGGAAAGAATCGATTAGATTTTGGTGATGATTGGTTGACCCCTGCAAATTCTGTGTGACCTTGAAGTTTTGACCCTGTAGTAAAGTATAGGAACTTCAGTTCAGATAGTGACAGGAAAGAAACTAGAAAGTTTGATGACCCCAAACTTCGCCTGCCGATGCAGAAATATTTTGGCCAATCAAAACACTCATTACTTCGTCTCACCAAAAATCTATTTCAGGTTTATGAATTTTAGAAGACCCATTATTTGCCATTTCACTTCAAATCCGTACGAGCCTGCAATGAATATTCATATCTATTGTTCCCTGCCAACGTATCCCAGCAACAAGGGATTTTTCGCGCGCTTGAACTGTACTACTGCGAAATCGAAAGCGGCTATCGCGCGCGATACCTTTTTTTAGATCTACAACTTCATTTAGATTCAGGCTACCCTACCCTAGCACGTCTAATTTCTCCGTTCTTCAAAAACTACAAAACAGGGCTGCCAGAATAATAAATCGTTCCCCATGGTATTCCTCTGCTAAAGAAAATTTAAGTAAATTAAAGTGGACGACATTGCAAGAAAACAGAACAGAAAATGTAGCTATTATGGTGTTCCAGATAATGACTGGCCAAGCACCATTATACCTAAATGACCGATTTTCATTCTACAACCATGCATATAATACACGGTCAGGTCCCTTAAGCTTAACTATCCCTCAAGCAAAAACCGAATCTGCTAAGAAATCTTTTATGTTCAGGGGGGCTTCTTGCTGGAACTCACTCCCAATTCAACATCAACAATGTAATACTGTTACCAGTTTCAAAAGGGCATTAGTAAATAACAGGAAATGAATGGAGGGGGGGGGGAATTCGTCTCAATTTTGCAATTTCTCATTTATCTCTTATGTTTTCTGCATTGTTACTTTACTTGAATTTACTGCCTGATGTGCTTGTGTGTGGTATGTAGAGATCTGTATGTCATGATGTGGAGTGGGTTGATAAATGTGTGATGAAGATGGGTGTTTCGGATCTCTGTGTGTACAGGTCTGTGTGTGTGTATATGTGTGTGTGTGTTTGCGTAGAGTTTGTTGAACTGAGTATGTATGCAGAGACGTGTTTAATTATGCATTATATATTCTGGCCTTTATATGTACTACCAGTATTTGCGTTTTATAATTATACATATTTTATTACACGTATTTAGTAATTATAAGAATGTATAAGAAATAAAGAATTTCTTTATAAACTATGCGTATGTTTGTATTAATTTTAATTATTTTGTATACATTTGACCCAGTTTTATTTGTTATCTTGACTCGTATAATATGTTTCCGATGTGATTTATGTATTTTAATTTTGGGTGCCTTTAGTTTGTATATTAGTTTATGGCACGGCCCCAATGTAAATCAGATTTGTATCTGTTTGGGTTTTTTACCGTGTGAAAATAAAATTTATCTATCTATCTATCTATCCTCTATTTTTTATCTTCTGTGCATTTCTGTTTATTTTCCCCGGTGCTTTCCACTTTGGACATACTCGTGATACAGGCCCCGCTAGTTTGCAATTGTAATCGATCATACCTTTGTATTAGGGTTCTAACTTCAGCCAGCTCACTATTTATACTCGTGATCCAGGCCCCGCTGCATGTCCTACAGTGCCCAAATGGGGCCTGTTTCACGACCATACTACTTATAATCGTTATCGATGCCTCGTGCTACGAAATTTCAAGCCACATAACACAGCAGCGGGGCCTCGATATTGAGGACTGTTGTTCCATATCTACTCGTGAAAATGCCTTTGTGGGGGGGGGGGGGGTAACTCAGCTGCATTTTCAATTGCTGTACAATAAAAGTAGGGAACGCAGTGAGCATTTCTAATTTAACCAAGGTGTAACATTTAAAGGACACTATGTACTGGTGCAGCGGCTGCCAAGGGGGGGGGGGGGGGGGGGGGGGTTGAAATGTACGTGTATTCATATATTCTTGATTTATTTATTCGTCGGCGTACCAGACGGGGGCTGTGAACCACCCCCCCCCCCCCCCAACAAAAAAAAAAAAAAAAAAAAAAAAAAAATCCCAATTTTTCTTTCTTAAATCATTGTATATTTTCAGCATTGTCATCACAATGAATTTCCTTGAGTGTATTCTACCTTTTATTTTTATTCTGTTATTTTGCTCAACCCCTTTTTGTTCCTGAGGACACCCCCCGCCTTTTTTGGCTTTGCTTTTCAGTTGGACCCCCTTTTAATTTAATTTTTATCTGCCACTTCTGCGCAGTACCCCCCCCCCCCCCCCAAAAAAAAAAAAAAAGTTTAATACTGGGGGAAAGTATATACTTTATAAAATATTTTAAAAGAAGACACCACTGGCAAATTTTGAAAAAATATGTTGTTCTGCATGTCCCTAGGAACTAATCAGTATCGAAATTGTAATTTTTGAACAGCCTACAAGTGCGTATATTTTGATATAAAAAGTATGTTTTTGCCACTGTCGATACGCAAATTGGCTCGTGTCGGCCAAAGCTGTGACGCCATTGCAGCACTTTGAGTTTCCACCACAATGCGTGTGCGTTACGCGTCCGTAAAAGCAGACGATAGCGCATATATATAGCATGCATACATATTCGTGAAGTTGCAAAAATGCCGTTGTGCCAGGCAATTTACTGTTCGAATCGTCGTGAAAATTGTCCGGGAAAATCCTTTTTTGCCATCCCTGATCCGAAGAAGGATAGAGAAAGGTGTGCTGTATGGATAAGGAACATTGGAACAACCAAATTCAACGTCAAAACGTACATTTATTCCCGTTTTCGAGTGGTCTGTGAAGACCATTTTGACGTTTTGGCGTTCGAGACCAACCTACAAGCCGTGTGCCTGGGATACAAACCCAGGAAGCTGCTAAAGCCCGACGCTGTACCAACCATATTCTCCCACAAAATCTTTACAAGCTTTTCTTCGCCCAGAAAATCCCTCATTGATCTCCTTAGCTTAGATTACAAGCTTATTGAAGAATGTGATCAGATTTTATTTGAAGATTAACCAAGAAATGTATGTTGATGTCGTACTTGCTATCTATATCGCGAACGTAAGAACGTAAACAATGCAGCTTGCTGCATTAGCTTTCCGCGCGTGCCTTAAAGTACACGCGTTAATGGGAAGCACGTACGAACGATGACAAACAGTAGTGCCAATTTTAATTTTATTAATTCGATAAATTGTGGAAAAAAAATTGCTAAAAGCAAAATTTTTTCAGCAGATAATATTCAAAAATACAAAAAAACTGAAAAATTAATAACATTTTCTTTTTGTCATACATAATTGTCTCACAAATAGCATTTTTATAGGCGCTGTGAAAGCGATCTGTGTATTGCTCCATATCGGCATTACCGTGATTTGCCGTGGTTTTTGCAGTAGTGCTGCAGTGACGTAACGGATTTTTGCGGCTCGTACTAGTAGATATTGTAATATTTATTTTTTTTAATCGAGATCTATGATTTTATCGACCTGAGCGATGAGTTTTTTTGGTAAATCTGACTAGCTTTATAACATTAAAAATTGTAAAAGTGCTAACATTTGTCAGTGGTGTCTTCTTTTAAATATTGGGGGAAAGTATCCCCTTATATATCGTTGTAACCCCTCCCAGTGCCGTATATAGATAGAGTCTGGCCAACTCGGTTTCAATTGGGTAGCAACATGGCGCATATTCCTTTGTTAGGTAAGCTTGCAACAAAGGAATATACGCCATGTTGCTACCCAATGGAAACCGAGTTGGCCAGACTCTATCTATATACGGCACTGACCCCTCCTTTGCAATCCCCCCACCACCACCAAAAAAGAGGCAATTATTTTATTGTGTAGTTAAGGCATGCCACTTGGATTTTAAAGGGGGCACTGCCGCTTTAGCCCCTGGATCCGCCCATGCCTTATCCCCTCCCTTGCAATTACCTCCCCCTCGCCATTACCCCCTCAAAAATGTAAATTAGGGGAGTCCCCCATTAAAAAAAATTGTTTAGATATTGGGGGAAAGTATCCCCTTATATCCCTTTAACCCCTCCCTTGCATTTCCCCCCCCCCCCTCCGCCCCCCCCCCCAAATAAATTAAGGAGGCAATTTGTTTAATTGTGTACTTAAGGGTTTCAAAAGGGGGCCGCGGCCGATTCGGATCCGCCCCTGCCTTTATCCCCTCCCTTGCAACTATGCCCTTATATGTAATCGTGAAGCCCCACTACCGTGTTGTCTGTCTTCATTTTGCATAGGATGGGGCCTTGTTCACGAGTTTATAATGTTAAAGGGAGCGACAAGTCGCAATCTATGGGCGCTTTTACAGTTGGCTGCTCCTTTCTCTGGATCAAAGTTCAAAGCGACTTCAATTTATCGTGTGCAGCTAATAAAAGTTCGCACATTGACCCAAATTTGAGTAAACAAGATCGCGCGTTCTTTATTCCAGTATTTGAATCTCATTGGTCGGTTGGGTATGGAGGGATTCGAGTTAACGATCGCGCGAGGAATCCGGCAATAACATTCCTTCGGTAGCGCACGATTGTATCCGAATTTCCCCGAGTCAGGCCAACTGGTCAGGCCCATGGATTACGACTTGCCACTCCCTTTAAATCGTGATACAGGCCCCATTTCCGTTTTGTAAGTTGTTCAACGTGGTTGCGCGGGGCCTGTAACACGAATATAACTAGTGAGTTGGCTGAAGTTAGAAGTCTAAGAAGATTATTAGTAATCGATTACAAGACGAGTAAGTTGCGGGGCCTGTATCACGATATTGCCCCACTTTGTTGTGGAAGTTTTTTGTGATTTATTTTATCCTGGTGGACGTGTAGTACGTGATTTTAATTGTTTTCGGTGAAAATCTGGTGAGTTTGTTCGACGTGAGTGAGTCTATCGCACTCGCGAGTCTTCGCGTTTGTTGTGAATGTCAATGGGCTGTGTGGTTGTGAGAGTACGGTAGGCTAGGGAGTACATAACTATACATAGCGCTGTCGCGAAGTGACGGCGTCTGGTCGGGCTAGGGAGTACAGTGCCTGTGGCTGTGTAGTACTAGTAGGATTGAACTTTTTTCTTTGGGTTATTACGGCCCTGTCATGTGAGATTTGAGTTAGTTTATAACTCATTTACGTCTGTTTGAATGGATTTCGTAGTTGTAAAATATATACAAAAACTGTATGTATTTTTTTTTATATTCGTGTGGATTTGCAAAATTTGGTGGCTGAGGTTTGCCGAATGTACGCCAGTATACACTTTGACTTTGTTGATGGGTGGTGACTGATCTGAGTGAGTAAGCCCTGTGCCTTGCATGCATGTCATTTTGAAGTCGAGATCCAACTTATTTTATCCGAACTTCAGTTCGGATAGTGACAGGAAAGAAACTAGAAAGTTTGATGAACTTCGCCTGCCGATGCAAAAAATATTTTGGCCAATCAAAACACTCATTACTTCGTCTCACCAAAAATCTATTTCAGGTTTATGAATTTTAGAAGACCCATTATTTGCCATTTCACTTCAAATCCGTACGAGCCTGCAATGAATATTCATATCTATTGTTCCCTGCCAACGTATCCCAGCAACAAGGGATTTTTCGCGCGCTTGAACTGTTACTACTGCGAAATCGAAAGCGGCTATCGCGTGCGATACTTTTTTTTTTTTAATCTACAACTTCATTTAGATTCAGGCTACCCTAGCACGTCTAATTTCTCCTCTATTTCTTATCTTCTGTGCATTTCTGTTTATTTTCCCCGGTTTTTTCCACTTTGTTGTGGAAGTTTTTGTGATTTATTTTATCGTGGTGGACGTGTAGTACGTGATTTTAATTGTTTTCGGTGAAAATCTGGTGAGTTTGTTCTACGTGAGTGAGTCTATCGCACTCGCGAGTGTTCGCGTGTGTTGTGAGTGGGATGTGTGGTTGTGAGAGTACGGTAGGCTAGGGAGTACATAACTATACACAGCGCTGTCGCGAAGTGACGGCGTCTGGTCGGGCTAGGGAGTACAGTGCCTGTGGCTGTGTAGTACTAGTAGGATTGAACTTTTTTCTTTGGGTTATTACGGTCCTGTCATTTGAGATTTGAATTAGTTTATAACTCATTTATGTCTGTTTGAATGGATTTCGTAGTTGTAAAATATATACAAAAACTGTATGTATTTTTTTTTTTTTTAATTCGTGTGGATTTGGTCAATTCCAGCGTAACGGACATGACATTCAGACAGTTTTTTGTAATTCAAAACATCACACAATAGAATTGGCAGTCTCCAAACAATTTTTATTGAGTTTATCAGACACATTTGACTATCAGGGATATACTCATGAAATTTCACATCATTTTACTGAACGGTTGTGGAGATAATGCACTCGTTGTGAGTGTAACGGACATGACACAAAATGGACAAGGCTTTTTAACCTACTTTTTATTATGAAAATTCCTGTGAGTTTTGGGATAGAATGAACCTGGTTTGGGTATTAATTAAAACTTAAAGTCATGCTGTAATCATAAATTCATGTTTGAGATTAGTTTTACATTGCATTCTTTTTTTATAGCTCAGAATGTAGCGTAACGGACATGACGCATTGAGCATAACGGACATGACAGTTTTGTCCACTTTTTGTGAGCGGACATATTTGTTTTATTACGAGATATGGCAGATATTTTATTGTTCATATAGTAAGGTTGAAAGATAGGGACACACATCATAACTGGTATTCTGTACTATCTCATATATTTCTGTAATTTTAGAAGGGTTGGTTTTTCAATGTTTACACAAGATATAAAAAATAAAGCAAACTTGCTTCTGCACCAGCTAGTTACAATTTATGATACATTTTAGTTAATACTACCCTCCATACCAAAACAGAACAAAGTATTAGTTGATGCTATGGTGTTTTCTCCTTTATAGGCTAATATTTCTCAGATAGTATTAATATGCTAGCATAACGGACATGACACCCTTGTGAAGTGAACCATATCTTCACTTCTTTCTTTCAAAAAAACATTTGGCATAAAAAAGACAAAACTAACAGCTCAGTACTACTACCAAATGTCAAATAGTAACACATCTAAGTTCTTTTTTGCAGGTTTTAGTGATCTAACAACTATACTACAATGCATGGAATATAATGCTTAGAGTACCACAACAACATACAACAAAGTAGAGCACGTCTCAAGCTTTGAGGCAAAGAAAACTTAATGAACCAGACCTGATCAAAAGTTTGAACATATCATGAAAATGTCCTGAATGATTCACATCAGTTTTAAAGAAAGAAAGTTAACTACATGTATCTGCAACATGCACTAAAGCAGTTCCACAAAACCAGTGTCATTATGAAATGAGGTCTAAGTTATCATGGAAAAGTGCTAGGGAGATGGCCAATAGTGGAACTGCATTGTCTTGGCTTCAGTAATCCACTATGTAAATAAACAGGGACATACCTGCTGTTTCCTGTTGGCTATGAAAACTTTAAGTGAAAAACGTAACGGACATGACACTTCTAATGATAAAGAAATCACACAATTTTGAGGATCAATGCCTCGAAAATTGATGAATGATATAAACATTCATTGTGATTTTCTGTTGATATGTACACTGAACTACTGTTTAAAAGTTGAAGGAGACCTCCAGTAGATTTTAGGCCTTCATTAGAGACAGGAAGAATAAACTCTTCAAAAATAGCCACATTTTTGTGTTATTGCGATACATTATATTAGATTTTCAATGGTGGAAAAAAATACGAAAATTTGTCAGTTTAATGATTTGTCTATTGGAAAATGAACATTTATACATTACTTTTCAAGAATATTTGAGAGTTTAAGTGCAATTGCAAACTTCATTTTTTTACTAAAGTGAACATTTTTCATGGAATTGCCCATTTGCAAAATTTGGTGGCTGAGGTTTGCCGAATGTACGCCAGTATACATTTTGACTTTGTTGATGGGTGGTGACTGAGCTGAGTGAGTAAGCTCTGTGCCTCGCATGCATCCCGTCATTTTGAAGTCGAGATCCAACTTATTTTGTCGTCATATATATTTTATCCAAGCCCGATGAAAAAACAAAACAACCCCAATTGCAATGTAAAGATAGAATGAATATGAATACATTTACTAACACTGACATGACTGAACACTGAATACAAATTGCTAACATTTTTTTTCCTCACCACGCCACGCTCTCTGACATGTCTAATCAAATACTTTTAGGGGAGGGATGTTTCAATAATTATTATCTTTTTCAGAAGAATTTTTTCAAGGTGGGGACACACAAAGTTATGACCTGGATATGGGAAAATTCATTTGGGGGGGGGGGGAATGTGCCTCTTGTTATCCCCTTTGAATGGCTACTGCTTAAAAAAATAATCGCAAAAAAACAAAACCTATATTGGGTTTACTTTTTTTTTTTATACACGACAGGGGAACCAACCAGTAAAAATGCATCTATTTCTGCAGTTTCAAGAATATAGCGCCGCTAAGGCGTGGGTCTGCCGCCTTTGACGGCCTTTCTAGTTTCTTTATGTATTTCTCTATTTTTCATCCTTTTTCTCTTCTTTCTTTTCTAAATGTATTCATTTTTTTCTTCTTTCTATCTTCTTTTGATATCTTTTATATATTTCTCCGTTTTTCTTTTCTCCTGTCTTCCTTTTTTACTTATGTATTTCTTTGCTTTTCTTCTCTCTTGTCTTCCCTTTTTCCTTTTGTATTACTTTGTTTTTATTCTCCATATCTTCTTTTCATTTCTTTATTTAGTTCTCTGATTTTCTCCTCTCTGTCTTCCTTTTTGTTTCTTATTTAGTTCTTTGTTTTTCTTCTCTCTGTATTCTTTTTTTTAAAATGTATTTCTTTGTTTTTATTCTCCATATCTTCTTTTTATTTATTTATTTATTTGTTTTTCTTATCTCTGTCATCCTTTTCCTTTAATGTATTTCTTTGTTTTTATTCTCTCTGTCTTCCTTTATTCTTTACGTATTCTTTTGTTTTTCTGTTCTCTGCCTTCCTTTTTTCCTTGTGTATTTCTTTGTTTTTCTTCACTCTATCTTCTTTTCATTTTTTTATGTATTTCTTTGTTTTTCTTCTCTCTACGGTCTTTTGATTTATTAATGTATTTTTTCATTTTTATCTCTTTGTCTTCATTTTGTTCCTTATGTATTTCTTTGTTTTTCTTCTCTCTTCTTTTTTCCCTCATGTATTCCTTTTTTTTCTTTCTCTCTGTCTTCCTTTTTTCCTTATGATTTCTTTGTTTTATTTTTCCATTCTGTAATATTAATGTTCTATTTCTCGATTTCTTTGTTTTTCTTCTTTCTATCGTCTTTTCATATCTTTATATATTTCTTCTTTTTTCTTTTCTCCTGTCTTCATTTTCTCCTTATGTATTTCTTTGTTTTTCTTTCCATGTTCATTTTTCCTTATGTATTACTTTGTTTTTATTCTCTGTAACTTCTTTTTATTTGTTCATGTATTTCTTTGTTTTTCTTCGCCCTTCTTTGTTTCCTTATGTATTTCTTTGCTTTTATTCGTTCTATTTTTTCTCATGTATTTCTTTGTTTTCCTTTTTTTTCTTTTTTTTTTTATTCGCTATAATTTTCATTTCTTTATGTAATTCTCTGTTTTTCTTCTCTCCGTCTTCCTTTTTTTTCTCATGTGTTTCTTTGTCTTTATTTTTTCTGCCTTCCTTTTTTCCTTATGTATTTCTTGGTTTTCTTCTATCTTCTTTTTTCCTCATGTATTTCTTTGTTTTTCTTCGCTTTTCTTTTTTCCTATTATATTACTTTCTTTTTATTCTGTATGTAATTCTCTGTTTTTCTTCTCTCCATCTTACTTTTTTACCCACGCCGATGAAATCGGCAGGGTTATGTAAAGGGCTCCGTATGTTTTTTTTTTTTTTTGTTTGTTTGTTTGTTTGTTTGTTTGTTTGTTTGTTTGTGTACAAGATAACAAGAGAACGGGTGAACGGATTTGCACCAAATTTTCAGGGAATGTTCAGAAAGTGACAGGAAAGAATCGATTAGATTTTGGTGATGATTGGTTGACCCCTGCAAATTCTGTGTGACCTTGAACTTTTGACCCTGTAGTAAAGTATAGGAACTTCAGTTCAGAGAGTGACAGGATAGAAACTAGAAAGTTTGATGACCCCAAACTTCGCCTGCCGATGCAGAAATATTTTGGTCAATCAAAACACTCATTACTTCGTCTCACCAAAAATCTATTTCAGGTTTATGAATTTTAGAAGACTTTTAGACCCATTATTTGCTATTTCACTTCAAATCCGCACGAGCCTGCAATGAATATTCAAAGCCAACGTATCCCAGCAACAAGGGATTTTTCGCGCTTGAACTGTACTCTCGTTGCGAAATCGAAAGCGGCTAGGTATACGGTATACGTATAGCCTAGCACGTCTAATTTCTCCTATTTCTTATCTTCTGTGCATTTCTGTTTATTTTCCCCGGTTCTTTCCACTTTGTTGTGGAAGTTTTTGTGATTTATTTTATCCTGGTGGACGTGTAGTACGTGATTTTAATTGTTTTCGGTGAAAATCTGGTGCGTTTGTTCGACGTGAGTGAGTCTATCGCACTCGCGAGTGTTCGCGTGTGTTGATCTGAGTGAGTGGCTGAGTAGCTGTAGTGTACGTACATAACTATACACAGCACTGTCGCGAAGTGCCTGGGTGAGTAAGCTCTGTGCCTCGCATGCACGTCATTTTCAAGTCGAGATCCAACTTCTTTTGTCGTCATATTTATTTTATCCAAGCCCGATGAAAAAAAAAAAAACAACCCGAATTGCAATGTAAAGATAGAACATGAATACATTTACTAACACTGACATGACTGAAGCAAAGCCGTACGCAGCGGGGAGGGGGGGGGGGGCAGTTGCCCCCCCCCCTGCCCTTTTCCTTTAATGTATTTCTTTGTTTTTATTCCCTCTGTCTTCCTTTATTCTTTACGTATTCTTTTGTTTTTCTGTTCTCTGCCTTCCTTTTTTCCTTGTGTATTTCTTTGTTTTTCTTCACTCTATCTTCTTTTAATTTTTTTATGTATTTCTTTGTTTTTCTTCTCTCTACGGTCTTTTGATTTATTAATGTATTTTTTCATTTTTATCTCTTTGTCTTCATTTTGTTCCTTATGTATTTCTTTGTTTTTCTTCTCTCTTCTTTTTTCCCTCATGTATTCCTCTTTTTTCTTTCTCTCTGTCTTCCTTTTTTCCTTATGATTTCTTCGTTTTATTTTTCCATTCTGTAATATTAATGTTCTATTTCTCGATTTCTTTGTTTTTCTTCTTTCTATCGTCTTTTCATATCTTTATATATTTCTTCGTTTTTCTTTTCTCCTGTCTTCATTTTCTCCTTATGTATTTCTTTGTTTTTCTTTCCATGTTCATTTTTCCTTATGTATTACTTTGTTTTTATTCTCTGTAACTTCTTTTTATTTGTTCATGTATTTCTTTGTTTTTCTTCGCCCTTCTTTGTTTCCTTATGTATTTCTTTGCTTTTATTCGTTCTATTTTGTCTCATGTATTTCTTAGTTGTTCTTCTCTCCGCCTTCCTTTTTTCCCTGTGTATTCTTTGTTTTTATTTTCTCTGCCTTCCCTTTTTTTCTCATGTATTTCTTTGTTTTCCTCGTTTTTCTTTTTTTTTTATTCGCTATAATTTTCATTTCTTTATGTAATTCTCTGTTTTTCTTCTCTCCGTCTTCCTTTTTTTTCTCATGTGTTTCTTTGTCTTTATTTTTTCTGCCTTCCTTTTTTCCTTATGTATTTCTTTGTTTTCTTCTATCTTCTTTTTTCCTCATGTATTTCTTTGTTTTTCTTCGCTTTTCTTTTTTCCTATTATATTACTTTCTTTTTATTCTGTATGTAATTCTCTGTTTTTCTTCTCTCCATCTTACTTTTTTACCCACGCCGATGAAATCGGCAGGGTTATGTAAAGGGCTCCGTATGTTTTTTTTTGTTTGTTTGTTTGTTTGTTTGTTTGTTTGTTTGTGTTCAAGATAACAAGAGAACGGGTGAACGGATTTGCACCAAATTTTCAGGGAATGTTCAGAAAGTGACAGGAAAGAATCGATTAGATTTTGGTGATGATTGGTTGACCCCTGCAAATTCTGTGTGACCTTGAACTTTTGACCCTGTAGTAAAGTATAGGAACTTCAGTTCAGAGAGTGACAGGATAGAAACTAGAAAGTTTGATGACCCCAAACTTCGCCTGCCGATGCAGAAATATTTTGGTCAATCAAAACACTCATTACTTCGTCTCACCAAAAATCTATTTCAGGTTTATGAATTTTAGAAGACTTTTAGACCCATTATTTGCTATTTCACTTCAAATCCGCACGAGCCTGCAATGAATATTCAAAGCCAACGTATCCCAGCAACAAGGGATTTTTCGCGCTTGAACTGTACTCTCGTTGCGAAATCGAAAGCGGCTAGGTATACGGTATACGTATAGCCTAGCACGTCTAATTTCTCCTATTTCTTATCTTCTGTGCATTTCTGTTTATTTTCCCCGGTTCTTTCCACTTTGTTGTGGAAGTTTTTGTGATTTATTTTATCCTGGTGGACGTGTAGTACGTGATTTTAATTGTTTTCGGTGAAAATCTGGTGCGTTTGTTCGACGTGAGTGAGTCTATCGCACTCGCGAGTGTTCGCGTGTGTTGATCTGAGTGAGTGGCTGAGTAGCTGTAGTGTACGTACATAACTATACACAGCACTGTCGCGAAGTGCCTGGGTGAGTAAGCTCTGTGCCTCGCATGCACGTCATTTTCAAGTCGAGATCCAACTTCTTTTGTCGTCATATTTATTTTATCCAAGCCCGATGAAAAAAAAAACAACAACCCGAATTGCAATGTAAAGATAGAACATGAATACATTTACTAACACTGACATGACTGAACCAAAGCCGTACGCAGCGGGGAGGGGGGGGGGCAGTTGCCCCCCCCCCTGCCCCCCCCCCCAGAAATTTCAAAATCATACTTTTTTTTAATCGGGTTTTAGACTTCAAGTTATGGGTTCCTTTGAAAGCGATCATCTTGCCCCCCCCCCCCCCCAGGAAAAAAATTTCTGCATACGGCCTTGGACTGAACACTGAATACAAATTGCTAACATTTTTTTTCTCACCACGCCACGCTCTCTGACATGTCTAATCAATTACTTTTAGGGGAGGGATGTTTCAATAATAAAATATCTTTTTCAGAAGAATTTTTTCAAGGGTGGGGACACACAAAGCTATGACCTGGATATGGCAAAATTTATTGGGGGGGGGGGAGATGTGCCTCTTGTTATCCCCTTTGAATGGCTACTGCTTACAAAAATAATCGCAACAAAACAAAACCTATTGGGTTAAGGCGTGGGTCTGCCGCCTTTGACGGCCTTTCTAGTTTCCTTATGCATTTCTTTGTTTTTCTTCGCTCTTCCTTTTTCATTATGTATTACTTTGTTTTCATTCTTCATAATTTTCTTTTGATTTATTTGTTTGTTTTTCTTCTCTCTGTCTTCCTTTACTCTTTATGTTTTCATTTGTTTTCTTTTCTCTGCCTTTCCCTTTCTCCTCGTATATTTCTTTGTTTTTATTTTCTATGCCTTCCGTTTTTCGTTATGTATTTCTGTGTTTTTCTTCTCTCTGTCTTCCTTTTTCTCCTATGTATTTTTTGGTTATTCTTCACTCTAACTTCTAATTTCTTTATGTATTTGTTTGTTTTTTATCCTATATCTGCTTTTTATTTCTTTATGTACTTCTCTGGTTTTCTTCTTTTTTCTCTTCTTTCTTTTTTGAAATGCATTCCTTTGTCTTTATTTCCTTTTTTATTACTGTGATCTTATTCTCTACAATATTATTCTTTGTTTTTATTTTATCCGCCTTCCTTTTTTCCTTGTGTATTTCTTTGTTTTTCTTCTCTCTACGGTCTTTTGATTTATTAATGTATTTTTTTCATTTTTATCTCTTTGTCTTCATTTTGTTCCTTATGTATTTCTTTGTTTTTCTTCTCTCTTCTTTTTTCCCTCATGTATTCCTTTTTTTTCTTTCTCTCTGTCTTACTTTTTTCCTTATGATTTCTTTGTTTTATTTTTCCATTCTGTAATATTAATGTTCTATTTCTCGATTTCTTTGTTTTTCTTCTTTCTATCGTCTTTTCATATCTTTATATATTTCTTCGTTTTTCTTTTCTCCTGTCTTCATTTTCTCCTTATGTATTTCTTTGTTTTTCTTTCCATGTTCATTTTTCCTTATGTATTACTTTGTTTTTATTCTCTGTAACTTCTTTTTATTTGTTCATGTATTTCTTTGTTTTTCTTCGCCCTTCTTTGTTTCCTTATGTATTTCTTTGCTTTTATTCGTTCTATTTTGTCTCATGTATTTCTTAGTTGTTCTTCTCTCCGCCTTCCTTTTTTCCCTGTGTATTCTTTGTTTTTATTTTCTCTGCCTTCCCTTTTTTTCTCATGTATTTCTTTGTTTTCCTCGTTTTTCTTTTTTTTTTATTCGCTATAATTTTCATTTCTTTATGTAATTCTCTGTTTTTCTTCTCTCCGTCTTCCTTTTTTTTCTCATGTGTTTCTTTGTCTTTATTTTTTCTGCCTTCCTTTTTTCCTTATGTATTTCTTGGTTTTCTTCTATCTTCTTTTTTCCTCATGTATTTCTTTGTTTTTCTTCGCTTTTCTTTTTTCCTATTATATTACTTTCTTTTTATTCTGTATGTAATTCTCTGTTTTTCTTCTCTCCATCTTACTTTTTTTCCTTATGCATTTCTTTGTTTTTCTTCGCTCTTCCTTTTTCATTATGTATTACTTTGTTTTCATTCTTCATAATTTTCTTTTGATTTATTTGTTTGTTTTTCTTCTCTCTGTCTTCCTTTACTCTTTATGTTTTCATTTGTTTTCTTTTCTCTGCCTTTCCCTTTCTCCTCGTATATTTCTTTGTTTTTATTTTCTATGCCTTCCGTTTTTCGTTATGTATTTCTTTGTTTTTCTTCTCTCTGTCTTCCTTTTTCTCCTATGTATTTTTTGGTTATTCTTCACTCTAACTTCTAATTTCTTTATGTATTTTTTTGTTTTTTATCCTATATCTGCTTTTTATTTCTTTATGTACTTCTCTGGTTTTCTTCTTTTTTCTCTTCTTTCTTTTTTGAAATGCATTCCTTTGTCTTTATTTCCTTTTTTATTACTGTGATCTTATTCTCTACAATATTATTCTTTCTTTTTATTTTATCCGCCTTCCTTTTTTCCTTGTGTATTCTTTGTTTTTATTTTCTCTGCCTTCCTTTTTTCCTTATGTATTTCTTTGTTTTTCATCCTTTTCTCTTCTTTCTATTCTAAATGTAATCCTTTGTCTTTATTTGCTCTGCCTTCCTTTTTTCCCTATGTATTTCTTTGTTTTTCATCCTTTTCTCTTCTTTCTATTCTAAATGTATTCCTTTGTCTTTATTTTCTCTGCCTTCCTTTTTTCCTCATGTATTTCTTTGTTTTTATTCTCTATATCTTCTTTTCATTTCTTTATGTATTTCTCTGTTTTTCTTCTCTCCGTCTTTCTTTTTTTCTTATGTATTTCTTTGTGTTTCTTTGCTTTTCTTTTTTCCTTTTTTATTTGTTTGTTTTATTCTCTATATTTTCTTTTCATTTATTTATGTAATTCTTCGTTTTCTTCTCTTTGTCTTCCTTTATTCTGTATGTACTATGATGATCTTCTAAACTGATATAAAAGGAATAACAAAGGTCACAAATTATTTTTAACTTTTCCCAAAAATCTACCTTCCCTTTATAGACTACACTATCCATTCACTCTATAAAAAGAAGAAGTATGTTGTATGCTAGGAACGTCTTAAACTTGGCTGCCACTATCATTTAACAAAATGTCTCTCACCTCTCTCTCTCTCTCTCTCTCACACACACACACACACACACACACAAACGCACACACACTTCCTGTTCATTTCTTGATGTTTTCTTTATGTTTCATTTCATTACCATCACATGTGTATGAAATAATGACTAAATATTAAAGGAATATAATGCGTTCATAAATTAATTTTGAAATATATTTAGTATTCTAATAACATTATTAGCTATGATTATATAATCAAAGGGTAAGATATAATTTGCTACACATACTTAGTGCAAAATGAGAAAAAATAACTTTCTACAATTTTTTAAATACGTCGTTTTGTGGTATAAACAAATATACTTTATTGTTTAGTGTAATGATTCACGTTATCCGTATAATTGACAAAATTGCTGTCAGATTTGGCTACTAATGGAGTGTTAAATAATCGTATTGTATCATTTACTTCGTGTAAAAAAAAATGTGTGCTTTTATCCATAACATAGATATGCATTACTTCCACATTTAAAATCGGATGTACCAGTTAGGCCTCTTAGTCTTCAAAAATGAGGAATAATGATCTTGATTATTCTCTAGTAAAGGGCTTTCTTGAGGAATCCAAATCAAATGATTCATAGTTTCCAGTTTGTACAAGCTACAAAATTGTCTTACACTAAAGTGGCTACGTGGTACCCAAACTCTTAATTTTTAGCTCATTTCCAGAATAGATGATCAATAGTTTCCTTTTCTAAGTTACAGAAAAGTAAGGTAAAACTATCCTGGATCTGACACCACCTATAAATCCTTGAAATTACAGTTTTACCTGTCAGTTTCTCATTCGGATCTTTAGGAGTACTTTCTGCTTCATCTCAGTTACTGTCATGTTAAAAGAGAACATTCAGCCATGAGTTACATTTGGATATTTAATTTCCATATGGCCATCTGAGGAAAAGAAAATCAACATTATAAGAATATGACCAAGATACGCCAAGCTACCTAGACTCAGTCAGTGCTCATTCAGTATTACTTTTTACAGTTAATCATGGTAATTTGGTGAAGTTTAAACTCGTTGATAGTTCTGTAATAATAGAAAAACACTGTTTAAAACCGACCCGGCCTAGCTCATGGAAAATTGTAAGCGTGGGATAAAATAAATGTTAGACCTTCAGTTAACATTTGCCCCACACACCGGTCATTTATGTTTTCTTCTGTACAAAACTAGACTAGATCAGGGTCTAGGTCTAAGACGAAATAAACTCCAGGTCTACATCTAACTTAGATAACCGTCCTCCTCGACACCAAGGTTATAGACCTAGATGCTGGATCCTTTTCTTAGCTCACCTAATTTTAAGTATATGTAGATCTAAATCTATACCCAAGAGCCTGCATGTATACATACCTGACAGGTAAGTTAGTGCCTGATGGTAGATCTCCGACTTCTTCGCTGCAGGTAGAAGAAGCCATCCCATGGCAATGCTTTCCATGCTTTTGGCATTAATTCTCTTGCTCTGGAAACAACAGTTACAAATAATAAATGTTCCATTCAATAGGGACTTGTTGTTTGAATCAGATGCTCGCCCGCCTTTAAAAAGCTCCATAATGCTCCCTTATGCATTTTTCCCCACTTTAGCTCAATTTTCGTTTCATAGGCCCAAATCACGTTTTTAGGCCAAAGCACAACGATTCTGACCAGATCCTGATAACAAATAAGTCTAGGACTGGACTGAAGAAAATGTAGACTGTGATTGTTATAGACTACGCCCCCACCCCCTCCACAGGCGTAGCCAGGATTTTTCAATGGGGGGGGGGGGCAGACGTGAAGGATCCAACCGCATAGCCAGGATTTAATTTTAGGGAGGGCGGTTGTGAGCACGCGAGGAGTGCGGAATTGGTGTAGGTGCAGGGAAGGGGAAATTTTCCCCCTCCCGCGCGAAACGCGAAAGCTCTGACGTTTAATAAAAAAATTGAGAGTAAGCTAACGGCTCGGGCACCTTGTTTTAGGCGGAAAGTTATTTCGACGTCAGGACTGTTTTTCAGTTATTACAGGGATGGGTGCAGGGAGGGGCGAGATTCTCACTTCCCGCACGAAGCGCGAAAGCTCTGACGTTTTAGCACATTTGAGAGAAAGCTAACGGCTTGTAGCAAACATTTTTTTAGGCGGAAAGTTATAGTTCGACGCCCCGACTGCTTTTCACTACTTGGATGCAATATTGCACTGTATGTAACAGGGGTGGGTGCAGGGAGGGGGAGTTAGCTATTACGTTTTACAGCAAATTTGAGAGAAAGATAACGGATTGTAACACTTTTTTTAGGGGGATAGTTAGTTTGACGCCCTGGCTGATTTCCAGTTATTTCGACCCAAAACTGCCTTGTATGTAACAGGGGTGGGTACTGGGAGGGGGAGTTTCCCCCTTCACGCGCGAAGCGTGAAAGCTCTGATGTTTTAGCCAATTTAAGAGAAAGATAAACGGCTCGTAGCAAACATTCTTTTTAAGCGGAAAGTTATTGTTCGACGCCGTGCCTGCTTTTCAGTTATTTTGGAAGCAATACTGCACTGTATGTAAACTGGGGTGGGTGCAGTGACGGGAAGTTTCCCCCTTCCGGTGCGAAGCGCGAAAGCTCTGACGTTTTAGCCAATTTAAGAGAAAGATAAACGGCTCGTAGCAAACAATATTTTTTAAGCGGAAAGTTATAGTTCGACGCCCTGACTGCTTTTCAGTTATTTGGACGTAATACTGCACTGTATATGTAACAGGGGTGGGTTGAGGGAGGGGGACTTCTTTTAATTCCCGCTCGAAGCGTGAAAGCTCTGATGTCTTAGCAAATTTGAGAGAAAGATAACGGCTCGTAGCGCCTGTTTAGGCATTTTTCTCTCACTCCCCCTGCACCCCCCCCCCCTCTCGCTTTTTTTAGTGCCTGAACAAGGGGGCATGGTCCCCTGTCTACGCCATTGACCCCCATCCCACAGTATATCACTCTATTTAGACAATAGTGACGTTTAAAATCGTTTGGAAGCTCACATAATATATAGACAAATCAATTATTTTATGGACAGACACTGTAAAAAAAGTGGCACGGTCATAAGCTCATGGCAAATTGTTATTGGAAGGGGGACTCAATAATGATTAATGTTATACAGTTAACAGCCTCACCAAACCTCTCAGTCTCATTTTTTTTTTTTTTTCTGCTGTTTTTTTTTTTGGACAAAACTAGACTAGACCTAACAGTAATAAATAGAAGTAGATCAGGGTCTACGTCTAAAAAGAAGTAAACTATCTTTTCTAAGCTCATCTATATTGAAGTGGATATAATGTTAAAATTCTACTTACCCGACAGGTTAACTTGTGCTCGTGCCCGATGGTAGATCTCCAACTTCTTCACTGCTGCAGTTTGAAGAATTCAGCCAATGACCATGTCATCCAAGTTAATTGGCATGCTTTGGAAATAAAAGTGAATTTTGAAATAATGAATGAAATAATGAAGGTTCCATTGAATATAGAATTGATATTTGAATAGATTCTCGATCCAACAGTAATATATTAATCCCCCCCCCCCCCCCCAACTAAGTCAGTTACTCTAACGTAAGTTAGATCTAGGCCAATTAAAAATGATTCATATTACGTTTTTCATCCACATCGTTTTTCGCGACCGTCTCAGTATTTTTAGCTGTTATTTCTGTTCTTGGGTCTAGGCCTATATGGAATTGATCTGGATCTAACTTAGATCTAACATTAAATCGATTTAAAGTTAGATCCAACAAGCAATAGTTAGCAAGTTAGTCTTTAATATTTTATTAGAAGATCGACATCTGGACAATGTCAATGAGGTAACCGAAATCATTGAAGCCTAACTTAGCCTATTGCATTTTTACTTTGTTTGAGTCTAAGTTAACTGCATGTAAAAAGAAAACGAAACTCTTATTTTTGTGCTGAAAACTGAGCAAATAGCTCTTTTATTCACAGGCCAAATATCAAATATCAAATAACATGGACCCACCCCCCCCCCCCCCCCCTCCTCAATTTTCAAAAATCGAGAAACTGTTACTGTTGTTAGGTCTAACTTAACTGTTAGTAGCTAGGAATCAATTTTACTTATTGAATTTTACCAACTAGTGTTGGCCTACCGTAACAACACTAGACTTAGAGGTCTAACTGATTAGAATCGATTCTGGTCAATTTAGTTACACCTTATGGGGTAACCTCTCTAGTCATAAGGACCAGTGGTTCATAAGGACCGCTATTCATAACGTGTAATTTCCTATACCTGAAGGGTCGCTATTCATAAAGTGAAAAGGGGGTCACTATTCATAAACTCATAAGGACCATTATTCATAAGGATTGCTATTCATAATCGAAGAAAAGGGTCATTACTCATGAGGACCGCTATTTATAAAAAGTCATAAGGGTCGCTTTACATAATACAGATAGAGGGTCGTTAATCATAAGGGTCGCTACTCAAAATCGAAGAAGAGGGTCGCTATTAATAGTAGTAGAAGAGGGTCGTTATTCATAAAGGTCAATATTCATAAGGTTTGGTACTCATAATCGAAGAACAGGGTCGCTATTCATAATCGGAGAAGAGGGTCGCTATTCATAATCGGAGAAGAGGGTCGCTATTCATAATCGGAGAAGAGGGTCGCTATCCATAATCAGATAAGAGGGTCGCTATTCATAAAAAGTCATAAGGGTCGCTTTACATAATACAGATAGAGGGTCGCTATTCATAATACCAAATTGGGGTCGTTAATCATAAGGGTCGCTACTCATAATCGAAGAAGAGCCGGTCGCTATTTATAATAGTAGAAGAGGGTCATTATTCGCAACCTACTTGCAAACTTGCAAAATTACGAAAATTACAGAATGCCGCTGCTCGTGTCGTGACCCTCTCCAACAAGCACAGTCACATTACACCAGTTCTCAAATCACTTCATTGGTTGCCTGTAGAAGAACATATTGTTTTCAAGATTCCTCTGTTATATTATTTCACTGTATACATGGCTCTGCTCCGCAGTACAACATTGGTTTGATCAAGCATTACATTCCCTCTAGACTCCTACGTTCTCAAAACTCTGGTTTACTTGTTATTCCTAGGCTTAACACAAAGTGGGGGGAGCGAACCTTCGCTCATGCTGGGTCGTCGATATGGAATACTCTTCCTCAAGGGATTAGAAATAACAGTTCTGTTGAATTGTTCAAAAATAATCTTAAAAAGTATCTGTTTAATTTGGCCTATAATTGATTACCATTACCTTTCATGTCCGTACCTCTCCTATTGCACTTCGCTTATTTGTGATGTATTTCATCTTTTGCACAAGTTGCGCCTTGAGCATTTGATAAAGTGGATTCGGCGCCTTATAAATCTTATATATTATTATTATTATTAAAGGTCAATATTCATAAGATTTGCTACTCATAATCGAAGAAGAAGGTCGCTATTCATAATCAGAGATGAGGGTCGCTATTCATAATTGGAGAAGAGGGTCGCTATTCATAATCCTAGAAGAGGGTCGCTATTCATAATCGGAGAGGAGGGTCGCTGTTCATAAGCGAAGAAGAGGTTCGCCATTTAAATCAAATGAGAAAGGGAAATGGATGAAGGACAACCCAACGGTACTGTATTTAAGAGAGCCTTAGAATGCATTTCCGGCATTTGCCAAATATATCCTTTTCAAAAAGTAAACTATATATTTATCAATTCTCCCCACGCTTTGAAAGGCACTTTGCTTAATTATTAAAAAACGATGTCTAATCCATACATTTACAGGGAGGAGAGGACCGCTTCCCCTTCCACACACCCACCCACACACACACACACACACACACAGAGATCCAGATCCTCTCGTTTCTCAACTCCTTTGTGGAGACCCTAATCCTTGGCCTTTATCTCAAGTTCCAACACTCGTCCATTTGGGGAAGCTGAGGGGAAGGTTGCGCAGGGAGGGAGGGGGGGGGTGTCGTAGGGGGTAGTTGTCCTGGAGATTGGTTGTAGGGGGGTAGTTGTGCGGATACGGGCTTATAAATTCGCGCGAGAAATTTGGTTTTGTTTTTGGGTGGATATCTAGCCCTCGTAGCAATATTTTCATAATACGTGATTTTAGTAACGAACAATTTATTGGCATCTACCCTTCTTACAGTGTGACCCTGTTTATGGCCATGGGCGTGGGAATGAAGTATTCCCTCCCACGGTTGGAACTTTCACATTTCCTTGCGTTAAAAATCACCTTACAGAGCATTTGATTGTGGTTTCATGGTAATTACTAACTTGCTTAATTTCATTAATTTCTTTGAAATCTTTATTTCGGTCTTCCTAATCATAATCTTAACAAAAATCATGACAAAAATAATGACCATGTTGATCAATCATGATCCTATGAATAATAATCATCATGGTCATCCTCCTCCTCCTCCTGATCATATTATTTGATCATGTTATTTACTGAAAGTTATTGCGGGGGAGGGGGGCGATGATAGATACATGCCTACAGGCCATCTCCCTCCTGAACTATTTGGGAAATATACCCCCCCCCCCCCCCCCCCCGGGATTGATACCCATGCTTCCATAGCATTTAGAATATAAATTCTATTACTAGAACCGTCGTTTATGAACTCCCCTCTTGAAAAAAGAGGGCAGGGTATACATGTATATATCGTTTATCCCGTGTATTTCTTCATTATCCTCCTTTATCTGTTATTCTTTGTTTTTTCCTTTTATCATCTTCTCTATTCTGTCTTCCTTCTCTTTGCTTCTTTTATGCTTTTAGCATTTTTCTCTTATTTCTTCCTTTAACGTGTGATTTTGTTTTATATTTCTCTTCTAACTATCTCCAGAAGGGCGCGGTTTTTGCGAAGAAACCTGCCATGAACTGTGACGTAATTTAAACCTAACTGAGATCTAGGATGCATTCAAAGGCGCCGGAAGTGCGGGCGGGGGTCGGCCCCAAGAAAAAGGTGGGGGCAAACGCATTTTCGACTCCCCCCCCCCCCCCCCCCCCCCCCAGCGTAGGCGTAAATGTATAATTTTGGGAGGGGCTGAAGTTTTTTTGCCCGAATTTCAAGTTTCCCTTTTCTATGTATGAGCGAGCGAAGCGAGAGAGGAAAAATTTTGACACTTTTGTAGTGAAAATGTACAAAAATTACATGTATTCCAGTATTAAACTATCTAGATATGAGGATATTGGAGCACCTCTTTGCCCGTAATGAGGTGATAGTCGAGCTAATACTGCCCTGCTCAAAATCCTCAAGGGGCTTTAGCCATTCGTACGCCATATATAGCCCCCTTCAAGTTATCTACGGTATTGTACAAGCTGGGGAGCAAAGCGATTTTGTGGGGCATTTTTAAGCTGCATAAACGTCATTTCTTATTCGATGCAGTGGCGGATTTCGGCTGGGGGGGCACACCCGGCCCGTGCCCCCCCCCCCCCCCCCCCCCCCCCCCCCCCCCAATGATCGAGCGACTTTTCGAGAGCTGGCGATACCCAATAAATACGGGTCTCCCCTTTCCAAAAGTTGACAAACCTGCATTTGTGTGCCCCCCCCCCCCCCCTTATACAAAACCCTGGATCCTCCCCTGATTCGACTTACCGAGGAATGACCACTGCGATCTAGGCCAAGATCCAACCACTGAACATTGATAAAAGTCCCTTTTCTCACTTCTTTCTCAAATGGGTGCACAACACTGACGAAACAAGTGAGAAATAATCAAGGAATTTAGGAAGGCCACCGAAAGTTGATATTTCTTTCAAATATTTATAAAACATATGAAAATGCGATTTTATTATGCTTTAACATAATTATACTGAGGTAAAATATTGAAAAACAAAACAAAAAAAGGGGCGTAACTATTACGAACTATGAGGGGGTATGGGGCACGTGCCCCGCAAATCAGATGGGGAAAAGAAAATAATAAAAGAGGAGAAAGGAGAAAAAGATGGGGGAGAGGAAAAGGAGTCGCACTGTGTGATTTTCAGTTAGAGCTCAATCAATGTGTTTTTGGTTGGCATGGTCAAATTTTAGTTTTGGGTATTTCCTGAAAGAGTATACTTTTTTCTAAGTAATCTAAAAAATTGGAGGCACCAAACAATCTAAAAGTGGTATTTTTGACAGTTTTTTATTAGACTTATGTGTGTCTTCTCAGGATTTTGTTGTATTACTTTTCTTTTTTACGACCCTGAATACTTGTCTCATTTTGATCTCCCAAAAATATTAAATGGAGTAAGTTCTTGCATTGATACTTATACTACGATGCTTGATACATGCATTGACACGTATACTATGATGAACAGGATATGACTAATTAGTATGCCAAGTTTTAGGACAATCTGATAATCCCTTCATAGAAATTTTCATTGAGTTCTAATCCTCCTTTTGTCACCTTAGCACAACACCTTGCAAGTCAGAGTGCTTCAATAGACTGCAAACTTTAAACCCTTATTTCTCAGAAGTAACATTATGAGGGATTGTGCATTCTTCTCTTTGTACAGTGAGTTAGAAACATCCAATGCTAATGAGTTATATATCATTTTAAAGCTGATAATCCCCTCTTTCAGAATCAGACCTTAACTTAAAATTCATATTTGGCGACTTTTGGTGGTTTTGTGGTGCCTGGTCACAATTGTAATACAATATGATACATTCTGCACCATTTGAGTTTAGAACTAGCTTTGAATTTATCATGTACATGATGTCCATTTAAACTTCAGGATCAACCTGACATTATTCCATCAGTGCCAATGGTATACTGTAAATCATACTGCTTGTATGTAAACAACCATAGGACTAACGGCTTTAAGTCCTCTCCGAGGGACTTGGGGTTAATGCAGGACACGAGCGCATCGTGGTTTCGAACCCGGAAAGATAATAATAAAAGAGGAAGAAAAGAGAAAAAATGGGGGAGAGGAAAAGGAAAAGAAAATAAGACAATAATTGGACCCCTCTTTTGTTTTGCTTTCTTCTTGTTCAAGCGGACCCTGCTCGCCAGCGCCCCTGTAATAAGGGCCTGTGTATCATGGATTTTCTATGTTTGCTTTGAACTTATTTCAATTCAATCCAATTTATTCCCATTTCCAGCAAAAACAATTCCTTTAAAATTAAACAAAAGTAGACATAGAAACATATAAAATGTAACACAATATGATACATTCTGCACAATTTGAGTTTTAGAACTAGCTTTGAATTTATCATATACATACATGATGTACAATTAATTAACTTTTTCCTTAAACTTCAGCATCAAACCAATGGTAAACTGTAAATCATATTGCTTGTAATAGGTGTTCCTACTTTTGATCTTTAATAGTTCAAAAACTATATATCAGATAACCCTGACATTGATATGAGCAATAGCTGAATAGTGTACAATTTTGTTGGAGGTAATTTAAAAATGAAAGCATAAATCAGTTTCATTAAATTCAAGATTAATTTTTAAGTTAGGGTTCAGATTTTGCTCTATTTTGAACCCAATGTACAAAACTTTAACTTTGCACAGGGGTCAATTGGTGTGTATGGGAGTGTGTGGTTAACACCCAGACAATGGTCCTGGACAATGGCCAGGGTTTGAATGCTTTATTATTTATTCATGAGGAATTCCACTATCACAGCTAGTCTTTATTCATCCTCTGGCATTAACTGTGTAAAGTCATTTCACTGAGATGTCATTTTAATGGATTTTGAAGCAATCAAAGTAATGCGAAGTGATTTAAGTCATTCAAAGGATAGGAATATTGATGTTGTCCTTGATGATGATGATGATGATGATGATGATGATGATGATTATGTGACGAAGATGATAGTGATGATGATAATTATGATAGCAATGATGGTGATGATAATTATGACAATGATAGTGATGATTATGATGATGATAATGATAACAATGATGATGAGGATGATGATAATTATGATGGTGATGATAATGCTGCTGCTGCTAATAATGATGATCATGATAGTGACAGTGATGATGATGATGATAATTAAGATAACGATAACGATGATGATAATGATGGTGATGATGATGATGATGATGATAGTGATGATGATGATGTTGCAAGCACATTGAAAAATGTGCTTACTTCATGTGCATGCATTTTACCCTTTACCATGAATTCAGACTAGCAGTGCCCAGGGCAATCCATCATGAATTATTAATAAAGCATTCATGTGCCTTGGAGCAAGAGACCAGAAGCCTGGTCAGCAGAGCTCTGAAAAGGTGGTATTCATGTCCACTGTTCAGGGTCATTGTAAGCACACACTCGTATACACATCACTGGTTCCTGTGTAAAGTTCAAGTTTTGTTCAGAGGGTTAAAATTTGACCAAAATCTGGAACCTAACTTGAAACTAATCATTGAATTAATGAATTGATTTATGCTTTCATATTCAAATCACCTCCAACTAAATTGTACACTATTCAGCTATTACTCATATCAATGACAGTGTTATCTGATATATAGTTTTCGAACTATTAAGGATCAAAAGTGGGAAATGTTTTTTTGTAACACCTAGTATGTAAACAACCATAAGACCAACGGCTTTAAAGGGTCTCTGAGGCCAAAAAATAATTTGTATATAGTTAGATTGTATAAAATTAACCCCAAATAACTTTACCCGGCATTCTACAGGTTAGCGGTTAAGGAGTTTGAAGAAAATAAAGGACAGCGTAAACGAATTATCGCGATCGCATTATCGCTTTGTCGTCTGCTAGGTGCACTGCCGGGGCTGACAAGCACTCGAAAAATAATTTGGGGAGGAACTTACGGATAATATTCGACCCTAATGAAACAACAAATTAATGAAGGATACAACGCAAAATGTTTTTATCGAATTGGTAATTGGTTCGGCGCATAAATTTCAAAGAATCTACAGCCCAAATGAAACAACAAATAAATTAGAGCTAAGACGCAAAATATATTTATCGAATCGAAAATTTGGCGCTGAACTTAGGGATAATATACAACCCCCCCCCCCCGAAAAAAAAATGAAATAAATGAAGTATACAACGCAAAATGATTTTTTATCGATTGGATATTGATTTGGCGCGTAAATGGATAATATACAACCCAAATAAAATATGAAATGGATGAAGTATACAACGCAAAATGTTTTTATCGAATAGAAAATTGGTTCGGCGCAAAAATTACAAAGCATCTACAGACCAAATGAAACAATAAATAAATTAGAACTATAAGACGCACAGTACATTTATCGACTCGAAAATTTATTTGGCGCTTAGCTTAGGGATAACATACAACCCAAATAAAACATCAAATGGATTAAGTATGCAACGCAAAATGCTTTTATCGAAAAAAAAAATTGTTCCGGGGCATAAATTACAAAGAATCTACAGACCAAATGAAACAACAAATAAATTAGAGCTAAGAGGCAAAATACATTTATCGAATCGAAAATTGATTTGACGCTGAACTTAAGGATGATAGGCAACCCCCCAAAATATGAAATAAATGAAGTATGCAACGCAAAATGTTTATATGAATAGAAAATTGGTTCGGCGCATAAATTACAAAGCATCTACAGACCAAATTTGTTGTGACAAAATGCTATTGAATACATGAGGGCTTACATTATACGTTAGCATTATCTTCATTAATTAAACTAATGTCAAACATTAAATGTTATTTGATGGGACATGTTCTTGCATGAAGCGCGGCTTACAAACTGTTAGTTCATATAATGAAGCTTGAAGTTTTGGTAATTTATGTCATACAGTCCAACATCAAACATGTCGTCAGGAGATGCAATTGTTTTGAAAGTGTCATCTGTCAATTTACACACAATGTTTCCATTCTGCGTAGTAACTCGTTTCACCATGGAGCTCCTTTTAGCTGCCTTTAGGACAGCAAACCTCATAGGGGTGATATCCTTTTCCCAGCAACATCTCCTCGTTTCCTTCCTCCTCCGTTTGCCAATTTCTTCTGTCTCCTCCCCCTCCTTTACACCAGCGAATAGCGACCCTCGTCTTTTATTATGAATAGCGACCCTGTTCTTTGATTATGAATAGCGACCCTCTATTTCGATTAAGAATAGCTACCCTCTCCTTCGATTATGAATAGCGACCCTCTTCTTCGATTATGAATGGCGACCCTTTTCTCCGATTATGAGCAGCGACCATCTTCTCTGATTATGAATAGCGACCCTCTTTTTCGATTATGAATAGCGACCCTCTTCTCCGATTATGAATAGCGACCCTTTTCTCCTATTATGAATAGCGACCCTCTTCTTCGATTATGAGTAGCCACCCTTATGAATATTTACCTTTATGAATAGCGACCCTCTTCTCCGATTATGGATAGCGACCCTTTTCGCCTATTATGAATAGCGACCCTCTTCTTCGATTATGAGTAGCGACCCTTATGAATAACGACCCCGATTTGGTATTATGAACAGCGACCCTCTATCTGTATTATGTATAGCAACACTTATGACTTATTATGAATAGCGATCCTGATGAGTACTGACCCTTTTCTTCGATTATGAATAGCAATCCTTATGAATAATGGTCCTTATGAGTTTATGAATAGTGACCCCCTTTTCACTTTATGAATAGTGACCCTTCAGGTATAGGAAATTACACGTTATGAATAGCGGTCCTTATGAAACTCTGGTCCTTATGACTAGCAGTTCTTACGACTAGCGAGGTTACCCCGGGAAAACAAATCAGAAAGATAAAGCAATATTAATTTTAGGACAGAAGAAAAGATAAAAGGATTAAAATATGAACGAACACAAGGAAGAGATGTCCTGGGGTTGTTGACCTAAGGGGGTAGTTGTCTGGGAGGTAGTTGTCCGGGGAGAGCTGCCGGGGGTAGTTGTCCAGGGGGTAGTTTCCCGGATACTATATATACATGTATACCCTGCACTTTTTTTGCAAGAGGGGAGTTCATAAACGACGGTTCTAGTAATAGAATTTATATTTTAAATGCTATGGAAGCATGGGTATCAATCCCGGGGGGGGGATATATTTCCCAAATAGTTCAGGAGGGAGATGGCCTGTAGGCATGTATCTATCATCGCCCCCCTCCCCCGCAATAACTTTCAGTAAATAACATGATCAAATAATATGATCAGGAGGAGGAGGATGATGACCATGATGATTATTATTCATAGGATCACGATCGATCAACATGGTCATAATTTTTGTCATGATTTTTGTTAAGATTACGATAAGAAGACCGAAATAAAGATTTCAAATAAAATGATGAAATTAAGCAACTTAGTAATTACCATGAAACCACACTCAAATGCTCTGAAAGGTGATTTTTAACGCGAGGAAATGTGAAAGTCCCAACCGTGGGAGGGAATACTTCATTCCCACGCCCATGGCCATAAACAGGGTCACACTGTAAGAAGGGTAGATGCCAATAAATTGTTCGTTACTAAAATCACGTATTATGAAAATATTGCTACGAGGGCTAGATATCCACCCAAAAATTCAGGGAAATTTGAAAGTCCCAAACGTGGAAGGGCATAATTCATTCCCACGTCCATGGCCATAAACAGGGCACGGCAATTTCTAAGCCCGTATCCGGTATACCCCCTACAACTAATCTCCAGGACAACTAGGACCGCGCAACATTCCCCTCAGCTCCCCCAAATGGACGATTGTTGGAACTTGATATAAAGGCTAAGGTTTTGGGTCTCCGCAAAGGAGTGAGAAACGGGAGGATCTGGATCTGTGTGTGTGTGTGCGTGTGTGTGTGTGTGTGTGTGGAGGTGGAGGGGGTCTTCTCCTCCCCCGTAGATGGATGGATTAGACATCGTGTTTTAATAATTGAAGGGATACGCCACCGGGCGGCCGTTGGGAAAGTCAGGATTGCGTAAGCCCCAATCACTCGTATACAAAGTTTGTGCGTCGAACGCCTCCGTCGGACTGCTGGGATTATATTTCGGACTGCACGAAGCCGACCGAATCTCGCACGAGAACTCGAGCTCAGGCGGAGCTTGTGTGTTTCTCGGTCTGTCCGAGGTTTGCGCCCCCGGGACAACGGCATGAATCGGGTAACGATCACGGTGCCCTCTCGCGGCATAAAAACGTCCACAATCTGCGGTGGAGTATCCATTTAAGGCTTCGGCAAAGCGCCTTTCAAAGTGTGGGGAGTATTGATAAATATAGTTCTTTTTTTTAAATAGGGATATATTATTTTAATAAAAGCCGGAAATGCATCGTAAGGATTTTTAATTACAGTACCGTTGGGTTGTCTTTCATCCATTTTCCCCTTTATTATTTGATTTAAATGGCGACCCTCTTCTTCGATTATGAATAGCGACCCTCTTTTCTGATTATGAATAGCGACCCTCTTCTCCGATTATGAATAGCGACCCTCTTCTACTATTATGAATAGCGACAAAAACATTTTTGGCCAGACCTCCAAAATTCGCTCAGTGGGGGGGGGAGTTATGGGGTCCCTTTTCCCTCCATAATTCTCTTACAATCAACCAAAAATGGTTTTCATTTTAAAAAAAGGGGGGGGGGGGGGTCACAATCGAAAAAAAGGCGGATCCTTTATGGTAAAAAATGCATACTTTTCTTTCAAAAAGGGGGGGGGGCAGGCCGGATGTCCCCCCGTCCCCGATCCGCCACTTGGTGAGGATACATGAACCGAGGTGTAGATTTTCCTTAGTATTGTGTTGTGGAGTGATAATAGAACCAAAAAAGGGATTTTGCAGATAGATAAGTATCATACAAGCGCGGGTGTATTTTTTTCTTGTGTGTGTGGGTTTTTTTCTTTTCTTTTCTTTTCTTTTCATGGGAAGGGTGATTGGACATACCAATATTTACTAAAATATGTAAAAAAAAAAAATGGCTGGCTTTATATCTCCATCCCCCCCCCCCCCCCAATGTACGCAAATGAAAGTAACTGTCTAAATGACAAATACCATTTTTGTTTCACCTATTTAAAGTATTGCAACAATATCATCAATCTTCTTAAGTGTGGTAATAGACACATGTTCGTTAAGCGTCTTCAAATGTTCTATTCTGGCAAAGAGATTAGGCACTAACTCTTCTGATAGAGATCATGTCGAATCTCCTTAGGTGCACCTTTAAGCTTATTTACCCGTCATTTTTCAGTTAAACCACCATGATGGAAGTTTGTAAGACATTTCTTTATATCTTACTATTTCATTGGCAACCACTGATGATATGTAAGACAGTATTTGCCTCTCATCCATGTACTCTGTCTTCTGAAAAATTCATTCGCGAACCTACTGATGTCACTACTTATGAAGGCGACTGGGCCAATTTTTCTTGTTCCATTCGAATCCATCCTCCAGATGTGTACAATTTACTTTGGAACGTTGATCCGAGGCATGGAGAAACACAAGAACTTTTTTTACAAGAATGACAAAAGTGGAGCTATTTCAACGACGCTTACTATCAAGGCAACCTACAGAGCAGATTACTTTATTACTTGTCATGTGAAAGGTTTTCGGTCTGATCGACAGACTGGAAAATGCTTTTCAACAAGAACGGCCACCCTAACAGTTCGCTATTTCCCTACAAGAAGCGAACTCCAATGTAGCCCTAATAAGTCATATGAACTTAGGAAGGGAGATATTGTCAATTTAAAGTGCAGTGTAACACGGTCTAATCCAGCAGTCGACCTGGATTGGAACCTTAGTGATCTTAATGTCACTTTTCCTCCAGTGGCTAAGGATGTTGGACGTGTTCGGTACCTATCATATGAATTACATGTCACTCAAGAAATGCACCTAAAAACAATCATCTGTGAAGTTACAAGTAGGTTTGCTTTTCCAGGAAAGGCACTGACGTGTTCTTTAGGGCCTTTTAAGGTTTTTCAGTCTCCTCGTGTCAATATATATCCCCTTAATCCATTTATTCAGGAAGATGGGCACTTAAATATATCATGTGAGGCAGATGGATATCCTGATGTATTTGAGTTCAAGTGGACGTGCTTACCTGATCACCTTCTCATTGGGTGTGTTACAACCTCTCAGAAAGCTATCTTGTCTCTAAATCTTAATCCAGAGAATGTGGAAGAGGAATACGCTTCTGTCGCATGTACAGCTTTAAACACGGCTGGCAATGGGACAGGATCATCTAACATTACCATAGAAAGGCAACCCGATGCAACTCAACCGTTCTACACTATGAATACATCAGCAGAAGGGCTGTGTAAAAGTGATGTTTTCTTGAATATAACGGCATATGTGCACAGAAAGAACATTGATTACCCAACAGAAGTAAATGTAATTTGCCTGATGTCTAAAGCAGAGAGCAATTCGAAGATACAGTGGTTTTTTGACAGAAACTCTATAAACTCAACGAACGAGAAGTTTAGGTTGAAGAAATTGTGGAAATCGTTATATTCCTTACAGATTATCAATCCTTCTCAAGAAGACAATGGAAAAAATGTAGCCTGCAGGGTCACAACTTGTAATATCACCCACAAGGCTTCACTTATTCTCTCTCTGGTTACTTACAATAGGTCTGGCAGCATGTCACCTGGCATAATGCCATCAGAATTACCACTGTCTAGAGCACCTCAATCAAACCAACTGTCGCTGTGGCACATGGTCATCATAGCGAGTGCAGGTGTTGTACTCACTATCATTCTAACTGCATTTTTAGTAACAATGATTTTCACTTATATGTTTCGTAAGAATGGAATAGTCAACAATCATGGCACAAATGCTACTCTTGACCATGATCACCAAAATGTTGATCAGTCCAGTTTGACTAGTGACGCCCATTCCTTTACCGATTCTACATATGAAATACCCGATGTGACAGCTGTTTCAAACACCGCAACACTTCCTGACAGCCATAATTGTGGCACTATTACACACTATCATGAATACAGTCTTGAGCACACATACGCATCTGGAGAGGCTTATGAATCGGGTCTAAGTTCATCCTCGAAAAGTTCTTGGACCAGCGGCAGCGATGCGTATTATATCGAGTCTGGATACGAACAAGACAAAATAACATCCCGAGTCCATCTTGAAAATAAATTTACATCAGTTACACCTTACGCCAATGACAGTGCTATAGCATCAAATGGCTGAATATATGCTAGATTGTCTAGACCATTTTATAATTAAACCAACTCTGATTCCGCTGATTTTAGAAACTCCAAAAGAGGACTGGGATACGGGCTACAACTCGTAAATCTCTAGACAAGCTTATACTGGAATAATACAAGCAAAGACACATAATTGTATCAATGTCTTAATCATTTTTATATATCTCTTCATATTTATTTTTTTCTTCTTTTATTTGTTCATTAATTTACTTTTTTGGTCTTGTGTTAAAGAGAGTAGCTTCTTCAATAGGTTACACACTGTTAGACTTCGACGACCTGTCTACACTACATGATAAAAGTCGTTACCATGTAGTGTAGACAGGGCGTCCAAGTATTAGGTCTATGTAAAATGTTTGTATTAAAATTCAATCATTTTACATAGACCTAATAATAGGCCTCCCAGAGGTACAATACAAACATTTGGGAAAAAGGGAGAGAAACAAAAGAAAAGGAAAAGATTTTGAATATTTTGAATGATTTCCTTCAAATCGGAAGGTCGGAAAGTAGGACGGAATGATTAATCATTTGGATCTGATATCTGGAAGTATCCCCGTGCAGAACGATAAAGAAGTAGGAGGTCATAAATGAGTTGCACAGATCAGAATACATATTACTAAAGATGGTGTCGGCCTTTTGCAGGCCCGAAGAAAAAAACTCTGGATACAACGGTATATACAAATAAATACAAAGTAATAACACGCCATGGAATGTTCTAGAAAATGATATTGTATCGACAATTGTATCGACCATAGAAATAAAAGTCAATTAGAAAAATTGAATGAATATGGACTATGGTGGCCAAGTATTTTAGTTTATGACCCTTCAATACAATTGGTGAATTTTTATCGTTCAGTCACAATTGACTTAGTGCTCCAAGTTCATATTTAGATATATATTTATTTTACATAATTATTGATTCTGTAAAAACGTTACATTTCGTTTCCACAATTTGCATGAAATAATCATAAATGTCGTAATTCATGAAATACATTATTTTTATCTAGAGACAGTGTTTTGTTTTGTTTGTAATTCGGTCCAGTGTACATGTATCAATGACGAACGTAAATTTTGTTTGTTTGTTTGTTTGTTTGTTTACAGTGTGCTTCACTGTACCTTCTAGAGCAGTTACAACAGTTGTAAATATATTTCTTCTAGTTACAGATGTTTTGGAATATACTTGTAAACTCATGTTTAGTATTGTAATAATATCACCGGCACTGTCATGAAATATGTAATCGAGCATTACCTGGCTTGAGTCTAACTCTTTAGCACTGCTGTTAGTTCAAAGTGTAATTTTTCGCTAGTCATTCCTCGTTAATAATGAACATAGCACAAGTTGTGGACCCTTCTACATCGCTTGTTTTCCCTTCCCCTTACATTTTGCTCTTCGCTCTCTATTCCACCCTCTTTTCCCCCTCTGTGTGTGTTACCTATTATTTATATCTAGAGACAGTGTTTTGTTTTGTTTGTAATTCGGTCCAGTGTACATGTATCAATGACGAACGTAAATTTTGTTTGTTTGTTTGTTTGTTTGTTTACAGTGTGCTTCACTGTACCTTCTAGAGCAGTTACAACAGTTGTAAATATATATGTTCTAGTTACAGATGTTTTGGAATATACTTGTAAACTCATGTTTAGTATTGTAATAATATCACTGGCACTGTCATGAAATATGTAATCGAGCATTACCTGGCTTGAGTCTAACTCTTTAGCACTGCTGTTAGTTCAAAGTGTAATTTTTCGCTAGTCATTCCTCGTTAATAATTAACATAGCACAAGTTGTGGACCCTTCTACATCACTTGTTTTCCCTTCCCCTTACATTTCGCTCTTCGCTCTCTATTCCACCCTCTTTTCCCCCTCTGTGTGTGTTACCTATAATTCTCTCCTTTTTCGCTCTCTCTCTCTCTCTCTTTCTCTCTCTCTCGTTCTCTCACCCTGTGTATATCTGTTTCTTTGTGCATTACCTTAGATTAGAACAAAAATCTATTATTCAACAAACTTTTTTTTGACAATAGTATTTTGTTCGCAATTTCTTACAGACTGCGCTGAAAATGAATTCATTATAAATTCGTTGTCATTACATTACATTTTGTAACATAATATTACTAAATTTATAACTTAAGGTGTTAAAATATGTATGTACCATAATCTAAATGCCGAAATTGGAAATAAATAGTTATTAAAAAAGATGACATTTTCAATTTAATAAAACAATTCCAAACAAGCCAGTACTACACACGTACACAATTTATAGGAAATCATTCCATTGTAAGAAAAGCAGTGAGTGTTCCGAATACTACTCACTGTTTGATAAATTTACTCTCCCAATCTTATACGGACTTGATATTGTTTTGAACTACATCTTCAGAAATTAATGATGCCCATTTCTCAGGTGTTTGTGAACACTTTGCACCGGAAACGAGGACACATCATCATTTGTAACGTGATATTCGGACAACCAAGCAAACCTAAGGGACAAGAGACCGAAAGTTAAAAGGAGAATGTTCTCGAGATGAAAATTCGCAGTTCATATTCAACTACGGTTTCGCTCTCATGAAAAGTCAGAAAAACAAAAGTTCCTTAAAACCACAGTCTTCGGCCTTCGGTCTCATAGACTGGGCTGTAGCCTTAAAGGGCTACTCCGGCCTGAAATTAATATGAATTGAATAAATAGAGTAAAATTTAAACAAACAAACAAATTGAAAATTTCATCGAAATCGGATAAAAAATAATGAAGTTATGGAATTTTTAAGTCTGCATTATTTTGGTAAAACAGTTATATGCACGTCATCATGAATATGCAGTGAGTGAGCTGATGATGTCATATTTCCACTTTTTCTTTTGTATTTTATTATAAGAAATTGCAATTATTCATATTTTCTGCTCAAAGCCTATAACTAAAAAAAGGACTGACTCCTTATTTAATGTGTAAGTTCATCATTGCTGTAACTTATTTTGTTACAAGGGAGATATTTAGTATAGACATGTATGAAAAATTAAAATAATGAACATGTCATATAATATAGTTAGGAAAGGAAAGTGGGGACGTGACATCATCAGCTCACTCATTACATATTCATGATGACATGCATAAAACTGTTTCCCAAAATAATGCAAAACTTAAAAATTCAATAACTTCGTTATTTTTTATCAGATCTCGATGAAATTTTCAGTGTTTTGCTTGTTTAATTCTACTCTATTCATTCAATTAATATTAATTTCAGGCCCCTTTAAGATCGAGCGTGTACTAACAAAGTGAAAATGTCACATTTCAATACATATAGATTTACAAGGGAAATTTCGGAATTTTGAAAGAAAACATGGATTTTCACAGCCCATTGGTATCATTTTTTACTCCCATGATTAAATGCTCAATGTGAATCGCAAACAAAGTATATATTGCTAATCCCTACGCTTGTCTTTCATTGTAGAGCAAGCGAAAAAGAGGAAGTTGAGACAAATAGAAAGCGGGAGAGGAAGAAACAGATGTGTAAAGGCAGATAGAGAGCCAGAGGGAGACGAATGTAAGAGAGAGAGAGAGAGACTGAGGTTGGAATATCGAAAGGGGGAGAGAGTAGAGGAAATAGTTGGGTAGTGAGGCAAATAGAGATAGTTAAGGGAAGAAAAAGACAGAAAGACAGATTGAGAGTGTTGGAGAGAGAGAGAGAGAGAGAGAACTAGATAGTTAGCATTGTAATGGCATTGATGGAGAGAGGGAGCCATTGAAAGAGAGTGATAAAAATAGGTTAGATTAAGATTGAGATAGAGAGAGTGACAGAAGGAGGGTGGGGAAAGGATGTATGGGTGCGTGTGTGTGTGTGTTGGTGTGTGTTTGTGTGTGCTTGAGTGTAAGCTTATGTGAGTGTGAGAGAGAAAAATAGTACAAATGAAAAAGAGAGGTGTTCATGAATTACATTTTACATAGGAAACTTGAGGTTTCCCAAAAAAAATCATATGGTTTTATCTTATAGGGATTAGTAAACAGATATACACCGTGTCTTTCGGCAAGTAAACATCTTTTGGACCTCTGGGGGAAATGAAGAACGTGCATTAAGGCACATCTCATAATTATGGCGCACAGACTTCATCGTCATGAAAGGAACTGATAACATTTTGCAAAAGTATTTGCTCTCATGAACTCAGTTGTCATCATAGAGCCCTTATCTGCTGTTAGTTCAGATAAAATATCAGCGCTCGAAGTTTATGTGATAACCTATCTAGGATCAAATACTTCTCTGAAAGAAATTCACTGGGTAAACAGCACTTACACGCTATCATGTCAAGTAAAATAGATGTATACATTCCACCTTGGTAAGCTAATGCCTGTGAATCTTGTCATTGTACGCACTTAAAGCAAATATCTGCAAAAGCTCAGGTAGGCGCTTATAGACTAAAAAACCTATTTGTATTTTTTTTTCTGGAAGAAATATGTAGTATGTATAATCCTGATTTAAATGTCCATAATCCTTTTTTCTTTACTTTTCAATATACGTATTTCATCACATTTTATACTCATTAATTTTTGTCAATTTGATTTATTATTTTTCTTTAAATATAGGTAAACAAGGACATTTTACATTGCAGAATAACGTACATTTTAAACACTCCAATAATATATATTAATTTAGTGGAAATATGACAATTTTGGAGATGTTTGGGTTTGTTGTATAACTATTTCATTTAATAAAATTGTTTGATATTCATAAAAGAAATTGTTGCAGTCATTAACACTGGCCGAACAGAGAGGCGACAATGAATTTTTCCCCCATTTAATGAGGGGCGTTTTATTTAGTATAGATTCGAAGAGTAAATAATTCTGCAGGACTAATAATATAATGTGCATGCATACATTTTTTTTTTCGATCAATGTGATTTTATCACATAGTTCTTACTCGCTTATCTTAACGAGCATTATTGTTCAAACAGATTCCATATAGGCCTATTCTCAAAGTAAATATTTTGATCGTTTTCTATCTTGCCATAGTTTGTATCAATATCTTATATTTGATCTATAATGAATAATGTCATGATGACTCGTTGCCATGCTACTACCTAATGGCCTGTCTTAACATGGTTGAGGTGACTTTCACAGCGACGTGCAACAAGTCACGGCAGCCATTGTGAACATCAACAAGTCAAGGCAGCCATTGTGAACATCAAATTTGTTTCCATTCTGCAAGCTCTTTATTATTAAGTCTATCCATAACAACACCATATCAAATTTGGCTGGTCTGTATGTATAAATCTATACTACATAAATGATCAGTTCTCCTTCTTTTTGTATGGTATGCCTAGCTAATATTGTTTAAACATGTTTTCCTGTTGAAGTGGACGAAAAAATCTAGTATTGTTGTGACAGTACTTTCGAAACGGTGCCAGGTAAAAATGCCAGAGGTAAAAATACCAGAGGTAAAAATGCCAAAGGTAAAAATGCCAGAGGAAAAAAATGCCAGAGGTAAAAATGCCAGAGGAAAAAAATGCCGGCTGCATACTAGGAGAATATAGGTGAAAAATCAAGAGGTGAAATATAAAGGTCAAGAAGCAGACCTGACATCTGCTTGTATTTTACTTTTTAGACCTTTTGGTTTGACAGCGTTTTTCTTGTCGAACTGTTGGACTCTGGAATCCAGATCGTAGACCCGGCATTTTTTTAAATCGACGTACGATTTCATTATCCGAATGGAATTTGGAACGAGAAGGAAGTTTGCAACTGAATTTTAGGTTTAGAGAAGGGAAAGGAGGTATGCAAAAATGACATCACCCTAATGTGGGACAGTCCTTTTGTTGGTAAATATGAACCTTTCCGGAATTATGAACCTTCGGAATAATGCAACAAATGTTCGGAATTTTGAACCCCCAGGCATGGGAAATTAGTGTTTCGGAAATACGAACCTTCGGAAAAAAGAGATGCCCCACATCATGAAACTAACTGTATAACTTAAGGACACAATACCTGTACCTGTAGTAAAATAACTTGTACCAAATGATCTTGACTAGTTTGCTGTTCGTTATCTGTACTTGTAACTGCACCTTTCTTTCTTTTTCAGTTCTCCCTTCTTCAGCAAACGTAGGCCGTCACATAAACATCGAGCATTACGGCCTCGTCAACATTAATACGGGGGAAAGGGGGGGGGGGGGGTTCATGCACATTAAGTTATAAACAAGATGCAGATATATTCAAACTGAATTAAAAGTGAAAAAAAGAATATAATATTGAAGTTTTTTACAAAAAATGGTCGTCAACTGAAAGCGAGTGGCAAACAGTACATGCGTGCTATATCGGGGGGGGGGGGGACTAGCATTTTATACCTCTGGCATTTTTAGCTCTGGCATTTTTAGCTCTGGCATTTTTAGCTCTGGCATTTTTTCCTCTGGCATCTTTTTCCTCTGGCATTTTTACCTCTGGCATTTTTACACCGAACCTTCAAAACAGCCCCCCCCCCAAAAAAAAAAAACAAAAAAAAAAACAAAAACAAAAAAAAAAAAAAAACCCGGGAGAATATGGAAAGTGCTATATTCTTAAACTGAACCAACATCAACATGATACCTATATTCAATTAGTTCACTTTTGAGATGTGAAATATATGCCTGAAGTTAACAATATGTAGATTCTACATTAGGTACCTTTGGGGGCAAACATTCAAAGATCATCGTAAAATCATAAATTGTTCATTTTATCATTCTTGTAATCGCACATACACCCACTTCGCAAACACCACTTGCACGCTATTTATCATATTCAGCATCGTGCATGCTTAATCTTTTACAGTGAAGTTCAAATAATCATTTACTTGTAATTATCTTTCGGCACTCGGTGATAAGAGGTGGACAAGCGATAAAATCAAAACACACTGAACTTTATTACATTTAAAGTTATGATATTTTCAGTTGGTCATTCTATCATTTTTATAATGACACAAAAGAAATCAGTTGCACGCTATTCCACCATTCCATCACTGTGTAGACAGTAAAGGCAAATTAAGTTTAAAATGGAAACCGAACCGACATTAAAGCGGTACCTATTCCTCATGTTCACTGGGTTGATTTTTTTAAATGAGAAACACATACTTGAAGTGAAACATATGATAAACCTTTCGGCACGTGGTGATTACAGGTGGGCAAATAAAATCAAAACACACTGAACTTTATCACAATTAAAGTTATGATATTTTCAAAACAAATCACTTGCACGCTATTCCACCATTCCATCACTGTTTGGACAGTGAAGGCAAATGAAATATGAAGTGGAAACCAAACCGACATCAAAACGGTACATATTCATCCTGTTCATTGGGTTTACATTTGAGATGAGAAACATATACTTGAAGTGAAACATATTACACACCAAGGTACCTGTTTGGGCAAACAATTAGAGATTATCGTGGAAACATCAATTGTTCCTTCTGTAATGCACGTTTAAATATTTCTCTTCTTATCATCATGCAAACTCATACTTTGGCAGGGAAGAACAGATAATCACTCATTGTTTGTTATATATTATCTTCACTCGGTGAAGGGAGCTGGGGAAAAATAAAACATAAAGCACTGAACATTATCAGAGTTGAAAATGAAGGAATAATATTTTCAATTGTTCATTTATCATTCTCATTGCACAAACAACCACTCCGCAAACACCACTTGCACGCTATTTCTCCTCTTTTTTATGATGCATACGTATAATCATACTTCTGCAGCGAACTTCAAATAATGATTTATCATTTTGGTTTTGGTTTTAAGTTAATTATTAAAGTGAAAAGGACCATAAAAGATAACACAGCAAACTCCAATTCACAATCATCAGTTGCACGTTATTCTACCATTTTATCATTGTGTAAAGCCATGCTCATATTTTTACAGTGAAATCTAAATAATGATAAATTTATTGATATTCATCGGTATTCGTTACTTGATGGGAGCTGAGAAGACGAAAAACGCTAACAAAGTGAAAGTTTAGTTCTAGTGATATTTTATCGTTTTACTTTTAATAAATAACAAAAAAGAATAGTGAGGAAAATTTGTAAAGTAAAGGTAATACGTAACTCAAAGAGTTATTTTTAGGAGATGCATTAATACCATTTCTGATGGTTTATTGCGTTCCCTGATAACATTGATAGTGTTGGTGCGAATCAAAAGAACACATACATGACTAACGTAATAAAACCTAAAACTCTTGTAAAGCTTATATTAGCCATGTTATCTATAGCTCGGACTCAACATTGGAGATAGCCGAGAGTCCCGCGTCGACCAAATTGACTGCCAGGCATCCACGTCACCGCTTCCGTGATTCAGAAACATTTCTTTATACACACATGTATTATGATTGTGAAAGCTTGGGGAAATTATTGTAAGCAAATGACATACTGGAGAAACAAATACGTTGACCTGAACTGCTTGTGGTTCAGTGTGTGCTTAAAGAATATGTTTGAAATGAGAGACGAAATTTCCACACATGTAAACAATTATTTATGTTCATTTATAATAATAATAATAATAATAATAATAATAATATTCCGCTTTTATATAGCGCCTAATACATGGTTGTGTTTCTAAGCGCTTTACAGATATATTATTACCCCGGTCATTGGATTCTGACATGCCCGCACACAATGTGTGCACTTTATCCGCTCCCTGGGGAGTATTCCAACCAGTCGCTGTAAAGCGCCACATGCTAAGCAAACGACATTAACTTTCGCATCCTACCGGGTACCCATTTAACACCTGGGTGGAGAGTGGAAATGTAGATTAACGTCTTGCCAAAGGACGCTAGTGCTGCGGTGGGATTCGAACCCCGGACCTCGTGGTTCACAGTCCAGGGACTTATCCACTGATTATTTAAAATACAGAGTACGCTTTTAAAACAAATGCTTTCCCCCCTGTAAACATAAAATGTCGAAATACATGAAATACTGAAATACATGAAATACATGAAATAAATTAAATTAATTAAGTACAAAAGTACATAATTACACGGAAGATATGGAAAATACACTATGTACATAATAGGATAATTACAGAATTAAAACAATTTTTTTCGGATTGGCAACCGCCCTTAAATATTTCAATTTATTTGGTTGATTGTACAGAAATTGGGAGTTTGTTGAACAAGAAGCTTGTTTTATATGAGAAAAAGCGTTTCTTGAAATCTGTTTTTGGGTATGAAATATCAAGCAGTGAATTACAGAATAACGCGTAATATAGCTAAAGTACGACGGTTGATTAAGCATTTTAAGTATGTGGGAACCAGGAAATTGATTATTTTGAAGACTAATAGACAGTAATGGTAGTTATTAAATATTTGTTCAACTGATTGCCAATTTACAGTTCCAAGAATCAGACATTGTGCAGTATCATAATTGAAATAAATATATAACAATAATTGAAATAAATATCGCGTATCTATTTCGTAATTTGTGTAAATTTAGTAAGTTGGTCTTAAAGCAGTTTCCACATGACGTGCAACAATAATCAATGTGTAGTAAAATTACTAGAGTTTCATAAGGTATCACGTATTTGATACGACGAATACATCCAATGGAGCGAGATATTTTTTCATGAAAATAAATGTTCACACCACGACAGTTGTGAGTCAAGTATGACACCTAAATATTGCATACTGTCTACACATTGTAAGTTAATACCATTTAATTTAATCAATATATTATCGTTTTCCAAATTTCTTTTTGATCCAAAAGACATGACCATGGTTTTCTGTGGTCTATATATATCTCATTCATATCAAACCATGTACTAATTAAATTAAAATCATTTTGCAAATGGAAAAAAGGATGCAGACCATCAATACCTATATTTTCACAATCAATTTTCAGTTGTAACAAAGTCTACTTTGATCTCCTCTAATTCGAAACTGCAATCAGCTTAGTAAATGAAGAAGCTTAATGGGAGGATTTTTTTTTTTAATTTGTAAACAAATTTTTAGGTTTTACTCCCAGTGTTAAAGATTGTAATGAACATCACAAGTCACAAAAATTGGAACCAGCAATCAGCTTGATTCGAGGTGTGTAATGAATTAGAAAGCATTGATACTCATAACATTCATAAGATGTTTTATGCAGATGACACACAACTGTACATTGCATTTAAGAGAAATTATGTTGTTAATGTTACTGCACAAATATCAAATTGTGTGCAATCCGTCAAAGAGTGGTCTCAAGTAAATGGGTTGAAGCTCAATGATACTAAGACTGAATTTATTCATCTGTCTTCGCGCCATAGATCAAGCAATCCAATAATCAACATTGAACATAAATGGCACTCCTGTTCATAAAACTAAAACATGCAGAAATCTAGGTGTTATGTTTGACATTTTTACTTTTTACATTTGAAATTTTTTTCTCACATAAACGTCGATCAGCATCATTTGGGTTATATAAAATTGGTAAAATTCGAAGTTTTTTAGACAAATCAACCACTGAACGATTGATTCATGCTTTCGTTATGTGCCATTTCGATTTATGTAATAGTTTGTTTTTGGGGTCTTCCATCTTCTCAAATACAAAGATTACAACTCCTTCAAAATTCTGCAGCGCGACTTGTTACACGGACAAAGAAGCATCAGTCAATATCACCAGTTTTAAGAGATCTGCATTGGTTACCCATTAGGTCTCGTATCCAGTTCAAGATACTTTTATTAACCTATCAATGTTTACAACAGCTAGCTCCATCTTATCTTACTGAATTGTTAACTCCATATAAACCAGAAAGAATGCTACGTTCCAGTGCCAAGTCTCTGCTTTGTGTTCCACAAACCATGACAAAGTCATACGGGGAAAGGTCTTTCTCATACGCAGCCACTATTTTGTGGAACAAATTGCCAGAACAACTCAAAATTATAGGAACCTATGACACCTTCATCAGTACATTGAAAACGTATGCTTTTACCACTTATGAGTAGTCAGAGGCATGAACCCAGTGCATTTTTCCTTTTCTTGTACAACTTCTCGTTTTCTATTCTTAAAGTGCATAGAGACATGCAATTTTGCCTATGTGTTATGCGCTATATAAAAAATGTGTAATTATTATTATTATTATTATTAAAATATATATATTTATAAAACTTATAATATATTATTTATTATTACTAACCAACAAAATATATATCTTGCATGTTTTCGAGCATGTTTGTTTGTTTGAAAAGATTTTATTTTCTGCATTTCAATCAATTCTCAAAATACAATAACAGAAATAACAAATCAATTGCCATATAAACAAATTAAATTTACACTTTGTTGATTCAAATAATTGGTGTAACACTGTCAGTAAATTGCATATATAATTTACAGATGTACATGATAAATGTAGGCTAATTTATGCGATATAAGTTACAATTGTTATGTGAGGTATTACAAAATAATCAAAGAACCATACAAAGAAATAATACATGAATGATATTTATATGACCCGAGATACACATTATGTACAATTGTATATTGGAGTCTATTTTGAAGCAGAAGGCCGCCGTTATAAGCAGAGCTTGAATAAGACGGTCGGCCAAAATAAATATCTAAAAGTACTTAAGAAATGTATGATGGGCCATATGGAAATACAGTAAAGTCCAGTTTTATGTTAATGATTTTAAAGTCATAAAAAGATAAGAAAAAAATTAGGGGGCTAGATGTGTCGTGGTTAGTGTGGACGCGCGCGTGGATGTGGATGGCCAACAGATAGTACTTCCAAGAATGTTATAAATTCTATAATAAATGCGTGGGAGAAGATAAAATGTTAAAGTACCGATTTTTTACTATAAAAAAGGGGGTGGACCAGTATTTGCGTTTTGTTGAGTATGTGTATTTTAAATTGACAGGTTAAATGTAGTTTTTATACTGCGTTGTATTGTGTCAGAATATATTTTTTTCATATTTGCCTTAAAGGAAGAAAGAGAAGTGCACTGTTTTATGTTTTGAGGGAGTGAGTTCCAACATCGGGTCCGTTGTGTCGAATTGATTTGTGGGCCAATAGCAGTTTGGGATTGTTCAAATGAAAATCATTACGATGACGCGTGGGTTATGAATGAACATCTGTATTAACGGAAAATGCGTTATGGAAAAGGGAAAGTATGTTTTGGGTGTATTTGAAGATATAAATTGCTGTTTGATATTTGTGAACGTCATTAATTTTAAGTGTTTTCAATAGGAGAAATAATGGATTAGTGTGGTCTAGATAATTAGAATTGGTGCAAATTCGGAGCGCCTTTTTTGTAATAAGAAGATTGAATTAATTTTGGTTTTGTTGCAGTTACCCCAAACAATGTTGCAATATATAATAATTATACGGTAATATTAGTGCATTATATAACATGATGAGTGCCTTTTCGTTGATAAGGTATTTTAATCTACGAAGAACTCCGGTGGCTTTTGATATTGACGTAATTACATTGTTTGTGTGAGCATTCCAGGTTAATGTTTCATGTGGACAGTAATCATCTGCTTCCTGTAAACCAGTCAGCGTATCGCAACTTCCACTCAACAGAAACAGCATTGTTGAAAGTGCTTAATGATCTCCTCATTGCTGTTGATAAGGGCAGTGAGGCTGCTCTTCTTCTCCTGGATTATTCGACTGCGTTTGACACGCTCAATCACACCTTGCTTCTACAACGACTAAGTAATTACTATTCCATCACAGGCACTGGCATCCAATGGATAAAGTCATACCTTCAAGATCGCACACAGAGGGTGATAATCAGTGAGACTTGTTCAACTCCTTGTTCTCTCAGCTGTGGAGTTCCACAAGGGTCCGTTGCCGGTCCCCTGCTTTTTCTGCTCTATACAGGTCCCCTCGCAAGAATCATCAATCGCCATCCTGGTGTCAACTACGCTATGTACGCCGATGACACTCAAATTTACATTACTATGTCACCTGGTGATAGGATTGCTGCTGTTAACTCACTGAGAGAATGTCTCATGGACATCAAAGCTTGGTCCACTACTAACAGACTCCGTCTGAACGAAGACAAGTCTGAACTCATCCATTTTTCGTCTCAGTTCAGGAATACAGATCCTCTAGCAAATTTAAACACCACATTAGAAACATCTGCAAATCTGCATCTTGGGGTATTTTTAAAATAGGGAAGATCAGGCGTCTGCTTGACCAATCATCCGCTGAGCGACTTGTCCACGCCTTTGTCTCCTCTCATTTGGACTACTGCAACTCCCTCCTTGCTGGTCTCCCTCTTTCTCATATATCCCCACTTCAACGTATCCAAAATTCAGCCGCTAGATTAGTCACTCTTAGCAGAAAACATGACCATATATCTCCTGTTCTCCGCTCACTTCATTGGCTACCGGTCCATTTTCGCATTACTTTCAAGATCCTACTTCTCACATACAAAAATCACACATAATCTTGCCCCCATATATCTTCAAGACTTGGTCACCCTTCGTTCCTCCTCTTCTGCCAGACCCCTCCGTTCATCTTCCTCTCTCCAATTATCTTATGGCCCACGTACAAAAACCCGGTATGGCGACCGAGCCTTTTCGTCCATTGCCCCCACCCTTTGGAATAAACTCCCATCCCATATTCAGAATGCCACATCTATCGAATCATTTAAAATCCTCCTAAAAACCCATCTTTTTTAGCAGTTGTAATTTTTATGGAGGCGCATACATGTAGTTACTGTTTTGCTCTTATGTTATCGTGTTTACTAGTTTACTTACTTAGACAGACAACCAGTGCGCTTAGAAACGCCCGTATAAAGCGCCATATAAATGCAATTATTATTATTATTATTATTATTATTATTATTATTATAAATTGGAGTCAAGGGTAACGCCTAAGAATTTTGTTGATATTTTTTCAATAATTGACAGATTATCAATAATAATGTTTTTAGGCATGATGGATTGTGAATGAGAAACACTAAAATTTATTAAACAAGTTTTATCGATATTCAGGGACAGTTTATTACATTTAAACCATGTAGAGATTTTAGCAAGTTCCAAGTTGAGAGTGTCAATTAATATGTTGAGACTTTTGTGTGAATAAAATATACTAGTGTCATCCGCAAACAATACGTAGGTGAGAAGAGATGAGGAATTTATTATATCATTAATGTATATAAGAAAAAGTAATGGTCCCAAAATAGACCCTTGGGGTACACCGCAAGTGACATTAGATTTGGGAGAAGTACTGGTATGAAAAGCTACAAATTGCTGACGATTATGTAAATAGTTCCGAAACCAAGAATGAACTGTTCCTCTTATACCGTAATTATGTGGTTTGTATCAAAGGCCTTACTGAGGTCCATAAATATCCCAATTACATGTTTTTTATTGGATAGTGAATCTATAATTTTATCATAAGTTTGTATAACGGCAAAGTCAGTTGAGAAACCCTTTCTAAAACCAAATTGGTTAGGATTTAAAATACAATTTATAAAGGCGTTCGTAGGCAAGTTTTTCTAAGAATTTAGATAAAACAGGTAATAACGATATTGGACGATAGTTTTTGATTTGAGACGCATCATCCTTTTTATATATGGGAATTACTTTAGCAACCTTCAGGGAATTAGGAAAAATACCAGTAGAAAGTGATAAATTAAAAATGTGAGCTAGCGGAGTAACTAGACAATGAATAATTTCTTTTAATAAGTGCATGCTTAATCCATCATAGCCGCAAGACTTGCTTGATTTCAAAGTTCTGACAATTTTCAATATTTCGTGTTCGTTAGTAGGAGTAAAGAATAAAGAATTGGTGGTTCTTTCAGGAAGATAATCATTAAAGTTTCCAGAGTCAGTGTGAATTGTTGATGCCAGTTTAGGGCCTATATTAGTAAAAAAAAAGTTATTAAAACGATTTGCAATTTCACTGGGGTCGTCAATGTCTTGACCATTCTCAGTTATGATATTTGGGAGATCTTTCTTTTTACTTTTAATGAGATCATTTATAGTTTGCCATAAGGAGTTTTTATTATCCCTATAACAAACTAATTTATCAGAGTAATACCGCTTACGGGAGACGCGAACTAATGTAGTTAAAGTATTTCTATAAGTTGTATAATTAGTTTTATTTTGTGGAGTTGGTTTACGTAAAGATAATTTATTAAGCGATTACGGTTGCGAATAGAATGTAATAATCCCCGAGTCATTCATGGCTGCTTTATCTTTGTGCGAGTGCTATGTTTAACTAACGGAATATGTTTATCATAATAATAAAGAAATTTATGCAAAAATACTTCGTACGATGAATTAGCATCGTTAGATGAGAACACGTCTTGCCACTGTTCTTGTAGTAAATCAAGAATTAATGAATTAATATTTTCTTGAAATTCTTTTCTTTGCAATTTATAAGATTTATGACTCGAAGGTCTGTGTCGTTTTTATCAAAAATGGTAAATATAGGGAAGTGATCAGATAAGTCTGAGTAAAGAATACCATTAGTGCATTTTCGATTAATGACGTTTGAAAAAATATTATCGATTAAAGTTTCACTTGATGAGGCAATACCTATTCTAGTAGGTTTATCAATATGAGGATAAAAGGTGCTTGAAGATAATGTTAATAAATGTGGAAGAGTTATGGTGTGTCTTAAGCAATAAGTCGATATTGTAATCTCCCATTATGAATATACTTTTGTTTTCTTGCAATGTTCTGTTTAGGAAGATTTCAATATTGTTTAAACATAATTCTATATCAGAATTTGGGGGTCTATAAATAACACCAATAATTATGTTTTTATTTTTGTCATTAATAATCTCAATAAATAAGCTTTCAGTACCATCAATACATAAATCAGGACGGGGTTTGTATCGAAGTTGATCATGAACATAAATGGCTACACCACCTCCTCTACCGGTCCTTCGATCGGCACGAATTATACTGTAGTTTTGAATATTGAACATGTCAGGTGATGTAGAATGTAGCCACGTTTCTGTGATTCCTATGATAGAGAAGGCAAAATTATTAAGAGATTTTAAAAGTATTTAGAAATTGTCAAAGTTCTTAAGGCTTCGTGCATTTATATGAAGTAGGCTGAAATATTTATCAATGGAATCATTTTCAAGTAAAGAGCAAAATTTAGAGTTAAATTGATAGATCGTAAAATATTCACAAGAATGATTAACTGAATATTGGTCCTCAGATGAGGATTCAGGATTCATCATTTAACAAAACATAGAACACGCGGGAAGTCTTGGAGGCCAAAATGCACGGACACGCGTCGTGGTAGAGGGTGAGTGCGAATTAAGGCACATTGCGGTGAGTGGTTGCAGTGGAAAGAGAGGGACGGTATTAAGTATCGCTTGACTGGACTGGGATAACAAGAGAACTTCGTGAAGAGCACAGGTCATTGCACGTCTCCTCTAAATTCATTCCTAGGATGTTATGGGACATAAACACATCGATCTGTTGGAACCTAATAAACTGTAATGAGGGTAGTTATTTGGACCAGTACATTTTAACAGTCATTTGTGAAGTTATAGAATGATATATATCTTATAAAAAACCAAGAATATTGAGCCTGTGTCAGGACGTCTTACTGATTCTCAATTTGTGCAAAGAAAATACAAGATAGAACCTATCAAGTTACGTAACCATAAAAATGCTCAGTATTATCAGGTAAAATGAGAAAACGACTATGAGAAAACAACTATCCGTAGTATACCAGAGGAGATTTCTATTTTATTTGTTTTTGTTTTTGTTTTTTGTTTTTTTTTGCTATATTTTGTCCTTTCAATAATATATACAATGACTGTCAACAACCAACATATGACATAATTTATTTAATATTACGTTACTTTTTTTTTTGGGGGGGGGGGGGAAAGAAGCTCTTATATAGGTATATAAAAAAATACTTGTTAATAGTAAACCAGAGGAGATTTCTATTTTATTTGTTTGTTGGTTTTTTTTTTTACTACACTTGGTCCTTTCAATAATATATACAATGACTGTCAACAACCAACATATGACATAATTTATTTAATATTACGTTACTTTTTATGTTTTTTTGGGGGAAAAAAAGAAGCTCTTATATAGGTATATAAAAAAATACTTGTTAATAGTAAACCAGAGGAGATTTCTATTTTATTTGTTTGTTGGTTTTTTTTTTTACTACACTTGGTCCTTTCAATAATATATACAATGACTGTCAACAACCAACATATGACATAATTTATTTAATATTACGTTACTTTTTATGTTTTGGGGGGAAAAAAAAAAAAAAAAAAAAGAAGCTCTTATATAGGTATAAAAAAATAGTTGTTACTTTGTGAATCAACGAGTAACATGAATTTGGATCCTTAACCATAAAAATGCTCAGTGTTATCAGGTAAAAGTCTTGCTTACCTTATTTTTCGCAAAAGGGACAAAAATTTTGCTTCAATGTGAAAGAAAAAAAACAAACACATTGTGTCAACAGGAGTATTATGACATGCATATTAAAAACTATAAGCTCATACTCGTAAGTCGTAACAATGTCGCATGTTTTCAAGAGTGTGTTACAGCTTCTAAATGTAGATGGCGCTATTACATATACTTCCACAGTGCCGTATATAGATAGAGTCTGGCCAACTCGGTTTCAATTGGGTAGCAACATGGCGTATATTCCTTTGTTGCAAGCTTACCTAACAAAGGAATATGCGCCATGTTGCTACCCAATTGAAACCGAGTTGGCCAGACTCTATATATATACGGCACTGTACTTCCAGTAAAGACATTAGCAGATATAGAAGGCCAAAAGCCCCCAATATACTAAAATTCTTGCAGTGTTCACTTCCAACCATCTTAGCATAAGGAGGCCACCTTGAATGAGATAATTTTGGATCTTGGATACCATCTGGAATTATAAGGCTATTTTTATATGTATACCAATATTTTACAACTAACAAAGTAACACATATTAAGTGGTCTAAATAAATTTCTGTTCTACCAAAGCCTAGGTATGTCAGAATTACATCTCTAGGATGGGTATCTAATGATTTATAGCTATTTGTAGGTGCCGACGGCCATCGGAAAGCAAAATGGCGGCCATCATAGCTATCATCTTGCATGAAGGCTAGTATAATACTCATTAATATTTTCTGTTTAGCAATGAATATCCTTGACCCCTAAAATAAACTTTTAAAATTAATAATTGCATCATTACGGTAAATAATAGCCCACTTCCGGTCATTGTGGGGGAATTGGCGGCCATTTTGACAGCCATATTGGATTTCCAGGTTAATCTACCTGACCACCTTGCACACTGTAAGTAGTGGTCTGAATGGATTTTTGACCCCCAAAACCTAGGTATAGACATCGAAATTACATCTCTATGATAGATAATTTAAGATTTAATGCGATATTTATGTAATGGTGGCATATTGGACTTGGGTAAATTGAAAGTGGGTAAATGTTTGGCAAATTTTTCCAAACTGCTACTGAACACGCTTTTGCCCAACGTGTGGTAAATATTATTGACCCAATATTTGGGAAAACGCTTATATGAATATTAATGATTTTTTTAGTACCGTATGGTTTGAGGTGGCCCGATTTACTAACTGTCACCAAATGCATCAAAAATTATAAGGGGTACATAACAGCTTGCACTAACTTTTCTCAAACTGGATAGGATAGGACAATGACAGGATAGGTTAAGATATGGGATAGCTTGGGATAGTAGGAAGGATAGGTCAGGATTGATTAAGTTAAAACCCAGAAAGACATAACCAGAAAATTTAATAATTTTTTTAACCTAGGTTGGAGGAAAAAGGAAACAATTTGGCAACTGAATTCGCCAAACCACAAAATATTTATTACCCAACAAGCTGGACAAAAAGAGGGTTGGGCAATCCTATTGGGTTAAATTGGTTATGCAAATAATTACCCAACTGAGAATATAACCAACTGTTGGGCAATTGTAGAATTGGGTAAAATCTGATGGGTCACCAACTGATGGGGAATTTAATTTGCCCAACAACTTAGTAAATGGATTGCCCAACATCGGTTGTGCAATTTTTAAACAATAGTTGTGTGGACAGTATGTTGCCAATTGTTGCTTAAAGGTTGGGCATTTTTCCCCCCAATTCTTTTAAGAGTGTAGAAATCCCTAGAAAAGTTGTATTATTTTTGTTTTCAGGCTTTCTGGATAAACGATGACAAAAAATTCCATATAAGGCACATATGCTAATTAGTTCATTATGCTAATTATGCTATTTCCGACAACTGCATTACTTTAAAATGAAAACTGGTGTCATAAATGAATTCCTCCTCATAATTTGTATTAGTTATGTTTTCAGGCTTTCTGGATAAACAATAACAAAGAAGTCTCCTAACCGTAACCCTAACCCATCTCCAAGCCTGCCATCCGTCGACTAACTAGAAGGGGTGACGTCAAAAGGATCTCTGCTAATTAGGTCATTATGCTAATTATGCTATTTATGACAATTGCATTACAATGTACTTTAAAATGAAAACTGGTGTCATAAATGAATTCCTCCTGATAATTTGTATTACTTATGTTTTCAGGCTTTCTGGATAAACAATAACAAAGAAGTCTACTAACCGTAACCCTAACCCATCTCCAAGCCTGCCATCCGTCGACTAACTAGAAGGGGTGGCGTCAAGAGGATCTCTGCTAATTAGGTCATTATGCTAATTATGCTATTTATGACAATTAAAACTTTAAAATGAAAACTGGTGTCATAAATGAATTCCTCGTCATAGAAAACCCTAGAAGAGTTGTATTATTTATGTTTTCAGGCTATCCGGGTTAAGATAAGCAACATATTATATATTGCATATATGCTAATTAGATAATTAGGTTAATTAGGCTAATTAAAAAATTGCTCAAGGTTGCCAAGGTGGCAACCAAGCTGAATTTACGTCAATACCCATCTAGAACACGAATCAACAAGAAAACCTTGTACTTAACAACTTTTCCAGGTCTGAATAACTTCTACTGTACTACTTTGGCAGCCATAAGAAAAGGTTTCTCGACCAGGAGCAACAGCAGCTTATAGCTGCAGGGTTTTTTGTTGCTAGGAGCCCCCCCCCCCCCCCGCCCCGCCGTTTCCATGTGCAACCACTGCAAATACATCATGTACATAGCAATGGGCTATGCAGTCCGCTATAACTAGGGTGTGACAGATTATCGGTCAGTGCCAAGCAGATTCTCCTCTCTTCATGGCCAAATTGTAAGTAATTGAACATTACATTTTTACTTCATTACTGCCAGACTTTAGTGAAGTATTATGTAATTCTTAGCCACTAAAAGTGCCAATGATAGAGAATTTCACATGTATAACTTTGTAATGTGAAGTTATAGGAAATCGTTGTGATACTTTTGAATAACCTTTAAGATAGAATTTAATAGCCATTTGTCATTACTATGAAAGTCTCATGAATGTTTAATGAAATGGTGTTTATGTAATGTTTTTACACTATCAATATCGAACTTTGAAAGAACAAACCTTTGATTATTCGGTGATATATCTAAGGAATTAATGAAAGAAATACGTTTATATAAATCCTGTATCTTGCAATTCAATGAGTTTATAACATGTTGTTATAAGATATTTTGTTCATCTTTAACAATTATTAAATGACTGATTGTTATAATAATTATATTGTAGGCTGCAAAACTATTTAGTTCTGGTTAATAATTCTTTATAGATGGCGGTCGTCGTCACGTAGGTCGTCATCACGTACGTCATCCCGTAGGTCTTCACGTAGGTCGTCCCGTAGGCCTCATTGTATCGTCGCCTAGGTCGTTGTCTGGTCGTCTAAGTTATTGTCCAGTCAGACGTTAAAGAGGGACATCACCTCATCTAAGTCGGATATTGTCCAGATTGTCTTAAGTACATCAGTCGTTCAGTTCACCAGTAGTCGTCATTTACAGATATCCTGTCAGTATTTCTGTATTTATTTCAATATACCAAGTTATATATTTCTCCTGTTCCAACTATAAACTGAGAATATGACATCTTGAACTGAGGTCACTGACCTAGATGGTCAAGTTTATAATATTGTATTATTAAAACAGTTCCATATATGAACTCTTCCACTGTTGACTTTTCTAGCTTGTGAAATTTACATTTGAGACTCAAGCTGAGATAAGTGTATACAACTCCAATAATTTACTTTTTGGAAGTCCATTTAATCCAATCCAAGGGTTTGAAGATAGTTAGGTCATTCACATAAATCTTGAGTCATTAGTGAATTACATAAATTATGTAGAGGTGTTGTGGATCAGTGGATAAGTCCCCGGACTGTGAACCACGACGTCCAGGGTTCGAATCCCACCGCAGCACTAGCGTCCTTTGGCAAGACGTTCATCTACATTTGCCACTCTCCACCCAGGTGTTAAATGGGTACCCGGTAGGATGCGAAAGTTAATGTCCTTTGCTTAGCAATGAGAGCGTCACTGTATTTATTAATTAATATTAGTAATATATCTGTAAGGCGCTTAGAGACATCACCGATGTATAAGGCGCTATGTAAAACCGGAATATTATTATTATTATCTTGTGATATATTCTTCATATGCCATATAACGCATGTATCTCCGGAGATTTGTACCTTTGTCATTATATTTCAATTTGACATTGTAAAGAAAGAATTATTACTAAAGAATATACTTGAAGTTATACCTCAGACACCGTGTCCCTGTAGTTATTTTGGGTGGTTAAGTAGTCCGTATAGACTTAACATGCTATAGGATATCACACATCCTTACATTTTTGGGGGCTGGTCCGGCAGTTTCTTAGCAGGGACCTCCCGCAAAAGTAGAAGTGTTGTTTACTTGTTAACAATTGTACAATTTTGGACGTGTAATAATTTGATTTTCTATAATTCAATTTCATTAGAACAGGTCAACTGCTGTGTTCTTTGTCATTCCATTTCCGAAAGTTTAGTGGTCACATCGTTGTAAGGAGACGGGAAGATCTACTTTCCACTGTAGCGCAGGTGGAACCACGATTCACAAGCAAGCAAGGCATGCAACTGTACGAAATTTGGTGAGAAATCAATTCTTTAACTTACACCCAGACCTTGTTAAAAGAGTTAAGCTTTGTAAAGTACGTTTTATAGTCAGATTTTCCTAACATGGAGACCAAATTGTTTGAAAGAACTAGGTTACTCAGGAGAACACCTTTTAACATTTGTAGAAAGTGAGAAAAGGCAGCATGAGAAGAGCGTAGGTTAGCTAGGGAAGATAAACAGAGGGAATTTGAATTACAACAGTTAGCAAGGTGAGATAGAGAAAGAGAATTTGACTTTGAACAGAAGGAATTAGAAGGGGTTGAAAAAAAAGAGAGCTACCTCGTCTTCAAAATGAACAGGTTCACAATGTTAGTGGTAGATCAGACGACCGCCGTACTTTGGCCCCCTCTCCTAAAATACCCCCCTTTGTGGAAGGGAATGATAGTATTGATTCGTATTTCAATCAGGGATGGCCTAAGACGACATGGGTGATAAGTCTTAGTGCCTTGTTACAGGGTAAGGCCCTTACCAGTAAGGATTTCCGCAAAAAGTTCCGGTATTCTAACCCGAGGTCAGAGCATTACCTTTTTAGGTGGATTGAGTTGTCTGATACAGACAAGACTTTTGATGGATTAGTTTGTTTTCTGCTTATGCAGCAACTCATTGATAGAGGTGGTAGTCAGTTGGCCCTTTTCCTCAAGGAAAGAAACCCGAAGTGCATTTCAGAGATAACTTCTCTAGCGGAGACTTTTGCTGAGGCACATAGAGGTAATTTTGGTGTGAACAGAAGTTCCAACAGGAGTGACAAGAGGTCACAAGGGAATAAACCCTCCCCTCATAGTAATGATAGCAGACAGGTGAATGTAAATCCCAATGCTCGTCATGAAACTAGACAGGGAAATGTCAATATCCCAATCTTCCATTTGAAAGGAGAAAAATAGGGCCATGCTATATTTGTCACAAAATGGGACACTTAGCTTATAGGTGTAGAGCTAATGTTGCAGGTCCAGTAAGTGGTTCAGTTAGAGGTACAGAACAGGTACAAGAAACTGTTACAGTAGCACCTTCAGTAAAAAGTAATGGTGAAGCGGCTGCCACAGCTAGAGGCACGCCAGATTCATGTCACGAATGTCCGACATGTCCAAGTGTTGTGCAAGGTTTCAATAGTAGTACTGTTGAAGCAGGTAATGTGTTAACATCATCAGTTAGTGAGAATGTAAGACCAGAGTCAGTTTCTCGGGATAGTTTACCCAGTGGTAAATGGGAAACTTGGATCCCATGATGTTTGTGTCCTCAGAGACACGGGTTGTTCAAGTGTAGTTGTGAAGAAGTCTCTGGTTTCACCAGAACAATTCACTGGTCAGTATAGGCATTGTGTGTTGGTTGACGGAACAGTTCGTAGATATCCCATGGCTAGAGTGAAAATTGACTAAACTTTGTTTGTTGGTACTGTAGAAGCACTGTGTATGGAGACTCCAGTGTTTGATGTGATTCTAGGTAACATTGAGAATGTTAGGTCTGTGGAGAATCTTCTTCCAAATTGGATTGGAAACCGTGTAATTTTGCGAATGCGGTGGATAATGTTGGTATAGCAATTCAGACTAGAGCTCAAGCAGCAGAGGCTCGTCGTCCCCTTCATCCTTTGAAGGTACCTTCAGCTATTCCTGATGTTTCGTCAGATGAGATTAGAGAAGCTCAGATGGTAGAGCCCACTGTTAAGAAAGTAAGGGAATTAGCCAGTCGGACTGTGAGTGATGAAGGTAGCCAAAGTTCTTATTTTTGCATGGATAATGGACTGTTGTATCATTTTTACAGGCCAAAATCTGTTGTGATTGGTAATTCAGTCAAGCAATTGGTACTCTTAAGAAAGTAAGGGAATTAGCCAGTAGGACTGTGAGTGATGAAGGTAGCCAAAGTTCTTATTTTTGCATGGATAATGGACTGTTGTATCATTTTTACAGGCCAAAATCTGTTGTGATTAGTAATTCAGTCAAGCAATTGGTAGTTCCCAGGCCCTATAGACAGGTTGTGTTGAAGCTTGCTCATGAAGGCATTATGGGTGGCCATCAAGGAGTTCGTAAGGTCACAGTGAAAGTTGCGGCTAATTTTCATTGGCCAGGTGTGCAATCTGACGTAGTTAGATTTTGTCGTTCTTGTGATATTTGCCAGAGGACTGTGTCCAAAGGAAGGATTTCTAAAGCACCTCTTGGTAAGATTCTGATTATCGATATTACTTTTCTTGGAGTGGCAGTTGATTTGGTAGGCCCTATCAGGCCAGTCACAGCTAGAAAGAATAAGTATATTCTCACAATAGTGGATTATGCGACCAGGTACCCAGGGGCGGTTGCATTACCCAACATAGACACAGCTACTGTAGCTGAAGCGATGGTCGAAGTATTCTGTCGAGTGGGAGTACCGCATGAAATCTTGTCTGATCGCGGTAGTCAGTTTACTTCTGGCATGATGCGTGAGATAGGTCGGTTATTGTCAATAAAGCAACTTACCACAACAACCTACCACCCTTCTTGTAATGGATAAGTCGAAAGATTTAATCAAACTCTGAAACAAATTCTCAAGAGGGTATGTTCTGCTCGTCCAAATGATTGGGATCGCTATTTAGCGCCAGTGCTTTTTGCATATCGATCAGCCCCAAGCTTCACTTGGTTATTCACCATTTGAATTATTGTATGGCAGGCAAGTGAGAGGACCGTTGGATATTCTCGGGGAACTTTGGAGTGGTCAGCCTCAAGATGGAGAGTTGAAGACAACTTACCAATACGTCACTGACTTGAAAGAGAGGCTTTAGATTACGGTGGAAGCTGCACAGGAGGAACTGCAGAAGGCCACATCTCGGAATGTTGGCAATTACAATGCAAAGAGTAGATCTAGGAAGTTTGCCCCTGGAAATAAGGTCCTAATCCTTCTCCCAACAGATCACAATAAGTTGTTACTACAGTGGAAAGGTCCATTTAGAATACTTCATAAGCTTAGTGCTCTTGATTACAGGCTAGAAATTAATGGAAAGTTGAAAACCTTTCATGCAAATCTCTTGAAGAGATATATTGATCGTGTAGACAAAGAAGCAATCTCCCAGTCACCAGGTCCAGTTGATGACGCAGAAGCCGGCGGAGTCCTAGATGTAGTCGCCTTTACTTCAATCATCGAAGGAGACGACGAAAGTGAAAGCGTGGATTCAATATCCAGGGACATGAAGGTTCATGTTCCAGTTTTGGATGCAGAGGAATCCATCGAAGATGTCAAACTTGGTACAGATTTATCACCTCGACAAAAAGAGCGGGTACAGTGTATGCTTAGTCACTATCAAGATGTAATGACAGATGCCCCAGGCAAGACACACTTAGGTACCCATTCAATCAGGCTAACCTCTAATGATCCTGTTCGGCAGAGGCCATATCCGGTTCCTCATGCCCTTCGTGACGTCATAGCAGAAGAGGTAGATAAGATGGTTGAAATGGGAGTTATTGAAAAATCTAACTCCCCGTACTCGTCCCCAGTACCCTGATAGCAGAAAGTGTTAAATAATGACGTGATATTTACGTCGTGGTTTTCGTCTTTTTTACGTCCTGTAATTACGTCAATAAGACGACAACTTGCACCAACGCAAGACGTCAAGAGGACGTCTTATTTTGACGTCATCTCTACGTCTTCATTCCTCTTCCCTGATAGCAAAAAGTGTTAAAAATGACGTGATATTTACGTCGCGGTTTTCGTCTTTTTTACGTCCTGTAATTACGTCAATAAGACGACAACTTGCACCAACGCAAGACGTCAAGAGGACGTCTTATTTTGACGTCATCTCTACGTCTTGTACACTGTAAAAACTAAAGTGCTACTTTTAGGGGCATGTATAGTGACTGCACCTGAAATGCTGTTTATAGCACTTGTAGTGTGCTAATTTACCAGCAAAAAAAAATGTGACCGTGGCGAGCCTCGAACCAGGTTCCGCTGATTGAGAGGCGCCGACGTTACCGATGGACTAACGAATGCTTCTTGCAATCCAGTTTAGTCATGGGAGTCAAGTAGATAACATGAACTATGTGGTGTCGTAAATGCACTATGTAACAATATGATCTGCTTTAAATCGTACGATGTGAGTTAGTCTAGCGGTAATGCCAGCAATTCTCGATCAGCGGACCCTGGTTCGAAGCTCGCCCAAATCATTTTTTTTAATGAATGTTTAGCAGTTTAAGGAGCCGGTCCAGCTCCCGTGAAAGTGCTGAAATAGCACGCTGTGCTGTGCATTCAATAGCACTCTGAGTGCAGTCCCTATGCATGCCCTCAAAAAGTGCTATATACAGCACTTCAGTTTTTACAGTATACAGATGACGTCAAAATAAGACGTCCTCTTGACGTCTTGCGTTGGTGCAAGTTGTCGTCTTATTGACGTAATTACAGGACGTAAAAAAGACGAAAACCACGACGTAAATATCACGTAATTTTTACCACTTTCTGCTATCAAGGTAGTGATAGTAAAGAAGCAGGATGGCTCCAACCGACTTTCGTAGGTTGAACCGTATTACGGTATTCGATGCTGAACCTCTTCCTAATACTGATGAGATATTTGCTATATAGTCTATCGGGATCTCATTACTTCTCAAAAGTAGATCTTACTTAAGGATATTGGCAGATCCCCGTATCAGAAGAATCCAAGGAGAAGACTTTTCGTACTGCTAGTGGTTTATACCATTTTTTGGTTATGCCCTTTGGGCTACTCAATACGCCAGCGACATTTATCAGAGTGATGAGGTCATTGTTGTCTGGTATGAAACATGTTACAAACTACCTGGATGATATTCTCATCTACCCTCCATGAACTGCTTAGTAGACTACGTGCAGCAGGACTGACTGCTCGTCCCAGTAAGTGCCAGTTTGGGAGCAAACAGGTAGAATTCTTAGGGACAAGGTAGAGAAAATCCAAAGTGCAACTAGACCAGAGACGAAGGAGCAGCTGCGTGCGTTCATCGGACTGGCTAGTTATTACAGACGATTCATTCCGAACTTTGCGTTAATTGCATCACCATTGACGAACAAGACAAGAAATCGAGAACCCAATCAGTTAAGGTGGAATGAGCAAGAGGATGAGGCATTTAGAACTCTGAAGGAAACCTGTTATGTTCTTGGGTTCATAACGACTAAATAAATGACAATTAAAGTCACAGTTTCAGGTCCAAAATATCGAGTGCATCTTGACTCGTTTATTGCTCATCTGCTAGACTCTGATCCAGACCTTCATATATCACATTCCTCCCCCTTACACCAATGTACATGGGTTAACTTTTGAATGTTCAAAACAAACACTTAACTGGCAATGTTTCAAAAAGATTATCTGGATGTATAACAATTTTGCTTCACTATAAACAATAACATGACTGAGAAATCCACTTTGCAATATCAATCATTACATCTAACTGGTGTTTCTGGATTATAAATCACTGACATTGTTACTTTGACAACAACTCTTTTCTTGTCATGAATGTAACAACTTCACTTTGCAATCAACTTAATTTTCAAAACAAAAGTGATATAAGATAGGTTGTTTTGTTACATTTGGTTTTCTTTTAACTTGAAACAAAATGTGATACATGTTTTAACATGACTGTTTTTGCTGTTTTTCACTTGACTGGAAATGAAATTGTCATTATATATAATGCCATTTTTTTTTTTTTTTAATGAAGTAATCTAAATCACACTTAAATTAACTTTACAATCCATGCTTGTATCCATAGCATAAACTTCAGGTTCTTTATCAACCAAACTGTTTTCTTTCCCACAAAGTTATACAATTCACATGTAATTGAAATCACTTTTACATGGCATAGCTTTTGCCAAAATTTCAACACTCAGACTAAAATTTTCTTGCAAATAACTGTTACACTTATTACAATATAAAGAATACTGACAACATAAGGCATCGAATTTTGCTTTCACCTGTTACACTTTGTGCAATATATAACTACTGACAACATGCATAGGGCACCATAATCAACATGGTGATTTCACTTATACAACACATAGTCATCATATCTTTTTGGTTTCATTGTATTTCTACTAGACATACGTCTTTCTGTTTGAGTGGTAGGTGTCATGTTGTCTGGTATGTCAAGTTCTGTTTGAGAGGGTGTCTCCTCACTCCTATTGAAATCTGTCTCACTCTCCCGAATATTCTCTGGCTATAGATTGGTATCTGGAATTTGCAACACAATTGGTGGTTCCTCAGTTGGCTGAAACCCTTCTCGTTCATGTGTGTTGCTATGTTCACCTCTTGGCATATTCCTTCTCATCTGGTCAACATGACGACGAACGACTCGACCATCATTCAGGAGTATGTTGTACATGACTGCGTTAATGACTTCAGATACTTTGCCATAAAGCCATGTTGGGCCTGCATAGAAGTTCTTGGCCATGACAGGATCCTCCACATCAAAGACTCTTTCCTTGCTTCCTCGATCTCCTGCTTCCTTCATTGCTGATTGTTTTCGGCTCACAGATTTGCTAAGATCTGGACGCAAGTTGTCAAGTTTAGTGCGAACCTGCCTCTTGAACATTATTTCACTTGGTGTCTTCCTGGTTGTTTCCTGTGGAGTAACTCGATAGGTCAACAAGAACCTCTGTAACTTTAGTTCAAGATCATGTCCTTTTCCTTTCTTCATACCTGTCTTCACCGTTTGAACACCCCTTTCTGCCAGACCGTTACTGGATGGGTGCTTGGGTGCTGTTTGAATATGACAGATACCATTGTTGCTCATCAATGTGGCAAACTCTTCTCATACAAATTGTGTACCATTGTCTGTCACCAGGGTTTCCGGTATTCCGTGAGTTGCAAACAACCGTCTCAAGGCAATCACTGTGTTTGTAGCTGTTGCTCGTTTCACACGAATGGCTTCAAGCCACTTGCTGTAAGCATCTACAACAATCAGGATGTTCTCATCATCAATAGTAGCGTAATCACAATGAATCCTACTCCACGGTTTCTCAGGAAATTCCCATGGATGGATGGGTGCGGCTAAAGGGCTGTTCTGACTCTGCTGGCAACTTGGACAACTTCTCACTTGTTGTTCCAACTGTTTGTCTATTCCTGGCCACCATACATATGATCTGGCTAAGGCCTTCATTTTCACGATGCCTGGGTGTGTACTATGCAGTTCTTTGAGGATTCTCTCCTTCATATCTGCATCATCCGGAATGACAACTCTGGATCCCCAAAGTATCACTTCATCCTCTATCGACAGTTCTTCCTTCTTGTTAGCGAAGGGTTTCAATTCTTCTGGAAGATTCCTTATTGTTGGCCATCCTTCCAGTATGTAGTTCTTCACCTTGGACAAAACTCTGTCCTTCTTGGTGGATCTTTTCACTTCCTGTGCATCAACAGGGCGTGTGTCGAGGTCAGTCAACATGTTGATGCATGCTTCTGGTGCTTCGTCTAGCTCTGCTAACTCTGGATGATTCCATGGAGACTCTCTTTCCTGGATTGGTAAGCGTGACAACGCATCAGCGTTCTGGTGCTTCTTTCCTTCACGATGAACTATCTCGTCCTACCAGCGGCTTATGATCTGTCATGATGGTGAAACGTCTCCCATGTAATTGTTTATGGAACTTTTTGAGTCCGAAGATGATGGAAAGGGTTTCTTTCTCGTATTGAGCATAGTTCACCTCACTTGGTTTCAGAGTGCGTGATGCGAATGCTATAGGGCGTTCCTGTCCATCACTGTCCATGTGGCTTATGACAGCACCTAAACCATAGGGACTTGCATCAGTTTGGAGCAGGATGGGCTCGGCTGGATCATAATGCGTTAGGACACTGTCACTCTGTATCAGACACTTTGATCTCTGGAATGCTTGATCTTGCTTCTTTCCCCACTTAAACTTGGGATCAGGCTTGCTGCTTCTCTTCCCACTGGAGTCTGATCTGTACTCTGCTTTCAACATTTCAGTCAACGGTGCTATCTCCTGCGACAGATTAGGTATGAACTTGCGGTAATATTGCCTCATATTCCAAGATATGCCTGGAGTTGACTTTGATTTACCGGTCGTTCTGCTTGACGTACCGCATCTACCTTGTCTTGAAGAGGCCGAAGACCATTCTTATCCAGGCTATGACCCAGATAGTCGACCGAGTCTTTCATCAGGGCACACTTCTCCTTCTTCAAGCGTAATCCACTTCCCTCCAATCTCGAGAGAACTGCTTCCAGGTTTCTCAGGTGCTCCTCATCAGTCTTGCCGCTGATGATAATGTCATCACGATAGGGTTTGCACATGGGAATATCGGCTAAGAGGCTCTCCATTGTCCGAAGGCAGTCTTGTGTACTCAAAGAGACCTCTATGAGTGTTGATTGTTGTGAACTTGCGGGCCTCGGAATCCAACTCAATCTGGTGATATATGCATGACTGAGATCTAGTTTAGAGAACTTTTCTCCACCTTCAAGTTCCTGTAGAAGATCCTCTAATGTTGGAAGGGGATACTGCTCTACTTTCAACACTTTATTTGCTGTCAACTTGAAATTGCCACAGATTCTCATTTTCCCATCCGGTTTTGGCACTGCAATGATTGGGCATGCAAAATCTGCGATCTTTACTGGCTTGATGATGCCGTTCTCCAGCAAACTATCTAATGCTGCATCGATCTGCTTCCTGGCAGCATAGGAAACAGGGGCTGCTTTGTAGAACTTTGCACTGCTGTTCTCTTCTTGTGGATATACCTTGGCTTGATATCCCTTCAGTACTCCGACTGTGCTATTATCAAACAGCTCGGCATGCTTATTAAGAACTTCATGCATGGCATCTTGCAAACTATGCAAACTGCTTGGAGGGCTCGGACTTGCATCTGGTGCATTTGGGTTGGCTAACATGGAAACCAAATGTGGATACTTCCTTCGAAACCAGTCTCTTCCCATTAAACTTGCACCCTTCTGAACTATCACTAAAGACAGCTTCTCTGGCTTCATCTGTGGTTCAAACTGAACGTCAACCACTGCTTCTCCGTAAATGCCCACTTTTCCTTCTGTGTATGATTTCAGCTTGATATTGCTAGCCGTTAGTTTGGAATCCTTGCTGATTTCATCAAACACTTCTTTTGATACAATAGTCCATGGACTTCCAGTATCAATTTCTAGCTGCACTTCTCTACCGTTCACTATCACAATGGTTTCATAAGGATCAGGGCTTGTTAACTTGTTGATCGATTCATCTTCCAAGTGATCCATCTATTGTTCTGCTGAATCTGATTCTCCATCCTCCAAGTGATGTGCTTTTTTCTCAGACTGTCTCCTCTTCTGAAAGGACTTCTGCTGATAGGCCTTAACTCTATCACACTGACTCTTTGCGTGTCCTTTCTTAGAGCACTTATAGCACTGTTCATCTCGAAACTTACATGTAGCCGGCTCATGGCTACCACTACATCTCCAACACTTTTTCAGAGTTGAACCTCTGTCTTGTGGCTTCGATACTCTGGACTGAGTCCACTTCTGTGGCTCTGGCGCTTTCGTCTGAAGCTTATGAACTGATGTAGGATCATCTTGCGGCTTTCCAATCTTCCTTATCTGTTCTACATCTTTTTTGCGACTTCCATTGCTGTTGCAATGTTGACTGCATTTTCAAAAGTCAACTGGGATGTTCCCAACAGTTTCCTCTGAATGTTGAGGTCTGAGCAACCAACCACCAATCTGTCTCTGAGCATATTTTCAAGTTCTTTGAATTTGCATCCTTCGCTCAACTGTCGAAGCTTTGCTAGGAACTGAGGGATTGTTTCATTTGCTTGCTGAGTGCATGTGTAAAATCGATATCGTTGCAATATTTCTGTTGGTTTTGGCGAGCAATGTGCACTCAAAGCATCCTTGCATTGTTGGTATGTTTTACTTGAAGGCTTTTCTGGCTGCAACAATGCACGAAGGGTGTGATACCCTTTGCTACCTAACCCTGTAAGGAACAAGGCTCTTTGTTTCTCTGCTGACTGAATGTCATTCGAAGTGAACCAAGCTTCTAGAACTTCCGTCCATTCTTCAAAGGTTCTAGTAGGGGGGCATTCCCGACAATTTGATTAGCCATCTTGCGACTACTAGCATAGACCTCTACTACTGCAATAAATAGCCAATAACAATGCGATACAATGTAAATGTACTACACTTTGTCTACTTATGACTAAACCTGGACTTGGTTTACACTTCTTGAATTTGCTACATGTATATCGGCCTACTACTGTAAACAATACATGTATTGGAAATTAGGTAGACTAACTTATATTCACCCAAAACTCAATATTGTAACTTTACAAACAATTGCACGGCAATTAAAGTACAGGGCTGGATGAAAACTCTCTGGCCTACACTGGCCTATTAAGTTTAATGTCTCAATCAATAATGAAGAACATTGAATCTTTCACTTTCAGTCAATCTCTTGACAATTTAGTCTACTAGAGTTCTATTAAAAGTTCTCTGTCTTGACTGGGCTGGCTTCAGTTCAGGCATATGATCTGGAGCTAAGCTGGGCTGAACCGGGCGGAGCTTGGCTAGGCTGGACCTGGCTAAACTTGGGCTGCACGTCTGCTCTGGGCGGGCTGGGCTGGCTGGGCTGGCCTGGACTAACCTAAGGCCTCGGCTGGACTTTATCTGCAACTCTACACTTAGTTATAGGACTGGCTGGTCCCAATTAAGGTTAAGTCTGACTGGAGTTAGGCTTGCTGGCTGGTCCTCACTGACCAAATTAGGACTGTCACTGACCCTGTCCCTGACAATGACTTTGTCAAGTTATTTTAGGACTTGGGCTTAACTTAGTTTTAGATTGGGCAAAATACTACGATGGGCTACATGTACATCTGGCTGCTAAAACTTGATTATTCAGATAGCTAGTGACACCGCAAAGCGTCCATACAACTTCACACAGCTATAACACTGCAAAGCGTTCATAGTAAAAAATGTATACACAACTTTACATTGCTGGGACTGATGAAAGGCATAACACTGACTATCTTGTGCTGGATTATAATAAAGCTCAATCCAACGCAAATCCATCAAAACAAAATCCACTGTTCTCCAGAAGATCGCCAAATTTGTTATGTTCTTGGGTTCATAACGACTAAATAAATGACAAAGTCACAGTTTCAGGTCCAAAATATCGAGTGCATCTTGACTCGTTTATTGCTCATCTGCTAGACTCTGATCCAGACCTTCATATATCTCAAAACCCTTGTCCATAGCCCCATCATCCGTCTCCCAGATGTACGAGAAACGTTCATCCTCCGGACGGATGCGTCGGCTTCAGGATTAGGTGCTGTCCTCCTCCAGGAACACAATGGAGAAAAACACCCAGTGGCATATGCAATTCGGAAACAGCTACCCCGAGAAGAAGCATATTCCACAATTGAGCGGGAGTGTTTAGCGTTGGTTTGGGGGATCAGTAAGTTTCAGGTGTATCTCAAGGAAGACAGTTCGTTCTTGAAACTGATCACCAGCCACTCCTCTACCTCAATCGCACAAAATGCATCAACAGTAGGGTGATGAGGTAGGCACTCTCCCTACAGCCATTTCGCTTTCGAATTGAGGCGATTCGTGGCTCTGAAAATGTCGGAGCAGATTTTTTGAGTAGGAGCGAGTTGTAAACATACACACAAATGGTTAGCAATTCGCAGCAACCATTTTTTTTTTTCTTTCACTGTCTCTTTATTTTTTTTTTAACTTGAATTTTAAAAATAAAATTTAATTTGTTTTACTTACGGTAATAATAAATACAATATAATGTTCGATTTTTAGCCAGCTATAAGTAATACCAGAAAGTATTGGATTTATCGAGTATTTGTACTAGTAATTTAGAAAAACAAGTTGGCGGTTATAAATTATGTAGGGAAAATATTTTATTGTATTTTGAGGAAACTATGATATATTTTCTTGAAATGGGGAGCCATTGTAAGAATCTTTTCCTTCTTATAAATTTCCTGATACATTAGTCTCAGGCTGTATAGCAACAGGATTGTAAATTTACATATCTTTAAAACATCTTTTCCAGCTGTAAAGTTTGTAAAACACTTTCTCTTCTTGCATAGCAACAGGGTTGCTAGTTTTGTAGATATTCCCCCCCCCCCCCCCTGAAGAATTTTCAATATTGCTTTAAAGGTTCCCTTTTATGGAATTACAAAGGAACTTCATTTAATAGACTTTTCTACTGTGAATCCAGACCTGTCAACCATATTACCTGAATTCCATTCATTAATCTGTAAACTTGAAAATAAAGAAATAACTGGGAACGCCTCTAGAAATTTTGGAAAATCGGTCCAGCGATCGCTGACGTCATGTGACGTCACACACAAAACGCTCGACTCACACAAGCTGGATCAGTATCGATGTGTGTGTGTTATAGGCTATTGAACTTCGTGTAGATCCCTTCGACTTCGTGCCATTTCAGCCCTGGGCTTGCGCTTGGGCAGTTTTACTGGTGCATGGGGTGGTAGCGTTTGATTCTAGTAAATTCTAACATTGATATCCAGAAAACTCTTAGCTCTCCTGTTATCTTGCTTGTTTTCTTTGTGCTGCTACACTAAGTAAGTGTAGGTACCGTTATAGTTGACAATAGATATGATCTTCTTCTTCTTCTTCTTCTCCACCCAGGGTTTCATCCAGTGTGTCTGGACCGGTATGTGATGGAAACTGCTTACTATCTGTATCGGCAGCAGTATGGCGGACAGGCAAGGCAGGATGCAACTGAAAATCAGTGAGTACACCATATTTTTTGTTTTAATCCTTACTGCAGTATTCCTGTATTATATAAAGCAGTTTGGATGCAAAATGCAAATTTGGCTCCTTATGAAATTAATATTACGATATTCTATAAAAGAAAATAATGTTTTAGCCTTAATGTAAATAGAGGAAGATTATTCTATTTGCAGTGTACATGTATTTTCTTGTCCTATGTGCAGATTAACGTTTGTTTCCTCTTTCCCATCACAACATTTTACACTGCGATGTTGCCAACTAAATTATTAGCTAATCTTCTATTGTTTATTTGTGAAGTTCAAAGTAATAGTTACCTCACTATCACCTACATCATAGACTACACTGTGCATTGTTTTGAAGTTGTCTAATCATAGTTTCCATTGTACTCTTTAAAAGAAAGAAAATCTTTTATAGGAAAGTCAGGCATGTGGCGTAGCTATAGGCAGCTTGTTTCCTGGGCAGGGCAGGACGTATTCCTCTCCCATCTTGTGCCGTGACAAGAATCCGTGCAGCATTTCCATCAGAACCATTGGCTGATCCAGGGGGGCACAGCCGGCCCGTGCCCCCCCCCCCCCCTTTTGGAAGAGAAGTATGAATTTTGACCATAGACGATCCACCATTTTCTCGATTGTGCCCCCCCCCCCTTTTTTTTAGAGTAACCCCTTACTGAGCGATTTTTGAAGGTTTGGCGAATTTTTTTTTGTCCTCCCTCCCCCCCCCCCCCCCCCCCGAGTGACTTTTTGAGAAGCTGGCGAGACCAGAAAAATACGGGTCTACCTTCTGACAAACTTTCATTTTTGTGCCCCCTCTTTTACTCAATCCTGGATCCACCCCTGATCAGAACAATACAGGGGCTTTGAAGAGGCGTAGACCTACATACAATTTTGCTGTTGATATCTTTTCCCCCACCTTGTCAAGATCTATGTTTACAGAAAAATATATGTTTTACTTCCACCTTATTACTGAGATTTTTATTACTGTTCTAAGATAGATTTTCAAAGATAATTTTTTTAAATTGGAAATATTCCCTGCATTTTACCTCTTTAGGGTATTTTCTTTTCAAAGTTTACTGTATGTATATATATTTTTTCAACCTTTGCAAAAAAATCAAAAGGGAGGACAGCTCTGTGGAACTTTAATTTAAGCTATGCAACCATTATTCTCATATTTTTTTTTACTGGGGCTTAGATATGACATGCACAAATCTCAGCATTATGCAAAGGTGATAGTAGAATTGAACATTTTAAAAATATTTATGTATCAGAACTGTTGTTCCATCAGTGTAAACATTTACACAAAGTTTCATTATTTGAAAGAAAAAATTATTCAGTACTAATGACTGGCAAACATGATCTTTTATTTACTCGGGTCATTCATGTGATCATCATTATTGTTGCTTCACATCATATTTCTTTTCAAATTGACATTATTTTTTCTACAGATTTTTTTTTCTTCTTTCATTTGATTGATTGTTATTTATTATTATGTACTTATATATGTTGGTCTAGTTGTTAACTTGATAACGCTTAGATAGCATATACATTTATCATGTACATAACTGTTTATAAGAAATGTTAAAAATGCTAGTACGTCATTTCTATCTTTTCATGATATTTAATTCCTATACATGGATATCAGTTTCCCTGAAAGTTGGGTTTATTACATGAGGGTGTGCTACACTGTGAATATATGGTAAAAATTTTATCGCTGTTTTTGGTTCAAGCATCAGAGGAAAAGAGGAGTCTAGGAGGCTTATTTTGAATATTCATTTTCACTGTCAGAAATAAAATTGGAATTGGGTAACTGAGTTCACAAACGCAAAACAATCCAGCTGCAGCTGGTCTGAGTTTCGTCACATCTAAGTATTTGCCCAGAGCATTTTTTGTAATTGATGTTGTAAAGATACATGTATCTCAGTTAAGAATGATAACTCTATTGTTAATGGCATATGAGGTCTGTTATTTTTTATGGCATTTGTTGTTTAATTTGTTAATGAAACACACTTTGGAAGCTAATCAGTTTTGTTTGTTTTGTTTTGTTATGTTTTGTGTTTGTTTGTTTTTTTTGGGGGGGTGGGCATTCTCCTTTATTGAATTTTTGATGTTCAATTCTAAGACAACCATTTCCTGGATACAACATCTATATCTACATTTCTCCAGAAGTAATAATATATTTCAAATCAATTGAATATTTTTGTCATCTCTGGAAGAGCTCAAACACATTTACTATGCAAGGCTTGTCGTGAATGAAACTAACAATTGAAAAGAAAGGTGTGAGTGCGTGAATGAGATCAAAACCAACAATTGGCAGAATGGAAAAAGAAAAAAAAGAGAGATAAAAAGTTGAGAGGAGATGTGTGTAATTGGAGAATATTGGGCAAAAAGAAGGAGAAAGGGAGACAGAAAGCACAAGAGAAGAAATAGTGAAAAGAGAGGGAATCACTGGGGGAAAAGAGAGAGATAAAAAAGTTGAGGGAAGATGTGTGAAAGTGGAGAATTTTGGGCATAAAGAGGGAGAAATGGAGGGAAAGCACAAGGGAAGAAATAGAGAGAGAGGGAATCATTGGGGGGAAAAAGGAGAGATAAAAAGTTGAGGGAAGATGTGTGTAATTGGAGAATATTGGGCCAAAAGAAGGAGAAAGGGAGACAGAAAGCACAAGAGAAGAAATAGTGAAAAAGAGAGGGAATCACTGGGGGAAAAAGGGAGAGATAAAAAAGTTGAGGGAAGATGTGTGAAAGTGGAGAATTTTGGGCATAAAGAGGGAGAAAGGGAGGGAAAGCACAAGAGAAGAAATGGTGAAAGAGAGAGAGGGAATCATTGGAAAATAGATTTTCTGTCAAATGAACTACATGTATAAGGTAGAGAAGTAGGAATCAACCTGTAACTGTAGTGATGTATACCCCTTTTTCCTGCGGGGGGGGGGGGGGGGGGGGGGGGAGGTTGTAGGTTGAAAATTGCCCGTTACATTTTCACTACATTCAGGGTGGTAACAAAAATCAATATTAAATATACGGTGGAAACTTAGTATAACGAGGTCCTTGGGACTATTAAAATTACCTGGTTAAATCCAGAATCTCGTTATATCTTGTTTTTTAGATTGCTCCAATTGTGACTTAACGCCAACGTGCTAGCGTTTGCATATTCCTTCGTCCCCTAACTCAGGCATAGAGCTTTAAACTGATAAAATGTAAGTAAATCCGTCTCTGCATCAGCCAGATTTATTTTAGAGGAATCCTACGAGGAATCTGCCAAGTTTATTCTTGTTTTGACAATAGCTTTTGACCGGCTATGTGCCCTGAGCTTTGTACTTGCCCCACATATTCAATTTAATGTTGGTTGGGTAACACAGTCGCATTCAATCTCGTGGAGGACTGGAATCTTTGCGTGCCGTACGTAGCTGTATGCCCCTTTCTCACTCCTTTGGTGATATTTGACTTACTTGCTTTTACATTATAATACACCATTATGCCTATCACAAGGATGGGACTAGAAAATGAGACTGAGAGTGCCACCTTCATGCAGACGGTTCTAACTGATATTTTGAAAGACGAGCGGTTTATTGAGCTGGTCTCAAGCCATGTTGATACCAGGCTTGCCGAACTGGAGGTAACTGTAGACAAGCAGGCTGCCAAAATCGTTCAGCTAGAGGTCACTCATGAGAAACATGCGAGGAGTATGGAGTAGTGTATCAGCCAACAGGAGGCAAGGATCCTGCAGCTTGAACATAGTGGCGACAACAAGGAGAAAGGGATGCGCAAGCTGCAGGACTGTCTCATAAAGAAGGAGGAGGAGATCGCGAAGCTCAAGAGGGAGGTGAATGCCCAAGAGCAATACTCGAGGAGGAATTGTCTCCGCTTCTTCGGGATCCCGGTGAAAGAACGGGAGGACACCGACGATGAAATTATCGGTCTAGTGACAGGTTCGCTTGATATCAACCTCACCAAGGCAGATATTGACCGTAGCCACAGGCTTCGACAGCAGCATGATTCCGACAGGCGAGCCCCATGCCCAATTATAGTCAAGTTCGCTACATACCGGAAGAGGAGCGAAGTTCTCAGCCAACGGCGTAAACTTGCCGGAACCAGAAAATCCATACAGGAGGACCTCACCCGAGAAAACGCGAAGCTGCTCAAGGCCACCCGTGATCATCCCAAGGTCAAGGCAGCATGGACGCGGGATGGGCGTGTTACTGCGCTTGTACCCGCAACAAACGGCAGAGAGCTGAAGAGAGCTATTTTTTCCGAAGCGGACTTGTCCTTGCTGTAGCTCATCCAGAACGCTACTAGATGTCGAACTTGAACAAATTTAAACTCTTTTGTCTTGTTTAAACTTGAACCCAAATATTCTATCTGGTCTATGGTGCTCTTATACATGCATATTTTTTCCATAGCTTGCCTACATGTATTTATGTTGCCATGTGCACTATTGTTAACCCTTTTTTGTGTCATCTTTCTCATCTCTTTATTTATTTTTTTTTCCTCACTCACCACTGTCTGTCCATCAGCACCAAGTGTTTGCAAATCTCTTTTTTGTCTTCTGTCCTTGAGCACAATTGTGCTATGGATATGTATATCATGTATGTCTCTGTGTCACCCAGCCCTTCCTATATGTCCCATGTCACGCAGTATGTGTTGTTTCAGTTCCCTCTCCTGTGTCACTATGGATGATGAGGATATATGTAATTTTTTTGAAGATAATTCAGGTAATTTTAGTGGAAGCGTTGAGAGTGTAAATTTAAACTGTAGTTATTTCACAGAAAAACAATTTTTTGATTCATTTGGTAATACTGGCTCAAGTAATGAGCTAACTCTTCTTCATATGAATATTCGCAGCATGTGTAAAAATTTTGATAATAATTATGTTAAGTTTCATTAGTAATATAAACTCAGAGCAGGTTGTAGTTGGTATTTCTGAGACTTGGTTTGCCAGTGAAACTGATGTGAATATTTATTCTATTTCGGGTTATGATTTGATAAGTAATGAGAGGAAAAATAAAAGAGGTGGAGGTGTTGCAATGTACATTCCTTCCCAGGTAGATTACCAAGTATGTCACAAACTTAACATAATGTCCGAACATTTAGAAGCTGTATTTATAGAGGTATATATCCCTGGTAAGAAAAACTTGGTAATTGGAGTAATTTATAGACCTCCGCAAGGTAACTTGATAAACTTTATGGGTGAGATGCAAAGCATTCTGGAAAATCCCGTACTCACTGGTAAATCATTGTTCTTGATGGGAGATTATAATGTGAATTTATTAAATTATGATGATAATAATTATGTTGATGACTTCTTAAACATGTTAATGTCTTTTACTTTGTTGCCATTAATCACAAAGCCCACTAGAGTAACCGAAACAACATGTACTCTAATTGATAACATTTTTAGTAATTCACAGTCTTTCTTATCCTCAGGAATAATAGTATCTGACTTGTCTGATCATTTTCCTGTTTATACTAAAGTAGGGTTGGGTGGATTGAATTCGATAGTTACACATAATAAGAACATTCGTAATAGTAATCCTGAAACTATTGCTAAGTTCAGAGATGCTTTGATGGCAACTGATTGGAATGATGTATTGTCTGACCAAAATGTGGAGAGTGCTTTTGATAATTTTGTTGAAAAGTTTATGTTATTATATGATAAAAATGTACCGCTAGTCAAAAATACTAGTAAAAATCGCAGAAAAATTCCTCGTATGCCGTGGATTACAACTGGTATGTTAAGATCAATTAATAAAAAAAATAAGTTGTATTATAAGTATAAACGAATAAAATCAGATATATTGTATAAGAAATACTCTGACTATAGAAACACTTTAACTGCTGTATTGCGTACTGCAAAGAGGCAATATTATTGTGCTGAATATCAGGCAGCATTCAATAATATTAAAGATACATGGAAAGTGATTAGATATGCTTTTAAGTCACACCCAAGGTTCGGAATATAAAACAATTTAATATAAATGGTGATGTTGTGGAAGATGGTAATGTTATTGTGGAAGAGTTTAATAATTATTTTATTAGTATTGGTGTAAACTTCCAGAAGGCTATCCCTACTTCCCCAAAGAACTTTGTTGATTTTTTGCCTGAGCCTACCCTGGACAGTTTATTTTTATTTCCTACTGCTGAGGATGAATTGTTTGATATTGTTAGATCTCTTAAAAGTAAGAAAAGCCCTGGCTTTGATTATATTAAGAATGACCTTATTAAACATGTCGTAAAAGGAATTTTGAAACCCCTCACTCATATTTTTAATTTATCTATGTTAAATGGTGTTGTACCTAGAAACATGAAAATTGCTAAAGTTGTACCTATCTATAAGAAGGGAGACCCTCAGTTATTATCTAATTATCGCCCTATTTCTTTATTGACATCTTTTTCAAAAGTTCTTGAAAAACTTGTTTATATTAGAGTCATGAAATTCTTTAATAAGGCTAACATATTTTCGCATTTTCAGTTTGGATTTCGTGAGAAGCACACAACTACACATGCTATATTATACAAATATACCAAGCTGTGAGAAAGTGTAGTGGAAATTATTTATCTGAGGAGGGACTGGCATAGTACTATTTTTTCCGAGGGGCAAAGCCCCGAGGAAAAAATAGTTATGCCAGTCCCTCCGAAGATATTTAATTTCCACTATAATTTCGAACTAAATGCTTGGTATATTTGTTTTATATCCCTTCTTTACAACTAATTAAAAAAAAAGAAGAAAAAACATAGCCATAGGCCTAGCCTAGGCAGGGGGGGGGGGCCTAAAACAATATTTTGACTAACCTTATCCATAGTACCGTACAACTGTCTAGGCCTATATCATATATGTAACATGTAGGCCTATAGACTCGACGGTCTACGCTACATGACTTGCCTTAGCTGTTTGATCGAAGACCTTCGAGTTCGAATGCTCGATAGGCCTAGAGTAGCCTAGCCCTAGGGCCTAGTCCTAGACCTAGACGAAAACATGCAGGGTGAATAAAATTATTGCTACATGTAGGCCTAGTACATGATAATCTACATGATCATGGTCTATGCACGACGTTTCCCACATTTTTAAAACTTTCTTCGTATTCGAACTGTCAGTGGAAGCAATAAAATCGTCGATATTAGCCCCTTGTAAGAGGTCAATTGAAAGCGAACTTCCTCGGAGTCGGAGGCTAGGCCGCCATGTATGATGTTTGCTTACTTACAAGTTACATATCCGATCCGAACCGATTTCTACAAGTCCAATCACTTAGACCAGTGAAAACCAGTATAACCAGGTTAACTATTTATTTGACCTTGGTATGTTACTTACAAGTATGTTACTTACAACATACTTGGTATGTTACTTACACATACGCCAGTAGCTGATTCGGAGCCAGGCGCGGGGCTAAAGTACCGGTGACTTGCGCCGATAGTGCAGGCGGCAAGGTTATGAGCAGTCCGTACAAATTAAGGTCAAGGACTCGCTTAGCGGGTCGTGTGAGCGTTCGAATTTGACACAACTTTTCTTCAATGAACACTGACTAAGTGAGCATGCGCAGTAGCGCCTTGGAAGAAAATATTAAATAGAGCATGCGCAGTTCTGCCCAGGAAAAAATAGTTAAAGATATTCGGAGCTCTGACAGAGATTTGTTTTTCCTAGTTAAATTATATTTTATCACGTGATCACCAATTGACCAATAATGTATTTAGAATACTCATGAATATTCATAGAAGGGATATAATGCACTTTATTGAGAAAATTGGTGCTGCCTTGGACAATCATTTGCATACTATTGGTATATTCTTAGACTTTTCAAAAGCCTTTGATACAGTCGATCATAGAATTCTGCTACATAAATTATCCCATTATGGGGTCAGAGGCATTGCCCTGGACTGGTTTAGAAGTTATCTCACAAATAGGAAGCAATTTGTTTCTTTGAATAAGAATGATTCTAGTTTACAAAAGGTCACGTGTTGCGTACCACAAGGGTCCCTTCTGCGACCACTCTTGTTTATTTTGTATATAAACGATTTCCAGCATTCATCAAGCGTGTTGTCATTTATATTTTTTGCAGATGATTCTAATGTATTTTTTTCTCACAAAGATCCTCAAACCCTATTAGAAACCGTGAATCTTGAATTGAAAAATATTACCTCGTGGATTAATGCTAATAAGTTATCGCTTAACCTACAAAAGACAAATTATATGCTTTTTAGTAACTCAATGAAAATAGTACCTGGGGATGTCTTATTTAATAATGTTTGTATTGAAAGGGTAACATCAACTAAATTTCTTGGGCTACATATCGATGAGAAATTGAATTGGAAAATTCATGTACACAATCTTTGTAAATTGTTGTCAAAAAATGTTGGTGTAATATACAAACTAAAGTCAGTTTTCCCTAAAGAGGTTCTGCTTATATTGTATTCAACTCTAATTTTGTCTTATCTTAATTATGGTGTGTTAGCGTGGGGAAACTCACTTAAAACAAACATGGAAAAGTTATTTATTGTTCAGAAAAGAGCTATTAGGAATGTATGTAATGTCCATTATCGCGCCCATACAAGTGTTCTTTTTTATGATAATCATTTGTTGAAAGTAGAAGATATTTATTTTATGCAGTTAGGATCTCTCATGTATGATTTTTCTCTCAAGAAGCTTCCTTTAGCACTGGCGCAAATGTTTAAAATAAATAATGAGGTTCATAAATATAATACTAGACAAGCCACCTCCTTCCATATATCTCGTGTAAGGACAACATTTACTCTTGACACAATAGTCTGTACTGGACCCAGGTTCTGGAATGCACTCGATTCTAGCATTGCACATGCTGTCAGTATTTCTGTGTTTAAACGCAGATTAAAGTCTTATTTATTAAGTAAATATAAAGATGATTTGTGAAACCTTTTTAGTTCATGCACTTGTATACGGAGTCAGTTTTGTTATTTTTTATACTTAAATTATCATACAGTGTACTAGCAGACCCTTCCCCCTTCCCCCTTCATTTTGGGCTGGCTTGTGTTTCTGTGTGGCTTGTGTTTCTTGTGTTGTTTTGTGATTTTATCCCGTCCTCTGTCCTGTCCTTTCTTTTTTGTCATGTCGATCTGTGCCACATTGTCTTTTGTGTCTTTTCCATCTTCACCTCTTTCACTTACTTGTATCCTGGATTATACCAGTAAGTGATCTTGTTTTCCCCGTAATACCTTTTGTAAATACATCTCATTGTCAGATGCACTTATTGCATCTATTTTTTTCCGTGTTAATTGGAAATAGTTACTAACATGCCATGAGGGGCCTTAAGTTTACAAGCATTGCTTTCACCAAGGTCTCCTCGTCTTTCTTTTCAACTACTTACAGTATAAAAAAATTTTGCATTGTTCATTTGTCGTGCCTACACTATATAAACTTCATGTTTTGTTATTTCACAATTGTACATGTACAATAATTTGAAAGACAAATAAACTTGAACTTGAACTGAACTTGATATCAGTTTAAAAAAAAAGAATATAAAGAGTTGAGACCAGAATATTACCTTGCTATATCAAGAACAAAAAAAAAATCATTTTTAATAGTAAAGACCAATTGAGAGAGGTGCTTGTGAGGTAAAGCTCAGAGTCGCCAAATTTCATATTATTGATACATGTATGATCAAACTTGTTTCAGGGACGGCCTCTTCTTGATGCCAAACGCCGCATGCAGCCCCGTGCTATCGACGAAGTCCTCCGCACAAAAGTGCTCGGAGCACACAACACTGCGGTCACTCGGCCCCTTCCAATGGGCGCGAGTTAATTTTACTTTTGCGGTCCATTTCCTTCTTATATTTGGGTCTTTAGGGAATAAATGTAGACTGACACCCTCCTTTGTGGTGTTGCTGCAACCTGCAACAACGCAGCGTTGCGGCATACTTCGCTTTAGAGGTGGTTTTCGAGGTGGTATATACAACAGCAAGTTAGTTTGCACATGTGATACACATGCAATATTGTAAACAAGCATCGGCAATGTCGGTTTGTGACGTCACACGTCAATCATGCTCGCGGAACGAGAATTCGGAGTTTAAAAGGGGGCGGAGCTTAGCAGACTGTTTTGGACATGAATACCTGGGGAAATATTATTTTAAAAATATTTTGATACGTATTTATTGCAAACGGATGTCATTTTTCAATTTAGATGAGTATCATGTACAAAATACCAAGAATTATCATTTCATAAAAGGTGACCTTTAAGAGCCTCATTAACATAGTAGCAAGATTGGAAGCTTAGACATTGTTTTTTTTTTAATTAAAATTAAAAATTCGGAGTTTAAAAGGGGGCGGAGCTTAGCAAACTGTTTTGGACATGAATACCTGGGGGAAATATTATTTTAAAAATATTTTGATACGTATTTATTGCAAACGGATGTCATTTTTCAATTTAGATGAGTATCATGTACAAAATACCAAGAATTATCATTTCATAAAAGGTGACCTTTAAGAGCCTCATTAACATAGTAGCAAGATTGGAAGCCTAGACATTGTTTTTTTTTTAATTAAAATTAAAAATTAATTACACACCTGTAAATTTCCAGTACCCTAAGTTTTAATTACATAACAAGGTTAGGAGTTACAGTCTTTTACACATGGTCTGGATGTAAAGCCAAAAATCAGAATCACTTTGGCAGTCATAAGGAAAGGTTTCTCGACCAGGAGCAACAGCAGCTTCTAGCTGCAGGGTTTTTTGTTGCTAGGAGGCCCGCCCGCCGGTTCCATGTGCAACCACTGCAAATACATAGCAATGGGCTATGCAGTCCACTATAAATAGGGTGTGGCAGATTATCGGTCAGTGCCACGCAGATTCTCCTCTTTTATGGCCAAATTGTAAGTAATTTAACATTACATTTTTACTTAATTACTGCCAGACTTTAGTGAAGTATTATTTAATTCTTAGCCATTGAAAGTGTCAATGATAGAGAATTTCACATGTATAAATTTGTAATGTGAAGTTATTGGAAATCGTTGTAGTGATACTTTTTAATAACTTTTATGATAGAATTTAATAGCCATTTGTCATTATTATGAAAGTCTCATGAATGCTTAATGAAATGGTGTTTATTTAATGTTGGTTTTTACACTATCAATATCGAACTTTCAAGGAACAAACCTTTGATTATTCGATGATATATCCAAGGAATTAATGAAAGGAATACGTTTATATAAGTCCTGTATCTTGCAATTTGATGAGTTTATAACAGGTTGTTATTATAAGATATTTTTTTTTAACATATGCCATCCAAATGGTTATTAAAAAGGACAAGCTAATCCTTATTGTTAAACATAATAGCCATTTAAACTGGGATGTGATTTAAAGAGTAATAAGTAATAATAAATGGTTATATTGCTATAACAATTATGACTGATAGTTATGATAATTATATTGTAGTATGCAAAACTATTTAGTTCTGGTTAATAATTCTTTATAATGGCGGTCGTCGTCACGTAGATCGTCATCACGTACGTCATCCCGTAGGTCTTCACATAGGTCGTCCCGTAGGTCTTCACGTAGGTTGTCCCGTAGGCCTCATTGTATGGTCGATTTCGTTGTCTAGTCGTCTAAGTTATTGTCCAGTCAGACTTTAAGGAGGGACATCACCTCATCTAAGTCGGATATTGTCCAGATTGTCTCTAAGTACATCAGTCGTTCAGTTCAACTATAGTCGTCATTTACAGATATCCTGTCAGTATTTCTGCATTTATTTCAATATACCAAGTTACATATTTCTCCTGTTCAACTATAAACTGAGAATATGACATCTTGAACTGAGGTCACTGAACTAGAGGGTCAAGTTTATAATATTGTACTATTAAAACAGTTCCATATATGAACTCTTCCACTGTTCACTTTTCTAGCTTGTGAAATTTACATTTGAGACTCAAGCTGAGATAAGTGTATACAACTCCAATAAATTACTTTTTGGAAGTCCATTCAATCCAATCCAAGGGTTTGAAGATAGTTAAGTCTAGTTATCTAGAGGTGTTGTGGATCAGTGGATAAGTCCCCGAACTGTGAACCACCAGGTCCGGGGTTCGAATCCCACCCCAGCACTAGCGTCCTTTGTCAAGACGTTAATCTACATTTGCCACTCTCCACCCAGGTGTTAAATGGGTACCCGGTAGGATGCGAAAGCCAATGTGCTTTGCTTATCAATGAGAGCATCACTGTATTGCCCATTGCTGGAATACTCCCCAGTGAGCGGGCATGCCAGAATGCGATGACCGGGGTAATAATATATCTGTAAAGCGCTTAGAGACATCACCGATGTATTAGGCGCTATATAAAAGCGGAATATTATTATTATTATTATTATTATTATAATCTTATGATATATTCTTCATATGCCATATAACACATGTATCTCCGGAGATTTGTACCTTTGTCATTGTATTTCAATTTGACATTGTAATAGAATTATTACAAAAAATATACTTGAAGCTATACCTCAGACACTGTGTCCCTGTAGTTATTTTGGGTGGTTAAGTAGTCCGTGTAGACTTAACATGCTATAGGATATCACACATCCTTACAATATTCACGTAGGCCTACTGATAATTCCGCATTGTGTACAATGCCATATATACATTATAGTTATAATCATTTTGGACGCGCGCAGCACAGCGATTTTCCACGCTGAGCGCCACCCGTATTAGCTGGGTCACCTAGGGTCAAAATTTTCGCTTATTGTGACACGGCGGACAAAAGCACCATTTTTGGTGTGAAGCTTGCTTAGGGTATATGAAATGATTTCAGCCGCGGACCCATCTCGAAATAGGTCCGTAACCATGGCAACAGGCAAATATCCAAGATAACCGCCATTTTTGCTAGTCTTCGGCCACGTCAGGCAAAATCCTATTTTGTGACGCCCAAAAGCAGCACTTTTGGTGTGAAGCTTCCTTAGGGTATATAAATGATTTCAGTCGAGGAGCCCTCTCGAAATATGTCCGTAACCATGGTAATAGGGAAATATCCCATGATGACCGCCATTCTAAGCTGGTCTTCGGCCACGTAAGACAAAATCCTATTTCATATCTTTTATTACAGAATTATTTACTGCTATAAATCATATATACCTACCTATTCTGCTAGTCTCCTGACTACGCTACCCAAAATGAATCGAGAACTTTAACACAAAAAAGGCACAATATTGTGCAGCCCCCGTAACCCATTATTATCCCCTTCATCACTCAACCGCCTGAAAAGGCAAAGGCCATCTTCCTCTTTCTTGCTCTCTCCCGTCTAGTTAGGATATCGAGTCACGGCGCTCCTGAAATTAGGTCTTTTTGTACTTATTTACGTTCTAGATTAGAGTACTCTTGTGTTTTTGTGTCACTTTTTGCCTTTTGCAAGGAAATTTCTATGTTCATTTCTAGGTAGTTATTTTCCTTTTAGCGACCAGCCCCACGTAGTTATTTCTGTGTGTCTTGCTGGTGTTTCCGTTTGCTCCGATCCTGTTGTTACGTTTCGGTGTTTGTACGGTGTTTGTATGTTGAAATTGTGCGTATCCCCAAATTTAGGTTTATTGCCTGCTTTTTCCGAATAATTATCTTTTTGAATATATCATAAAGAAAGTAAATGTGAGAAAATTACAATGCCCCGACCGGGATTCTAACCCGGGACCCTGGATTACATAACCAGTGCTCTACCAACTGAGCTATCCGGGCTCCCGTCGAAGCAAAGTAACAATCTCACATATAGCCCCTCTCTTTCCATCGAGCGTAGGGGGTACATCCATACCAACTCCGTGCGTACGCTATATAATGGCCTACCAATGAGACAGGTCTTCCCTCTAAAGTCGGGCAAATCCATGCCAACGAATTTCTATAGAAATTATGATATTTAATTACAAATTCAAATTTTCCTCTATAGAAATTCGGATAGCTCAGTTGGTAGAGCACTGGTCATGTAATCCAGGGTCCCGGTTAATAATAATAATAATAATAATATTCTGCTTTTATATAGCGCCTAATACATGGTTGTGTTTCTAAGCGCTTTACAGATATATTATTACCCCGGTCATTGGATTCTGACATGCCCGCACACAATGTGTGCACTTTATCCGCTCCCTGGGGAGTATTCCAGCCAGTCGCTGTAAAGCGCCACATGCTAAGCAAACGACATTAACTTTCGCATCCTACCGGGTACCCATTTAACACCTGGGTGGAGAGTGGCAAATGTAGATTAACGTCTTGCCAAAGGACGCTAGTGCTGCGGTGGGATTCGAACCCCGGACCTCGTGGTTCACAGTCCAGGGACTTATCCACTTATCCACAACACCCTCTGATCCACAACACCTCCCGGTCGGGGCATTGTAATTTTCTCACATTTACTTTCTTTCTGATATATTCAATTTACTTCAATCCAAATCCAATTATCAATTATGATATTTAATTTCTATTGTCTGTTTTTGTTACAGCAATATGAGTTCGGAAGAAGAAGGAGTTAGGTCATGGAGACCTGCTTCTTCCGAAGAGTCGTCTAGCAAGACGACTCGACCTTCCAGACCTCCCCCTAGTACCTTCGTACCTGGGGGGGGGGGGGGGGTGGGGGGCGAGGAGGGCTGCAGGTAAGTTGCCCAGTGTTGTTACCCCGCAGAGACTGCCAACCTCGGAGCCCGTGGCTTCGGGGCGGGTGGCTTTAGCTGAGATAGGGACGCCAACTCCGAAGCCTGCGGGTGGTGTCAGGTTCTAGTGGTTTGTTACAGCAATATGAGTTCCGAAGTAGGAGGAGTTAGGTCATGGAGACCTGCTTCTTCGGAAGATTCGTCTAGCAAGACGACTCGGCCTTCCAGACCTCCCCCTAGTACCTTCGTCCCTGGGGGGGGGGGGGGGGCAAGAGGGCAAGAGGGCTGCAGGTAAGTTGCCCAGTGTTGTTACCCCGCAGAGACTGCCAACCTCAGAGCCCGTGGCTTCGGGGCGGGTGGCTTTAGCTGAGATAGGGACGCCAACCCCGAAGCCTGCGGGTGGTGTCAGGTTCTAGTGGTTTGGATATCATAAATCCAATCCCCCGGTCGCTCCGACCAGAAGGGGGGGGGGGGGACGTCTGTTTCCCGGCCTGCTGCGTGCACTCGGACAAAGCCGCTAAGGGAGATTCGTGCCACTACTGCGGGGCAACTCACGGGCACCGCCCATGTTGGTCTGGGTTTACAAACCCTTACCCCCGGTCTTAAACATATGGGGAACGAGTGCTACCCGGGCTGTTGCTCTTGCCAGCTAATGGGAGACTCGAGCCAACAATATTGGGCGGTCTGCGGAGCACCAAGTGTCATCACCTGAGTGCGCGGAGACTAATGGCCTCCTATTTCCGCCCGCAGGTGGAGCATTTATGCTTCCACATATCACAAATAGTGCTCATGCGAATATTGGGATCTCGTCCCAGTCCGCTCTTGCACTTGGCGCCTCGAGCGTCCCTTCATTAGACTGCAAGACAGTCAGGTCTTTCTGAGAGGGCCGCATACTTTGTAATGTCTAGTCGTAGAGACTCTACTAAGGAAATTTACAATTCCCGTCTTTTCAGCCTCTTTTCATGGTGTCAGACCCGGGATCAAATCCCGTCTAAGGGTCCCATTGGTTCAATTGCGGATTTTCTAATCTCGCTGTTTGACAAAGGAAGGTCAGCGATCGGCGCCATTCACACGGGCTTTTCGGATGGTTCGGGGGTTTCCAATTCCCCGCTGTTGAGTGGATTAATTCGGTCTTTCTTTCTGAAACGTCCCCCTCGTTCCCAATTAGTCCCGTCTTGGAGTTTGCCTCGGGTTCTAGAAGCCCTGGCTAAACCTCCTTTCGAACCTTTGGGCAAAGTTTCGCTTCACCATCTTACGGTGAAGACGCTCTTTTTGGTAGCCATTGCCTCTGGCCCGAGACGCAGCACCCTTCACGCTCTCTGTCTTACTCCCGGACACGTTCGCTGGGAGAGAAAATGTGTTGATGTGGCTGATTCCTAAAGCTTCATTTATCGCCAAGAACCAGACGGCTTCTTCTGATCCTGTTGAAGTTTTTCTTTGTCCACTATCTGACATTTCGTCAGTACGCGAAGACAAGGTTTGGTGCCCCGTTAGAGCCCTTATATGGTATATTGACAAGACAAAGATGATCAGCTTTTTCTGATCACTCGAGGGCCATTTTCTCCAGCTTCTCTTGATTCCATATCTAGATGGATTGTCGAAGCTATTCGGGCTGCCGGCCCAGAGGCTCTCTTAGGAGATAGTAAGCCCTATGCTCATGACACACATGGGCGGTAATCGTGACGTCACTCTATTCATCATGGGGGGACGACACAATAGCCGCCCCCCCCCCCCCCCCATGAACAATAGATTCTCTCCTCGGATTGACGCCCATGATGACACACGTAGTGTTAGCACTTCCTGGGCCCTTTTTCAAGGTGTGACGCTTGATGATATTTTGAGGGCTGCCTATTGGCGTTCGCCCAATTCCTTCTTTTCCTGCTATCTAAAGGATGTCCCTGCAGGAGAGGAACTATTTGCGTCAGCCACCTTGAAGGCGGCAGTGTCTTCCCTGTTATCCTGTTTCCTTCCTCACTTTAAACATGCCGCCCGTTTTTGAATGGTGTTAGTCTAGCAGAATATGTAGGTATATATGATTTATAGCAGTAAATTTGTAAAATCAGCACTGATTTTCTTATTTACTAGATAAATCTATATACCAACCTATGACCATCCCTCCTGTCCCTCGCCTTGCAAGCAACATGTTTTACTCGTGGAGTTGCTCGCAATAGAGGAAGATGGCCGTTGCGTATTCATGCGGGTAAGTGATGAAGGGGATAACAGTGGGTTACGGGGGGGGGGGTGCGCAAAATATTGTGACTTTTTTGTGTTAAAGTTCTCGATTGGGTAGCGTAGTCATGAGACTAGCAGAATTTTTTCACTCAAATCATGGAAGACCTCTTTGTTTCAGTTTTGACCAAAGAAAAAGAAAACTAGAAAGGCCGTCAAAGGCGGCAGACCCACGCCCTAGCGGCGCTACTGAGTAATTGCAATACTATACGAACTACGGGGTCAAAACTACAAGGTTACACAGAATTTGCAGGGGTCAATCGATCATCGCCAAAATCTAATCGATTCTTTCCTGTCACTATCCGAACATTCCCTGAAAATCTGGTGCAAATCCGTTCACCCATTCTCCAGTTATCTTGTACACAAACAAACAAACAAACAAACATACGGAGCCCTTTACATAACCCTGCCGATTTGATCGGCGTGGGTAATAAAAAAGTAATGAGTTGGCGTGGCAATACACATACATTTCTGATTTTCTGATTTTCTCCGTGCATTCTGAATTTCTACATGCATTTTTTCTCTTATTTGTTCCGCTATATTCCAAGTATTGTGCTCTTCTTCTATAGCCATTGATTTTTATTCTAAGTTGATAATGGTGGGACTCCGTTCAAGCTCGTCCATAATTATGGGTCATGATGGATGTTATCACAGATAACTCCTACGATTGTTTTTTGTACTAGCACATGCACATACACGCAACTGCACAAGCACTTTCACATCTTTCCTTACCTGTATTCCCTTCAACGGAGTCTGAATAATTCATTATGCAAATGAATAACAATCCCTTTATTTTTAACAACCTAGTTAACATCCTGTTGAGAGTAAATACTATACTCCTACAGAATTCAATAATACTTTTCAGGATAACTTAGACGACGTTAAATTATTGCATACTAGCAAAAATTACCCGTGGCACGATTGATTCATAGCAGACTTCTCTTTAAATATAGATATAGTTTAATCCAGTTAGCATCAGGGTTTTAACTGGGGGAAGGACTTGAATATCATTGCGGAGTGAAATCAAAATCTAACTATAGAATGGAAAAAAATGTATTGTAACACGGTGTATTAAGTAAGCAGTCAAGAGGCAATTATTGTAATATAAAAATGTTATTACACAACCTACAATGTACAACAGATTGCATTTGTTCTTCAATTAAAGGTTGCTCAATCATGTGTAGTGGAATGTTGAAAGAATCGAGAGAGAGAGAGAGAGAGAGAGAGAGAGAGAATGATACAGTGGGAAACAGTGGTGGGAAAATGAGTGAGAGAGAGGCAGAGGGGAGAATGAGAGAGAGAGAGAGAAACAGTGGAAATATGAGAGAGTGAAAAATAGCCAGTGGGAAAAATGAGAGAGACACTCAGAGACAGTGGGAAAATGATAGAGAGGGATATAGACAGTGGGAAAAATGAGAGCAAGAGAGAGAAAAAAATAGACATGCAGGGGGATAGAGAGAAATGATAAAGAATACCGGAGGGGGGGGGGGGGGGTAGCTGCTAGTGATGACAAGATTTGTAGGGCTTCCACTGGCATGTTTAGGTTACTGATATTTTATTTACCTGGTAGGTTAAGTCGTTATGCATTGAAGGAATTGATAAAAATGCACTGAAAGTGTATATCTTATGGAACTCGTGCATCTTTTAATCGTTATATGGGCATCTTCACTTATTAGAATACAAAATTCAGTTTCCATTCAAATAAATAACAATATTGACAAGAAAAGAAAAGTATGCATTGTGTCCCCCCCTTTTTTTTTTAGAACGAAAACTTTTTTCTTTTTTTTTTTTTCTTTTTTTTTTTGGGGGGGGGCGGGGGGGGGGGCTTGTCAGATAATTATGGAGGGGAACTGGACCCCCATATCCCACACCCCACTCGACATCGAAGCCGAAATAGAGCCGTTCCCGATGTCCGATGTGACTGAAATTCCCTTACATGTACATGCATAATGCAGCTTCAAATAGACTTGAACTTTGAACTTTGAACTTTGAACTTTGAACTTTGAACTTTATTTCTATCGACCCCTTTCGGAGTATGAGAAAAATACATATAATAGATAGTAGTATAACATATACATAACATGTTTAAATAAGATGGCAATATAGGCAAAAACAGAATCCAGAAAACTATGAAATCATAGTTTACACAATACATGTGAATCATAACCTGGGTTTATAACGCGTGCCGTTATTACTTATGATCTACAAAACTTTAACATAATAATTTTAACAAACTGAAGACGGTGCACGGTGGAAGCGTACCGTACGTGAAATTTATGCTTATGTAATTTCGCTGACTCGAAAAAGGTCGAAAGGACTGGGAACTTCGAAGCTTTACCCGGGGCCTGTCAAAGGAAGTTACGAATTGTAAAAAAAAAACATTTAAATAATACGACCAAAATACCACAAAGAACCCCCCTAATGACCATCTGGGAACAATTTAACCATGTGTAAAATAAACCCAGCTCGATTGAGTGGAAAATCACGGAGAAAATCGCTTTCAAACAAACGGACGGACAGACACACATTAGACAAATTATAGTAACGATTAAAGCCAGAAACTTAAACAGAAATTTTGATGATTTTCAAATCCTTCTGAATTCATTAAATCATTTTAGATTTACGATAATTGGAAACTTGGTTAGATCAGATGTCCCTCATTTATTCAATTTACCTAATTATACTCTGGTCAGAGCTGATCGTGTAGCTATGAGAGGTGGTGGCGTTGCATTTTATGTAGCTGATCATTTAAATTTTAAGATTCGGTATGATATAAATTTGATCGAACGGAAGTACTATTTATTGAGATTGACAATCCACAAAGTAAAAATTTAATTATAGGATTGATAAATAGAACCCCTGATACTCAGTTTGGCCTATTTTATGATAATTTTGAGCAATGTGTTTGCAAATTGGCAGACGAAAATAAGCAGATATATTTTCTTGGCGATTTTAATATCAGCTTTCTTTTATTACATCACAAATATTATTCTAATTGGTTTCTTCAACTGATGAATTTACCAGAGTTAATGTACACACCTCAACTTTAATTGATAATATATTTTCTAATGTACATTGCAAAAAGATAACTAGAGGACTGTCATGCTCAGAAGTATCGGACCACTTACCTATATTTACTATTTGTGAAAATCCAATGTTTAGTCTTAAACCATCACAACATTTTATGTATCGGAAAGGGACTCCTCGCAATATTGAAATGTTAAAACAAGATTTAGCCATGGAAGAATGGAATGATATTCTTAATACACATGATGTGAATATTACATATGCAATTCTGAATTCAAAGCTACAATTTTATTACAGTAAACATATATTCCATTAGTAAGAAATAAACGTAAACGTAATAAACCTATCAACCCATGGATAACTAAAGGCATAAATCAATCAAAACAAGAAATCTACTATATAAACAACATTTGAATAACCCCAAGGATACAAGTTTACTTGTTTATAAAACATACCGTAAAAAAATAACAAAGTTAATTCGTTTCTCTCGCAAATTACACTTTTCAAACAAATTACAAAAGGTGAAATCCAACTCGAGCGCAACATGGAAAGTTATAAAAGAAGTTATGGGAACTAATAGTGACACTTTACCAAAAGATGATTTTACTTTTAATGGTAACAAAATTCCAGATTATAATGACTATGCCGATTGCTTTAATTCTTTTTTCACTAATATTGGTCCTCAACTTGCTGCCAAAATTGCTACTCCAAATAATGCTCATTATACGGAATTCTTTTCAGAACCGTCTCAGGAATCTCTCTTTTTAAATCCCACAAACTCCAATGAAATAATTAATATTACTAAATCATTAAATGCTTCGAAATCCCAAGGTCATGATAAATAAGTACTTCACTGTTAAAGGAAAAAATCCATTTCACTGCTGCTTTACAGTCAGGTATTTCTCCTGACTTGTAGCCAATATGTAACTCTGTAAATCAATTATTAGAAGCATCAATACTAATCAAGAAAAAAAGGAGAGTAAAAATATATATCATTCGTGATTATAAAAACACTTAGGAATGAGCAGAACGCTTTGCCAACGTTTCGGCTGTGGTTTTTCATTTGATTTCCTGGCTGAAATGCAGCTCCTTTTACAGTGACAGTTAGCCAAGCAAAAATTTCGATCTAAGTGAGATCATTTGATGTGCCTATAAACAGGCCCTGTATTTTTTAAATGATAGTGATGTGATATGATCTCGATAATTTTATCTGACAAAAACTTTATGCTTCCTATGAAATTATTTAACCCGAAAAGATTGTTTATTACATATTGGATGGCGGCCATTTTGGATTTTTGCATTCTACTCGACCACCTTTAAAAATTCGCGAGGGCTCCTCGACTAATATTGATAAGTAGGCCAAAAGGAGTGTTCATGCCGAATTTGGTGCTTTTCTCCGCTCTATCAAAAATTTCCTTAAATGACCCCACTTTATGTTGAAATTGTATTAACTTGGTACCGCAAGACGCCGAAGACTGGGGCTATTAAGTCATGGAAGCTCACGGCGCAAAAGAAAATATACATCCTCGATCTTCTCGCCGCTCGCGTCCAGGAGGACGGGGGAGGTGGATTCTGCCCAACCCCCTGTCAAAATAATATGTATCATTATATCCCCCCCCCCCCCATTTACATGTACGATGAGTAGAGGCAGTAATTTCTTTCAGGAATGTATTACAACCGGAACATTTGTTTGCTATAAAAGTTTCATTCCTGGAATGCATACATCAAATTGTATTTTTTATTTTGTATTTTCTTGGATATGAAAAAACATAAAAGAGTAAAAAAAAAAGAGTAAAAGGGAAGGGGTTATGTCAAGTTTGTTTGTTTGTTTGTTTGTTTTTAAGTGCTCCGCGCATTTAGTTCCCGTACGTTAAGTTTATTATCTTGCTGGGTGAACGAGGCCCTATAGCTTCTATTTCCTGTTAATTACTGAACCAGTTTGTTTTTACAATTGTTTTCGTAATAAATTGCATTGATATGATCTGCTTTAATTCTTTGCCTGCATTTTATGTAAAGTTTATTCCATTTGCCTTTTCAGATTTCCGTTTCAATTCAAGGCGGATTATGTCACTTCGTATTATTGTATGAGTGTGTCCTTTCATATTTTGCATAATATCAACATATAATTACAGTTAACCATACATAATTCAAATTGCAGTCAAGGTATAATAGATTAAACCATGAGATAGCGGTCAATATCAATACTAGACATATTTAGAAGTGTGGCATCTACAGGTTGATAAGCACACGCCGATTATGAGGTAAATAGTTTTGTATCATGGTAATGCAAAGGAGTTACTATATGAATGTCAGTTTAGATAACTATAGGCCTACCAGTGGGGTAGAAAGATAAGAAATTGTTATAGTTATCGTAAGAAATGAACGATCTTTACATAAAGCAAGTGAAATTTACGGGAAACACGATAAAAACTACTTTCGAAAAATCAACTGAAGACAATTTCAATAGCCCTGTCTATCAACTTTATATTAATGTGCGAACATTACAGTCGCCTTTTACGTAATCCGAACCTGATTTCTATGTGCAGTACAATAGGCCTTTGAAATTGCCCTTGAGTTTATTTTTCGAAAGTAGTTTTGATCGTGTTGGGAGCATTTATGTAATCATTGTAAATGACTCAAAGTAAAATACATCAATAATGTTTGTGTTGTGTGCTTTTTAAGTATCAGAGCCAATACCTATATAAAAGTTTCTTGGCGAGAGAGTTAATGTACACGGAAACAGTTCAATTTCTCAAAATAAGACAAAGAAAAACATGATAAACATTAACTGAAATTAACATGAAAATTTTGCATATCCTATTGCCTAAATAATTTTGCCTAAATAATTGATGGTGATTATCTCTCCTTTTTTTCAAATCGAATACACCTGCAAATTTGTTTTAAATATACCTGCAAATGTATAACTGCATAACTGGTAAAAAATTTCATTCAGATGTAAAGCCTCGGTATTGACAGTCATAATTACAAGGCCCTTGAAAGAGTTTGCAAATTATCAAAATATAACAAATAATCCAACGCTAGCGTTGGATTATCATTAGTGCTATGTAAATCTACAATACACCTTACGAGAAGGGGTCTATTAGCCTCTCTTGTGACTTGGGGAAAAGTTCAGGTTTCAAGTTTACATTGTTTAAATGGTTTCATCGTTGGATTTGTGCCATGTAGATCTAGATCTACAGTAGACTATAGACAATACTTACAAGCAATGGCCAGGCATCTTGTGTTTTGTGACTTTGGGCAAATATGGTAAGTTGTATACATTTCATATAGAGTCTAGGTCTAGGACTAGGTCTAGATTCTTTAGTTTTATTATTGTTTATCTATCGAAGCTTACTCTGGTAGGATATAAATCAAATATACCATGCACGCTTTTCGAGGCACCAGTTGAATTATGGATTCTTCGGTGACTGGCATAGTGCTATACCAGTCACCTCAGAGAATCCATAATTTCAACTGGAGCCTCTCAGTGCAAGGTATATTTGATTACTATTGTAGCACCCACCCGGGGAGGGGGGCGGATCTAATTGAAAATAGATGAGAAAGGAGTCAGGATGCTGTCTCTTTGATGTGGCATAAACAAGTGATCTTTATTCTACATGTACTAAACATTGATTTAACGTAACCATAATAATCACAATACAAAAGATAATATAGCAATGTGGTATTTCCATAAATCCACGTAACCACAAACTATTAATCTCAGTATGTCTACTTGAAGTTGATGAATGCTCATATCATTCCTTATCATTCCTTAGTTAGCTTAACTAACCTCACAACTTATCAAAGTAGTTGATTCATACCCAATCCAACAATGCACATACTAAAATATTACACAGAATACTCTTTCTATACCATAAACTAAATCCATTATAACATAACTGTTTTAACTATAACTATTATTTATCCATATCCATTAACATCATTAAGTACCATAGAACTGTATAACAAATAAAAGAGAATAGGGAGAGAGAAAGATATAGATATATATATAGAGAGATATATATATTATATATATATAGAGAGAGAGAGAGAGAGAGAGAGGAGATACAAGAGGGAGAGAGAGGGAGATACAAGAAGGAGAGAGAGGGAGATACAAGAGGGAGAGAGAGAGGGGGATACAAGAGGGAGAGGGAGAGAGATAATCTACAAAGTAAACACAGCATCACTCCTTGACATGGTGCTAAGATCCTACATCTACTTCCATTCTCACAAACTAACAAAACCATATTCTATCATCAATGCAATTCTAACTCTTGACTGTTTTCTTACAATAACTCCTAACTTTAACAAGATTATCATTAGATCAAGATCATATTCATATCTCAAAAGTCTTCAGACTTCATCCTAGCACTTCTCAATCATTAATAAAACTTGCTATAACACTATCCCAACTTTTCCTACATGCTCTACTTCTATAATACCACTTTAAAAATAGCATAAATCAAATGTCTGCATCCTAGACAAATAAATGTTCAATCTTATACATGTAACTAACAATAATAATAAATATACTTTGAGAGAAGTCAAATAGAAACTACTCCGCATATGATAAGGGACAATACAATTAAGCTGTCCTTGGAGTAATACTCCTAACTATAATAACTTTTCATCTCGATTGTGTTATCGGACAATCATGAAAAACCTCTATCATAAAACTTCATGAACCTATCCATTCAAAGAATATACAAGCTACAGATATTGAATGTTGGCTTAACCATTCATATATCCATTTTCTAATAATATCCTTACTATTTCTTTTGCTGAGACTGTGGATCATTCATGCATTCTAGACCCTTGAACTATAATATTCACATTCAGTCCCTCATACCCGTGTTTGCATTTCTCCTTAGGAGCACACAGTACCTGTACCAAGTTTATGTACTTTGCTAGTACTGTTACATAACACAGTGGGCTATTTCCTGCTGGCTTCTGTCATGCACTCTTTGTGCAAAAACACCTCCCTACTGCATATAGTATCTAAGAAGTACATGTACACACTTCCTCTCTAACACACACACACTTTGTTACAGTATATCCTGAGTATGTATGGAGCATCTCACAACCGCATAGGGGCAACTCTACGACCATGCTTTCTCATAACATACTGAACAAAGGGAAAGTTGTCTATCCTAATTAATACTGGCTATAATATAATAATTACTTCAACGAAAGTTATAACCTTTCTAACATGCATTATATAATTACATGAGATGGAGCAATTATCTTGTAAAGACTCTAAGATAGGAGAAATATATATATTCAACTCATTCTCTCACTTTCTTAGGTCTCAACAAGTTCACTCAATTCTTTTATCTAAATACTGTTAAATTACATGTATGTACAACAATGGATAATATTATAACTTACACATTGATAAGATTTCCAACAATAGCACTCACACTCATTGCAACAAATATAACTGAAAGATAGTATGAAAATGTGTTTCTTACCTAATTGAAAATAGATGAGAAAGGAGTCAGGATGCTGTCTCTTTGATGTGGCATTAACAAGTGATGGGCAGGCCACATGTTTAAACAGCATCTTGGCTCTGGGGCTGGACTACTCCATTTTCCAAATAGGGGTGCATATTTTGTTATTCACAAAAGTTATGTTAGTTACACCAAAAAATGGGGGGGGGGTATTCTGTATTCTGTGGGGCTCCACACCTTCCCCTCCAAAAATAAATGTCCGCCGGACATTTCTACCAATTAGAAATTAAGCACAAAAGAAATGATAGTAATTCACTGAAACAATATGGTTTCAGTACTTTCAACCAATCAGGAGAAGCAAAAAAACAAAACAAAACAAAACAAAACATCAAATGCATATCATCACTGAGTCTCTAGCTGCTGCATCAATGTCCGATAAATATATAAAGTGTCTTCGATGAAGTTTCCCAAAGTTAAAATTATGTGATATTCTATCTTTATACGCGGATGGCTCTCTATATCAATGAATGAACTAAGTATGCACTTCCACTCTAAAGCATTTTCAATTTCCTTTAACGGCTGACATACGGTGAGGTTTCCTCTGGAAGTGTCGACAGTTCCCAGAATCTCCGTCACTTTGATCCTCTAGATCATCATCATGTGTCATCGCTTAGGGCTTCGATTGTGCATGTGTCCGCAACACATTTTGCGAGGTCACATGATCTTGGATATCACTTTCTCACAAAATATCATTGTTCTGTTTCACTCATTGATAATTGTTCCAGTAGTCTGATCACAGAATATATATTCACGCTCGGTGTTGGATAAGGGGTTCTCTCGGCACGAACGGTAGCGTCATCATTGGAGAGTAATGTTCATTTGACATGGGTGGCGCAAAAGTAAAAGGTGGCGGCGGGGTTTGTTGCAGGTAGAACGGTGGTTGATGATGGATTGGTGGTGGATGGTAGGTTGAAACCGGTAGAGGTGGGATTGGAGTGCAAGGGAGTGCTGCGGAAGGTTGGTATTGTGATGAAGGAGGAAGATGGTAACCATTAGGAGTCATCTGGTGATTCGGACGGGTTTGAGTAGTGGAGGCTTGGTTGTTCGTCACAGTAGAAACATTAATTTGACCACCAGGGTGTATCGAAGGGTGACCAAAGCTATCATAAGAGAATGTATTGGGGGTTCTATTTCTCATGCCTCTCCTTGGACCTTCTCTTGGCTGCCAAGTCTCATTTTCCTCACTAGGTCCTCTCTCAGTATGTGGTTGAGCATCAATGGTATCCGGAATAGGCCTACTTGGATGTGTGCTACCTGGAATTGTAGCTTCTTCTGGCCTTGTATTAGTATTACGAGGTCTAGTATTGTCGTTAGTATTCCTAGTTTCTGCTGCCAAGTAGTAGTCTTCCTCACCCGAACTGGATGCATCACTGTCTTGATATTCGTAGTGCTGTTCACGACGTTTCACTACAGGGCTACTTCTCTTCGTGGGTGTTTGCTCTCTAGTACTAGTAGCATTAACATCTGGTTTCGCTTCTAAGTATGACCTAAGGGCAAGTCCTGGAGCCATACCATTAATGATGGCATCTACGACTTCCTCATCATTATAACCTCGGTTCAGGCCCCTGTCTACTTGGTGAATCAGGCTTGAGAAGGTCAACTTATCTTTTTGACCCACTTCTCCGATTTGCCCCTTGATCTTGAATTCCTTACGAAAGAGGGAGTCAACAGCCGGAGACCTGGAGGACGAGAAGGCTGCCTCATCTTGCACCCTCGACTGAGTCGGATCATTTGATGAACTGGCTGTATTCGGGGCATCAACTCTCGTTGGGGAACCGTCTTTCTCGTCTACCTCGACGTCTGGAGACCACTCCACCAACCTTGCCTGCACCCTCCTGTACAACTCCAACCCACCATCTTCTCTTTCCTCAGCTTCATCTCCGAGGAGAAATAACGTTACCAAGCCCAACAACCGCAACCGCCCCTTACTCTCTACTTTGCTTACCCTCTTCTTTGGAATCTCAAGGAGTACAGCAACTTCTTGTAGCTGGTTTTCTTGCAGGCGGGGGAGTGCTGCCAACACCTCGGTAATCGTCTCTTCCAGGGACATCCTGCTTATCGTGGGATCTGGTTCATGTAGGACGACGCATCACTCCCTTAGACAATCTCTGATGATGGCCGTCCTGGCATCCCCTGATTCGCAGTCAGATGCCTTATCCATTGGTGCTCGTCTGGTCTAAAGACATCTTGGGAATCTTGGTTTCGGTTTAAGTATAGGACGACGCATCACTGCTTTAACTATCTCTGTTGATGGCCGTCCTGGCAGGGTCGCCAAATTGTAGCACCCACCCGGGGAGGGGGGCGGATCTAATTGAAAATAGATGAGAAAGGAGTCAGGATGCTGTCTCTTTGATGTGGCATAAACAAGTGATCTTTATTCTACATGTACTAAACATTGATTTAACGTAACCATAATAATCATAATACAAAAGATAGTATAGCAATGTGGTATTTCCATAAATCCACGTAACCACAAACTATTAATCTCAGTATGTCTACTTGAAGTTGATGAATGCTCATATCATTCCTTATCATTCCTTAGTTAGCTTAACTAACCTCACAACTTATCAAAGTAGTTGATTCATACCCAATCCAACAATGCACATACTAAAAGATTACACAGAATACTCTTTCTATACCATAAACTAAATCCATTATAACATAACTGTTTTAACTATAACTATTATTTATCCATATCCATTAACATCATTAAGTACCATAGAACTGTATAACAAATAAAAGAGAATAGGGAGAGAGAAAGATATAGATATATATAGAGAGAGATATATATATTATATATATATATATAGAGAGAGAGAGAGAGAGAGAGAGAGGAGATACAAGAGGGAGAGAGAGGGAGATACAAGAAGGAGAGAGAGGGAGATACAAGAGGGAGAGAGAGAGAGAGAGGGGGATACAAGAGGGAGAGGGAGAGAGATAATCTACAAAGTAAACACAGCATCACTCCTTGACATGGTGCTAAGATCCTACATCTACTTCCATTCTCACAAACTAACAAAACCATATTCTATCATCAATGCAATTCTAACTCTTGATTGTTTTCTTACAATAACTCCTAACTTTAACAAGATTATCATTAGATCAAGATCATATTCATATCTCAAAAGTCTTCAGACTTCATCCTAGCACTTCTCAATCATTAATAAAACTTGCTATAACACTATCCCAACTTTTCCTACATGCTCTACTTCTATAATACCACTTTAAAAATAGCATAAATCAAATGTCTGCATCCTAGACAAATAAATGTTCAATCTTATACATGTAACTAACAATAATAATAAATATATTTTGAGAGAAGTCAAATAGAAACTACTCCGCATATGATAAGGGACAATACAATTAAGCTGTCCTTGGAGTAATACTCCTAACTATAATAACTTTTCATCTCGATTGTGTTATCGGACAATCATGAAAAACCTCTATCATAAAACTTCATGAACCTATCCATTCAAAGAATATCCAAGCTACAGATATTGAATGTTGGCTTAACCATTCATATATCCATTTTCTAATAATATCCTTACTATTTCTTTTGCTGAGACTGTGGATCATTCATGCATTCTAGACCCTTGAACTATAATATTCACATTCAGTCCCTCATACCCGTGTTTGCATTTCTCCTTAGGAGCACACAGTACCTGTACCAAGTTTATGTACTTTGCTAGTACTGTTACATAACACAGTGGGCTATTTCCTGCTGCCTTCTGCCATGCACTCTTTGTGCAAGAACACCTCCCTACTGCATATAGTATCTAAGAAGTACACACTTCCTCTCTAACACACACACACTTTGTTACAGTATATCCTGAGTATGTATGGAGCATCTCACAACCGCATAGGGGCAACTCTACGACCATGCTTTCTCATAACATACTGAACAAAGGGAAAGTTATCTATCCTAATTAATACTGGCTATAATATAATAATTACTTCAACGAAAGTTATAACCTTTCTAACATGCATTATATAATTACATGAGATGGAGCAATTATCTTGTAAAGACTCTAAGATAGGAGAAATATATATATTCAACTCATTCTCTCACTTTCTTAGGTCTCAACAAGTTCACTCAATTCTTTTATCTAAATACTGTTAAATTACATGTATGTACAACAATGGATAATATTATAACTTACACATTGATAAGATTTCCAACAATAGCACTCACACTCATTGCAACAAATATAACTGAAAGATAGTATGAAAATGTGTTTCTTACCTAATTGAAAATAGATGAGAAAGGAGTCAGGATGCTGTCTCTTTGATGTGGCATAAACAAGTGATGGGCAGGCCACATGTTTAAACAGCATCTTGGCTCTGGGGCTGGACTACTCCATTTTCCAAATAGGGGTGCATATTTTGTTATTCACAAAAGTTATGTTAGTTACACAAAAAAATGGGGGGGGGGGGGGTATTCTGTATTCTGTGGGGCTCCACACTATTTTTTTTTAAATATGAGACTAGTATTTTTTTTTAGCAGAATCGTTACTGAGACAATCCCCGAAGTGCTCCTTTAACTTTCGCCCTAAAACCCCATTTTTGATCAATACTTTGCAAAATTTATTCTTAAAAATGTATTTCTTCTCTGCCTTAACACATGTTTATCACTAAACAATAATTAAAGCATATAGAGCCCTTTTGATTCAAACTCCGCTCCTCTATATTATAGCTCATCCGATATGATTAACTACTAGACATTTTCTCAATGGACAAAGAGGCATTTCTTTCTTTTTTTTTCTTCAAAATCTCGATTGCTTTCTCGTGAATTTCCATGTTTGTTTGGGGTTTTATCACAATCTGTTATTGCAAAGTACCCAATCCATTTCTTTTTGAGTATTTCTTTAGATTTTTTATTGTCATGCTTACCACCCATGGTTAGAAAAGGCCAAATAATGCATTTTTATACCGTTCAGTAATTTTTCTACCATCAGAGGGAACACCCCTTAGATTCATTTAGCTCGCTTGTATTATCCCTAACCACAACAATATAAAATTAAACTTTTGAATCACGTCTACTCGTCCTTCTCCCATATACCCACCTTTCAGAGGTGTGGCATGACAACATATTGATCTTGCCGGTTAATTGAGAGGTCGGATTTTAGTTCCCGTCCTTCTGTGATTTTAAGCATTACGATGAAAATACCTTGATAAAAGTATAGTTTATGACTGTCACACGTGCCTCATAAGTAGCAAGTGACATATTAGTGACAGCCTTGTCATATGTGTGCGTGTGTGGAGGGGGCTGTATAGGGCAACATCCTAAAGAATTTAAGAACTGCCAATATTAGGGCCAATGACACCAGTCCTCATCTTTGGGCAGCAAGATAGTCTTCTGTAATGCATGTCGATCAGTAAAAAAGTGGTTCCATGACATTTGCTCCTGCGACAATTGCTCCGGTCTAACTTTGCCATGTTAATCCTAAACCTAAACCTAACCCTAACCCTAACCCTAATCCTAATCCTAATCTTCACATTGTTCTCAACAAAAAAACAAATCATGACCTTGACCTTAACCTTTGACCTTTCGAGATATGAACGGAGGAGCAAATGTCGCAGGAGCAAATGTCGCGTCACCAAAAACGTATCTCTCTCTCTCTCTCTCTCTCTCTCGTCGCACTTTTCAAATTGATATCTTTTACACATGATATTGGAATTTGATACGTAAAATCACATTTTATGCTTTTTTTAACATCACAGATATGGCATTGACCGTCCATAACACATCATCATAACAAAATGTGATTTCTGTGTAGGATTAAAGCTCATATCCTTTCCGTTAACATGGTAGTGCACTCGAGCGCAGCTTTTTGAAAAGCATGATGCACATGCACATCCTCTATCCAGTGGGTTTAAAAGGGACCCAAAACCTTCATCCTGTCATTCGTTTCCTGAGCGCTGTCACCATGCCACGTCTGACTCGAAACCAGAGGGAACAAGCCATCGGACGTCTTCATGCTGGCCAACGTCCTAGAGTCATTGCCAACGACTTCAATGCAGCGTTCGGACAGTAGAGAGACTGCAGGAGCGATACAATGCAACCAACAGCACCAACGATCGTCAGCGAAGTGGTCGTCCCAGAGTGACAAACGCACGTCAAGATCGCCATCTTCACCGGGACCACATGCAGGATCGCTTCCGCAGAGCAACAGAATCGGCTCTACAGACTATTGGCACACACAACAGACCGATTTCTGCAGCAACTGTTCGTCGTCGGCTGAGAAGCTTCAACTTGTCTTGTCGGCGTCCTGCTCGGGGCCCTATCCTCACCGTTCGACATCGTCGGGAACGTCTCTTGTGGGCCCAACAACGTCAGAACTGGCGCTATCAACGACGAGAGTCGTTATTACACATCTGTACTTGTTAATCAAAACAAAGCAAAACATTTTCTCAGTTTTCACTCTTGAATAAAGAATATGTTTCATTGTAAATAAAACGGTTTCAAACACATACATGTGCGACGTTTCTTTTGTAGTTCAGTATATATACATGTATGTATACACAATGCACAATATGTGTTTGACAATGTAATACAGTGTCAAATCATCCATTCGCCTTACAATATGACTAAAAGACTAAAATGATTGAATTTAGAATTTATTGCAACCATATGGTTGGATTCACACATGATAAAAAAAGACATTCAAATTGACATTTAGATTACAAAGAATACGACATACATTTAAATAATTCATGAAATACAATACTTATATAGAATAAAATACATGTACAAGACAAATCGGCATGATATGGCAAGGTATAGTAAAACATGGAAACGATAGATTAATCAAATTTAAAATTAAAATTACTTCTGCAAAATAAAGTTTTGATTTAATTTGAAAATTAATATGATTTAAATGAAATTGAACTTGACGGAAAATGTGTCGAAAACAGCAGAAGTCAGTCTCGGTGATGTGGCGATCGGCCACACGGAAGGACAAGACAACGGGGAAAAAGCCATGCACCAGGCCAAGACTACAATGGGTTTCCCTAGCCTGATGCACATGTGCCCCTACTTGTCCTCCAATGTGGCGTTAGAATGACGTCACCGTAAACCCTCTTATGGGGTAAGGAGAATTTTGAATGAATTCTATAAATGAAATATGACATAATATAGATATAACATTTGAATTGCAATGATATCTTAAAATGATTATTATAATAAAATACATTACTATTGCATTTATGATGATGTGGAACAGCAATCCTGTGTGAATATTAAAAATCGTGCACTGCATTACAGTAGGTTTGTATAAAAATTATATCACTCCATGCTTTATGTAAAACATATATATCTTATATCGTCTGCTTGGAGCCAGAAGGGCGTTAACTCCATTACTTTAACAGAGAGCCAACGCTCCTCCGGCTCCAAGCAGACGACACAAACAGATACATCATTAAAAATTACTGGAGGTTATATAAACACCAGGGAATAAAACTATTCTTATATCTGTTCGTTTTGCATTTTGGCGGAAGGAGCTTTTTCTTGTTCCTCAGGGCATACCTTGTTTCTCTAGGGGCTGGGAGAAGACTGTTCAGTTTATGATTGGGGTTTTGTATTTGAGTGAACAGATTAAGACATAGCTTTCTTCTGCGATCAGACAAAGATTCAAGTTGAAGGCACATAAGGGACTCGTTATATGACATTTCTGGTGCAATGATTCTGAGCGCCCTTTTCTGTATTGATTCTAACCTATTTGATTGCTCCTTGGTTAGGCCACCATGGAAAACCTGACATGCGTACTCTAATATTTATCTTATACAAGCAACATAATATCTGCACATATTCACTTTTTAATGTATATAATTATGTAGAATATACATATATGTTGTTTTTGGTGTTTTTAATCATCACTTTATTGGAGAAATTCTTAATAAAGGAAAATAGAAGGTACATGAATGTACATAGATGATAAATACATAAGTGTACAAAAACAAAGAAATAGAGAGAAATATAAAAAGCCCAGGACAAGAACCTATTATAGTTCTAAGAAGGGCAGTACATTAAAAAGTGAAGTTACATCGATTGCAAAAGCTTAATATATTGTACATCATGACTAATAAGGTGAAAATGAAGATAAATTTCAGTAAGTTTCTAATACTGTATATCATAACCAGGCTTGATTCGGAAATTGATAACAGCGAGATTAAAATTCCTGGTTATTCAATTATTAGGAAAGACCGAAATCGGAATGGTGGCGGGTTGGCCATCTATATTCAAAATGATATAAAATATAAAGTCTTGGAAGACCGGTCCTTTGATGATTTAGAGGCCATCCTTATTTCGATTGAAATGAAAAATTCCCATCCCATTCTGTTTTTGAATTGGTATAGGCCACCCAGTTCTGGTCATGATGTCTTAGATGCTTATGAAAATCTATTAACGTTTATGTGCAATTTCAATGTTCATTCACTGATTATGGGTGATACTAATTTTGATATCTACAGAAAACCAGCTCTTTCACATACAAAAAAATATGATCAAGTGAATAAAATGTATGGCTTTCAATATGTAAATACGACTAAATATACTAGAATAACTAGTGAAACAGCCTCTCTTATCGATCATATGCTGACAAACCATCTCGACAATATAAAAAGGTCTGGTGTTCTTGAGGTATCCATGGGTGATCATTTTATGAATTATATGGTCTGGAAATCACACAATGTAACCACCCATAGTCATAATAATGTGACTTTTCGAAAGTCTAACGGTACTGACTGGTGTTCATTTCGTGAGGATTTGTGGAAAGTTAATTGGAATGATATTGTAACATGTGATGATCTCGATGATGCCGTCGAGAAATGGGAAAATATTGTTGTTAATGTAATTAATAAGCACATGCCTTGGAGAACATAACGCATGCGGAAGACATACTCGCATTGGTTAAATGCGTCAATTTATAAATTGATAAAACAAAGAGATAATGCTAAAAAGAGAGCTATTGCTCAAAAGAAGGAAGAGTTGTGGAAGGAGTATAGGCAACTGAGAAATAAAGTGACGTCAGTCATTTGGAAATCTAAAAAGCAATATTATATTGAGAAGTTAGCGAATTGTTCCGACAGAAATGAATCCTGGAAAATTCCTGGAATTTTCTTTTTTACCGAATAATAAATCCTCGTCCAGCATCTCTTGCTATAATTCAGACAGTAAACCAACCGAATTCAACAATCATTTTGCCGGCGTTGCGTCAGAATTGTTGAGAATACAACACAATGCTAAAGAGGAAGTATTTATCGTTCCCGAAGACAGCAAAACACATATACCTTGTCAGAATACACTCACATTTACTATTGTTTCAGAGAATGACGTTATAAATGAAATCAAAAAGTTAAAAAAATCAGTCGGAATTGACGGTATTTCCGTTCAGGTTCTGAAGGCATGTGCAGATATTCTAAGTAAACCAATTACGTATTTCATTAATAGATCAATTACAGAAGGGAAAGTTCCAAAATCATGGAAAATAGCGAAGGTAATACCGCTTCATAAAAAGGGGGACAGGTCAAACCCAGATAACTATAGGCCAATTTCTTTGTTGCCTTGTACTTCGAAAATATTAGAGCGATTAGTTCAATCTCAATTGTTACGTTTCCTTCAAGAAAACAACATACTTTCATCAGTTCAGTCTGGGTTTAGGGCCAAGCACTCTACTGTGGCGGCGCTTGTGAAAGTGCTGGATGACTGGATGATGGACATGGATGAGGGCGAATATACTGGTGCAATATTCGTCGACTTAAAGAAGGCTTTTGACACTGTCCATCACAAAGTGCTGCTACAAAAGCTGTTTGACATTGGAGTGAGGGGTTTAACCCTTAAGTGGTTTGAGAATTATTTAGTTAATAGGAGAATAGTAACAAAGGTCAATAATTCTTTATCGGAAGAAAAACAGTTAACCCACGGTGTACCTCAGGGTTCCATTTTAGGACCTTTATTGTCTTGTATATTTATCAACGATCTCCCTGACATTTTTAAATTGTGCCAAGTTCATCTGTATGCAGACGACAACGTAATCTATTTTCTCATAAAAATCCAAATGTCGTAGAATCTGCTCTAAATACCGAGATGGAGGTTTTGGACAAGTGGATTTCTCAAAACAAATTACTGATTAATTATACGAAGACTGATAGCATGCTCATTCGCACGCGTAACATATTAGCAAAGTATAATACCCTTAATGTGAAAGTAAATAATATGATCTTACAAAAGGTTGAAACTACTAAATACCTTGGACTTCATATTGATAAGGAATTGAAATGGGATATTCATATAAATAACATGTGTCAAAAAATTAGCAAGCTTGTCGGTTTCCTTGGTCGATTAAGACATGTTGTAAATGAATCAAGTTTAAATTTAATCTATAAATCGGTCATTATACCACATTTCGATTATGGAGATGTTGTGTGGCAATCTGCTCCTAAAAGTTTTCTTTCACCTTTGCAAAAAATCCAAAACAGAGCGGGTCGCATCATTATGAAAATCAATCCTTTTTCTCATATATAAAATCAACATATTCACGACAAACTGGGTTGGGACCTTCTTGATTGCCGCTATAACAAACACATGTGTACAATGATTTATAGGATTTTGCATAATTTCACCCCATATTATATGTCTGACAATATCACAATAAGAACTTCCAATTACACACTCTGCTCTAATCAGAATTTATATCTCCCAAAGCCAAAGTCTAATCATTGTAAAAGAACTTTTTTTGTAAAAGAATTTCCATTTATAACCAACTACCCAATGAAATTCGAAGTGCAACATCTTTTAGATCCTTTAAACTGCTATTAAATCAATATTATAAATAAGCATATAAGTGGGGGGGGGGGGGGGGGGTTTCTGGGTTTGGGTTTAGTCATTTTCATTTTATTAATTTGTAACTTGGTTTGACTGTAGTTTGCAAATTGTATTGATTTGTGTTTTTTTTATTTTGTTTCTCTTTTTTTTTTTTTTTTTTAAATTATATAATTGTGTTATGATATAATTTTTAATATATAATGCTATGTGGGACGCCAAGGAAGAACAGCGGCATTTTGTAAATACTGCTGAATTTGGGTCATCCTCCGTTTTTTAAGCTCATGTATACGTTGTATTTTATGAAATGTATGTGGTTTTCTTAATATGGAAATAAATACAAACAAACAAACAAACATGTCCTTTTCACAGAGTATCGTAAAAATGAAATTTAATTCTAATCAAATTACACCTACGTCCAATTAACGCATTTTTAATCTTACTTTTATTATTTTAGCCTTACATTAATTAACGAATTCGTAGGGACATTTCTTATCAATGAATGAAATGCAACAAAATATAATATTTAACATGCCGTGAAGTAGTTAACCACCCCACCCCCCCCCCCCCTCCCGCCCCCACATCTGCCTATGTTGTCGGTATCTGGAGAGGGGTTTGAATTTCCCACATTGGATTATTTTTGGCGTAGTATTCCGTGAACGAGGAAGTAATGGCTAGTTTAGAGATGGTATTTCGAAAAATTCTTAATGATGTATATATATATATATATATATATATATATATTTAAAACAGCTTAATTCGAACTTTAGAGGGGTTAAAAGTTGATAAATAAAATGTAATTTTACTTATAGACTTGTAACATTAATGTTCTTCATGATGAAGGAATAGATGTGAAAGCTGAACGATTTCTAACTTCTTTGCAATGTATGGGTCTACAGCAACCTCACCAACCAGAGTGACTAAAACAACTTCCACTCTTATTGACCATGTATATACTAATATTATTATTTCTCCTATTCATGCTGGAATTATAGAAACTGATGTTTCAGACCATTTCCCCATCTTTGTTGCTTTTGAGCGTGTCACAAATGAAAATAAAACAAAAAACAGGAAGTTGGTATTTCGCACCTTTAGAAATTATGATGTTCACAATTTTCATGAAGATCTAGATAAAATAGAAATTTGTTAGTGGTTGTACAGAAGTTAATAAATCATACTCTGTATTTTGTGACATGTTTAGGCAAGTCTGTGACAGGCATGCACCAATTGTGTCATTAACTTCCAAGAAAAAGGGTAAAAATATTGGTAAAAAACCATGGATGACAAAGGCTATTCTAAAATCAGTCAACAAGAAGCACAAATTGTATTCTAAACTTAAGGTATCAAAATGTAAACGGAAAGATGAGGAACAATACAAGAGGTACAGAAATGTTTTAACTTCAGTCTTAAGAAATGCAAAGAGACAATATTATAGTAACCTCTTCTTCATTAATAAGAACGATACTTGTAAAACATGGAAAACCATCAATGAGTTGCTGAATGGTGGAAAAGAAATGAAGAAAGTGACTAATGTAGAAAAATTAACAATATCAGACCATGGACAAAAACAAAGTCATATCACCTGATAGTGATATAGCAAACGAATTCAACATTCTTTTTGTAAACATAGGTCCAAAGCTGGCCAACGAAATACCAAATGTTCATTCTGACTTTACCGAATATTTAGGAAATAAAACAGAAAACTCACTATTTTTAAAACCAGTTGTTGAGAATGAAGTAAAGTGCTAATTGCAGACTTTAGACACAAAAAAACATGTGGCTATGATAATTTACCTACAAGAAAAACCTATAGAAAAAGGAAAATTTCCAGATGCTTTGTAAGTAGTAAAAGTGACACCTATTTACAAGAAGGGACAAAATAATATCCTTGGCAATTACAGACCCATTTCGGTTCTACTAGTACTGGGAAAATCTTTGAACAAATAATAAATAACCGTGTAATTGATTTTTTTGGAAACGAATGATGTCCTGTTTCAGCATCAGTATGGTTTGCGTAAGAAACATAGCACTATGTTTGATTAATTTTGCAAATACATTATTGCAATACTTGGATGACGGTAGAGTAACACTTGGTATCTTTATTGACTTTCAAAAGGCTTTCGATACTATTAACCACAGAATTCTCCTTAAACAATTTTCACATTATGGAATCCGTGGAATAGCTTTGAAATGGTTCGAAGACTATTTGTATAAACGATCCCAGTTGATACAATACGAGGATGAGATGTCTGTGAAACTAAATGTAACATGTGGTGTTCCTCGAGGCTCCGTTCTTGGACCAACACACTATTTTTACTCTATATTAATGATCTACCTAACTCCACAAACTTTTTCAGTGTAATATTATTCGCTGATGACTCGAACCTATTTCATACTTTTAATACTACACAAAAAGAAATTGATTTAGAAATTGTAAGTGAACATTTAGAAAAGGTCCAGGAATGGTGTTATGCAAATAAAGTCACAATTAACCTACAGAAAATATGGTTATACATTTGATTGGTGATCTATTATAGCTTAGGCGTGAGGCTAAGCATTTGTTTATTTGCATCTACTTTTACTTATCTATATTTCTCTTTGTTTTCTTTACTACTTATAATACATATATCTGTATTATGCATGTGTTATACCTGCAACAATTTTCCCTTCTCTGTTACACCTCATGCACACGACAGTGATTTCAGTTGTTTAAAGATTTCGCGCTCTCTCTCTCTCTCTCTTGTATAAATTATCAAAATTCTTGTTTGAAAAAAAAAAAACTATTCGTTCTTTGCTCTTGTTTTCTCTGTAAGAATGTATATAATTATGTATATATTTTAACATACGAAATAAAATTTATACGTGTAGGTACTGAAAAAAAATTAAACAAAACATCTTGCTAAAAGAATGGGACTAGGCTCGACTAGCACATACATATATATATATATATATATATATATGTATATTTGACTAACGGGTAAATTAAGTCGACACCTAACAATGCAGTTTATTCCGTCATAATAGCGACCCCTACATTAGGTAGACAGTTGGTACATTAGGTCGACAGTTGAACAAAGAAAAAGAACAAAAGCTGTCCTCCTAATGTACCCATTAGTCGTTTATATATACATATATATATATATATATAAGTGTAAGGAAATAACATATACAACAGCTTTGGCAAACCTCGTTGGAATAAATACAATGTGAAAGAAATGCGAGAATAACGTTGCGTAGCTCAATCAAAGTTCCCCAGAGCTGTCTTCCCTCTACTGACACTTCGATTTGCTGAAGGATTTAACGATATTGAAATTAAATATGTAATATTAACCGGTTAAGAGATTACCGTCTTTACAATGTAACTTTAAATATATGTTATTGATTATTTAATGAATATTATCCAAGTACACATTTAAAGGTATAATATCAACATATTAAATGCAATTATTATCTTCGCAGAAATTACTTAGAAACATGCCGTATAGAGCTTTTCCTCCGAATAATTCGTACCAACAGGATTCACATGTGGACCATAATGCATGTTCTTCATCTGTCATTAATTTGTTTAACTCTTTTTGAAACTGTTTGTTCATCAAGAAGCCGACATACATATCACGAAAAGAGGGTGACAATATAACATTCAGGTTCGAATTCCCAACTGGCGAGAACGGTTGCTCTTTTAGACTCTTTAATAACGATATTCTTTTCAATGACAATGGAACTAAATTGACCTTTTTGAAATTTTTGCAAAGGCTGAAAAAATGTCTCCGCCGGGAATCGAACCCGGGTCGTTGGCTTAGAACGCCAATGCCTTAACCACTAGACCACGGAGACGGGTTAGTGGTTTCGGCGACACCAGATTCAATTGACCGACAGATTTGACAAATCTTCAACCTTATTAATTAATTCCTTTGTCGGGGGCAGGTGAGTTTTGAACAAAGGCAAGCCGCGTGCCTCAGCTGGATCCAAGCGAATGCTTTGAGATACATGTATACATTAGAATAATTATTAACAAGTGTAAGGAAATAACATATACAACAGCTTTGGCAAATCTCGTGGGAATAAATACAATGTGAAAGAAATGCGAGAATAACGTTGCGTAGCTCAATCAAAGTTCCCCAGAGCTGTCCTCCCTTTTTGAAATTTTTGCAAAGGCTGAAAAAATGTCTCCGCCGGGAATCGAACCCGGGTCGTTGGCTTAGAACGCCAATGCCTTAACCACTAGACCACGGAGACGGGTTAGTGGTTTCGGCGACACCAGATTCAATTGACCGACAGATTTGACAAATCTTCAACCTTATTAATTAATTCCTTTGTCGGGGGCAGGTGAGTTTTGAACAAAGGCAAGCCGCGTGCCTCAGCTGGATCCAAGCGAATGCTTTGAGATACATGTATACATTAGAATAATTATTAACAAGTGTAAGGAAATAACATATACAACAGCTTTGGCAAATCTCGTGGGAATAAATACAATGTGAAAGAAATGCGAGAATAACGTTGCGTAGCTCAATCAAAGTTCCCCAGAGCTGTCCTCCCTTTTTGAAATTTTTGCAAAGGCTGAAAAAATGTCTCCGCCGGGAATCGAACCCGGGTCGTTGGCTTAGAACGCCAATGCCTTAACCACTAGACCACGGAGACGGGTTAGTGGTTTCGGCGACACCAGATTCAATTGACCGACAGATTTGACAAATCTTCAACCTTATTAATTAATTCCTTTGTCGGGGGCAGGTGAGTTTTGAACAAAGGCAAGCCGCGTGCCTCAGCTGGATCCAAGCGAATGCTTTGAGATACATGTATACATTAGAATAATTATTAACAAGTGTAAGGAAATAACATATACAACAGCTTTGGCAAATCTCGTGGGAATAAATACAATGTGAAAGAAATGCGAGAATAACGTTGCGTAGCTCAATCAAAGTTCCCCAGAGCTGTCCTCCCTTTTTGAAATTTTTGCAAAGGCTGAAAAAATGTCTCCGCCGGGAATCGAACCCGGGTCGTTGGCTTAGAACGCCAATGCCTTAACCACTAGACCACGGAGACGGGTTAGTGGTTTCGGCGACACCAGATTCAATTGACCGACAGATTTGACAAATCTTCAACCTTATTAATTATATACTATATATTACTTTTTACTTTTTATGTATATGTATTCATGTACAATTATTACTCTTTAGTACATTGTGTGATTGTTCATAATATACTGTTTTTTATGTAATGTGTTGTTAATAGATTCAATTAATAAATATGATTGTAATGAAGTAACATAAACAACATTGACATCGATTCCTATTTTAATATACTCCTACTCTTATTTTGTTGATTTTAATACACATATTTGTTTTATTATGATAATATATACTTGATATATAGCACAATTTGTGAAATTCATGTCTTATTCTTTGAGGAATTACCTGCCTCTACTGACACTTCGATTTGCTGAAGGATTTAACGATATTGAAATTAAATATGTAATATTAACCGGTTAAGAGATTACCGTCTTTACAATGTAACTTTAAATATATGTTATTGATTATTTAATGAATATTATCCAAGTACACATTTAAAGGTATAATATCAACATATTAAATGCAATTATTATCTTTGCAGAAATTACTTAGAAACATGCCGTATAGAGCTTTTCCTCCGAATAATTCGTACCAACAGGATTCACATGTGGACCATAATGCATGTTCTTCATCTGTCATTAATTTGTTTAACTCTTTTTGAAACTGTTTGTTCATCGAGAAGCCGACATACATATCACGAAAAAGAGGGTGACAATATAACATTCAGGTTCGAATTCCCAACCGACGAAAACGGTTGCTCTTTTAGACTCTTTAATAACGATATTCTTTTCAATGACAATGGAACTAAATTGACAACACTCAGTTATCTCGATCGAATGCATCAGATAACTTTGATCCAAGCAGCACGGTCTCTTAATTCATTCACTGTGACTCTGACCATAACATCACTGCAGGTATCAGATAAAGGACATTATTCAAGCTCATTGATTTGTCAAAGTAACACAAAGTCGCAACTCTATAAACTTCATGTTTTATATCCACCGGAAGCAGCAATTTGCAGTTGGAGTGATTTTGACTCAATTCCTCTTTCACATGAAGAAACATGCGGAAAGCTGTCAGCTCTAGAGTGTAAAGCAAGGAAAGGCTTCCCAACTGGTGATTTCATCTGCTATTCCAAGACAAGACATAGAACAGTGGCCTTTAATCCAATCAAACTACATTCTATTTTGGATCACATATCAGCTCGATTCTGGGTAAACAGGGACTTAAACATTAGATGCTGTTCTCAGAATTCATACTTTCTGAAAGAGTACTTCGACTGCACACAATTTCTATCTTCTAGAAATACGTTTAGACCAGAACATCGCCAAGAAGAAAGCAGCACAGCAGCTCTAAGTGAATACATCACGTTTCATTTGCAGAACACTCCTGCGTCAGGAGGAAGCATAAAAAATAATGTAATGTATTTGATTATTATAATCCTTCCAGCTATTATGTTAGTTTGAATTTTGAAATATCAAATTACTAATAGTTTTCATTAAAGTTTTCCTCATATGAATAACAATTATTTTGTTCGTGTACTTGGAAGAATTCAATCTTTATACATTTACACTGATTCCTCAAATATAAACTGGCTAAAGTGGTTTTATTCTTAACAACAGCAATGAATTATTTACAGATTTATACCCTTGTCTTATTACATTTATGCCACTGCAGTTTATCAATCTTTACTGAAGGAGAAGAAGCTGAAATAGAATTTCAGTATGATTTTATTAGTGATGTTGATTTTAGACTGAGGTTTGGAAACCGGCCTCCATTTTATCAAAATGATAAATTAGTCACATCTGAATTAAATGACAGTCAATTAAAACGATACTCCCTTTCCATAGACGCAGTTTGACAAAATGTGATTATTATACGTTTCGTGATCAAACCTGTACTAAGAGAGGATGCAGGAACTGTCGTTTGTGATATGTACAGTAATGGGGAGAAATTAGGGGAGTACAGAAAAGGATTCAAGCTCTCGGTAGCCTTCCCCCCGGTAATGCTTCTTGCGTGTTTGAACCAGATCAACAGCGACATAAGATCCCCAAAGATCCATGGGTTGCTTTGATATGTTCAGCACAACTAGGTAGTTACCCTCCATACATTGCCTGCTACCAGGATTGTGAAATGGTACCCAAATGTGATAGGATAAGGACTAATACAACTCATATGGTGCAGAGGTTGCTTGTAAAATCAACCATGTCTATTTTCTGTTGCTCATCAACCTCTCCTGATCCAGTGCAGGAAGATTGCATCCAGTATATTTGGAAACATGAAGAGCAAATGGAAGATGTGACTCTACCACGAATCTTAACATACAATGACAAATCAACAATTGCATCAAAAGTAACATCTTCGTCAACAAAGGTATCTCAAGAAAACATTACGGAAGTAGTCGATTTGTACAGGAACAAACTTCTCAATATTTTGATTTGCATAGTTACATTTTTGGCCATCATGATTCCAGTTGTTTGGATTTTTCTCTATAAAATTTGTTTGGAAGTACAAAATATTTCAATAAATAAATATGTAAAAGATATTAGGAATTGTCAAAACTAGCCGATGATTAGCACTGCATGTGACAATTTTTATTTTTTAAGTTTCAGGAAGATAGTTTATTAGCGAAAATTTGTCAAGACGATGGTGCATAGATTGAAACGACTGAGTAAACTTAGAGAAGTAAGACCTTTATGCAGATAATATGTCCAGAAATCTTTGTAGAAGATTGAAAAGAAAAGAGTTGAATACAATGTTCAAAAAATTTGGAGAAAAAAAAAAGAAGATATTAGGAGTAAGAAAATACGACACAAATACAAACTTCAAAATGAAGAGGAGCTGAATATGGGTGAACGTAGCGCATAATATACGACTAGCCTAGGTAAAGCCCAACAGGAAAAAAACCTGAAAAAGTGATACTTGTCTGCATGTTATGAATTCAAATCAATCTGAAATATCCCCACAAAATATACAAAAAAAAAACATTATGCTTCTTAAAACTGTAATCCAAAAGAAAATGTGCCTCACTTTTTTGCTGGCTCGTTCGAATATAAAAAACCGGATGGCTTCATTGCATATCGCTGCGACAATTTTTTTCAATAATACCATATCAAAATCAAAGTCATAAAACTACAAATTAAGAAATGATCGGAAAACGGAACATGCACCGCACCCACCCCCCCCCCCCCGCGTCCAAGCAAAATAATGCCCTGAAAACAAAAATTCAAATTCAAATTCAAATTCAAATTTACTGAAATACAATTCTGACATAATCCCCCCCCCCCCCCCCCCTACCGACGCCAAGGCCACTGGAGAGATAAAGCAAACGATTGCATAGTATTCCTAACAATATTCTTCCTTGATTCAAAATATAGATTTGGCCTATCAGTTTTGGAATTTCAAGAAAATACATTCCTTTCGTATCGATGGAATCAATCAATCATTCTTGATAGGCCACCCAGCTGATAGAGCAAACAAAAAGTGGTGAGCTTGACACATTCACTACTCAGCTCTGGGGGAAGAAGATACTTTCATTGTGGTTACACTAACATGCTCGCCATACATACGAATGGATGGGATTCATTGTATCCAGATATTATTCCTTTTTACGGTCATTTTGATTCATCCAGATGAAGCCTCAACAGTGTGTGACAATTTGTTCTCCCCAAAGTTCAAGGAACATCTGACAGATAACGTTGTTAAATCTGGGGAAAATGCAGTCTTTTCTTGTACCGTTACTAATTTCAACATCGAGAACGATTTTCTATTCTGGCAAGTTTGGCCCGATTATAACAGAAAAGAATTTAGCCGAACATATACCGAGGAATTTCAAGAGCTTACATCAACGATCTCATTGTATGATGTAGGAATAGGTAATGTATATGTTCGCTGTTCTGTTAATTACCCGCCAAGATCTGATGAAGGAGTCATTTATCATTCATCACAGAAATGTGATATTGTACACAGTGCAACATTGTTAGTTGAGTATTTTCCTGAACAGTCAGACCTAAAATGCAGTCCTTCAAATGAAGGCCTATTTGAGTTTCGTGATGGGGACATTTTGTCCATTAGATGTGAGGTTCCTCGATGTGAACCCGCAGTTGATCTTGAATGGAGACTGACAAACCAAAGTAAAGGTCGTCTCCCTTTACCAACAATGACCGATGTGGGCCTTTCCCGAATTTTGAGCTATGACTTGATAATAGGTCGGAAGCATCATCTCAATACAATTATTTGTGCGGTTACGAGTGGAAATTCATTTCCGTCACAGAAGTTAGAGTGCATGATTGGTCCAGTGAAAGTTCTTAGGCAGCCATCTGTCAATATTCATCCCAGTAATATCAATGTTTACAATGGCGACTCTTTTCAGCTTAGCTGTTCGACCAGTGGATATCCCGAGGTTAAAAACTTATTTTGGTCATGTTCACCGAAAGACACCTTGACTGGATGTAACAGTACATTCAAAACGGCCGTCATGTCTATTTCAAGAAATATTGAACGTCAGACGAATGTTACTGTAAGATGTATAGCTTCAAATGCAGAAGGCACAGGAACAGGTAATGCAACTGTCACAGTTTTAAAAGGCCCTTCAAATGAACGTGGATATGCTGTGGACAATGCTGAAATTGGCTACTCTGTCAGGTTATCCACTTTTCAGCATCGCAACCCATGCTGCTTCAGGTTAATTTGTTCTACATCGTCGAATAACGAGAATGGTATAATAGAATTTCAGTGGATTATTAATGCGAAATCCATTGGACATGAAGACAAAACTGTCCAACGTGAACTGCCTAGTATGTCGTCGCTCACGCTTAACCGGTTAGACTTTACAGTTCATACACTGGTGACCTGTAGGATAAATATCAGTGGGATAAATAACGAGGTTTCGGAGAATATTTCTGTGCTTCTATTCAACGCCACTTCAAAGACTTTAACTTCACAAGATCCTTTTTATTACAATGAGACAACTGAATGCCCTTCCCTAAAAAATAATTCAGAAGACAAGAGCAGGTTTACCACAGTAGTGTATTCTAGTGCATTGGAAACAACGAGTGTTACATCATGGCGGGATCAAACCCCTCAACAATCCGCGTTTCAACTTTCAACTTGGAAACTTGTCTCAGTGATCATTGGAGCTGTATTGATGGTTGTTATTATATCAGTGTGTTCTGTAGCCATGATCTCTTTCTTTCTTTACCGTTATTTCAGACAACGATCAAATACAAATCCCCTGACTAACCCACAGGCCAACAAAGACGTCACTACCAATGTAACGGACAGTAGTGAACATGGTGAACGTGGCGAAAGCAATATCGGTGATCTAATATATGAATTACCAAACATGCTCTCTGCTCCAGAAACACCATTTCTTAACACAAGATCATGTTCCCTAGATCAACTTCAGACGTTTAACCCACATGATGGTCTGCATTCTTCCTTAAGTTCTTCATCTGAGGAATACCAGAGTAGCTCCAGTGACTGGCATACAGAAGACAACGACGATGTTTCCAGAGAAAACGACTGTAGTGAATCGATGAATAAGGTTGTGTACAAGAATCAAAGTGTTGTGGATATGCACTTGCTACACGGGGGAAATCGTTCATCGTTGCCGCCAAATCAATGTAGGACAGAAATCTTCAAGGAATGCAAGAACTTCCCTATTCCTCCCTTTCCAATATCGGATATAAAATAAAAATTTGGAACCCTCACATTTTTAGAATTTTATATTTACCAAACATGCCAAAGAAGTATGTTTATCTGGTAAACATGAGATTCACAACTACAAAATATGCAACAGACCTCCTATTAGATAGGACGTCTGCCAAACATTTTTTTTTTTTATTATTGTTATCCTTATCATTATTATTATTATTATTATTTTCAATAATCATCATTACCGAAACATTCCATACCATTCTAATAATTATAACAGGACATGTCATCAAAGTCTACTTAACTTTTGTTTTACCGAAACGTGATGGAACTTGATGAAACTTTATGTTTATACATGTATGTTTATATAGACATGGATGTACTGAAGTACTGAAAATTAGTTTTGCAATTTGTTCATTATGTACAAGTACATTAGTTTGCATAACTTTGCATTTAATCTAGTAACATGTTATTCTTGTGACCCAGTTCCTCTTCTTTCTCTCGTTGATTTGTTGCTTAATGGTCTCTTTAAATTCCATGTTTTATATATATATATATCTTGCTATCATTCATTGTGTATAAATTGTGTAGTAACATTATTTTGAGTGTATTATACACTGCATGAAAATAAAGGAATCTTTGTAATTTGCTCGAAAGCCCTTTCTTCTGTTTGATTTGATGAATTGCATTTCTGATTGATTGGACTAATGTAAAATTGTTCAAACACACCAATACACCATCTCAGCTATTGGGTGTTGAATAAGATATATCATCATTGTTTCCAATTCGAAGGAGAGTGAAACGTTTAGATAACAAGAAATATCCACGGTTTATGTAGCAAGTGTAATTTCATGGTTATGGAAGATTAATTTTTGTTATCTACATTTTCCACTTTCCTGCGAATTAACGTCAGGAATCACACAGAATTCCTGATATTGGTTAATAATGGTTATCTTACTATATTTCTCTCGAGCCAATCAATTACTTCAACTAATTGAAAAACGAACACTCATTTTTGCCGGGTTCGGAAAGTATTGCAAGATAAATGCATACTGAACGCTTCATAATTATGTTGTATGGAAAACATACAACATATAAACATCATGCGAACTGAAGGAAAGAAACCATCTATGGAAAATATAATTACAGTTGTAATGATGGCAGTTTGTTGTATTCGAATCATTGCATTAAAATGTACAGCCCGGTGTCTAAATTGTAGAATGCTTTTATAGTGGTAATAAAAGTACCGAATTAAGTATGAATTACATCACACGGATACTAATAACTGCATTTGTATGAAGATGTACTTCATGGAATTCCTTGTACATTTATAGAGAGTTTAAGGTTGAATATGATAGCAATGTGAATTAATGAAATAAATTCAATATTACTTTATAGCTTTACAAGTCAAATTAATTTGCATTTCAAAGTAATGTTTACATTGATAAATATTAATGCATACAATTTCAAAACGACTGCATCTGTATCACTAGACATGTTTAATGCTGTCAAGATTATGAAATAAACGATTTTCATCGAATGTAAAAATTCATAATATACATGTAGGCTACATGTATAAGCACTGTAATAAAATTCGAATACACTTTAGCAGATTATCATTTTGATTGACCAAACGTGTATTTTGTAGTAAATGTGCGGTGTGCATATTGTGAATTTAGTAGGCCTACGATATATAGAGGCATGCGTGAGAGTCTCACAAAAAGAGTATTTATTTGACTTTACCTGGCTCTTATTTATTTAATAAGCATGATATAAATCATCTCGTTATCTAAGTGTCTCGTAAAAAAAATAAACCATGGTGGTATACTTAGTAATGATCATGACGGGATGTTCATTTTCCTGGTATCAATACTCGTTATGATGGATTTGAAAATATCACGTATTCAAATGTTATCTAGTATAGCCTTTCTTAATCCTCTTTAATGTTTTCACTATCATGCAATAATTTGTGAATCATTATGGTCAGTTGTAATAATTTTCAAATTTTCATAGGATTTGTGGAGCATGAAACTGAGCTATGAAATTTCATCAAAAGCTATTATTTCCAGAAGTCTAGGCCTTATGTGTAAAAAAAAAATAGTTCTATGAAAGTCTCGACCTTCAGTGTTAATTGACAACAGATTCTTATCGATTTTCTAACATCTTTTCTTAGTCGATGCTTTTTCATTTGTTCTACCTCTTTGCTTTTCATTTGTACTGAAAAAAGTGTTTACTGAATGGACGAATATTACTGTTTGTCCCCCCCTCTCTCTCTCTCTTTCTCTCTCTCTTTCCTATTTTCTCTGTTAAACCTACCGAATCCCCCTCACCTCTATTCCTCACGCTTGAACTATCATTTCAGAATGTGGATACTATGACGTCTTTACAGATTTCTACCAATAAAATATTCAAAATATATTTCCAGATATTTAAATGGTTCCATGGGTTTAAACATGACAAACGAAAGGTAAATATTTCGACAAGATATGGGAAAATGTGTCGATCCTGAACTGCTCTCCTACAGCAAATAACTTGTATGTCTATAAATATTTCCCAATCTTAAAAGTAGTACCTGAATCAGATAAATGATTTCATCTACTACCTTCAACTTATCTCATGCGACTTTTTTTTTTTTTTTGGGGGGGGGGGGGTCTTTTGTCCCTATCTTTGATGTCGTAAGCGTTACGTTGTTGTTATGACATTATGCCCATAATACATCTCATCTCCTCATTCTTGTTTACCAAGTTTTTTTACTCATTGGCACCAGGCTGGAGATGATTATATCTTCCTTAATCTCCCTTTATCCTAACGCCCCAATTTATTTAGAGTTTTCCCCCAACTTTCCTGAAAACTGTTTAAAAGCTGCTTAAAACATATCTTGATGTCAATGTATAACTTTCATTGCAAGCGTGTTGGGTTTGGCTGTTGTGATCTCGGAATTACGTCTGAAAAAAATATATAAATCGTCCTTACCTGTTCATATCTCTATATTGACCACTTACTTTTATGATATTTATGTATGTATTTATTTTTGAAATGTTAAATTTTAATGTAACATGAGAAATATGAAAATAAATGAAAATGAAAAATGATTTTGAACATCGCTGAATTCCAAAGCCAATAATTCAAAGTGAAAAAAAAAAATAGAAATAGTCTATTTCAAGGTATGTATAAATTCCCAATTCTCAATAAAGGCCCAATTCCGTACACCTGTGCTTTATAAGTGCGTAACAAAAAGCATGGATTAAATGTCATTTCAAGGACGATGTTAAGAAGATAAAAGGTGAATACTAAAAGCCTTTAGAATGAGGTAAGTCCTAATGGAAATTGCTTGTTAAACATGTAATGTAAACCTTGCCAAAAAAAATCAATAAATCTAGCTCTGTCTCATTATCGGCATGTTTTGATATTCAAACGACACGTAAACAAGTTTACTTTCCAAAGCAGTCTCTAAGTAAATATAGGTATTGCATTACAAAATGGTAAACACGTAAGGAGAAGGAAATTTTATACCTTTCCCATTTAATTCAAACGTGCTCAGTTGCACGTGCAAAAACGGTATGTTGCTCACTTTGTATTTGCTATGTATGGTATGGTCCAATGTTTGTTTGAGATATAACAGCGACTGATGCCTGCTGAAACACATCAAATATCAATTAAATATTGTGAGATGAAACAATGTGTGATTAATCATAGTAGAGTGTGTTTTGCATTTTACATGTGACACAAACACTGCAAGATTTAAGTGGCAGCTCATTGGCAATGCTGCCAATTCTAGTAGAAACCAAAATTCATCTTGCCCTTGGATGTGTCCTATAGTATCTCAATGATTTTTCAAATTTGTATCAGGAAGTGATCAATCTAAAGAATTGCATCACTCTGCTGCTGTTAAAATGTTCTTAAAACTGACAAAGAAATGATAAATCTTGAACGTGTTTCAATATAAAAGTATTTAAAAAAAACAACTTGTATGTTGGCTTCAATTGTTGGCACTCATTTAATATATATTTACAGCCTCGGTTATCAGGAGATGTTGTTATCCTCAGGCATGGTTCTAAAAGAAAATATTTTGGGTGGGCTCTAGGGGGCTCGGAGGGGGAGGGGTCTGTTGTTGTGAGCAGGGGGACATGGCAGGCGAGGAAACCGAGCGACCGAGCATGAACGGTTTATGCGGGTATAATCTGCAATAAAGAGATATTGCAGTATTAAAATTTCGTTTTTCTGTCAAAATCCTTTGCTGAATTAAATACAGTACTTAATTTCCGACTGAGGGTATCGACCGAGCCAAAACTGTAGATTTCGTACTTAAATTAGAACTTTAAATATGAATATCTTAGCATTTTGAAGAAAAAAAAGTGATTCTTGGCATTGTCCAAAATAGTATGCAGGCACTTCTGTTCCACGTAACAATCGAACAATACGATTTATAGTAGATAGAACTACTTGTTAAATACAAACATGCGAACAGGAGAGTAGCAAAAAAGAAATATATATATATATATATATTATTATAGTGGAATACTGCACCCTTGCATTAATTGTGTGAGAGCATTACTTAGGCTATCGCTATCTCTCTAGTTGATAAATTATTTCAAAATTTCCAGCGAGATCGCCGGTCCTGCATTTGTAGTGCAGAAGGCTCTCTATGAATAAGCCAGTTCGGGGTTAGCGCATGGTACAAATGACCCCAAATATCCACAGATATTTTAGACATGGAGGGTCCCTTTATGTGCACTTCAGAAAAATAACTCTGGGAGTGATAGAGGTGCCTCATGAATAGCTTTTGTTTCCCCTTTAAAAAGAATACTTCCACCTGGATATCACGGAATGCACCATTAGTGCATAATTGAATAATAATTACATGACATTCATGAGCACATATCGAATATTAGTGTCAGTGGGTTTTAGAATTTTGTACAGATGAAATGGCTTATAGACCTGTTTACTTAAAATAGTGATTCAAATTTATGGATATTCCTTTCCTGAGGACCTAGTAACGAGGTATTCCATTAACCTGTTATTAATGAATGAACTACAATACTTGGAATCCAGTTTGCATACATTACTTGTTGCTATGTCTGACAAGCCTCTGACAAGCTTTCAGGTTGTCAACCTTTGTTTCAAAAGTATGCATAAAATTTGAATAACTTAGTAAACAGGTCTATTCGCATTTCTCTCAATCAAGTCTCTGAAAGCGGTTAGGATCAAACAAATTACGAATCACTTGGTGGATCATAATGCGGTGCTTCATTGATCAAATTACGTTTATTTGTCGTTATTGTGATAGGGTGCACTGCGGAGAGGCCAAGCCAAAAGATTCCCAGTTTTATAATAGTGAAACTTTGATTTCTAGAGCGTCCAAGAGCCAAAATATGCATTTGCTATTATCTTTTGCAATAAAAGATGTAACGTATATTCTTTAGAAAACGTTGCTTTTAATTTAAGTTCATCAACTATCATACTATCTAAATCCACTTACTTTGATTGTAATATGTCTATTTCAGAACAAGTTAATCAATTCAGCAAGTCTGTGCGGTTTCATCTAAAAGGAATATCACAGATTACTGAGGATACCTGTCATAGTGCTGTAAGTTGTCACATTTTGTCTAGATAAGATTAATGCACCTGCCTTTTAACATCTGTACATCATGTACACATAGAAGCGGCTGCAAAGTTAACTGAACTAGGCAGCTCACATTATATCTAGATTAAATTGACGTCATGACCCCAGCCTTTTACTTAAATCTCTCCACTGGCTCCCCATAAAAGAAAGGATTCTCTTCAAGATAATATTGTTTGTTAGTAAGGCCTTCCATGATCAAATGACAATATTAAAGATTGCATAACATTTCACAACCCATCTCGTCCTAATCTTCGTTCTTCTCGGGAACCGTTTCTTCTTACCATCCTCAAAACCCGTACCAAAGCTGGTGATCGCACATTTGATTTGATTTGATTTGATTTGAATTTATTCTCATATTTCACAAAATAAGTAAAATATCAACAAAATATAAGACAATACATTTGATTATAACAATACAGTGTGGCAAAGTAATTCAGTATAGCAAAAAATGCCAGTAGATTGTAACAATGACAATAAATGAGTTCGAAATATGAAGGAACCTGCATAAAAAGCAGAGCTTGTAAAGTCTGCAGGTTCCTTTAAAATATTATGAAATCAGCAATCAAGGAGACGGAACACAAAAAATCAGACTACACTGGAAGAGCCAAAGGTAAGTGAAAAGAAACTGTGGGGTAAAGAATGAGAAGAAAAATGGAGAAGCTATAAGAATAAGAGAGAGAGGGAGGGGGGTAAGAAAAGAGAGAGAAAATTCAATACTAACGCAGTAACGTACTTTTAAAAAAGATACAAGGGTAGAAAACAAGGCAAATAAATAATTCATATTTGTTCAGCCAGTGCGTCTTAACTGGGTCCATAGCTGGACAAAAGAAAGGATTTTAATTTACATTTAAACGTATTTAAGGATAAACAGTTAATTATTTCGTTAGGAAGATGATTCCAAAACCTGGGTCCTTCGAATACAATTGTTCTTTGAGCAAATAATGTACGAGTACGTGGAAGGTGGAATGAGTCCCTTTGGCGGGTAGGATAAGAATGGATGAAATAAAGATGAAAAAATTTCCTGTAGATCGTCTTTTGAGAGTTGAAACATACATATACCCAAGTGAAATTCGTATAGAGCATGGATTTTATTTTTTAGAAATAATGGATTTGTGTGAGCATAAAAGTCAGATTGGTTAATCAACCTAATAGCCCGCTTTTGCAATTTAAATAACTTGTCTAATAGGGTCTTGTTTGTATTGCCCCAAGCCAATATACCATAATTTAATCGTGATGAAATGAGAGTCATATATAAGTTTAACAGAATATAATCAGGAAAAAAGAATTTTAGTTTGTTTAGAATACCGATATTTCTAGAAATCAATTTACATAAGTAATTGATGTGACACTTCCAAGACAAATCATGATCGATATAGAGTCCAAGAAATTAGGTAGATTCAACCTGTAATAAATTGACATTATCCAAAACTACTTGACCAGGTAAACTTTTAAGAGAATTGCTAAATATCATAAAATTGGTTTTGTTAACATTAAGTGATAACTTGTTAGCTCTTATCCAAGATTGAACTGAATGAAGTTCTCTATTCAAAGATTAAGTAGTGTATGTGGGTCACGGTGAGATAGAAAAAGATTAGAATCATCAGCAAACAAAATAAATGACAAAATATTGGTAGAATTTTTAAAACCATTAATGTAAAGAATAAAAAGTAAGGGGCCAATGAGTGATCTTTGGGGTACTCCGCATAGAAAAAGATTAGAATCATCAGCAAACAAAATAAATGACAAAATATTGGTAGAATTTTTAAAATCATTAATGTAAAGAATAAAAAGTAAGGGGCCAAGGAGTGATCCTTGGGGTACTCCGCAAGATATTGATTTCACTCTGGAATTTTTACCTGCTAAAGAAACAAATTGTTTACGAGAAGTGAGGTAGCTCCTGAACCAACATTTACTGTAAGCGCATCCAAAGAATTGAACAATATCCCCTCTTTCATCAAATCAGCTAATTGCACGGACCAGTTGAAGAAACTCTTAAAAACTATCTCTTCCCGCAATAGTTAAGCCCCTTCCATTTCTCTCAAACTTTGTGTATTTTAATTTTTATTCTATGCTAGTTATTATTATTATTATTATTATTATTATTATTATTATTATTATTAATATCATTATTATTATCATCATATGTGTGTTAGTGTGTGTATGGGGGCTGGGGTGGCTAGAAAGCAAGTTGTGGGTGACTTAACCCCCTACTAAGCTTTCCCACCCGCCCCCACCCCATAAGAACCGCGCCTGGTTATCATGTGCTCACAGTTGGATCAAAGTTTCCTTTGTAGTATTTCAATATTTGAATTCCTCCACAAATGAATCCTGTTTACATACCATCTGCGTGCTTTTGAGATTTAGATTGAAACTGCTGGATGCAACAATACTGGCAGAAATCATCTTCAACTTCATGCATATCAATTGAAGAAATATATGTATGTATTTGTGTGTTTGAGATAATCATGAGAATTTTTTCATTTGAATAAAACAGTAAAACGCATACCTTCCAGGTGAAAACTTTAAAATAGTTGTATACTTTATCAATTACATTGCTTGATAGAGAGAATAAGCTAATATTAGTCATGAAATGTTGATACCTGTACTAAAACATTAACACACTATCAGAGTAATGGAATAATGGCAAAACAAAATTTTGCCATTATTTTCTCCTTTTTTTCCAGATCCATGACACCTTTTTCAGATGAATATATCACTTTCCACAGAAGCACAGACATCACGATCAATTCTCAATTATGTCCCGGGCCAGAAGCGCAGCGCATTTACGCTTTCTGGAAGCCGCTTTCATTCAATCGCACGAACCCCTGTTGTGTAGACAAAAGGAGTTCGTCCAAGCTTTGGGATTGTTCTGAAATTACGGCGTCCGGATTGCGTCCAGGTTCATCGAGTATTATTATAGTTGATTTCGAGTAATTTGTTACATACCTGCGCTATAACCTGATGAGTGCAGGTCGAAAAGCTTCGTTATCATGTCTGTTTTCCGTGCCATATTGAAAGAAATGTATTTCTTAGAAGAAAAAAAAATTGTCTGGATATTACCAGTTTAATTTGACACTATCCTAAAGTAAATGCATGTCGTTTCAAAATTACGACAACGATTTTTTTTTTTGTTTTTTTGCTAGAAAATCAGTTTTGTCTAATTTATAAAGCTTCATTTAAATCAGGTCACTGGACAGTGCGCAAGGGAAAAAAATAAACCCTCAAATTCAGCGAAGTTGGCCAAGCTAAGTACTGATTACATTTTTCTCATGGAAACTCAATAATATTTATGTTCTATAATATCTGACAACCCTCAGTTGTTCAAATTATAATGTAATTCTTGAATGACCTGGGGCCTGTAACATAAAGAGATACAATCAATCTTACGATCAATTGTAGCTCTTCAGTACATGGTTTGCCCATAGACTTCCGATTGATATCAATCGTAAGACTGATGTTACAGGCCCCTGATATCATAATTTCTTCTGATCCAAGTCAGTTCCATATCTGACCACGCTCAACCGTTCAGATTATACTAAGTTGTACAGCGCCCTCTTCATGTTTAAGGTCGGGTTTGAGTACATGTATTCACCTACGGGGTATCTATGTACAAAAAGCGACATTACTTGTTGGCACATTTTGTTTTCTTTGTTCTCTCCTTCCTAACAAGTAAATTCTTAAGTGAACGGTCATTGCTTTCAAATCTTTAAATCAAGCTTGCAATTCATTATTTGTTGTATCTCACTGGTTTATTCATTTCATTTATGTAAAGTCACATGGACTGGAAAAGAAAATCTTCGGGTTAAATTTATTTTAGTTAATCATTTTCTTTTCCCGGTATCCATGTGATTGTCTTCAAATAATACTATTGTTTTATACTCACTGTTTTCTTGGTTTCGTCTTTGCCGAATAATGATGATAATTTAAAAAAAAAAACGAATTCCAACTGATATTTGACTTCACTGATCTTAAATTAGCCTGCATGCCTCACTGAAGCTATTATTTTGAAAATAGAAAGACTGCTTTCATCATCGCCATGTATTTTATGAGGGCAAAAATGAAGTCGTTAACATTGAATAAGCCTTGAAAAATATATTGTCCCAGGTAGGGTTAAGGAAGTAGGCACGGGTTGTCTGATTGTATGAAGCGCACAGCACGATAATCATGTGAAATCTTCAATAAATAGGGTAACTTCTATTGCCACCACTGGGAATGTTTATTACAACCGGTACGTAATACAAAGGGGAAATAGGTTTTCACCGGATGTACACCTTTTCATTACAAGAAGAGCACCTCTTTTCATCTCTGGAGAGTCATACCGCTCCCTTCTTTGCCTCATGTACGTCATGTACGGACGTCATCCTGAGGTTTTCACAATTTTACCCCAATTTGGAAAGAAATAGGCTCCTACAAGACACCTCAAACAATTGAGCTGGGAAGGGCATGTATGGATAAATGCCATGAAAAATATCATTTGGAAATTTTTTTTATCTCAAAGTAAAGAAATATTAATTACAGAGCACATAGATGTGTCAAATTAGAATTTCTTAAAATATTCTTTTTCTTGGAAGCAGTGGGAGATTGAGGGGGACCTCAACCACCCCGTGTCCTCTTTCAAAGTCCACTAAGGAATATTTTTTGTACACAAAATGGAAGTCACACCCCCATCCACTCTAGATTCTGTTTTCTGTTAATGGGTCCCCTTTCAAATTGTTAACCCCAAAGGCACCTGAAAAATGGAATAGCTTGATAGCTAAATGTACACTAAAAATTTAATTTTTCTTATTTTTTTTTTAGGGCAGGAATTTCTGCATTTATTGTCAAATCAAATAACAAATTTACAAACAATTATAATAATAAATATACAACATAATTGTTCAAAAAAATGTGACAATTAAATAAGAATGACAATAGAATAAAGACATGATTATAAATCGAAATGAACAAGTAGAAAGAACAGAAATGCAGGGGCCAGCTATCTTAAGCAAAATGCTTGAATGAATAGCAGCCAGTGGAAAGGGCTACATGGAAACCATACTTAATATAAATGTCTATATCATAATAGCGATGTCACTAACTGGAAAAAAAAATATTTACTACAAAAAAAAAGGGGGAAGGGAAGGGATTAAAGTGAAGTGTGTGCAAGTGGGTGCACGTGCAGGTGAGAAGTTTACGAATAAGTGGATAGCAAATACTTCTTTAACGAAGCTTTAAAAGAAAAAAGAGATACGGCGTGTTTAATATCATGAGGTAAATTGTTCCAAACATCTGGACCGTGATGTCTTATCGTTTTTTGGGCTATTATTAATTTTGGATTTGTTAAATGAAGATCTGATGAATGTCGTGTCGGGTAGGAATGGACATCTCTGTTGTAGATAAAAATATTATGAAAGGATATTGGTGTAGCGTTGGTGGAAAATTTATACATAAATATAGCAGTTTGGTAGGTGTGAATATCGTTAATTTTCAATGTTTTAAACTTATGAAATATAGGATCGGTGTGGGCTAAGTAATGAGAATGAGAACAGATACGGAGTGCTTTCTTTTGAAGACGCAACATAGTGTCTATATTCATTTTGTTACTATTTCCCCATACTATGTTACAGTACGATATATGTGACAAAATAAATGAGTTGTAAAGCATCAATAGCGATCTTTGAGAAAGATAATATTTGAATTTATATAAAATACCTATGCCTCTTGCTACCAACATGCTAATGTTACGAACGTGACTATTCCAAGTTACATTTGAGTCGATCAATATACCTAAAAATTTTGTTTCATGTTTTTCGGTAACGGGCATGTCATCAATAAAAATATTATTACGAAATACATGTGTAGAATTAATGTGTTTAAAGTACATGAAGTTTGTTTTGTTTATATTGAGGGAGAGTTTATTGGATTTAAACCACAATGATAATTTCTTTAGTTCTAGATTCAGAGTTGTAACAAGCATATTTAAATTTTGGTGTGAATAAAATATGTTAGTATCATCTGCAAATAAAACGTATGTTAGTAAAGGTGATGCATTGACAATATCATTCATATATATTAAAAACAGCAAGGGCCCTAAGATTGAGCCCTGTGGTACTCCACATTTCACAGTACATATATTAGATGATTTGGATTTAAAATTAACATATTGACGTCTATTGTCTAAGTAGTCCTTAAACCAGGAAAGTACGATCCCTCTGATGCCATATGTCTTTAATTTACATAATAATATAGCATGATCCATTGTATCGAATGCCTTCGATAAATCCATAAAAACCCCAACAGTGTGCTCCTTTTTTGAAAATGAATCGGTTATTTTGTCGTAAAGTTGTAAGATTGCGTAGTCAGTCGAATGATTTTTTCTGAAGCCATATTGGTTGGGAATTAATAATTTATTCATATCCAAAAAAGAGTATAAACGTTTGTAAACAATTTTTTCAAGTATTTTAGAAAAGCTTGGTAACAACGAGATTGGGCGATAATTTGCGATACGGCATGGGTCATCTTTTTTAAATATTGGAATTATTTTGGCAAGTTTTGAATCTGAAAATCAATTTTAACTCGTAACCAACTGATGAACAAACTGCGAGAATATGAAATACTGCCATCTCCTGACAGACTACAGATTAAATTGCTTGAAAACGATAATTGGAAAATTTCGGGAAATGGATCATTTAGTACATCAAATGAGATTCCCCCCCCCCCCCCCCCCCTTTGCATATTTGATTTCTGAGAGGGTTTCGTAAGCGGCCTTTGGGAAAAATGCCCAAAATTAACTTTAAATGTCACTCTTTAGGCACAGAAAACAAACCCATGAAATCAGTCTTGTTCATTGTTTTGCCTCCGTTTTGACGGGTATCAATGATACAGTTTGTGGGTTTCTTTGTCGCAGATATTGTGACTATGACTGTTTTGTTGGAAGAATGTAAGTTCTTTGAGTAGTCCTTGATACTAGTATGTTTTGGGAAAGACAGTTAAGGTCTTATGTTGATAGTAAAATTAGCAGCATTAAGAGTTCTATGAATATAAATGTTTCTATCAGGTAAATATTTCCTAAGTAAATACAAATATTCAAGAGAGACTTGGAAAGAATTTCCAGTCGGACAAAGATAAATAAGCCGTGCAAAGTATGACCAGTTATGAAGATATATATTCTTTTTGGAAATAAAGGCAAAAACATGCTGCAAAACAGAAGAGATATTGTCATTGTGTTCAACACCATTGTAACTTCAAAAAGATAAACTCATTTTTATTTTCGTTTCGTTTCTGCTAATGTATTTCTTTTCTGTCATTATTGTGTTTACTCAAATTGAAAAGGTATAATTAATGCTAAATAGGCCAATTAACAATCATCTCCAATATGATTTATACTCTTAATGTTTATATCAAAGTCTGATCTTAATGAGATCTTATATTTGTATTTGATTTAAGTATATTCATTATCAATGCTTATCAATTAATTTGTATACTGTATACAGTTAAGTGAATGAAAAGAGGGATCAGCAACGTTAACACGTACCATAATCATCATCATTATACAAATCTGATGTTGTTTCTAACAAACGAGACAAATTTGAAAGCAGCGTGAATTGAAGCAAACATCCTCACAAGTTCTTCCGAGGTTGGTTTATTCAGGAGGCAAAACCTGAATGCTTCTTTTGCCGACGGAACCATTTAACCAAAATGATAGACTTTTAAAGGTGAGTCAAGTTATATCAATCAGAAATCGTTTTAATCAATCTTTGAAATATACAAGAACTAAGAAATTAAATTAACTTGAAGCTTATCGATATAATCAATAGGCCTATAATCCTTTATACAATTTGAATTTTGAGAAAATTATATTGTTTAAGTTAATAATTTCTTATAGTAACTTCTTGGCAAAAGTTATATCACCATCACCATCATGTCGTAGTGGTAGTTGATTGGTTTAAACACTTGACTGGAGATGCGAAGGTCGCGGGTTCGACCCCGACACCGCACTGATGTATATTGCTTCTCTCAACCCAGATGTTAAATGGGTACCCGGTAGGATGGGAAAGTCATTGTGGTTAGCGTTGTCGGTGTCTGTCGGGGTGTCGGGGTGTTGGGGTAATAATATATCTGTAGAGCGCTAAGAGACATTCTAGATGTATTAGGCTCTATATGAATCCAGAATATCACTTTTATTATTTGGACGTTGTCATAATATACCTTCACCCAGAGAGAAAGAAGGGACGCGTGAAGGACATGTCACATGATATCACACATTTTATTTTGTTTGTTCTCGAGAAAATCAAAGGTATAAAATATACAACATAGTTTTAAACTGACTGTTTTCGTTTTATTTGTTTCCTTTAACAGGATAAATGGTGTGATGCAATGCAGCAATGACCCTGGCACCATCTATCCACAATGACCGTATATATGTTAGAAGCATTGCAAATTATTTTATGCGTATATCTAATTGGTGACTTTTGCTTGATCAATGCTTATAACTATTACCACGAAAATGAAGGAAGCCATGTTGTTATGGAATATCATAAAGGACAGTCATTGAATTGCATGTTTGTACTATCCTTTGACAACACTCCCTTCAGTAATAACGGCAGTGAACTAGAATCGGAAACGTATCCTTTTAGTAAACATCTTCGTACAAGTATCAAAACCGTAGCTGGACAGACATCGTTTACGGTTTCTCTCCGCATCAACGCTCTGATCGCAAGTGACACAGGAGATTATTCGTGTCAATTTAATTGCCACGATCAGACTCTATCAAGGACTTTCCGACTGAAGGTACATTTTCCACCTCAGCCTGCAGTATGCACCTGGTCAAATTTGGACGTTCAAATGCAAAATAGCGATTCTGGGAGCCTGTCAGCATTGCAGTGTGAAGCGAAGGGAGGGTCTCCACATGGTATGATTACATGTTTTTCAAAAACTGTAGACAGTTCAACAGCTTATAGCCCGGGTAAAGTTGAGATCTTGGAAGATACCATTACTGCACGCTTCTGGGTGGAAAGAAATTCGCTAGTTAAGTGTTGTTCACAGAACTCTCACTTTCAACGACAATATCGTGACTGTAATGACTTTAAACAACACCGTCAGAAAGTTTACACTAATGAACAAGACCTGAGGGGTAACGACTGCACAGACCAAGGCACTCTCCCATTGAACTTTAGTGCAGTAGCAGTTACCAATCTCTTTCACGACACTCCAGCCTCAAGGGCGACAATTCTTGTACCTCTTTGTAGTGGTATTGGTCTGTTTGTCACGTTTACAATTTTGTCACTTTAAACGTATTTGTATGCCTTTTCCAATGCTACAAGTGGAAGGTATGAATCGGAAGCTCATTTACAAGTTGTCTATCATATTTGTCTTTCTCCCTATTGTGTTTTCCCTTTTCAAAGAAGGTGAGGAAGCCGATTTGATGTTTCAGTATGAATTCGACAACAAAGTTGAGTTTAATCTGAGAAAAGGTAATGCTAGACCATTCTACAATGAAGGGCATATTGTTGATACTGCACTGACAGAGAGTCAACGTTATCGATTTAATGTCACATCCGAACAGTCAAAGAAAGATATACCCCTCTTAGGGAGATCATTCAGTTAACAATTGCACATGTCAAAAGGGAAGATGCAGGAACGTATGTTTGCAATATCATAATAAACAATCAAATCCAAGAAGAGTTTACCAAAAGAATCCCTTTGAGAGTAGAATTTCCCCCCGGTAAGGCATCCTGTACCATTATATCTAGTAGTCAGGTAATAGATCCCGACGAAAAATGGGCCCTTCTTTCTTGCTCAGCTCTACTAGGTAGTCATCCATCATTTATACAGTGCTACCAAACTGGAGCAGTGGCGCTTCCTTGGCAAGAGCCTTTCAGAAACACCACAAGTATTGTTCATACTTTTTGGATCAAAAGAACCGAACCTGCGTTCTGTTGTTCTTCAACTTACCATGATATACCAATTAAAAGGGTAAACTGCAAGCATTTTGTTTGGGAACCTACCTTTATCAAAAACGCTCCTCATTCACCCACGAACAACGAAGTAATAACAATACTGTCACATTCATCATCTTCAACACGTCCTACGGTAAACACTGATCCCACAAGAAAATATGATGACGTAGATACATTTAAATGGGTTATTACTGCGATCGTAACCGTGCTGGCAATTCTGATACCTATAATTTGTTATCAGCTGAAGACGATTAGTAATCAAATACAATTTATTCAGTCTCATTTTCAAAACAACTGAAGTGAAGAAAAGAAAGCAGATACTAGAGCTGACAATACAAATCAATAAGCTAATGAGGGGGAGATGTCCCCAAAATTACTAAATATCGTTTAAGGTCCATTATACAATAATGATGCCCAGGTTTCGGTGGGGATTGTTTGCGCAAAGTAACTTTGGTCTTGGTTTTAACACACGAGGCGCAGCCGAGTGTGTTTTAGACCATGCCAAAGTTACCGCGTGCAATCAATTCTACCGACACACGAAAAAGGACCCTGCTTATCATCTGTTTCATAGAATGTGCGTTTAAAACATTAATAAAAAATAAAAATTGCAAAAATTACCGGACACATGAAAGTGATTTACCGGACGCAAGATTTGTTTTTTACCGGAACTGGACGAATGAACTGTTTTACCGGATGAATATTTACCGGACGCATGAAGAGAGAAAAACCTTATACAAGGCACTGCTTCATGCTTGATCTGCTAAATCACTTTCATGCATCATAAATAGATTTTATAAATTTAATAAATTCCTTAGAGAACTGAAAATCGGGCTATTTTAGGTTAAATTTCAGAAATTCAGAATTTCATTTTTCTATAAGTGTGAGAGTCTTGACCCTGAGCTAACTACCGGTTTTTTTAAATTTAGAATCCACAATAGTCAACAACAAGTCTAAGTTATATCTTATCTAGTAGCTTGTCTATTTACATTAAATCAATTGATGTAATCAATTATTTCAAAGAAGTCATGCAAAGTTCTGAGAACTTCCATTCTTGCCATAACAAACTCTAAGTCTTGTCATCCCATAATCCTGGTCAGTGTCGGTGCAGTGGATATGCCGAATTGAATGTGTGAACATGACAGAGACCCTGGCTTCTCACTCCACAGTGTAAGTGAGATCCGATGTATTTTGTTGAAAATTTTCATTCTATCGGGGTTTTTTAACAGGTAGACCAATATACAATCGGATTTTATCGGGTTTACCATTAGAATCGGAAGTCACCTATTATTAACATCTGAATTTTGTCTCAATTCTTGCAATTCTCCGTATGTAAGTAGTCGGATATCGCGGCTCTCTCGCACTCTTTTTTAATATTTTAACATTTTCTCTCAACTCAATACAAATAATTATACACATCATTCATAACAAAATTGTACAAATTATTCATAACAAAACTCGAGGCATCATACATTGATATTTTGACTTAAACATAAATTGCAGTAATAAAAGAAAAAAAAATACATTTTCATAAACTGTCAGTTTAGAAAACATATATTTTCATAACTAACTATACATGATCAAAGAATAATACTTCTGAGAGAAAAAAAAATGTTCTCCCACACACACACCCTCTCCTATCATCACGCCTTCCCATTATACACCCACACACTATGTTAGCAACTTCCCTGATGTTGTTAGGCTAGAGGCCCCAATCACAAAACTTTTTTTTTTGGGGGGGGGGGGGGGGGGGGTCAGAGTAGAAGCACTTTGTTTTCCACTTATTTTTCCAGAAGACATACGTCTTTAGTAATCTTATTCATTTATTTATTTTATTTTATTTCCAGGCGAGATGATAACAAAGATATGTACATAGAGAACATTACAAAGATAACAGAACAGAATCACAGTATGAAGATTTAGCACCAGCCAATGCCTGGGGATCACCTAAAAGAATTTTAAGATTCTGTCGAGAGGCTCTTCACATTGGCTGGTGCACATATAAAACAAAATAATAAGGTAAGGTAAACATATACATCATGTAAGTGTAACTAAAATTAAGAAGAAAACAAAAATAATTAAAACATTAAAAATATATGTGACATCAGGTCTGGTCATTCTGATTTTTTTGGGGGTCTATATTGCTTATAATTCTGTGTCTTATTCACTATGAAAAAAAAAAAAAAAATTTCTTCCGTATGTATGTACCTATAGGTACCTATAGGCTTACTGTTGATGGTTATATACAAAATTTATATGTCGGATTCACATGATCGAACAAAGTGGACAGACAATCAAACGTTGAATGGAAAGTTATAATTTAAGAGTCATTTCCTTTTTTTTTTCGTGTGGATAAATTTTTGGTACTTTGAAGAAAAGTAGAAATAGTGTCATTAATATCGTTAGAGATATGTTCTTTTTATTAAAATTTAAAGACTTTATATACTTCCGGCCAATATTTCCCAGTCTTGAAATTGCTTAATGTGTACATACATGCTTGAAACTGTCCTTTCTATTTGCTTTTTAGGTCTCTATGTTAGCGTCCATATGTTTTTCTCTTTCGAGATTTAAGTTAGATTTGGCAAGTTTCACATCCACTAGAATTTGGCGGTATGTTATCTATAAAACTGCCTCCAACTGCTGGAAGTCAAATGTTTTTCGACTTCAAGCATGGCTTCATAATTATCATTCAATGGGATGAACTTCTAGACATAAACTATAAATAAAGGAAAACGATTTTTTTTTTTAATTGAAAGGGAAGATTTTATATCGGTAAAGCTAAATATTAAATCTAACATACATCAAAGGAGTAAAATAAAAGCAAAAGGAATAGAATAGTTATATATCAATAATAATAATGCCAAATATTAAGTTTCACCACTCAAATTTGACCATACAGACATTAAAGATTGGAGCAAAAAATTGCAATCCTTATAGTTTTTTGTAAGGCAGAAATTGAATAAAACTTTCAAGATTTACGAGGAATGTTTTACAGATTTGTTTTACCTATTGTAATATACGTGCTGAACCCAAATTTAATGATTTTGAGAAGGAAGATGAATGAAAGAAAAAAAAATGTGTTATGACTAGTGAGAACAGGAATATGAGAGAGAGGGAGAAAAGGAGAGGGGGGAAAGGGGTGGGGGTGGGGTATATACAGAGCCAGAGAGAGATAGAGAGAGGGGAGAGAGAGAACAGAGTATGAATGACGAGAGGGCAAGACAACAAAACAATAAAATCAAGAATTGGGAAGGCATACGATTTGGGATGCAAATGGAAGGAAAGAAAAGAAATATAGAAAGTGAGGGCCAGGATGAAAGAAGAAGGGGAGAGTGAGTACAAAGGAAAGTAAATGACAAATTTTCTTTGTGCTCTTACCTTCTCAATAATCATGTCACGTAAACTCTAAGCTTGTTATATATAATTGTGAGAAATAAAAATGAGAGAGCAATGTTGCGTAGCTTAAATCAAAGTTCCCCAGAGCTGCATGTCCTCTCTTTTGATTTTTTTTGGCCAAGGTTAAAATGTATGTCTGTATATATATATATATATATATATATATATATATATATATTGATCTACATGGTACATTAGCAGGACATTTATTGTCCTATTTCTCTGTTCAAATGTCCGCTTAATGTTCGAAATTTCCTGCTAATGTAGGGGGCGCTATTATGACGGAATCAACCGCATGGTTGCATGTCCTGCTAAGTTACCATTAGTTATACATTAGTTATACATATATAAATATATATCTATCTGGTAACTTAGCAGGACAGTTAACAATGCGGTTGATTCCGTCATAATAGCGCCCCTACGTTAGCGGGACAGTTTGGTACATTAAGTTTGGTACATTAATAACACCATTTTCACCACAAAAAAGTCGCTCGTGGGCTTTCCGAAGCCTACGCCAAATCTACTAGTAATATGACAGGCGCAAATAATCTGAGGAGATTGAAGAGCGCCATCATAATCAAGAACCAACCAACCATTAGCTGGACAGTTGAGCATATAAATAAGACAAAAACTGTCCAGCTAAGGTAGTCTTTAGTTACATATATATATATATATATATAGGCATGTAGGCATTGTAAGTTTTTATCCCTGAAGAAGGGGGAGGCCCCCGAAAATTCGCATCGAAGAAATTTCAGTTAATAATAATAATAATAATACAACGCACTTATATTGCGCCATCTATCTAGTTAACTATTCCGAGGCGCATGATGAAAATAAGAGAAGCAAGAAGGTAGAAATAGAATGGACTGAAGAATACTACAAATCTGTGTTGAATTACATTTCACTATATGCTTTAGAGAAAAGTACTGTCTTCAATTTTGACTTCAAAGAATCCAAAGTGTCTATGGCACGGATATTAGGAGGTAAGTTATTCCATAAACTAGGCGCGGCAGCTATGAAGGCACGGTCACCAAGAGATGATTTCGTTCTTTGTGCCACAATAAGATTTTTGCCAGAAGAACGCAGACAGCGAGTTGGTACATATTCAGAAATTAGATTTTCAATATACGAGGGGGCAGAACCATGTAATGCTCTCCAAGTAATAAGCAGAATTTTATACTCGATACGCTCTCTGACTGGTAGCCAATGTAACCCTTTCAAAATTGGTGAAATATGATCCCTTTTACGTGTCCTAGACAATATTCTGGCAGCAGCGTTTTGTGCTCTTTGTAGCTTAGCTATTTGAGAAGATGACACATTGTACAGAAGAGAATTGCAATAGTCAAGACGAGAAATTACAAATGCATGAATTATAGTGGCAACTGTTTTATCTGACAATATCTTTCTGATGTTACTGATACTACGTAGATGAAAATACATTGACTGACATGTTTTTTGTACAAAATCATTCATTGTCATATGACTATCAAATAACACTCCAAGATTACGTGCAGTGTTTTTAGGTAATACATGTGAATCACCAATTCGAATGGAATAGTGTTGTAAATCAACCTTCTGATACTGAGATGAAAGAATTACAAATTCACTCTTAGCATCATTGAGCTTAAGCTTGTTCAAACACATCCATGCCTTCATTTCAGCTATACACCTTTCCAGCTTCTGACGTCTGCTAATTACACTCTCAGGGTCCAAAGGATTAAATGGTATATAAAGCTGAGTATCATCTGCATAAAGGTGGACATGGACATCATGTAATCGAGCAATCTCTGCAAGAGGTGTAGAGTAGATACTAAAGAGGGACGGGCCCAAAACTGACCCTTGTGGCATGCCGTAAGAGAGATTAACCTCCGGTGAAACGGAGTCGTTGATCTTTACGGACTGTGATCGATTATCCATATAAGAGCGAAACCAGGACAAGGCACAACCCTCAATGCCCAAAGATGAAAGTCGGAGCTGTAGGATGTCATGATCGATAGTGTCGAAGGCCGACGATAAATCAAGAAGCACTAGAAATACAGCCTGTTTGGAATCAAGAGCTTGCAAAATGTCGTTATGTACCTTAAGTAAAGCCGTCTCTGTTCCATGGTGCTTTTTGTAGGCTGATTGGAAAGATTCATGGAGATTGCGATCTTCAAGATGGTCATGGAGACGTACAGCAACAATCCTCTCTAACACTTTCGAGAGAAATTTCAGATTAGACACGGGGCGATAGTTCTTGAAATCCTCCGTGTCTAAATTTGACTTTTTCAACAGAGGACACACAATGGCACTTTTAAATGAGTCGGGAAACACACCACGCTGAAGAGACTCATTTATGATTTTCGTAATACATGGCAGCAAACATTTTATGTGCTTTTTCAGGATCCACGTTGGCAAGGGGTCATTAAAGGAGGAGGAGGATGGTGAACGAGTTATGACCCTTAACACTTCATCTTCAGTAGCTGGATCAAAGGAGTGCAATGCCGGTAGGCCTGTATCATTGGAAGAAGACATCTCACGTACCGGCACTGATGAAACAGTTGGCAATTAATGCATTTCTACTGTGTTCTTCTTGTTTATGTATGTATATATATATATATATATATATATATATATTGTAGTTACTTGATGCTCTTCTTTTGTTTGTTAGTTTGTTACTTATTCTAATTCATTTTTGTGTTAGTTATGGAGTTATTATTGGGGTAGCCTTCACAGGGCAATGGCCTTTGCTACTCCCTCACATCCACTCCATACTGGCTAGCACAATGTATACATTAATTTCCCATGTATTATTTGTTCTTTATGTACAATTTACTTCTGTATTATTTATCTTTGATTATATTCATGTGTTGGCTGTTTAAGAAATGTTAAATAAAGATGTACTGAATTAACATCGCAAATTTCTTAATGTTAGGTTCCGACTGCTTTGAGTTTATTTCTTGGGGGGGGGGGGGGGGGTTACCCTAGCAACCATTCGCAATTTAGATGATAATCAATGAGTCTGCACCTTCCCCAGAGAAATACCAATAGTAGCACTACATATATCATCATGTAGTAATCATTTAGTAATTTTAGGTTTGATATATCAGTCATACTTAACGAAAGGAAATAATGTACAGGTATCTCACTAGCATTCTTGGTGCAATATATTTATTTAAAGATAATGGTAAATTAGGCTTATTGCCAGCCGGTTTATGTAATTTCGGGATTTTCGCTAAAATAAAAATACTTTATAATAATTTATTTGAGAAAAAAAGAATAATGACACAATATTTTTTCCATCTATACAAGGGGTCCTGTTTTAAACATTTCATAAAATAAAATAACAGATTTGTTGTCTTTTACTCCACTACACTCAGGCCTATTTCATAATATTATCTAACTTCCCAGGTAAGTTAACATTACTTTACAGGATATCTTGGCGGGTCACAGACCAGGCTACATGAAAATTATATGATGAATCATCAAATCATTCTTCAATTATCTTTGAAACTAGGAAACTAATTATCCCAGCTGATCAATTCAGAAATGTTTTAGTGAGGTAAGGCTGAACTATATTAGACTGTCCATTCTCTAGTGTGTATCTTTATAAATCCATGATGAATGGAGAAGTGAAGATGGCACATCATGACAAATGATGAATGTCGAGACCTTGGACTGGGTTTAGGCAAAGGCACAATTAAAAAACGAGACTTACTTTCAATTCTGATACAGAGCCGAAACTACCAGGTGTGTTAATTTTTCATGGTACTATCATTTTCTTCCATTTGATTTATAACGATGGGGGACATGGGAACTACGTTTCTGATGCTGCTTTTCATTTGTTTCGTGATTTATGATTGCAGTGCTTCAGGTTTCTGTGACGGAAATAATTCGCCAAGTTTTACAGAACCACTGAAAGATCAAACTGTAAAATCGGGTCAAAATGCCATATTTTCTTATGCTCTATCTAATTTTGACCCGGAAACTGATGAATTGACTTGGCAAGTAAGACCAGATATACACAAGAAAGAAATAACTGAACCAGTAATCAATGCTGACATGTCTGTATCTAGCATAACATTGTACGACATTGGCACAACAAGTTTGCATATTTCCTGTACTCTCGAATACCAAACACGGCAAGGCCATACATCATCACAAACGTGTCGAATCGTAAGCAGTGCAACTTTGTTAGTCGAATATTTTCCTGACCCAAACGACCTGACATGCAGTCCATTAGGTCCGTTAGTATATCATGTAGGAGACATTTTGTCAGTAAGATGTGAAGTTCCCCGATGTGAACCAGCAGTTGATCTCACCTGGAATCTCAGTGACCAAGGAAATGGATTTCTGCCCTTACCATCAATAACTGATATTGGACTAACGCGAGTCCTGAGACAAGACCTGAAAATTGATCAATTTCATCATCTAAATACTGTAATTTGTCTTGTCCAAAGTGAATTTTCATTTCCTTCGGAGAGGTTACAGTGCGTGATTGGTCCGATAAAAGTTCTCAGGCGACCATCTGTAAATATTTACCCCCGGCATATCAATGTTTCCGACGGCGATTCTTTTCAGCTGAACTGTCTGACCAGTGGATATCCCAAGGTTACTAACTTCCTTTGGTCATGCTCCCCGAAAGACATGTTGACTGGTTGTAATAGTACATATCAAAACATTCGTATGTCTCTTAAAAGGGGGTTTTCACATGATGCCGGTGAAGTAACGGTAAGTTGCACAGCTACTAACTCAGAAGGTTCCAGTACAAGTAATGCAATAGTGACACTCGTACCAAATGTTCCAGATGAATCTTTAGATGATGATGCGGATAGTTCCTACGTCATCAAGCTCTTTCTTGTTGACAACCCCGACCCATGTTGTTTGGAATTATTGTGTTCATTTTTACCAAATATTTCTAATGGTATGGCAGAATTTCAGTGGATTATAAATGGACGACATATTGGACAGGAAGACGTAGCTATCCGACAAGAGTCGTTTAGCACGTCATCACTCACCTTTCATAATAACTTTGATATAAATGTCAGTACGTTGATCACATGTAGGATCATTAACAGCGGGGACTTGTTTGAGTCTTCTCAGAATATTTCTGCGCTTCTATTCAATGTCACTTCAAAGCCCTCAACTGCAATGACCAATCTATTTCATTACAAAGTACAATCAGATCATTACCCGAATGGGACAACCCGAAGCATTCCCAGCATGAGTAGAAAGGGGGAAAGGAGTACAACGGTAGCTTATTCTAGTGAACTGGAAACCAACATTGCCGCACCAAGGGCAGGAACTAAACAATCCACATTTCAGTTTACTAAGTGGAAACTTGTTTCCATCATAATCGGCGCTGTAGTCATGTTCCTTATAATCACGGTATGTTCTGTAACTCTTGTCTCTGTTTTTCTGTACCGTTACTTCACCAAAAGATCAAATATGATGCCTTTGAGCACCATACAGGTAACAGACGATGTCATTAACCCTGTAGCAAACAGTAGGCTTACCGGAAGCCATGTCAATTACCCAATACATGTATATGAAATAGCCAACGCACCGTCTGTAGCGAATCCAACTCTGCCCATCTCGGGTTCCAGTTCGTTAGAACGCAGACATAATTTTTCAAATTCACATCGCCTTCCGTCTCGCTCTCTGAGTTCTTCATCGGAAGAATATCAGTGTAGCTCCAGTGATTACTATACAGAAGGCAATGACGATGTTTTCCGGGAATACCAAGAACAAATATGACTTGCTGAATGAAGTCGTTAACAATTATCAAAATGTTATTCGTATGCAAAAAAGGCAGAAAGGCATCAATCGTTGACGTCTAGGTACTAAATAAAACACGGTATATCAAGGAAGGCATTAAAGTCCATTTTCATTCTTTCCAATAGCAGATACCTAATAGGAAGTCTATTAATAATAATAAGTCGGGTATTTTCAACGAAGGATATGTAATCCAATCCGAGACCTAAAAATGGAATTATCTAAATAGAATGAAAGAGCGTACAAATTTATACAGAAGCTTTTGCCTGTGCAAACATTTAGACAAGAACAGATCCCCCAGATTGGATTTTATTCTCTCTCTCTTTCTCTCTCTCTCTTTGGAGGGGGGGGGGGGGAGTGGGAGGAGAGAATGTTTACTATAGGGGAAAATGATAATAATAATGTTTTTATATAGATAATACATAGGCAAAATTGCATGTCTCTATGCACTTTAAGAATAGAAAACGAGAAGTTTGTACAAGTGTACATGTGTACGCATTCAAACCGATGACATCGAACAAAGAGAACAATGGGTCATCGGTAGTAATTCAATAGGTCATCGGTTGTCAACAATTGGTGAGGTTTATTCCGTCAATGAATTTTGTGACGCAATTCAATAATGGAGTCATCGGTTGAAATTCGAACAATAGAAACATAGATGCGTGCGTGTGAAGTGTGTGGGTGGGTGTGGGTGTGTTTAGACGTATGTCCGAGAACAAAAAAAATCGTGAGAACAATGGTCCTCGGAAGCCGGACAATAGTCCTCGAACGTCGAACAATGAATTTGTGCCTTATTCCGTCGACTGTCCGAGGACGGAGGAACAATAGAGGAACAATACTTGTCCTCGGAAATAAAGCAATACAAGACTGCGTGTTCGTGTGTGTGTGGGGGTGTATATGAGTGTGAAATATTACTTTCGTTGCAGTTCGCCACATTCTTTGATTCTGATGTAAAGTAGCTAATGATGTTAAAACTTGGTAAAGTATGATAAGCTCTAAGTAATATACCTAAACCTCATTCCTAAGTTAATATTTCAACAGACAATTTCAATGGTAGTCAAAATTCATAATAACGATTCAGAAATTTATGATTTATAATGTGAATATCGATGTTCAAGCCTATGATATCTAGAGTTCATGAAGCAAATTGTGATGAAATTTAATTAATAAAAGAATCGCTATTACATCTCTATTTTTCCTATTATGTCATGTAAATTCCTTATTTTTCAACACATATACATGGACATGTATATATATACTTCATAAAATAATTTGTCTTCTTCGTTTGGTTCATCTTATCTTTCTCAATTTTTTGTGAAGAGCAAATATTGAACTCATTCTGGAAAGTGTCCTTTAATCCATATTTTTATCCATCAATTTTCCATTGTTACATTAATTGTGATATAAAATAAACATGGACATTTGCATTTCACTTTCTAAATTGTAGTAGATGTACATTTATGTTATATGTTTGTAAAGACCCATCGATGTAAGACAAGAAACATGATACAATAAACAATCAATGGATAGTTATGTCACTGTTATGTACTGAGTGCATTTTGAGTAATGTCTTAAAAATGAAAAGCAGTATGTTCTTGACTGCTTGCCAATATGATGTACACTGAGTATCATATGATTGTGTTTATATGAGATGGTAGAATTTGAAGTATCTTTTGCTCTGCTATTTTGTCCACATAGTTCAGTTGTACTTAACAGATTTTTTTTTTTGGTAGTGCATGCATCACAGTTGATTGTATCTGATTGTAAGCAAATAAATTGATGAAAGTCGCTCATACTGTCTGATATTTTTTCTTGATCATTTTATTAAAACTGTTGATGACATAGGACTACAAAGATGATACAAGAAGTTATTGGATAGGTGCATTATGTGAAATAGTGTGGCGAGTGGGATGTGGCATTTATCAAGGTCAAAGTCAAAGTCACTTGGAGTGGAAAAGAAAATCCAATTTCGGGTAGCTTCCCAAAGATTTAGTTACGAAAACCTCTCAGAAAACAAAAATACCAATTTCTCTTTTAAGCTAACAAAAATATATTCAGGAGAGACTTGGAAAGAAATTCCAGATGGCCAGTGCTGCAGACTTGTGTATTTTCGGAGAAACCGTGAAACTGTTATGCTACCTTTGTCTATGGACACTGAGCGGACACCTTTGCCAAGTTGTACAAGTCTCACATCGTGTACCCCTCATATTGCTCAAGGTACCCCTGTTTTTCTCAATTGTCATTACACTAATCTTAACGCCTGATAATCATCTCCGTTTCCATGACATCCAATATCTTTATCAAAAGTTGAATTATATAATATTCCTATTGATCCGCTACCATGTTCGTTCTATGTTTACTATACTGTACATTACATTTTGTATGCATAATCTTTATCCAATTCTCCAGCAACTTCTATCTTTATTTCTTCTTACTTATATTTCTCCCCCACTCTTTCTATTTCAGACTTAATCCTTCTCTTTCTGTTCTTTCTCTTTTCAGTGTCGATTCTTTCTTTTCTCTACTGTATACAATACATTTGCAGAAATACAATTCTTCTTTCTCCTTGAATTCTTATCTTTTCATTATTAGTATCGTACATATTAAATAATAAGCAGTGAAATAACCAGCTTTTACTTATACTATGATAATGTGTATTAAAACAATTTTTATATGTATATTTTAAGCTCTTTTCGTGTGATTTTATTAATGTAAATTCTTTTACAAACTTTTAACATACTATTTTACATGTTTTATTACTTTTGCAATTTGTATTAATATTGTATTTAAAATTGCTGTAAAACATGTACAATTCAGGCTGTGTGTTGCTAATCATGTTTTAATCAACCTTTATTGAATTGAATTGATTTGAATTGAATAAGCACCAAACAGGAAAACGACAAAAGATCAAGGGACCGCAGAAGAACCACGCAGAAGAACCACGCAGGAGCGCAAAACCGTTGGTGGGATACAACATGATTTGAGGACCCCACTGGAAATAAGCTTTCGAGCTTTCGTGGGTTATCCTGTTCAAGCTTACTAATTTGTTATTCTACTATGTACAAATTTATTATGTCCTGAAGGCTTGGCAAAAATAAAATCAATCAATCAATCAATCAATCAATTAAGACTAGGCTATTTAGAAGCTGGAAAAAATGTTCGCTGTGTATGTAACTTTCAACAATATTGAGTCACTTCTGTAATCATGTTGATGATTCAACATTTCAAAGTTTAAACAAATTCTTAAGTATTACAAAATCAACATTGCCCCATGTTCCAGAAAGTTTCTTTCAAACTGTACAAGCATTATCAATAGGGCAATCTAACCTTTGTAAGTATTTTAAGTTGTATAAAAGAAGAAAACTAAAAGAAACAGGATGGCGAAAGTTTTAAAGAAATCTGACAAATAAGAAAGTTATGGACGTTTGAAAAATGAGATCACTAGATCCATGCGAATTTTAAATTGGCAATTTTGCCAACTCTCGAATTTACCAAACATTAAAATGTCATTAATTTCCTTATTTTTTGTTTTATTAGCTCATAATCCTCCAAAAAGAAAAAGAAATTTTGAAAATTTTACATTTTATTCATTTTGTGTGTTGGAAAAATGGGAGAGTTGTCCACCACTACATCACAGTGACGATATCGATTTGGGCAATTTGAAAATCCGTATAGTGATTATAATTTCCAAGAAATCATAACTTTCATATTATTGCTTATCCGATTTCCTCTCAAAATTTCACAAGTCTACTTCTCTGGTTTTCTGCTTTCTTCCAAAGCTTTTTTTATCAGGTAGGAGTTCCCTTCATAGGAACGGATGTGATAGAATAGCAGCTATCCAGGTTTATACTGTATCATCTGTAGGAATAACGGGCAGAAGAGCGAGTTGAAGCTTTCTGTTGCATTTATATTCACAAACGTAGGTGGCGCCAAAACATTTTACTTGGGACAACAAAACTGAATATTCTTGATATCAGTATTTCATCGTGCTCTCTGTCTCTCCATGTTCATGTAGGAAATAGACCGAATTTGGGGGCGTATGCAGAATTAGATGTGCTGTAAAAGGAATTAACAGTTTTGGTACGGATTTCAAAAATTAAGATTAAGATAAGATTACATGTGTATCCAGGCAGAGTGTAACAGACTAGAGAAAAGACCAACGAAGGTGAGAAGAATAAAGAGTACAGAGTAGGAGAGAGAAAAAAAAAAGAAAGAACCACAGAACCTGGCCACAAATATAATATGATATACATTGTAAAATAGCGACCCTCTTCTTCGATTATTAATAGGGACACTCTTCTCTGATTATGAATAGCGACCCTCTTCTCCTGTTATGAATAGCGACGCTCTTCTTCAATTATGACTAGCGACCCTTGTGAATATTGACCTTTATGAATAGTGACTCTCTTTTCGTATTATGGAGAGGGACCCTTATGATCAACGACCCTCTTTCCGTATTATGAATAGCCACCCTTATGTCTTATTATAAAGGGCGGTCCTTTACGAATATTGACCCTTATGAATAGCGACCCTTATGTCTTATTATGAATAGCGATCCTTATGACTAGCGAGCGGACCCCATTTCGACCCTTTTCAAACAATATGAAAACCAACTGTGCCTTTTGACAGTTGCATCATTAAAAAAAAAAATCTTCTGGATCTGAAACGGAGCAGGCGTGCGCCAGTTCCGCGCTCTCCTGGATAGACTGCATTTTGGGCTTCTATCTATTAAAATAAAGCGTGGCAAGCAAAACATTTCCGGATGGGGAATCTTATGTCGAATATTCAAGAGCTCAATGCGTGATTAATTGTCAGATCATATAGTATTCCTATCCCTTTTCCTTTTTCATTTTTCATTGTAGTGAAGTGCAGCTTGAAAGGGATGTAAGAGCTCTCTATAATCGATAGATGGTAAAGTCATTGAGGTGAACACGGGGCATTACAAGTAACTGACACATTCTGAAGCGATAAGCGTAGCCATTGATATTTCATATTTATCTTACAGTGTGACAGCTGTCAAAAACATGGGTGATCTAGGTTAAGAATTGGGGGCTCTCATGCTACTGACTTATAATTATAAAGATTATCTCTTTATCTATATCTTTTTTTCCAATCTGTGTCATGTTAAACAAGAAATACACTTTCATTTTCATAATTTTCATTTATTTCGTGCCTTTTATCACCTTTATCCTACTACAATGTGTGACTTCCTCCATACATTTTAAAGGTACATGTCTGCAAAGACTCTTCTATTTCGTTGACCTTCATGAAAATTTAGAGTGTTTTGTTGACGTGCATCACGTTACAGTAGTCGTACATGACTAACATTGCTGAACCTACATGTAAGAAAGGGTTCACAGATTTCATTTACCTTTCCTATCTCCTTGTCTTTCCCATAATTATGTTGATTATTTCTACAAAGAGTGACATCATATACACCCTTTTCCAAGGTAACTTTTCTTTGCATAATTTTTTGTAGATAATTCGTTGACCTTTATCAAGATCGAAGTAACTTGGTGACGTGCATAGTTAACAACACATCGCTGAAAATGATTTACAGATTTCATTTACATTTCCTATCTTCTTGTCTTTTCCCCGTATCTTCGATTTATTTTTTTGTAATATATTGACACTAGTTATTGATAACTGTATTTATGGGTCAAGATACGAGCATACATCATTATTTAAAAGACTTTACTGTCAGCAGGTACAAAGTCTATCTTTCACGTAATCGTTATCGTACTAGCACAGGTACCCGTTGAGCAAACATGGACCCTATATTTTCTTTAAATAAACATGTATAATATATGTTTTATTCTTCAACTGTATTAGAGCGATTCATGCAAGTTATCATTTTTATCTTTTCTCTGAAGCCTTATCCCTCCTATCTCCCCATTCATTCCAAGAAAAAGAAAATGAGAAGCAAACAAAAGTACACTTGACGTGTATCAGTTTTACATACTATCGTGTGTTTAATATTAAGTAGTTTCATATCTTTATGCATTCATGAACTTTTAAACTGAATCTGGAATTAGCCGTGATCGTGTATATTAAAACTGCAAAGAACATAAAGTTAGATATCACATGATGAGCCAAAGTTTAGAAGTTTTTGTCTGGAGGTGGTTGAGAGTTCGAGAAGGTCTGTTTAAATTAATTAGGCTTCTCGTTTATAATTGATAGAATGACTCCTTGAGAAAACGATTGAATTTTCTTTTTTTTTATCTCGTTAAATTTTGGTTCTTCATTTTGCATTTTTGGATATCATGATGTTCTTATTCAAATTTTTAATAAAACCATTAAAGCAGTCTACATGAACTCTCAAACTAAATTCCTTGTCCATGTGTTATTTGCATGATGCTTGATATTGTATCAACCCACTTGTATATCACTCTTCGAACATTTTAACACAATATTAAATTACCAAGGCATTTAGCCAGATTGTGTCTTGCCCACCTGTGACCAATTGCATGAATTTCGCCAAAGAGCATCCCTGACCCAAACTTTGTTTGCACTTGGAACAATGTATATGCAAAGTTACCAGTCATATATAGAAGGGTCTTGTGGGTAAAAACTTATATTTAACCTAAAATGATATATCACCTCAAATGACCTTTGACCTTAGCATGTGACAGTCGAGATCACCATAACGTGAACGTCATCAAAGTGCATCTCTGATCCAATTTTGGCCACAATAGGATTAACGTTTACCATGTTATTTGTTTCAAGAGAGTCTTCAAGGTCAACTTTAAAGAGAAGGTTGAATTCTGGTATAAAGGTAAAAAAATAATTTTAGAGCTTTCTCATTGTTTTTATTTCCCCTTAAAAGGATTGCTCTTAATATGCCCTCACATTCAAAATATGACAAGGAGCCGCTGAAATGTTCGGGCCGAACATTTGTGTGTAGTTCCATATACACATGTATGTGTGCAGTGCATGTGCAGGATTGAGTCAATTTCTTATCATACTTAATGATTCCAAAACCTTACAGCATACACCAATTATTATGTGCTATATAATCTAGCTTTTCCAATTGCTTTGTGATAGTTTCTTTCACAGTTCAATCTCATGACCAGACCTCAGCTTTGTCTTTAAATTTGTCACGGACGACGGAGCCATTTGGATCCTTTATCATCGATTCCACCTTCGGTGGGCGAGACAAAAAAATACTCAAAATATAATATGTTTGATTTATTTTTACTATAGACATGTTATACCACCAAGTTTATTAAAGATATCTTGGTATGAAATCATGTTTTAACAATTAACAAAATAAAGTAAAATAAACTACAGAATTTACAACACTGATAGCAGATTTTCAAGATTTATATGATTAAGCAAGTGCAATTGCATTATGCAACTTATATTGCTGAAGTTTGGGGATACATTACTCGAACATAATGATAGAGGTGCCGTGGTCTAGTGGATACGTCACCGGACTGTGGCTCACATCTTGGACTAAATTTATGTTAGTCAAGACTGCTTGTCTAACAAGTTGGCCAAGCATGCTAGGCCAACTTGTCGCTTGAGGAGTTCAGTCCCAAAGGACGCTGCGCCCCCTTAAACATCAAGTTCAGAATTCAAACTAAAAATTTATAATAGAGAGGGGATTGTGTCATATGGTATGTTTAGAAAGTTGTTACAGTGAAAGTGCGTAAATTATTAAAATAAGCTTTGACAATGTATTTCTCTCTCTCTCTCTCTCTCTCTCTAAATCCGTCATTGTTTAATGTATTTATTCATTTTGTTTGTTGTCGTTAACTCTTGGTATGCCTCATAAATTCTCTTGGGATTTGCGTGTAAAGTCTGTGCCAAATTGCACAATGACACAGAGTATAAAGGTCAATACCACGCATTATAGCGAGAATCTATGTACAGTTTAGCATCGCTCATTCTTAGTAAAATGCAATTAATATGGGAAAAAAGAACTTGGTGCTTCAACCCATCTCCGTAAGACGAATAAATGTGTCAATTTACATACAAATATGTACCACTCAAGTCTACATGTAAGACATAAATTTCTATCAAAGTAACTTTATCATCAGTAAGATCAGATGAGAGGACGTACCTAAGCACTATTCACAAAATTCTCCAAAACGAGTCATCTCTCAGGTCACGAAATAGAAATTAGGGCATAATATAAAAAAGTCTATGAAAGTGAAACCTAGAAGCTCTTGTGAGAGCAAGTACGTGTCAGATGAGATTTCAGAAGCAATTTAGGATGGCGAATTAAGGTACACATGCCGGGATGCACAACCCTCTCCCCTATCGAATGACTACAAAAGGCAAAAAATTGGATGGGGGGGGGGGAGAAGAAAAAACCTGGGGGTTGCACTTAATCTAGCGAGGCCGGTTTCTTAAATGCTTCGTCGCTGTCAGCAGTTATACGGTTTAGTTCATACTGAAATCTGGAAGTGGAATAAGCCTTCGTTCTTGTTATATTTAGGATCATTTCCTTTATATGCTTGCCATTGTTGTGTTCAGAGATTTCAATCATGGCTGGGCCTTTTAGAATTTGCAGCTTGCTTGCAGCATATGTTTTGCTTTATTACCCGCACCATGCATCGACTTCAACATGTGATTCTCTGTTTGTAGCCCATCCACAAGACGTTTTACTCAATGAAGGAGAAGATGCTGTCTTTAAATGCACTATTTCCAACTTCAGTATTTCGACTGACATGCTGATATGGGAAGTTCATCATTCCCAGTATGACAGTGTTATTTCAGAGGTATACGATCAGCACACCAAAAGAATGACTTCTTCCCTGAATATCTACAGAGTTGGCAGGAAAAGCCAGACCCAACAATGTGTTGCTTTTATTCAAGGCTCTGATGGGATGGCAAAAATATGTTCTTCCGCTTCTTCTCTTCTTAATGTGCAATATTTCCCATATGAGGATACGCTAGCATGTGAACCTAAAGGTTTGGTTGAAACGCGAGAGGGACAATCATTAAAGATATGGTGCCGAGTCTCCAGAGGAAAACCAGAGGTTCAGCTCAAGTGGAAGTTGGATAGTGTTCCACAAAACATATCACTCTCGAGCAGCTTCGTAGATGGCAGTAACCGGGTCTTGTTTCAAAATTTGGTAATGGCTAACTCCTTGCACAACAGTTCAAAAGTTTGTGAGGTTACTAGTCCAACAGCTTTTCGAGATCGTAAGTTATCATGTACGATTGGTCCTTTTATCGTTTCACACAAACCTCGCATAACTCTATTCCCGCCATCCTTAGATATTCCACGTGACTATTTCAAACAATACCGATTCATTTGCAACGGTAGTGCTTTCCCTGCTATAACTAATTATTCTTGGTCATGTTTCCCTGCAGACGTATTGCATGGTTGTGATATGGTGAATAGTTCAGATGATGCCGTTGACGTAACTCTGTCACAAAATAACATTTGCAGTTTGTACAAAGAATGTACCGTTTCGATCACATGTAATGCTTCAAATCCTGTCGGAACTTCAATCGCAAGATCATTTATTCGTATTGTTGGCCACCCCGATTCTAAAGAACAAAACAAGACTGACTGTTCTCTATCAAGTTCAAAGACGGATATACTGCTTAGTTTGGTTAGTACTTCTACTCATTTGGTAAATGGCGGGGAAAATGATGTTAATTTCATTTGCTCGGTCCGCAACTATACAGAAGGGTTTACTGTCGTGTGGGTGATTGGTAATCTTACCATTAGTGAAAATAACAGTAACATATTTTTAGGCATGTACTACCTTGGGAAACATTTCCTCAGCATTAAAAAACTGACCAAAGATATGATTGGAAAGTATATCTATTGTAAGTACATGACCGATGAAGGTGAATTGCTAATGAACGCGAAACTTATTCTAACTAGATCTAATAGGAATATGTCTAACCCGTTGCATCCTAATATATATACTTCACCTTTTTCTCTTTATAACTTACCGATATTGGGCAATGGCAATACCATGTCTTCAGGTCTGTTTACAACATTACGCTCAAGTGTAAATGATGTTACCAACAGTAGTGTAAGTAAAAGGAGTAGGCCTATGCGAGATAAATCAGAAGAAATAGTTCCGCAGCCCAAATATAGTAGTAAATATATGATCGTAATAGCTGTATCAGCTGCTGTTTTCGGGGTATTATCGGCCGCATGCATATTTGGAGTAATATCATTGTCCCTGTACAGGCGTTTGGGTCAGATGAGCTTGACATTTCAGTCGCAAAATCATGATAAAGTAAAGACTACATTTTACGAAGCTGAAACTTCATTATCATTACATGAAATGGTTGAGATGGAACCTATATATGAAGAGCCAAATTCAGTTACAAGTTCACTTGGTTCCAGTGAGTCTTTTGATGAATCTTACAGTTCAGATGGATCATATACGTCTAATCAATGCCCCATCAATCTTGCTGACTCAACTGAAAATTGTATATACACAAACGAGAACAAATCTGAACAGATCAAAACGACATGAATGGGTGACAACCATTTTTCAAGAACCACCATCTTTTCCAAAACAGGCAGGAGATAGTGAGATCCAATCTACAAAGTGACAACAAGATAAGTTTATAGAGGGTGCCCCCCCCCCCCCCCCCCCCCCCCCCTCCACAAAAAAAAAAGGACTAGCAAACTTCCAATGATGCGGGACAAATTTCATCGGTACCAATAGATGGTAATCTTTTTCAAAGGAAAATTTGCCCACATTGGTGGAGAATTCTTTTTTAATTCTAGAGTCATTTTTGTGAAACAATGTTGAAGACGTCCACCGGCAGTGGTCCTTGCAGAAAATAATGTATCACTATTGTGTAGTTTTAGAAATGATATTATACCTGAGCTTTTGGCAAGCTGTAATAAACGTCAGATTGAACACTAACATAAAATCCCATAAAACATTATCATAAATAGCCTATATGTTTTTTTTAAAGATTTTTTAGAAGAGTTATTAATTGTTGCATACGAAGCGGCCAAAAATTAATTAATGCTGAACAAAAATCTAAAAATTATGCCAAAATTACGTTTTGTTTGTCTTTTTACTTCAAAACTATGAAAACGAAAAAAAAAATTAAAACAATTAAAGAAATAAAAGAAAAAAAATAAAGAACTTAAATGGTCATCAGCGGTTTAGGTTGTCTTTTTTGTCCCAAATTCGCTAAAATTCTCTTAGTAAATTTTCGACAGTTATACTGAATTTATAACAGATTGTGTAAAATTATGCTGGGTATAATGCTAAATGCTAATAGGGTCATAATTAAGCCAAACATACTTATGCCAACTCTGGCAACTATAATGATACGTACATGCATGTAATTAATTATTGTAATCTTTTAATGTACATGTATTTTTGTTCTATTTGTTATAACTATCGCAACTGTAGCCCTTTGAGTGGTGTTTGCTTCAGAAAGTGCACTTTAAAAATATATATCATTAATGTTATTATTATAATTGTTATCAAAATTTGTGTGAGTATTATCATCACTATTGTCATTATTCATAATATTTGTATTATTATTATCATCATCATCACCATCATCGTTATCATTATCATTATTAATAATAATTATATTATTATCATTATAATTTTTATTGTTCTTATCATCACCATCATAGTCTCTCCCATTGAAGGTGGAGTCAAAACTAAGGGAATACTACATTTTATTTTTACTCTGTTCATTCATAAACGTATTACTTTTCCTTCCTATGTATCATGTACAATCATCACACTCTTATAAATGCGTGGTCGGATAGTGCGTGGTCAAATTCATTGACCACATTTCGGGGTTGTTTATGATCAATAACGACCCCGCTGCATTGAAATGACCAGTTTTTGTGTGGTCAAATTTTCCGCGCAAAAACAGGTCATTTTAATGCATTCTAAAGAAGGACTGGTCAAAGGAAAATCTACCAGTGCGATTGGTCAACACCGTATGGATTATTTTCACCAATATGTTGGTCAAATTGTACCAATTTCCCTGGCTTATCACTAACAATTTGAAATGGTCGAGAAATATTAGTTATTAATAACCAATGTATTGGTCAGACTCCAACTTGGTTAAACATTGGGCCATTGTCATGAATATCCATGATGTTCTCATGAATATTCATGAGCGACCGTAAACATCCAAAATTTATACATATGAATGACACTTGATTTTTTAAAAGTTTTTATACAATGATTTCACCTTGAAATGTGATGAAAATGTATTGACATGAATCATTATGTTGTACACATTATACAAACATGTCAAATATAAAGATCGAAATTGGAAAATTAGATTAACCATTTTAGCAAGCACTACAACATAGTCCATTATATAATAAAGTATATAATAGCATTTAGTGACTAGGTATAGGATGTAGGATTATCTGATCGTTCATAATTGTTCATAATATCCTATATGATTGTAATGTCATTTATGTTGTCTGTTGTTAATGAATTTTAATCACATCATATCGTATTATTTCATGGACAGTATACTAATAATTGGACAATGGTTGCACAAGTAATTAAAAATTAGCATTAGAGTTCTGTGTCCTACCTGAAACAGGATTAGTTGGAAACATTTCAAAAGGAGGCTTTGCACGCAATTTTGCCCGCTATCTGAATTTTTGCGAAGATAGCTTCTAACAATAATTGATGTGTCATATTGCTTTGATTGTGCGTTTATTCCAACTTGATCTTTCTTCTGTACTCTCCAGCATATTTGATGATAATCAGACACTGTAGATTTTATTTCAATAAACTGATTTGATTTCATTTTTGCACTAAACAAGATGAGCACCTTCTCCTCCTTTCAGCTGGTGTACTAGGACTTCACCATTTCAAGAAAGAATACTCCTGTTCTTTCGCTCTTTTATATTTCCTTTTTTCCTTGCTATACTATCCTTCTATAACCCAATAGTCCTTTTCAGGACTTACACATAATTATGGTGAACCACCGTAAAGCTCATCAATGTTACTTTTGATGTGTTACTATTAGTGCGAAACTATGATTCTCTGTAATTATCATAATCATTATCAGTTTTAACAGCTCAGCTTTCACCATAGTGAGATCGCAATGAGAAGGGGATTCATCAAAGACGAAAATGATGACTACTGATTTTGTTTTTTTAATTTTTCAATTTTTTGACAGTATGTAAATCTTCGTTTACATTGTATATGCAGGAACAAAAATATATATCATTACCCCCCCCCCCTCCCCTCCCCCTCATGCTAAGATGCTGAGGCCAAAGAAAGGTTTTTTCGAAAATAAAACAATCAAAAACAATTAAATTATTATTCATGCAAACATTTCTTTACGTACTGCAACATTTTAGAATACTTCTTTTATGAATCGTAGTTTATGTATAACTGGCTTAAGGATACGACAATCTATGGCATATTTAAGTAAATGAGAACGAAGTTATATCGGACAGGCCGACATAGATCAATTCCGATATACCTGAAAAAAAGGTTTTTGCAAGGTTATTGTTTCAGAACTATTATTCCTGTTTCCAAGTAGTCCCTTCCCACTCTTCATTTAACAACATATCAATATTTATATCGACAAGGTAAATATTAAACACAAAAAGTTAGATACATAAAACAACTTTTTTAATTTATGAATTTAGTTATTTGCACAACTAAACATCTCATTAGCTCTTCCAATGCACACTCAATTACTTTAAGTTACAATCTCCGCTTTGACGTTGGATGATGAATGTAAATGTTCATGTCCTGCATTAGGCTTATTCTATATTAATGGCTCATTTGAAGTTCATTAATCGTAATAATAGAATGACTATTTTTTTAAAGATTTGAATGTTGTTTTTTATAGGAAGGGGTATAAATGAGTATTGGCTGTGAATGGAAAACAGACAAATAATAACAGAAGATACACTGAGGGTCAGTACTGTGGTGATGATGATTACATCACACAATTAATACTCAAACGTGTTTGTTGGCATGTTTCGGTGAGGAATTGAATCTAAAGTTCTGACCGGTCAAATAGTCAAATGACACGTACATATAAACATGAATACATTTTCACTTTTATGGCCATTATTTGGACAATATTCCACGGTTATTCACCTTACAGATGAAGAGGTATTTGGTTACGTCTTCAACTCTTATTCTCTTATTACAGCTACCAGCTAAGTCAGTTTTAGTTAACACAATGCATATAATACATATTGGAGTACCTATATATACATGTAGATAATTCAGATAATGCTATCTTTCCCTACGTTATGTTGTTTTCCTTCCATCTTCTCCTTCTAACTTTCCTTATGTTATTCTTTGTTTTTATCTTTCTATCTTCCTCTCTTTTTATCTTTCCCTTTGTTATTCCTTGTTTTATCGTATAGTTTCCTATTTTTAACATAATGAACATAGACAGAGAAAATGATAGAATAAAAACAAAGAATAACATAAGGAAAGATAGAAAGAGAAGAAGAAAGTAGGAAAACCGAAGAATAGCATAAGGAAAGATAGAATTATCCAGCGGCCGCCAAATAATTCACTAGTTCTTATTCTGTAATAGTTTTTTCTTCTATTTTATGTCTCTCCGTTTTTTTACCCTTGATATGGAGAGGGGGGGGGGGGATTTTCGTATTTAATTTTCGGAATTACGAACCCTGTTTCCTTTTCGGAATTACGAACCCTATTTCCTTTTCGGAATTATGAACCCTTTTTCATTTTCGGAAATAGGAACCTTCGGAGTTATGAGCCCTTTTTCATTATCAAGATTTTGAACCTTCGGAAATGTTAACCCTAATTCATTTTAGGAATTAAGAACCTTCGGATAAACGAACATTCGGAATAGTGGAACAAATGTTCGGAATTATGAACCTTTTTTTTCATTTCCGGAATTATGAACCCCTAGGCATTGGAAATTTGTGTTTCGGAACTATGAACCTTCGAAAAAACGAGTGTCCCCCTTTTTGACAGCTGTCACGATGTAAGATGGATACGAAATATTAATGGCTACTCTTATCACTTCAGAATGGTGTCAGTTGCTTGTAATGGCCTGTGTTCACCTCAATAACATTACCATCTATCGATTATAGAGAGTTATTACATCCCTTTCAAACAGCACTTCACTACAATAATACATTTTCCACCTCAGAGGAAAGGGGATAGGAATACCATACGATTTGACAATTAATCACGAATTAAGCTCTTGAAAATATTCGACTTAGATTCACCATCGGGAAATGTTTTGCCTGCCACGCTTTATTTGAATAGGTAGAAGCCACTGACCTCTACCACCTGGACGGCTCATCGCCCATTCCCGCGCGTGCGAACACTTGAAGTGGGCGCGGCCATGTTACTCTTCCGAGAGCGATGTGGTTTATTACACGTTACGCACTGAACATCTGTACTTGTCTGTGCGTTTTGACCATGGGCGTCCGCATGATTGTACACAAATCTGTATTCCAGCTTTCTTGCGCGTTGATTTTTCAAAAGTGCAACATGGCGGACCACGACTTCACTTCTCTGAGCCAATGATACGTCCAGGTGGTAGAGGTCAGTGGTAGAAGCCCACAATGCAGTCTATCCAGGACAGGGCGGAACTGGCGTACGCCCCCTCCGTTTCAGATCCAGAAGAGTTTTAAAAATGCAACTGTCAAAAGTGGACAATGGATTTTCATATTGTTTGAAAATGGTTCTGGGGCACTTGCTTTTTCCTCCTGTATTTAAGTCTTGCATGGACATGCATTAGATATGCCCCGTACACCCCCTACAATATCAATTTCCGGATACGCCAATGTAATTTGCATTTTATCATTTGACATACCGACAACAAATGGGCAATTCCACAGGTTGGTGGACATGGACCTTTTAATCAAATTTGTGACCAGGCACCACATAACCACCAAAAAGTCGCCAGATATGAATTTTTAGTTAAGGTCTTATTCTGAAAGAGGAGATTCTCAGCTTTAAAATGATATATATAACTCATTAACAATGGATGTTCCTAACTCACTGTACAAAGAGAAGAATGAGGGGATTATCAGATTGTCCTAAAACTTGGCATACTAATTAGTCAAATCCTGTTCATCATAGGGCACAAGTATCAGTGCAAGAGCTTACTCCGTTTAAAATTCATGGGAGATCAAAATGAGACAAGTATTCAGGGTCGTAAAACAAGAAAAGTATTACAACAAAATCCAGAGAAGACACACATAAGTCTAATTTAAAAAACTGTCAAAAATACCACTTTTAGATTTATTGGCGCCTCCAAATTTTTAGATTACTTAGAAAAAAGTATACTCTTTCAGAAAATACCCAAAACTAAAATTTGACCATGCCAACCAAAAACACATTGATTGAGCTCTAACTGAAATTCACACAGTGGGACGTTTTGGTGGTTTTGTGGTGCCTGGTCACATTTGGTATTTCACTTAGCTATGAATCATTTTTTGTGTGCTACACAATTGCAGAAACTTGCGTAAACATTGGTGAACCTTTAATAAAACATTATTACAAGTTACAAAATGGTAAAAATATTCTATTTTTTAACACTTTTTTTTATATTTTGCGTATAAATTGTGCATTTTTTAATCTGGAAGTAAAATATCCACAATTTATATAAAATTTAAATTCAAAAGGTCCATTGATAACTTTTCAGTGAAAAAACACAAAGAAGAACCTAAGTCCAGCTGCAAGTTAGAACGAAACCAAAGCTGCTGCTATCTCACGGACAAAAAGAAAGCCTCATGTTAGCGCTCTTTTCATTTAAGTCCTCTTTGCAATATATGGATGTCCAAATCACGTAACAAACACATCATAGTTAGGCTAGCAGTAATTTTATGTTCCTCTTCTAACATGTCCAAGGTTTTGATGTTCACATGCTAGCGTATCATCAAATGGGAAATATTGCACATGAAGAAGAGAAGCAGCAGAAGAACATATTTCGCCATCCATCAGAGCAACACATTGTTGGGTCTGGCTTTTCCTGCCAACTCTGTAGAGATTCAGGGAAGAAGTCATTCTTTTGGTCTGCTGATCGTATACCTCTGAAATAACACTGTAATACTGGGAATGATGAACTTCCCATATCAGCGTGTCAGTCGAAATACTGAAGTTGGAAAGCGTGCATTTAAAGACAGCATCTTCTCCTTCATTGAGTAAAACGTCTTGTGGATGGGCTACAAACAGAGAATCGCATGTTGAAGTCGATGCATGGTGCGGGTTATAAAGCAAAACATACTGCAGCAAGCAAGCTGCAAATTCTAAAAGGCCCAGCCATGATTGAAATCTCTGAACACAACAATGGCAAGCATATAAAGGAAATGATCCAAATGTCTTATTTTTGCAAAATCTCCCTTATTCTTGCTCAAAATTCTTTCTCTTTGAAATATGTTATAGCCTGATAAATATTCTTGCTCCATGGGTTCGGTTTTTTCAATCCAATTCCAGGAACATATCGAAATTTTCCGCTGAATATACGATATGAGAATCCCATTTTCCATCTACGTGTAAACCCTATGGGTCATATTCTGGTCTATCGGTAAAGCACATGACTACCATGGTCAAGGTACCTGGTTCGATCCCCGGGGCCGATTTTTTTTTTTTTTTTTTTTTTTTTTTTACACTATAGTCAAAGTTCATCCGTTCATACCCTCAAAAGTCATATCGATCACCCACGCACACACTTAATTTTCATTTTTCATTGCCATCTATTGACATACTTGTTTCTGGTCAATATAAATGAGCTCTATAATGGGCTCCCTGTGTGAAACACCCCCCCCCCCCCCACAAAAAATATGACGCACATACACACACACACACACACACACACACGTTTACATGGCTTTACTTCCGAGGACAACTATTGTTCCTCTATTGTTACTCGTCCTCGGACAGTCGACGGAATAAGGCATAAATTCATTGTTCGACGTTCGAGGACTATTGTCCGGCTTCCGAGGACCATTGTTCTCATGATTTTTTTTTGTTCTCTGTCCGAAAATGTCCTCGGACATACGGCTAAACAGACCCACACACACACACACGTTTACATGGCTTTACTTCCGAGGACAACTATTGTTCCTCTATTGTTACTCGTCCTCGGACAGTCGACGGAATAAGGCATAAATTCATTGTTCGACGTTCGAGGACTATTGTCCGGCTTCCGAGGACCATTGTTGTCATGATTTTTTTTTTGTTCTCTGTCCGAAAATGTCCTCGGACATACGGCTAAACAAACGCACATACGCACACTTATTTCATTATCATATATCTCACGAACCATTGGTCCTCATGCATCCAAATTGGGCATGTAAGTAGACGTTGATCATATGTCGCTCCAGCAGCTAATTCGCTCTTATGAGGTCATCATGACATCATGTAGACGCCATTTTGTTACATTACATTATTAACCATATCTTCCTTGTCAATGATCAGAAATCATTCCCATTCATATCATAATAACTTCAGGTCAATGGTCGTCAGTTCGATCTTTATCATGAGAATTAAGGACAGATCACCTAATTCGTCATCATGACGAATTAAATTTCTAGTTATTATTATATATATCATTAATATTTACTATTTTCATTTTTATTAATGTTCAGACCAAAGAATCAAACTAGAAAGGTTTTTTCATGCTGATATACAAGTATATTCATCTCCAGCTTGCCTTATAAACTATTTTAGAAGCACTGGCCTCTTGTAATAAATGACAAATAACATGGTAACCGTTAATCCTATTGTGACCAAACTTGGGTCTGAGATGCACTTGCATGACGTTCACGTTATGGTGATCTCGACTGTCACATGCTAAGGTCAAAGGTCATTTGAGGTGATATATCATTTTAGGTTGAATATAAGTTTTTACCCACAAGACCCTTCTATGACTGGTAACTTTGCATATACATTGTTCCAAGTGCAAACAAAGTTGGGTCATGGATGCTCTTTGCCGAAATTCATGCAATTAGTCACAGGTGGGCAAGACACAATCTGGCTGAATGCCTTCAGTTGGTAATTTAATATTGTGTTAAAATGTTCGAAGAGTGATATTCAAGTGAGCTGATACAATTACATTATACAAATAACACAAGGACAAGGAATTTAGTTTGAGAGTTCCTGTTGACTGCTATGAAAGATTATTTTTTATTTGAATGAGAACATCATGATATCCAAAAATACAAAGTTATGAAGCAAACTTAAGGAGATAAAAAAGACAAGTCAATTGTTTTCTCAAGGAGTCATTCTATCAATTATAAACGAGAAGCCTAATTAATTTAAACAGACCTTCTCGAACTCTCAACCACCTCCAGACAAAAACTCGTAAACTTTGGCTCATCATGTGATATTTTGCTTTATGTTCTTTGCAGCTTTAATATACATGATCGCGGCTAATTTCAGATTCAGTTCAAAAGTTCATGAATGCATAAAGATATGAAACTAAACAAACACACGTTAGTATGTAAAATTGATACACGTCAATTGTACTTTTGTTTGCTTCTCATTTTCTTTTTCTTGGAATAAATGGGGAGATAGGAGGGATAGCGCTTCAGAGAAAAGATAAAAATTATAATTTGCATGAATCGCTGTGATAAAGTTGAAAAAAATAAAAATATATTATACATGTTTATTAAAAAAACATAAAGGGTGCATGTTTGCTCAACGGGTATCTGTGCTAGTACGATAACGATTAAGTGAAAGATAGACTTTGTACCTGCTAACAGTAAAGTTTTTTTTTTTTATAATAATGATGGTTGCCCGTATCTTGACCCATAAATACAGTTATCAATAACTAATGTCAATATATTACAAAAATAAATCGAAGATACGGGGAAAAGACAAGAAGATAGGAAATATTAATGAAATCTTTAAATCATTTTTTTTAGCGATGTGTTGCTAACTTTGCACGTCTCCAAATCACTCTGATCTTGATAAAGGTCAACAAATTATTTACAAAAAGCCCTTAACTTAATTATGCAAAGAAAATTGACCTCGAAAAAGGGTGTTTATGATGTCACTCTTTGTAAAATAATCAGTATCATAGTACACAAAGAATATGGGAAAGACAACGAGATAGGAAAGGTAAATGTATTCTGTAAACGTTCTTAGGTTCAGCAGTGTTAGTCATGTACGTCTACCGTAACTTCATTAATGCACGTCACCTTAGCATGTGACGGTCGAGATCGCCATAACGTAAACATCCTCAAAGTGCATCACTGACCCAAGTTTGGCCACAATATAATTTGTTCCAAGTTATTTGTTACAAGAATGTCAGGTCAACTTTAAAAAGAAGGTTGAGTTCTGGGAAAGATAACAAATAATTTGTAAGCTTTCTCATTCTTTTTTATGTTAGTTTGGAAGATTATCATAGTAGAAATGTCCCCTGGAAATGATTGCTCTTAAAATGCCCTCACATTCAAAATATGACAAGAAGCCGCTGAAATATTCGGGCCGAACATCTGTGTGTAGTCCCATATGCACATGTATGTGTGCAGTGCATGTGACTCTCAGCAGAATTGAGTCAATTTCTTATCATACTTAGTGATTATAAAACCTTACAGCATACACCTTGTTATGTGCTATATAATCTACCTTTTCCAATTGCTTTGAGATAATTTCTTTCACAATTCAATCTCATGACCAGACCTCAACTTTGTCTTTAAATTTGTCACGGACGACGGAGCCATTTGGATCCCTTATCATCGCTTCCACCTTCGGTGGACGAGACAAAAATTACTCGAAATATAATATGTTTTGATTATCTTTACTAGACATGTTTTACCACCAAGTTTATTAAAGATATCTTGGTATGAATTCATGTTTTAACTAGATTGATACTGTTTAGCAACGGGAACCGCCGCGCCTGCGCGATGTAGTGTCCCACCTCATTACCATTCAATAAGAATTAATTGTGGATGCGCTGTGGTGTAGTGGATTGGGGTTCTCGTCTTTTAGGGACAAAAGAAAAATTTCGCCAAACCTTCAAAAACCTTCAAAAATCGCTCAGTAAGGGGTTATGGGGTCCTGTTTCCCTCCATAATTCCCTGACAAGTAAAACAAAAAAAAAACAAAACAAAAAACCGGCGCCAAAAGGGGGGAGGGGTCCGGACCCCCGCGACCCCCCCCCCCCCCCCCCCCTCTGGATCCGCCTATGGTTCTACAGATCGAATGACCAACGGGTCCGATAGACAGAAGGTTCAATAGACTGAATCGGCAAAAGGGTCCGATAGTCCGAAGGTTCAGTAGGGGTCCGATAGTTAGAAGGTCCGATAGACCGACAATAAATACGTAAAAAGGGTAAAATAGAGGATAAAATGAAAGTAGGTAAAAAATAAGTGGTTAAAATAAGTGGGGGCGTTATGTTTCGAGATGTTTTCAAATGTGGGGGCGGGAATACCCTCCCCCTCCCACTTTTCATGCCTGAAAAGGGGGTTCCAACCAAAGAAAAAGCAAAAAAAGGAGAGGTTGAAAAGGAAAGAAGAAAAGAAAAGAAAGGAAAAGAAGAGAAAAGGAAAAGAAATCAGAAAGGAAAGAGAAGAAAACAAAAAAATCAAAAACTTCGCTCACTAGCTAGGGTTATTTACCAATGCCCATTATATTTTCATTATTGATATTAGTTATTAATATAATCGCCATATTTATGTATATAAACCAATGTCAAATTATTTGGTTTGCATCTTGAATCTCCAGCTAATGTTATGCTATTTTTTCTACTCAAAGAATGTAAGCAACATAACTGAAAGGAATCGAGCGGCAAGTTGACCTAAAGGGGCTAATAAAGAGATAAATTTTCAGAAATAATGGCCTGTGACCAATAGTCTCTTCCCAATATGAGAACGGAAGTTGCCGATAACATGTTACACAGAATATGAGAATGGAATAACAATACGCTAGAACCTATTCTCAGGAGACAAAATTCTTCTTTATTTTCTCTCTCTCTCGTTCGCTCGCTTTGCTCGCTCATACAATCAAGAAACTAGGCCTAGATTGTTTCTTGCAGCAAGCACCTCTTACGTCCTGCAGCAACAAGAAGCCCGAATATCAAAATATTCTGGCAGTGAGGTATCCGACTATTCTCGAATTCCCCACCCCCCCCCCCCCAAAAAAAATGGTATAATTTACGGGACAGAGTCCACAGACTAAAATTTTCCACAAGGTAGTAGTATGGGTATAAAAGCTAACATCATACCTGGTAGGAAAATATCACCCGACAACCCTAAACAAAAAAACAAAACAAAACAAATGGAAACACTGGAAACACAACTGGGCGTTGTGGCGTGCGCCTGTAATCCAGCTACCAGTGGAAGTTATAAACTGATTCAGCGGACCCAGGTTCGAGACTGAGTCACGTCTTTCGGATGGTGACGTTAAAGGTCGGTCCCAGACGTAAATAATCATATCTGATTGATACACGTCTGTAAAAACCCAATTACACCCCCCCCCCCCCCTCCCAAGAAGGTGGTAGGGCCTAATTGAAACAATTTCGTTTTTATCGGTCAGAATCTTTTGTTGTCAGAATCTTATCTTTTGTTACTTTTAATGAAAATTCAACTATAAAGTGTGCACCCCATAGGATTTCCTTGTTTAAAAAATAACACTTGCATTAGAAGGGGACGCCCTTTCCTCAGCTTGCTCCACTAGAAAAAAAAAAAATGCTTCGGGCATGATGAACCTCGGGGCCCCGGGGGGGGGGGGGGGGGTACTCACGTATATTGGGTATACGGGGATGTGCCGCTGGGAAGGGTGACTTTTTGAAGAAAGATCCTTAGACATGGGTCCCCTTTTCATTAAAAAGATCCTTAGACATGGGTCCCATTTTTCCCCAAAAAATCCTTAGACATGGGTCTCTTATCCCGGCTCTTATCATTTGTTTCATTCCTCTCTTTTCTCCCTCATTTGTCCGGGATTTTCAGATTTGCACCCAAATACTCGAGGTAATCGAGCCTACATTGTAAATGCCTACTTAGCTATATATCTCGTGCGTACATACGTAGAACGTACCCCGGAAGTACCACATTATTTATTACATAAATGCGCGCTAGGCGCCAGGCCAAGCGCCCAAGCTTGGAATTGGGGATATGGATCCGAGCTTCGTATGCGTAGTACATGCGGCAGCTTCAGTAACTGCGGGACGGCGCCGAGCCCGAGCTAGCTAGCAGCGCTGCATATATCATAATGCCTAGACATGGGTCCATTTTTCACAAAAAAATCCTTAGACATGGGTGCCTATTTACAGCAAAAGGACCCTTAGATGTGGGTATGGGTCTGGAGTTCTCAGCGGCACACCCCCGTCCGATTATAATCTGAGTACCCCCCCCCCCTCCCCACCCCCAGGGCTCGGGGCTTTAGTGTGCACCAAAGAATTATATTCCCATGTTTAAAAAAATGATCAGCGTTCCCCATTGCCAATACATCGGTTTAGTGGCAAAATTAACAGGGGGGGGGGGGGGGGGTTGAGCTGCATGGGTGGACCCCATTTTTTTTTGGGGGGGGAGGGTGGGCCTACAGACCTGGTGCATCGGTTTATTACAATACACATAGAAGAAGATAATGCATTATCCTTTTCCTTTTATGAGATAAAACTATTAAAAACTTATTGTATCCACTTATTTTACCCTTTTTACGTTATTTGACGGTCTATCGGACCTTCTAACTATCGGACCCCTACTGAACCTTCGGACTATCGGACCCTTTTGCCGATTCGGTCTATCGAACCTTCTATCTATCGGACCTTCTTACTATCGGAGCCCGTTGGACATTCGATCTATAGAACCTTCGGACTATCGGACCCTCCGCCGATTCGGTCTATAGAACCGTCTGTCTATTGGACTCTCTCGTACATTCGGTCTATCGAACCTTCTATCTATAATTGGGTGTCGGTCTATCGGACCCGCTAACTATCGGACCTTCTAGCTATAGGGCTGTAACCGCTATGACATTCTTTAAGTAAAGTAGCACCTAGTTATATCGGACAAACCTACATACATCAATTCCGATATACTGAAAACAGGTTTTGCAAGGTTATTGTTTTAGAACAGTATTATTCCAGTTTCCAAGTAGTCCCTTCCCACTCTCTTCCTCTCTCTTTCTCTCTCTCTTTCTCTCTCAATATCCCGCTCTTTGTATTGCCCATTTCCCCTCCCTTCTGTTCGAGAAACATCTATGTCAGTTTGGAATCAAAGTGGTTTTTGTTTAAAGTTTCATTTTTATTTCCCCCTTTTTCTATGCCTTCTTGCAAACTCACGTAGACATGAAATAGGCATCTTCCTAAAAGTATTCATTCGTTGTTTTTCCTTGATTTTCTTTCTACCCATAAGAACTTGGACTTAATTTGGCAGCATCAGTGAAAATGCCAAACAGCAATTTGAGCTTTTCTAAATACAGTTCCACAAATGTCATGATCATTTAATGAAAAAGGTTGAAATTGAAATTACAGCATTTAATCATGCACCCATGCATAAGTGTGCAATGTGTTTGTTTTTATCACATTAGGTAGTGTGACGGAATCGGTATTGCTCTAATCTCATGACGGTTCGTAAAATTAGCAAAGGGATCAAAACACGTAGATAATGCTGCTAATAACGTTAAAGACAACCTATACAAAAACGAAAACAGTCGACATGTATATAGTCATGATCAATATTATTGACTTTTCCAAGTCTTATTCAAATACAAGAGGGGTTTATTCAATCTGGTAAGTCATTTGCAAGCTCCCTCGCCTGATGTGCGAATGTGTGTTTGACAATTTTTAATCTTCAAAGATCAAGGGGCAATTGTAAGGTTCAAAATATATGCATTCCCAGGTAATTTAAATGTTTACTTTGTTCTTTTAATCTGGAACGCGCATGGGCATGATAATCACTTCTCCAAATAGATTTTTAGTAGCCAAATTTGTATCTACAGATCTTTATAAACGTGGTGTCAGTATAATTCCAGCAGTGATCGTTTCCGGTTCTGTCGAGATGAAACGTCACAGAGAGGCAGACATGAATCAGGCATTTCAGGTGAATACATTTAGCGTTTAGTTTGATAGGGTTACTATTTTATGATTTAACTTCAAATAAGTAAGAAAGCCGTGTGTAATTATTTTTTACTTGCAAATGCTTTTAAAATGCGTTTCTCAAATTTGATATTTATAGGCCTATGCGATTTGTTTTTTAAAATACTCAGTTCATTCTTCGTCCGTATGGTAAGCCCTTTTGAAGAATCAAGAACTAGAATTGTGATATATTAAAACAATTTCTTTTGTGTTGTTATCAATATTGGCAATCCTTCAGAATAGAATTGGTGACATGAAGAGTTAGGTTGATAATTATTGTGATATTAATTCTAGATATCACAAACCCAGTGCTCGGTATCACAAATTAATTACTTAATGTCAAGGGTGTTTTTTATATCGCTGATTGTTCTTGAAATCTTATCAATGTTTGGCGAAAATGTAGTTGTGAATGCGAACGCAAAATGTTTGGCAAAACTTCTTTCGGAGATTCGATCGCAAATCTTCGGGGAAAAATAATTCGTGGTCATAATAAGTTACTCATTTCTGTCCCATTGGCTTATGGTGTTTAATATAGAGGTACTTTGATTCAGAAGTGCAATTTATCACGAAATCACTTCATGATAATTATGTTATCAATTATGTTTAGTAGCAATCATGACGTGAGTTTGTGACGAGTATCTTGTGTTGTAAACAGGTAAATGAGCCTGCATGTTACAATGAACCCTGCAATACAGGCGGGGTCGTATGGCAAGCCGTTTTGCTATTTAAAATGATTTGTTGATATCACAAATTCGAATTTGTGATATCACGAAGTGAATTTTTTGATATCACAAATTCCCATTCGTTTATCACATTAACCATTTTTTTTTTTATATCAAGAAATCGAATCTGTGATAGGCCTATCACAAATTCAATTCTTGATATCACAAGTTCCATTTTGTGATATCACGAATTGGAATTCGTGATATCACTCATTCCAATTTGTGATATCACAAAATGGAAAGGAATTCTAGCAATCATCTTGAGCAAAAAAATCACTAGGATTTCGAGCATTAGTTTTGTGCACTTATTCCACGATGAATTCAAGCACTAGTTTTGCGCAGAAAATCACTGGGTATTCGAGCATTAGTTTTGTGCAGAAATTCAGCGCTGAATTCAAGCGCTCATTTTGCACAGAAATTCACAGGCAATAGACCTGTTTACTAAGTGATTCAAATTTTATGCATACTTTTGAAACAAAGGTTGTTCTTGACAACCTGAAAGCTTGCCAGAGGCTTGTCAGACATAGCAACAAGTAATGTATGCAAACTGGATTCCAAGTATTGTAGTTCATAATGGAATACCTCGTTACTAGGTCCCCAGGAAAGAAACATCCATATATTTGAATCACTTAGTAAACAGGTCTATTCGCGCATTAGTTTTGTGCAGAAATTCAGCTCAGCTGGGTATATATATAGCCTATATACGAGCGTTAGTTGTGTGCTTAAATTCACGGGGTGTTCGAGCGTCAATTTAGTGCAGAAATTCACAGTGAATTAGAGCATTAGTTTTGAGCAGAAATTCAGCTGGGTATTTGAGCGTGAGTTGTGTGCTCAAATTCACGGGGTATGGGAATTTGAGTATTTACTTTGTACAGACTGTAATTATATTATAGTTAAAATAAAAATAGCAAGAGACTTTACGCATCCATATCAGTCATTGGACATGACTTTGAAATAATCTTAGACGAATTGATAGAAGTAAACTGATTGGCAACATATCAATAATTTATGATATGTTGTCAGTATAAATGAAACCCATCATTCTGTTCCATATACTTTCGAGTTTCCATTGTTCAGGATATATACAGCCATGGTAAAAATTATTAGACCAAGCATGGTTACTGATAGTGTTATTTTTGTGATAAGGAGGATATAAAATTACATAAAAGCAAGGTATAATTGCTGGAATTTGGCATTCATTCAGTGAAATACAAAGACAAATCATTTTTATAATTTTGTTTGCATATTATGGTACCGTTATAACAGAAGCTTGGTCTAATAATTTTTACCAGGGCTGTATTTGCTTTTATTTGGAAATGTGGCATAAAAGAACTTACGATTTCACTTGCATCCTTTAAATTTATATTTCAAGCAAGAAAATAGTCTCAAAATCAACTCGTTTTTACATATCAGTAATTCATTTTATGATATGTTGCCAATTTGTTATTAGACTCTGAGTACCAACTGCCCACTGTTGTAAACATGATGCAGTACCATATGCAGTATACCCATGCATGGTACCCGGGCCGCGAAATAAACACTGTCGGGGAGTCTGGGGTTACTTGGGCCCTCACCGCAACTTCCACCTGTGTTTTCTTTACGGTGCAGGCTAGGCGTGCACGTTGCGTTGGTAAATGAAATTGGCAACTTATCACGAAATGAATTACTGACTGAAGTATAAATTTAAAGGATGCAAATGAAATCATATATTATTTTATGCCACATGTCCACATAATAGCAAAGATATATCCTGAACAATGAAAACTCGAAAATATATGGAACAGAATGATGGGTTTCATTGAAATTGACAACATAATATCATTAATTAAATTCTTGATATGTTGCCAATCAATTTACTTCTATCAATTCGTCTAAAATTATTTTTAAATCGTTTCCAGTGAATGATATGGATGCGTAAAGTCTCTTGATATTTTTATTTTAACTTATATTACATTCTGAACAAAGTAAATACTCGAATTCCCATACCCCCGTGAATTTGAGCACACAACTAATGCTCGAATACCCAGCTGAATTTCTGCTCAAAACTAATACTCTAATTCACTGTGAATTTCTGCGCAAACAGAGCGCTTGAATTCAGTGTTGAATTTCTGCAAAAAACTAATGCTCGCATACCAAGTAAATTTGAGCACACAACTAAGGTCCGAATACCCAGCTGAATTTCTGCACAAAACTAATGCTCGAAATCCCTATGTATTTTTGCACAAAAGTAGTGCTTGAATTTCTGCACAAAAATTTTGCTCGAATAACCTGTGAATTCGTGATATCACAAATTCGATTTCTTGATGATTATCACTAAATTGAATTTGTGATATCACGAATACGAATTTGCAATATCATAAAATGAATCTGTGACATCAAAAATTCCCATTGGTTTAGCACATAAACCCAATTTTTTATACCAAGAAATCGAATTTGTGATATCACAAATTAAATTCTTGATATCAAGAATTCAATTCGTGATATATATTGGGTTTATGTGATTAACCAAAGAGAATTCGTAAAATTACAAATTCGGATTTGTGATATCAGAAAATCATTTTAAATAGTAAAAGAGCTTACCATAGGACCGCTTCTGCTGTCCAAGATAAAACGGCATAGCTAGCCACATTGTCTACATGAAATCCTTACACGTGACGCTACGGCCCAACTTACCACGAATCAATATTTACAAAACATTTGGCTCGCAGCCAAAATAGATATTTGTGAAACTTGCGCTCGAAATTCAAATGAATTTTTGGAAAAGTTTTCGTTCGGAATAAGAACTGAAATTTCGTGAAAGTTTAATATTCGATGTAATTGATGGACTTTGTAAAATCAAGAATTCGATTTGTTATAGAAAGAAAGAAATTAGTTCATTTTGTTAACATTTGGCAATTCGTAATGTGAGATCCAGAATTGAATTTGTGATATCAAGAATTCTCATTCTTCAGTCTTAAAATGGGAATAAGTGTGAAAAGGGCTTGCCATGCTCTCGGACTGATGATGAATTACAACATCGAAACAAAGTAAAAAATAACATGCAACAGACAAAATTCCGAAATGCAAGTTGTAGAACAATCTTTTAGCAGTATCCAATGACACCGATAATCATGTTCTTTCTATACAATCAAGAATTGGGGTGGAGAAGGGTGTGATTTCCATATTTCAGTTGCATTCCGCAAATTACTATGAATTGGCCACAGGCCTATATGTTTCTTTATTCTGTCTTAAAATTCACGTCCATAGGCCTAAAACAAATAAACCGAAATTTGTAAACCAAGGGAACCAAAACCACAAACCTCTACAATCGTATTTGTTTTAATTACGAATTATTTAACAAATTCAACGAATCCTTATTTTAAGTTCTAAGTTCTGTATTTTTAGTGACGCCTGTATGCTCCGTCACCCTTATTTTCTGATGTTTTATAGTACATATACTTATCAGGCCCGTAGCCAGGGTTTCTAAAGGGGTGGGTCGTTTTTGGCAAAAGTGGACCTTTTTGTCATAATCAATACGGACCTGCTGAAGGCAGGTCCTTGCTAGGGGGGTCCGGGGGCATGCTCCCCCTTAAAAATCTAGATGCTTTCTGCTGCTATTTAAGGACTTTAAGGACCGAGGGGAAATTTAGGGGTTGTGAATGATGATTTTGAACACACATTTTTGAAGTCGCAGAAACAAAATATTTATTAGAGTGTCAATCTGGCAACAAAGATTAAAGGTGTGTGTGTGTGTGTTTTTTCATGAAAAAGCGGACCTCAGCTCAAGAAGGGGGGGGGGGGTCGTCCGACCCCTCCGACCCCCTCTGGCTGCGGGCCTACTTATTTAGTCCTAAAATGAGTCGTAAAAACTCGATAGGCCTAGCTAGATTGGGTGGGACCAGGAATCAGCCTATATTAGTGTCGCTGAGCATGGTATGAATTAGTCCGAACACGCTATCATACATATCGCAAGCCCTTTAGCGATAGATAAATCAGGGAAGTGTAAATCGTGTGTTGAGAGCCAGAAGGGCGTTAACTCGTATGCTTTAACACAGAGTTAACGCCCTTCTGGCTCTCAACACACGAAATAAGAGTTATACTTCCCTGGCATATATCACAGTCGCACCATATATTATATGCCTCAGAACATAACCGTGTAATCCTTCTATTTTCCTTATATAGAGAATTATAACCCCTGGGGCTTACAAAGTGGAAAGAGTAGTGGCTATGGTGGCGATGGCTTAATCCATCATAGATATAGGGCATTAAGTCGCCGTACGCCTCCACCCCCCCCCCCCCTGCTCTACCCCAAGACCAAGGGGGGGGGGGGTGATAAATCTTACATGGGTCTGCCAAGATACAACTTACATCCCTCATCCTCCTCTGCCTACGGGGGATTATACCTCTCTCAGTTATCTGTGTTCAGATACGCCACTGGAAAGTATATGATGTAGTTAAAATTATGCTGAATAGTGACAGAATGTGTATGTTACGCGAAATTTGATATTGCTTTTTATCTTCACTTTAGGTATCCAACTCTTCTTTGATTCACTTTCATCGACCATGCTTCTTTCCTGGAGACTGCTAACTTTTGTATTTGTCTTTGCCGTATCGGAATCGTGGCAAGAAACGTGCCCTGCTCCCGCTCGTTGCACAACAGTAAATATTGATCAACAGTTTCACTGCACCTTTGGATTTTTAGTTAGTGAGCCATTGAGGAATTGCGAATTTGCTGTATCATTCAATGGTAAAACCTTTAATAATAACGGAAGCTTCGTTATTACGGATAACTTTACACCTTTCAGAGTGACAAGAACTTTTGTTCATGCAGATTTGTTAAATAATAGTTTGCTAGTCTCTCTTCAACTAAGCTCCGTCAATGCTGGGGATGCTGGACGATACAAAGGGTCGCTCATATGTGATGATCAATATAATTCTCAAATTCATATCTTGCGAGTGAACCATCCTCCGGGACCTGCCTCCTGCGAGTGGCAGCTATTAGGTGGAACCCTGTACTTAGCTCACGAGAGTTATAGAAATTTACCAGCTTTGTATTGTAGAGCAGAGGGTGGATATCCCAAAGTATATATCGTTTGCTACTCGAAGGATAATGAAAACACTGTAGCACATAATCCTATGTTTGTCAGCAGAGAGAATGTCACTATAGCTGTGTTTTGGCTGATGAAAAGACCTCTCCGATGTTGCTCTGTGAATTCTAATAATGGTAAAGAATATGCCCAATGCTTAGACTATATTTACCCTTCTGGTGACTCCTCAGGTGAACAGTTCGGAAGTAAAGGAAACGATCAAATTTCTACCCGTACATCTAATAGCGATGAAACTAGCGACCTTGGTAGACTAAATACAATATCATCATCATCATCATCTTCATCATCTTCATCGACTACTATATCAAACTTGGAATTGACTGTAAACTTTTGGATGAGATATATTGTTTTACTTTTCATACATACGAGAGTTGCCTCATTCATCGACTTAGGGTTATAAACTTATAAATATCATCTAAAATGTATAAACAATACATGATTGCTGTCACGTTCATTATATTTTTTAGTCCATGTTTGTCCTCTCAATTTACCTTCGCAGAAGGAGAATTTGTAGAATTAAGATATACTTATAACACTGAAGATAATATTGACATTCAAATCAGAAAAAGTAATAATCCCCCATTATTCAAAAATGGGCAAATGATGAACGACGTGTTGACAAAAAGTCAGCATGATCGTTTTAAAGTTAAATTATCTTCAGTACATTCAAAAGTGGTGATTATACACTTCTACATTAAAAGTGTCTCGAGAAGCGATGCTGGGGAATACATTTGCGAAATTGTTCGAAATGGAAAGGTTGTGGAAGGAAAAACTCAAACAGTTGAAGTTTTAGTGAAGTACCCTCCTGGAAAGACATTTTGTACGGAACACAGAGAGAACAACCATTTTGAAATAAATAAAGTATGGACGGTGCTCCACTGCTCAGCTACTTTAGGATCACAGCCCGCATATATATTATGTTATCAAAATGATGATCTTTCCCCTCCATTGACAATTCCTACATCTAACCAAACTCACACGCATCAGCAAATTTGGGTAAAAAGGGGACTCTCGGCAAATTGTTGCTGGTCTACTTACTCTAATCCGACAGTCATAAGTCAGTGTAATGACTATACATGGAATACTGACATGATAAATAAGGCAAAAGTAAAGACCGAGAATTATTCTGATCAGGAGGATTTTCCGAAAGAGAACGGTGGCAATAAGTCTCCTATTCCTGTCACTGTCAGAATAGAAAGGGAATGCAGCTATGCCACATGGTTTTATATGCTAGTAACGGCACTTTTTTCAATATATTTCTTCTTTATATATGATAGGCGACTTTACCATATGTTTCTACAAATAAAACCAAAATTGGAAGAAAATACAGAAGCTTCTCCCAGTAAGGACAGCAAGAACGAGGAGGAAACTTCTGGTTCAAATATGAAATCAAATGACGAAGATGGTGACAAAACAGGATCACCGGAGGATGAGGAATTTGAAGTAATTTCTTCAATCAAATCAGATATGTTTCCATCGGAAACAGAGGGAACACAGAATGTTTCTAGTCGTAGTTACTGTAATATCCAATAATCACATATATACTGAAGGGCCTTTACCCTCTTCCCTTCTCATTATCCCCCTGAACAATTTTTGACAATAATTTACCAAAAAATAAATATTGCGTGTACCACTGTAAGAAAGATACGACATTTTGCATGTTTTGGACATTGTGTGACCTCATTGATTTTGTTTGCAAAACGAGCGTAAAGATAAACATACTGCCTACCTACCTCCGTAAAGCATTCATCGTTTCCCAACTGACGGTTAATTAGAATATTGCTTCAAAATGAAAGACTCAAACAGCAAAACTTAATCAAGAATGAGCAATTGATTGAGAAGTTGAAAGCTACTCTCCTAAAGACCTCTTCTTGATGTTGTTAACGAAATATATAACTTATTATACATGTATTAACAAAACATGCAATTTCAACAAAGTTGACCTCGCACTCATGACCTCATTGATTCTCATATCAGAATGAGGATTTTACATTGTAAATTTTAAAGACGTAAATTCATTGGGAGCAAGTTTCATGACATTTCTCTGAATTCTTTTCTTAAAATATTGCTCTTAGATTTTTCACTTTTTGAAATATCAAGGCCACAAAATCTGTGTTATCAGTAACTATCTCAGAATACAATTGCCATTGTGCATTGCAGCTGAAACTCCAGTACCTTTTTATCATGATACGAAGAAGTTCATTAGAGTATATCAATGGAATATAATATGCAGATTGAAATGCGAGAAGAAACGTTCTATTATTCATGCTATACAGTTCACCTTTAATAGACATTTTAATAATATGTATACATTGTATATAGGTTGAGAAATGTTTTTATGTTCACCTTCAATCGTATACATGTTTTATTATAGTTAAGTCATTTTTATGTCATTTGGAATCAGGGGGTGTGTCACAAAGGTTTAAGTTAAGTCATACGTTAAGTCATGCGTAAGTGCCAATGCGCATACGGTATTAAACGCGTAATCTCATTGGTAGACTACCAAATAGCGCGCGTCCCCTGAGCCTGATCTGATCAATGCGGTGATGCGTAATATACAGCACGCAACTAGGAATTTAAGTGCGACTTTAAGTCAAACTTATCTCTTTGTGAAACACACCCAGAACTTTATTAACGTAGCCACACAAAGTATTATACAATATAGAACATAATTATCTAGCTTTGAGAAAAGGATAGAAAGCAGCTTTTACTTATGGGTTAAAAAAAATTGTACATGCGCACATGTAAATGAGCCTTGCTTCTTTCTAAAAATATACGCTGTCAGTATTCGTATTAAATGCATACATATTTGCACTTGATTATAACAATCAACAGTGATCAGTTTATGAATTTCAAACATACATGTATCTTATTCATAATATTATATCCTCTATCCTATCTTACTGTTTTTCTTTCCCTTTCCCTCTAACTTTCTGTCCGCTTATATTATTTTAAATATTGTATATATCTACTTGACTTGTTTTATGTTTGGTCATTTTGGTAAACGGGCATCCTAAATCACTAACATTGTTATGCTTTTCAGGGACCATGCATACTTCAGTTGTACTTGAACGTTTTGTTTTGCTTGTAATTTCATGTATGTATCAGATTAATCAGGAAATAAATGCTTTGAATTGAATTGACGTTTTGGGGAACTTTGTTAGGGGATAAATCTGGAGAAAAAAATTTAAAAGGAGAATTTTAAAAGAAATCAATTAATTGATATTGATTATTTTAAAGTAGGAATAGTAAGAACTATTTACATGTACATGATTATGTACCAATTACATATAAACACATATAAGGAAAGATATGTCCATTTAGATAACATTTTTGATTGACAATTAATATGATGAGCTGAGCGACGCTTTTGCTCGTCACACTGCTTTGTGTTTACAAAAGATAAATGAGTGGAACAATGTATTACCCTACTCTCACTTGGAAGAGTTAATGATGTGTGTAACATTCTTTTTGAGATTAACAATAATCAGACAAAATGATTTGACCTGTATTAGTGTGTATGTGTTTAGGTTGAAATGTTACTTTCGTCATTGCATGCAGTTCTGCACCCTCTGATCGTAGACTGGCTAATAATGTCCAAAATTGGTTTAGGACTATTTGCTCAGTTACACATAAACATAATGCTTTTGTCAAGATCTAAATTTGTGTTTTCACTGGTCGTCACATTCATGAAAACAATTTAGATATTTGTAAACGTTGGAAATAATGCTAATAATTTTGTGAATTCCAAGGCTCAAGATTATGTTCACTTAAGTTCATGAAGCAAAATGTGATTGAATCAAATTAATAAAAGAACGACTATATTACAGCTCTATTGTTCTTATATGTCATGTCAGCATCTTGCACTATGAACATGACGAACAAAGAAGCGGACAATTTATGCTGCTCCTCATTGTACCCTTCACAATTGCACTGGTTAACAAAAGAACATCCATTCATTGCTATCTTGTAAAAATATGTAGAACAGGTGTCACATAATAGCAGTGAAGGGATGTCCTTTTGTTTACTAGAGCTATTGTGGAGGGTACAATGAGGAGCTGCATAAATTGTCCGCTCTCTTTGTCACCGTGTTCATAGTGTTGCTTTGCGACACACATATGCTTCATTAAATAAATGTTATTATTCATTGGTTTATCTTATCTTGTGAGGAGCAAATATTAAACTCATTTAATAATGGAAGTGTTCTGTATATCCATATTTTCCACATTTCAGTTTTCCATTGCTGTGACATGAATTGCGATATGAAACAAACATTGAAATCTGCAATTTACTCATCAATTAATTTGGAGTAAATTTACATTTTGGTCGTGTGGTTGTACAGACCCATTAATGATAGACAAGAAGCATGATAAGATAAACAATTAATGGCTACTTATGTCACTATTATGAGCACAGTGTCAATGTCTTTGAGATGGAAAGCATATCTTCTTGACTGCTTGCATATGACGTAAACGTTTTTAATTGTGTTTATTGTGAGACGGAATAAATTATTCTACATATATGTCCCTATAATTTGTGCATATATTAAATGATATCGGAAAGATTTTGTGACTAATTATTTTTGACAGTACATTTTTATTGTATTTGGTTGCAATCAACTAAACTAAGTTGCTCATACTGTTTATCTCTTTTCTTAATCATTTTATTAAAACTGATGATGCAAAATAAATCCATTGGATATCAAGGACCTCTACAATGGAACTCTATGAATGGTCATTTGAAGGGTGATAAGAGCTATAACACATTTAAAATGAAACTGAAAAGAACAATACTTGCCACTTATTGAATTGAATTACAGTGAAGTTTTATTGAAATATATAATTGATTCATACATTTGTTTATTATCTCTCTTTTAAAATCTCATATTTTTCTAATTTATATTTCTAAGATTTATTAATATTATTGGTAATGTATTGTATCTGCATTTGTAACGTTTGGGGTTGCTTATTTACAAGTTTTTAACTTTTTTAGCAATCCCGGCATGTAATTCAATACACTGTATTTGTAATTATTTCATTCTGATTTTTTATCTTTTGCCGAAGAAATGTAAATTGAAATTGAATTTTATTATACCAGTGATATGAGTATTTATATGGATAGGTGCATAATGTGAAATAATGTGGTGAGTGTGATGTGGTATTTTATGGCTTACTTTTTTGAGGATTGTGATTTCAACTTTAGTGCATTATCATTTATTTCGGATTCGAATGAAAAAAACAAATGTGATGACCAAAGATTCATTAGAGTGAAATAAAAATGAAACTATAATTACAAAATATATTATAATAGTATATTGGGCTCAGAAACCCTTTTTTGGTAAAAGCTTTGTTATAATCAACTCCAACCTCTCCTCATCCGCTCTCTTTATATCCCCACGCCGCCCCCCCCCCCCCCTCTCTCTCTCCACCCCTCCCTCCCATCTCGTTTGTCCTCTCAAACTTTCAACGAATCATTACTGACTACTCAGGACCTATTTTCTATATGTTTTAATCATGTCTTGTTTATATGTCATTCTTTCAATAGAAATTCTCTCCACAAGATATATTGCTTCTTGTTTTGAAGTTTTGAAAACGTTCAAAATAGTGATATAAGAATGAAATTACTGTTTTCACACTTCATTAACCAAATGAAATGGTTGATACAGCTGAAGAGGGTTTCTGGATAAATTTATAACTCAAATTTCAGTCCATGTCAGGTACATTATCTTTGATATTTAGGGTTATTGAGAATCAAATGAATGAAATAAAATAAAAAGTAGGTGTGTCATAGTCGAGTGGTTTAATCACTTGACTGGGAATGCAAAGGTCGTGGGTTCGAACCCTGGCACGGCACTTATGCTCTTGAGCAAGGCATTTTATCTACATTGCTCCTCTCCACTAAGGTGTTAAATGGGTACCCGGTAGGATGCGAACGTCATTGTGGTTGGATTAGCATGTGCGCGCTTGTAAACAGGAGTGGAGAATGTGCGCTGTAATGTGCAGAATCGCAATTGAATCCAGTGACCGGGGTAATAATACTGTAAGCGCTTTGGTCGATTACATTGTAACTGGTATGGCGCTCAATAAGAAACAGCTATTATTATTATTATTATTAAAATAATATATGTAATCATCTTTCCAGTATACAATACCCACATAACACATTTCACCTGTCATGTTTTATATACACATGTATATATATTTGTAAAGTTATTTTGATATACTCTATGTATGCTTGCAGAATGTGAGCAAAACAAATTTCCTGTACTTGACAATAAATTGAAATGGACTTGAAATGAATTTGAAAACTCTCCTCTTGAGGAATCATTCACATTTTGTTCAGAAATCATTTTTTTTTTTGTTCCGAGTTGGATATTAAATAGCATCATGAGAAAGAACAAAAAGAAAATAAAAACATTGGCAGTTGGCAGTATAAAGAGGAATGATATGTTAAAGCATTTATTCATGACACAAAACTTGTTTATTTGGTAAGTTAACATAGAATAGGTCACATTAGGACTGCTTAGATTGGCCTCAAAAACAGTTACTCATTCTTTCCAAATTCACTTGTAGGGACAGTCTCTAAGGATTGAATTCACGAAGGTGTTATAAACATTACAACATGGTAAAGTAACTAATGCAATTAAGATTTGGGGGAAATGGAATGTATTGCAAAGATGTGACTCACACACAATTTTGTTCACCATTATTTATTAAACATTTTATATGTTCAACATGTCTAAATTTTCAATCATAATAAATATGATTATAGGATATAATATATTCAACTGAACCATGGGCTCCTTGCATAAAAGGTAAAGTTAAATGCAGACTCCAAATAGTGGTAAATACAAACTTCTCAAAGCCTACTTGCACTTGATTGCTGGTTTTATTCTAACTGAGATCTGTATGAAAGAGGCTTTGCATAGCAAACTGACAAACAAAATATCCAACCATCAAAAATATTGAGAATTATATACTCTAAAATGTGGCCAAAATAAATTAGCTAATAGGAAGACACTGATAACTTCCTCCACTTAACCGAAAGCTTACAGGAACCGGGCGGCTCCTGTATTAAGCCTATGAGAGTTAAAAAATTCAGTAGTGAATATGTTCAAAAGAGTAAATATTATTAATATTTCATAATTTTTAACCTAGTAGAAATTATCAAAAAGCTACAAATAGATAACTTTGCAATATGTAGTGGCACGTAAAGACGTGTCCGGAACTAAAAACCGTATTGTTGGGGATATCTATGATTAAAAATAAATAATTTCAGACATCCGAATGGCAGATTTGGTAATATTAAGCCTTGAGGTAGTAGAGATATTCACCAGTAAAAAAATCCATCAATATGATGCTACCTCTGAGCAATGAAGTTGTGATTTTTAACAATTAAGCATTTTGCATTCCAGATACACCCTGATTAAAGCACCACTACCTTTTGTGAGCTAAATCACATACAATACCTTAACATAATCTTCTTAAGAACAAAGAAATTCCTATTATTTTCATTTTATTTTGACAGGACTATATTTTTAAAATGTGGTACTACTACTACTACTACTAATGATATCCACAACAATAAAATAACACTATACATTAACAAAGTACATTACATAAATACTCAGTGTACTTTATAATGTTATTGTTAATTCTCTTTACTGGACTTAAAACCATTACACAAGTAACACCATCTCCACCATCCATGAGGTTTTTCCTACCATAATTTCTGCATGATTCTCATGCAAGCACAAAGTGAAATGGTCAAAGCAATTCACATGTTTTTTTTTTTATTTTATCATTCCTCCCTAAAAAAAAAAAACTCAAAAGGGATAAACACAGTACATGTATACACTTGTTTCAATAAAAATAAAAAGAACGGAACTTGTTTCACTCCTAATCAGAATGAATATACATGTTCTAAAAATCCAATATTCATTACAGTAGATGTATACAATAAAATAGTTTCATGGCATGTAAGGGTAGTGGATATTACTTAATTGAACAAATGTGCTCAAGCAACATACATCTTTCCTCTACCAGGGATGTTTGTAGTCAGGCAGGTATGCACCAGAAGATGAATTTCTACTTCTGGTGCATGCCTGCCCCAGCTACTTAGATCCCATATTGGTGAGAGGTGATTGCTAATTGACCAAGTGCTTCTATATTGAAACCCAGAAACTTTTGCAACATGAAACTCATTGTTAAGAACTACCTTTATCCAGCAAAAAGCTGCTGCACGTTGCACAACTATAATGCTAGCCATACTGTTAATGAATCTGTGAAACTCCTGAGAATCGCAAAATTTATGAAAGCTTCATGGTAACGAAGATTTTTGATTTTACAGTATCATTTCATTTTTTTTTCAATATCACATGCCAATTTATTTAGCCCAGTTATAAAATTAATGCCAGATAAAGTCAATGGTTACCGCTATACATAGCCACACACTGCGCACAAGTACTGTACTGTTTGGCTGACTTCACTACTTCTGTAGGGTTTGTGGAGGTTGAGGGTAAAAGCCAGCTGAATGGTGAGAAGGATCTGCAAAAGTACTGAACTGGTGGTCAAGTGGAAGATCTGCAAAGGGAATACCACAGACAAGGTTAGCCATAATTTATTCTCAATGAGTATGTTAAATAAGCTAGACCACAATGTATGACTACTGTTTATACATGCTTTTCTGGAAGTTTCCTTTATGCTACACTATATTACATTATCACTTTCGCTATCTGGAGCGGATTAGAAGAAGTGATGTATGGACCACAACATGATCTTTAAAAACTCCCCATCACAAACCTACTTCTAAATTCATTCACATCTAATCAATACATGAAGAAGGTGTCAACAATATTATAGGACACTAGAGTTTCATCAAGTATTTCTATGCAAATAACAATTTGTGAGCTTTCAATTCCTCACTGTCCTACAATCACTAACAAAATTACACAAAAGATGTCCTTTTCTGGTAACTGATGAAGTAAAATCTGATTTGTAATCTAGACCAATCAACTGCATATTTATTTCATTTGTAGACATCAAGATTGATGAAAAGATAAAACACCACAGCATTACAATCTCTTGACATTGGTAGCAATATCTGTTACTTACAAATAAATTTCAAAAATCTTGACTAATTAACAAAATTTCTTCTCATATGTTGAGCCCAGAAAATGCATGAACAAGGAAAAACAAAATAAAACAAAACATAATACAATGCCAATATTATCATTTCCTTACAATGCTACATACCTGTAATATAATCAAGTTGTGGTATAGCCACATCTGCAAAGGTCTGTATGAAGTATCCCCACAGTGTGTTCAGACTTTTGAACTGACTATCACCCTGCCCATTAGCACTACCCTGGCCATCCTGCTCATCTCCTCCAGTGTGAACACTTCCATCGGTGAGGTTTAACTCAGTTTGGTCTGTGAAGAAAGACCCCCACACGCTTGATGTGATGAACTCCTTCTCAGTAGTCGAAGGACCCTAGAGGTTGTAAAGAAAGCACAGCAATTCAAAGTTTCAAAGTTTCTTTATTTCATATCATGTTTTTACACTTTTTTTTTAATCAGTAGGCCAACATATGAAAGTGATGTACATAGATACGACACATCGTAATTCAATAGACTTGGCTGTAATTTACAGCTATTAATCAATTGATATGATCTAAAGTTAGTAAAGGAAAACATAACTGGAGGGGTCTATTAAGAAAGCGTGGATGGCAAGAGAAATGGATATGTAAAAATGCCACTTTATAAAAAAAAGAAAAGAAAAAAGAATGAATGTGGCCAATCAGTGTTGCTTTTTTGCCATTATCTAGGACATTCCTTTTGGGGAATGTATGAACTTAAAATCTGAAAAATGATATCCAGTGCAAGGCTGCTCCAAACAGCTCCATGTAGATCCCAGATGAATATATCACTTGGCTGAAGTAGCCCTTTGTTAAAAAGCCACTGTTTTGCATACACTACATTTTCTGAACAGCTCAATTATGCAATACTGCCATTAAATATATAGGAAGAATGTAATATTTGTGGCTATGAGCAAAAAACAACACCACCTGATTAACTTCACAAAAATGATGGTACATGTATGTATCCTGATATTATCTGATATGATCTTAATCAATTATATGTCATTGTTACAGTATTTTCGAGCAACATCATTTCTTGCCACAAATTACAAAAATTGAAATGGTATACTGCAAAACATGATTGTTAAATAATATAACTATTCTATTGCTTAGCCAAAAACAAAGATTTCCTTTCTAAGTGGAATACACTATTACCCACACAGAGGAGAAAGAGCGCCATCTACTGTTTGATATGCATACAGCTACAAACTGACATTACATTTGTTCAGTTTGGAAATTTATGGACATTGTATAGGTTCGGCACATTGAACCTCACACAACTGCACCTAAAAAGTACACAGTCAGTAGCAATCATTTCAATATTTACTAACTTGATACTAGAGTGCAAAATCCAGATTTTATTGACAATTATAGTGTAAATAGTAACATTTAAAGCACAAGGAAGTTTTTTATGAAATGGTGATATTTGATGAAAGAAATGATATTGTTAACCAGTTCATCAATCAACATGCCACAGCCCCCTCTATGAAGCAGAAAGGACTGAAACCCACTGCAAATAAGACCAAACCCTCTAGACAGTTTGTATACAGACATTCATGAACAATTACCAGCAATTACTATTCTCAGGTAATTCACCACTAGGGCATTCACTTGATAGTAAAGAGAAGACCACTCATTTAGGGTAATTGATAACAACTGCCCTCAAAATATTAACCTGTTCCATGGAGAAGGGGGAGGGGTGGGGGATCATCAAGGTGAACATTATCCATTACACATATAAGTAATTATGCAGGTAGTGTTCATGTAGGATCTTGCAGTCTACAGGACATCTGTCATACACAATCTTTCGCAGCAAACATGGCTTTTTAGAAGGGAAATTGATAAAGAAAGAATACATAAACACATCATTTTGCACATGCTATTTATTCTATATGGGTAATCATATGAGTATGGGGTTACAGGATATACTTTGTATATATATATATGAAAATATCTTTTTCCTTTAACATACTCGGGTCAAATCCCTTTCTCTTCCACTAAAAGGTTATGGCATTACGTTTTCAAACTGAACCCTAGTTTAAAATATTTCCTTTCATCAAATATTGCTTCTAAAGTAGTTATCTTAGATTCTGATCAACTCACTGTGATTTTGCCCCTCTTAGTAGGTGGCCCATCCATCTGGTCTCCACCTGCTGGTTCTTCTACCATGCCTTCTGCCTCCATCTCTTCCAAGATGAGGAAAGGATGCCATCCAACAGACTGGGGAGGGAGAACGTCAGAGCGGATACTATCACCGAAGTATGCAACCTAGATGAGATCAGTAGGAGATGATAACAAGAGACAATTTCTTTAATCCACTGATTTATTCTTTTGCAATGTAAACATACTTTATTGCACTATTCTAAACAGAACTGGGCCCCATAACATGAAGCTTAGCGATTGATCGTATGATTGATATTTTGTGATCAATTGCATAATCAATGACAAAACAGTTACTTGCAACATAGTAATCAAACTTACTATTCGTGTTACCAGGCCCTGGAGGCTGAAGCTTCCACATGTATGCAAAAGCTGGAAATAATTTCTGATCTCAAAAGAGAAATCAGAATTTCTAAGAATGTTCATGCCCATGCCTAGCATATCATGAAGAAAAGAATGTTGTATAGTGTTTCTAATAATGAAAGCAAACGTAATTTGAGAATGAAAACTTACCTCATATGTTTATCAAACCAAATGTTAATGCCTTTGTTTAAAACCTCAGAATGTCCTTACCCTAGTATTTTTCATTGCATTAGTCAGTTTCACCAACATGGATATTTTAGGAGTGTGATTTTTATATTGACATACTCTTTTACAATACAAAATTAGAACAGCCATTAAAAGGGCAGTCCAACCTTGGTAATAAAATTTTTTGTGTGAAAGCAGAAGAAAAACAGGATGGTGAAAGTTTGAAACAAATAGGACAAGGAATGAGAACAATATGGATGTTTTGAAAAAGAGATCACTATTAAAATTTCTGCGAATTTCAAACTGGCAATTTTGTGAGTCGATCGTGATACAGTGGCGGTCAACTTGTGAATAGCATATTGTTATAGGTCTTCATAAAAGAAAAGAATCATATTGAGTGATACATATTTTTAAAATGACATTTTAGTCATTTTATGTATTGGAGAAAATGGGAGAGTTGTCCGCCACTACATCACAGTAACATTACCGATTCGGCCAATTTGAAATTCCCATATGTACTGTATAGTGACTACAACTTTCCAAAATTTATAACTTTCTCATTGCTTGTCATTAACTCCTAATTAGCCATTGTTTCGGACTACAAATATTTGAAAACCTAATGCCATATTTTGAGAGCTAGGTCAATAAAGATGTCTTAATTGATATGAGTTATCCCTTTCTGGCACTCAGCTAATGATAAACTACTGAAAAATGACCAATGACAAGATGTAATATTGCAGCTAAGAAAGGCAAAGGTGAATTCATATTCACATGTTTCTTTATGTACAATTAAATGAATACAAATTATTATAATTTCATTGTAAAATATTACAAACCTTTGGGTTTTCTTTTCCAGTCATTTTCTTCAGGTAGGAGTGGAATGTATGGACACTTCCCTGAAGGTACTTACTACCAGTCTGTATCTCATTTATCTCATCTCCCTCCTTGTTATCAACTGAAAATCAGTAAAAAGCAGACATTACTAAAATGTTTTTATGCAGTCTTAAAAAGAAATTAATATTACTGTCTTATATTCATGAAAGAAAAAAAATGAATGTTTAGTATTGAAATAACAAAATTACTACATGACTGTCATGTAGATGCAAGGCTTTACATTGAAAGAGCCTTATAGGACCATCATCAATAGAAACTGAAGGACCAATAGCTCCTGATCAATTGACTTTCATGACTTGATAGATAGAAAATTACAACGTTACCTTCTTTCTTACAACATACACATATTAAGGTTATTTCATAGAAGTAATTTTATGCTGGTACGTGTAGTTGACATAGACTTAACTGTAGTGATAGTGGTGTCTGGAATTTAAAGAATAAATTATCAATGTTGATACATTATACTAAGGACTTAGCATATTATTTAAAAATCATTCAATATATCTACATTTCATGAAGAACAAGTATCCACAAAAATACCACAATTTACCAATAGAATAGAAAGGCCTCTCTGCCTGCTCTTTGGTGAAGTATCCAGGTTTCCTCGCATACATCATGGAAACATGGAAGTAATCTTGCCAGTCTTTACTGTAACAAAATAATTAATAAAACATCCATAATTTTTTATTGGAACACACAGGTTCATTGATGAGGCAATGGCTATAGTCAATTATTCATGTGTGACACTGTATCTATGTTTCTATAACAGTAAAACACAAGTTATTAGGCTTTCATCCATAACTTTTAAATTCATAAAAAAATTAAAATGGGTTCTGAATGTAAACTGTTAAGGTAGATTAAATAGCAAAAACAATAAATTTCATTATTCACAACAGCATTTCCCAATAGTTTCAATCACCTAGTAAACTGATGATTATGGAGTAAACTGATGATTATGGGGTAATCATAAAGTATTATCACAGTGCCATACTAATCATTGGGCATTTGAGTGATTTTTTTTTCTCTGTGTTGGTGAAAGAAATTAAAATAAGATACTGCCTAAATAGTCAACCCTGGAGCCAAGTGTTTTCATGAAACTATGTGTTCATCGCTGACTTTGTAAGATATATCCATCAATGGTTCATATCAGTTACCAACTTGAGTTCATTCAATGACAAATTGTTATTAGATGACATGGGTTTTATAAGATATGCTTTGGCAACAATAGCTCAGTGGTCAAGATCCTAAACTAACAAAATTCTTAATTCAAACCCTAGACCAAACACTTTACCTAAGGCTTCTTACGGAAAGTTTTTACATTGGCGGGCCCTCGGCGGCGCCGATTGATTCGGCGTCCCTGCGGAGCGGCTTTGTTCTCAACACGCCGACTGAGCGATGCGGCGGAAGTTCTATTTATCTCGTTTAGCAGGTGGATCGCCGTAAACAAAAGCTCGCGCTAATCCCGCTGAACGGCGACTTCTTAGAGTCGCCGATGGATATGACAAGATCCGGGAGAAAATCCCGCTAATCGGCCTTTTTAACTTTGGCCGCGGTGAAAACGGTGACAAAACTTTCCGTAAGAAGCCTAACCCAGGGCTCGACACTTACAGGCGCCCGTGATGCATGGGCATCCAAAATCTAGGTCTGAACCCCCAAATTTAACATAGGGCTGAATACTTATAGAGCCTGAAATAACAATCTGGACCCCATAAGGATAGAGTGAGTGTGGAACCCTGCCTAACCCTGATCCTAAACCTAATAGCCAAACCCAATGTCCCAACGGGGTAGCTTCGCTAGTCATAAGTACCGCTATTCATAAGGACAGCTATCCATAACGGGTGACTAAACGAATAGCGGTTTTATATGGATAGCGGTCCTTCTAAATAGCGAGCAAATCATAGACAAACTAGAAATATCACTGAAGATGATTAATACCCCCGCCCCGTGACAACCATTACCATGGCAACACAGTTTCATGTGTCATGCATGTCTTAACTCCAAGAACAATGTGTGTGCCAAGAATCATGAGCAACAGTTGAAAACTGAGTAGTTCAATCCGCAAGGTTTTTCCTTGATTTTCTGTTACCATGCCAACGCAGCTCCGACACATCCCCAAAAATATGTCTTGCACATCTTCCCACCAAGACCAATGTGTGTACCAAATTTCTTGACTTTTGGTCAAAAACTGAGGAAGTAGTTCGATCCGCAAGATTTTTCCCTGATTTACTGCCATAAATATGCCGTTTCCATGGTAACGCAGCTTCCGACACATCAAAAAAATATGTCTTGCACATCTTCCCACCAAGACCAACGTGTGTACCAAATTCCTTGACTTTTGGTTGAAAAATGAGAAAGTAGTTCGATCCACAAGATGTTTCCTTGATTTTCTGCCACAAATATGCCGTTACCATGGCAACGCAGCTTCCGACACATCCAACGACACATCCGAAAAATATGTCTTGCACATCTTCCCAGTAAGACCAATGTGTGTACCAAATTTCATGACTTTCGGTCAAAAACTGAGGAAGTAGTTCGATCCGCAAGGTGTTTCCTTGATTTTCTGCCATAAATATGCCGTTACCATGGCAACGCAGATTCCGACACATCCAACGACACATCCGAAAAATATGTCTTGCACATCTTCCCACCAAGACCAATGTGTGTACCAAATTTCATGAGCTTTGGTCGAAAACTGAGAAAGTAGTTCGATCCGCAAGATTTGCAACAGACCAACCGCCCGCCCACCCGCCCGCCCGACCTACCGACCGACCGCCCGACCGCCCAACCGTTGACTGATTAATATATACCCCCTTCAAACTGCGTTTGGCGGGGGTATAATTACCTCGCTATTCATAAGGACCACTATTCATAAGGCGTGTTCAATGAATAGCGGTTTTCTATGAAAAGCGGTCCTTATGAATAGCGAGCGGACCCGGTCCCAACCCTTACCCTGTATATTTGACAAAATAAAACCACAGTAACTGTCACCAGAAATTTGTTTGGGTCACCAATAAAATTGTCTAAGAAAATTACAATCTTTCCCGACATCCTTTAACAAATCTTACCCCAGAACATTTTCCAGCAGAGACTCAGCATAATCCACATGAGAGCTTGTAAGAAGAAATGTCACCTTCCCAGCATCCTTCAGCCTTTTGAACCACCCCTTGACAGAATCACTACAGGGTTCAACGTATGTCAATGGATCACCTTTGTAGGTGCGGAAATATCCTCCTATATTATCTACAAAATAAAAAGAAGCAATTTCTAAAGGAGGACATTTTTAAAGAACAACAACAACATCAACAAAAGACACACACACACTCATGTAACACAGAATTTAATATTTATAAACAACTTAATTATGACTCACTATGGGTAAAAAAAGAAAATTTGTTCAGGAAATACAAAATTAAGAGTTGAGGAAAACCACAAAATATGCTTCATTTTGGATATCGAAGTAGACTGAAAACATATTACGAAAAAAATGACAATCACAGCCAAAAAATATCTGTCTTAGGATATATTAATGCATACCAACGCCACAAACACCAGCAAGTCATTAAAAATTAATAGGTAAAATAGCATAGGCACTGAACAAGTGTCTTTCTGAACTCACCTGCAAAATTTTCTCTTTGGTACACATGACCGAAGCATTCCAAGACATCAGGCCAAAATGTATATTCTTCTTGTCTTTTCCCTGCCTAGTAATATTCAAATTAAGGGCACGGGCAATTATAGAGAGAACAAAAGAAAAATGATAGGATGGAGGCAGGAAAAAGTCAACATTTTTATATCATAAATTTCATGTACATTACAGATACAACTCTGCCTTTATTTACATTTTCTTTTTGTAAATTCCATTGCTAAAGCCTACCACTGATTTGAACTAAGTGGTAATATTATTGTTTGCTAAATTCTCTCAGACATATATATATATATATATTTGTGTGTGTGTGTGTGTGTGTGTGTGTGTGGATGTGTGTGTGTGTACTGCCTACTGATTAAGATGATGATCATGGTTCCTGTTTGTTTTCTTGTAAATCTAACTGTTTGCACACACATAAAACACACTACTGAGATCAGTCAATATTTTTTTATACATAGCTATTATAAACAGGTTCAAATCATCTCAGTTAACACATGTTTTATGAACAGGTACATAGCATTAGTTTAATCATCTATTAATGCTTGGGGTTTTTTTTTTAGTACACAAGTTCATTCTGACAAAGTTGAATATATACAATACCTGTTTGTCAATGATATCCACTAATCTGGCACAGACAACACATCCTGGCATATCAAAGTAGTTCTCAAAATACCTAAAGCTTCCTGCATAAAAAAACAAACAGGAAAGAACAATGGAAAGAATAATGTTTCACTATAGGAATTAATTACACTTATTCAAATCCAGCAAATACATGTACATGAGTATGATTTAAAATAAAAACATTAAAAAGATAACTGATGTGTTCATGCTCAGATTGCCTAAAAAATTTGGGATTTTCTACAAAGGGACTGATTACCTCCTTTGAGAACAATAAAACTATCTATTTTTTTATTGATTCCTTAAATAATGATAAACATTTATGCAGGCCCTAAATATTTAGGGGGAAACAACTGAACAATAATCCACTTGAAATAAGAATAGTTTCATACATCCTGTTATGTGGAGGAAGAAGTTATTTTTTGTATGAAATAAGTGATAACAAATGAATCAAAATCATATGTAATATCTATGAATCTATCTCTCTCAAATTCTACCAAATATGGGCAGACAATACTACATACCCTCCTTTCATAAGCCAAGACACAATACCACAAGTTTGCCTATTTGCACAGGCATCTAAATATTACATTTTAGTGGCTTTTAGCCAAGTTCTTTATGGGGTTCTAGCATGACAACTTGGAGCCAAAAGGGCAATTGAGCCCTATATCAAAACAGTGAAAACAAAGGTTAGATACTAGCTTAGGGAAACGTTGTGGTGCGTAAAAATGTGGGAAAAACTCATATGACAAAATTTTCAAAATCAAAATTTTATTCTATAGAGGCAGACCTAAAATATTAGGATGTAGAACTACAGTATTTACCTCTTTGAATATTTTTAAGCAAAGTTAAATGAAAACTTTTATTTCAGATATGTCTGATTGATTCTAATTTTAGACGCACAGATAAAACTAGCAATTTTCCTCCTTGCATCTTTCCCTTGTCTTTCTGCGCCATTAAGTTTCGCTAGAGCCAACTTAGAAAGACAACAAAAACACATATTCTAGGAGTTTCATGGGATTATGGGATAAATCTAAACCAATTACAAGCACACAATGGTAGACAAAACATCAGAGCAATGAATTGAAACAGAGATTACCACATACATCCATTTCCAACAGCATATTATAAAGAAATAGTAAGTATGGTTTCTACACTATACAAATTCTCCCAGGGTTTGATTCTTTTACAATAGATACCACTTGAAACAAAGTAAGTGGATGCTATACTGTAGTTGAAACTAAATCAATGAAACAATACAATTATCTGGGGTTTGATAGAGGCAGGGCGCTACAGAGACCATCTTTCAACCATAAATTATTCTACCTGTTAACAGCTTAGGTGGTGAATATTCTTATGAATCATGGCCTTCATGTATAAGAGATTGAACTTTCTTAAATATTACTTTCTTGCATTTTATTTTCTTTCATGCTTTTGCCATTATGGAGCAACTTCAAAATGCAACAATGCAGTATTTGAAACCAACCCACGAAGCATCGCAGTCAATGAAGGTCAGGATGCCATTTTTACCTGTACTATTTCTAACTTTGACAACATGACAGACACACTGATATGGAAAGTCAATCCTTTATTGAAGTATTTCAGTGTTATATCAGATTTTTATGATCCAGAGACTCGCAGAATGACTTCAAACTTGACCGTCTTCAGAGTTGGGAGAAAAGGTCAGGTTCAGCAATGTGTTGCTTTCATTCTAGACTCCAACTACATCTCCAAGACATGTTATTCTGATGTTGCTAATCTCAATGTGCTGTACTTCCCACGTGAGGATGAGCTCCTCTGTGAGCCTCAATATCCAGAGGTAATGGAAGAGGGACAAAACCTGAAGATAGGGTGCCAGGTTCCAAAGGGAAACCCTGAAGTTCATCTCACTTGGAAATTACATGAAGATGTTGATGCAACACTGGTGGCTAGTTACTTAAATGGTAGTCACAAGGTTCTACAACAAAATCTGGAGATGGTGCACACTTTACACAACCGGTCAATATTTTGTGACGTCACAAGTCCCGCAGCATTTCCTGATCGTAAGCTTTCGGTTCAGATTGGCCCTTTCATCATACTTCACAAACCTCATCTCACGCTTACTCCAGCAAGTTTAATCCTACAACCTGATCAACCTTATAAACATCAAATGATTTGCAAAGGTGATGCATACCCTACAGTAACCAACTTTTCATGGTCATGTGTACCATCCCATATATTACAAGGATGTGAGTTTAGACAGAATTCAAATGATATCCTAAATGTTTCTTTGTCTCCAAATAACACTTGTTTACATGATGGGGACTGTTCTGTTACCATTGCATGTTTTGCCACAAATACTATTGGATCATCCACGGTGGAATCGATGGTCAAGATCCTTCCATACTTCAGTCAAGAAGAAAGAGATGTAGAATCAAATTTCACCATGAATTTAACACTTCAACTACTTAATGCCAGTTTAGTGGGTTTGGATGTATGGGATGCTCTTTTAACGTGTACCATCAACAGCAGCAACTTCAGCGTAGTACAAGGATCAAGAGTCAGATGGCTGTTCAACAACAACAGCATCCCTGGAAATGACGATATTGTTTCACACATGAGCCATCAGAGAAAATATACTTTGAACATTAAAAGTCTCAAGCAAATCGATATGGATAAAACGGTTACTTGCATTTTGGTATCAGGAGAAGGCCTTGTGATAATGGAAGTGAATCATGCTATATCTGAACTTAATGAAAGTGCTCCTGAGGCATTATTCGAAGACATATTGACAAGCAAAATTAACTCTCCTTCACTCCTTGCTCATGTGAATGAAATGACCACAAGAACAAAAAATCAACATGTTACATCTAACAAAGACAAAGGATACGACTCAAAGACTTTCCATGAAAGTTTTGGAAACAAACATGTTGTTTTCATAGCCATATCAGCGGCAGTAGCAGGGATAATACTAGCTGGGTGTATTTTCATTGTGATAACAATAGCCTTGTATAGACATTTTCATCGCATGAGTTCCTCACATGACAAGAAAAAAAGAAGAGAAACTATTAAATTGCATGAAAAACATCAAAGGAAGAAAAATAAACTGTCAGCTCTGGAAGAAGAACATGTTTACCAAGATCTCCATGAAATCATGCATGAGTCTGCGGCAAAACAAACAATGATATACCAAGAGTCGGTTAGCATTTATTCATATGATTCAAGTGACACAAAGAATTTCTATAGTTGCAGTGTGTCTGGGAATTCCCATGATTCGACAGCTAGTTCCAATGAATACTCATATGGGTCCTATAAGTCTGACAAGTCTGAGATATCGGTAAAAAATCAAGAAATTTGCACAGAATCAAAAGCTAATGCTACTTATGAAAATCAGAGTGTCATTGAGAGGCCAACAAGAAAGCTAACTTCATCTCATATAAACAGAGAAAAATGTGAAAATGTCACTTTCAATGCAGCACCACCTCTGCCTCTAAAGTAAAACCTGAATAAGGTCCACTGAGGAAAATAATAGTACAAAATGGAAACTATATAATCACCAAAACTTGTTCTAATTGTCTCCAGTTCCATTCTTGTATAATACAATACAAAAATTCAAGCATCACATTTTATGTCTGTCAAGAGATATTGCACATTTGCATACTGAAATTGATTAAATATATAATCATTTCCATTTTATGCTCTTTACTTTCTATTCCTGTGAATGCCTCATAAATTATTTGTGGGATGATTCTATGTCTGATGGTATACAAATTATTGATTACTTTTTGGTGATTGACCCCTGTTAATATGTAATTACTTCCTACTGAATTACCCAGTGTAATAAAACACATGTATTTGTATACAACTGCTTCTGAAAAAAGTCAAAACGTTTTATTCTCTCATAATCACTACAAATTATTCATACATGCCTAAATCAAAAGAAAATGAACAACTATTCTTTATCCATGGCATTCATGGATGAAATGATCATTGATGTACTTGTAAATAACAATTTCTGGATTTGTGTATATATTCCATTTCAATTTAATAATTCTAAATATATTTAAACCAATTGTGTTGTCACAGTTTCACTACTACAGTTTCATTACTACTGATTTTATTGGGCAGCCATTTTCTATAAAGCTGTATTCAGAATTGATAAAAATGCATTTGCCAGTTAAGATTTGCAAAGTAGGAGAGGTTGCTCAAGGCTCTATGTTAGGCCCATTTCTATTCATTATATGTATGATTGATTTGCAAACATCTTCACACATTCTCCCATCTATCATACATGCAGAAGATACTTGAATTATTATGCTTTAATAATGAACGTCTTGTTTACAACCTCACTTCCCTTCATGACACTGTTGCCTTTTATATATCCAAACAAAAATATTGTTATATAATATATATAGGTTTTTTTTATTGGGGGGGGGGGGGGGGGGGTCATGATTTGTATTCAAGTAATTAATTTTATATTTATATAAATTTTAGTTTGCTAATGTAAGTGTTCTTTTACCATTTTGTGTTAAATGATTGAATAATTACATATGTATGCTTTCTGAAAAATAAATGTCACAACTAATCTTTTTAAAAAAGATGGACTCATTTTGTTTAAGATCATTAAAACAATGTAGATAAGCATTTGGTAAGCTCATCAGTGATTTTCCAAGGACTCTATATTCAAACAGACTGAGAGAGAGAGAGAGAAAGAGAGAGAGAGAGAGAGAGGGAGAGAGAGCAAGAGAGGGAGAGAGAGATTCAAGAGAGGCATTGCAATATGAACACATCATATATCTAACAATGCTAGGATATTTGCATTTCATGATTGTAATATTCTTCTGTTTGCGAATTTTTAATCGGCCATTACATGAGCTCAAAATTTCCTTCAATTATTCAACAAAAAACTAACTAAAAGAAACTTTTTCACATATATCGAATGTGCAAGCCCAATGTTTTGGTCATTTGATGTCCAATTTGTAATTATTTCTATTATGGTATTAGAAACATGAATTCCAAGCTCTTGTTGGGCTTGAATATTAATATAATCATCATATAAAATCTTGAATATGGTTGCTAAGTAATATATGGGAAAAATAGTTTGGATTCAAACTATTTTAAAAACAATCTCAAAGTTGTTCTGGTCATACTGGGTAAATAAATACTGTGCACAAAGGGACAAACAGAACGTACAGGTATTATCAAACACAAGGTCAAAGTCTATTGGTATTCAAAAGATGAGACCACACTGGGGAATTCCAAGGTATTCATTTGGAATAACCTAGTCCTAGTCAAGAGAAGTCCTTCACTCATGCTGCACAATGTTCAGTGCGCAATAGTGCATGAAAATTGTGGGAACAATGAAGCAGAAATATAAAGCTCAAATTCTTAAAGAAAGTATAAACAGTGCAACAGCCATGTAGTTGTCCCTGTCAGAAGGCTTGCAAGAAGAGGAGCAGGAACAGGCTCTACTGAAATCTGTACGAACTAACTAAACATCTATATTTTTAAATACACAAGACATTTTTTTTGCGTATTATAATCAAAAGGGAAAAAAAATATGAAATTATCCTCTTCATCTGATTTTCAGAAAATGCAACAACTCGCAGCTTCATGAATAAGACTAAAATATTTTCTAATGGGATAAGCCTCAGTCAATATTTTACAGAATTCATGGCTGTTAAAGTGAACTTTGACCAAAACGTGTGTGCCAACTATCATGTTGACATTTGAAACATGGCTGGGAACCACCCCTTGGCACCCCAGCAAAAAAAGTTATGTTTGGAATTTTTCCAAATCACTGAAATGTAAGAGGCTTGGCAATATTGCTCCCCCGCAGATAAGTCTATTAGGTAACTTTTCTCACATCAATTCCTGGATGAATTCAAGGAGCAAGTTTATAGTTGTAGTTTTATTACTGACATGCTTGAATTAGGTAAGTTATTACAAATTCTTTGGTGTTTTTATTATTTCATTCCTCTTAAATGCATGAAAAGCAAACAAAGCAAACAAAATGAGGAAAGTTCTACCTGTAGATGGGAATGGTACAGCCCAGTACCATGGTGTGGTGTACATTAAGATATCATAATATACCTAGATTTACAAGTAGCACAGTCCTATTGTACATGTAGGATAAAAAAAAATGGAAGAGGAAGTGAACAGGATAAACAAATGTTTTATATTAGAGATATCATGACTTAATTGCCATTTAATTCCAAAAATATATTTGAATTCTTTTGAAGGGCTCAGAACAAGCTGAGGTAGTGAATACCAAAACCAGATCCAGACAACGTCAGTGACAGTTCTTTCCCAGGCAGTCATCATTCTTTACTTCATGCAACATGTTCTTTCATTTGTGGAAAAAGAAAACTTATGTGGGATCTGATGAACTTCTTGCAAAGAGGCCACTGGTAAGTATTGATATTCTTACAGCTTGCATTAATAGCTAAACTCTCTACAATGTGAAGTTTCATTACAGTATTTCTTCATCTGCTCTCACAAATTTCACTGATTCGCTTAAAAATGGTATAAAAGTGTGTTTTTCAGGGCTACTACTAAATAGGGCAACAATATGTACATAGATAAATATGTCACAGCTAATACAGTTACAGTAAATCTATCATGTTTAATTTCAGTGAAAGAGGACATACTTGACTTAAGTTCAGCTTAATTCAATTATTTCTACATACATGAAAATCATTCCCCCCTTTCACGTTTGCTCCAAAGGGCAATATATTATAAAATAGAACAAAATAAGGTACTCATATACTGGAAAAATATAGATCATAATTGTTTAGCATGGTATTATATGAATAAATTAATTTAACTGAATCAATAAGTTTCCTGTGTCCCCCTCCCCTTAGGAACTGCTTGATTTCAGTACTGGAGGTGCAAACAAGTAGTTGGTTTCATTTAAACTGTATTGTATTAGTAATATTTTATTTAATTTTGTTGCTTTTAAGTTATTTGATGTACAATGTATACTGAGTTAGACAGACCGCCTGTGCGCTTAGAAACGCCCAAATAAAGCGTCCTATAAATTTAATTATTATTATTATTATTATTATTTCTATGATCTACTATAATACATGCTAAAATCAAGGGATGAAGCATGTCTGCAATAGCAAAATGATATATATTTTCAGAACTTTTTTTATCTGTATTTTTTTTAATTTTCAGAAACATCCACAATGCTGATTTTCCTAAGCATAATAATCAACTTGATTGCCATCCTACAAGTAGATCTGACATTGGGAAGTGACACTTGCCCACAGCCAAGGCACTGCGAGACTGTTCATGTTGAAGAAAAAGTTAAATACATATTTGCATTCTTGGTGGATCAGAATTCACAAAACTGCACTTTCTCCTTATCATTTAATGGTAGACTATTCAATAACAATGGGACATTTATTCAAACACAGCATTTCTCAGAGGTAAAACAGGCAAGAACTCATATCACAGCAAAGACAGTTTTCGACCACTTGACAGTGTCTCTTGAAATTAGATCAATAGAGGCAGATGATGCTGGAAAATACAAGGCCGTATTTCACTGCAACAACCACACTCGTTCAGAATCGTATATTCTGCAAGTATACCATCCCCCTGGTAATGCCTTTTGCCAATGGTACAGACCAGGAGAACTGAATTTATCACATGCAACCTATGGACATTTACCAGCCCTGAGGTGCTCAGCGAAAAACGGTTATCCTGAAGGTAACATTATTTGCTACTCAAGGCATCATCACGCAACTATAGCACATAATCCCCGTTTCATCACAGGAGATGACATCATAACTTCTATATTCTGGCTATCAAGAAGGTCACTGCGATGCTGCTCAGTTAGTGACAGGTACCACAAAAGTTATCACCAGTGTACTGACTTTGTTTCACATGTTGCGGACCATCACCATACAACATCAAAAAGTGTACTTTCCACGGATAATCTGTCAGAAAGAGTAACAACAGTTACTACAGAGAAACCTTATAGGATCACAGAAATACTTCCAAAGTTATATACTACATCAGCTGCTCAAAAAATATATGCTGCTACCAGATCTTCCTTTTGGAAGCAAATTGTACTCTGTGTCTTAATTAATTGCATGTATGCATCAGTTAGATTTGTAGAGTGGATCTAAAAGTGGATCTGCAGTATCTCCTTTAGGATATACATGTAGTGAGCCTATCCATAGTAGCCTAGCTAATAATAATAATAATAATAATAATAGACATTAGCCGTCTATCTAGGTACATGTAACTTATTCCGAGGCGCTGAAGTACTACTATTACCCTGGCTTTAGCCGAGCTGCCCTAAGGCGCTAAAAGCATTCAAGGAATAAATTCCTACCAGGTACCCATTTACTACACCTGGGTGGAGAGTGGCAAATGTAGATTAATATCTTGCCAAAGGACATTAGTGCCGCGGCGGGACCAATGAAATATTGGTACAATAATATATGAATGTGAATCTGTATGTGTTTTACCGGTTCAATATGTACATTCTACACTTCATCCTTGTTGCATTTGCAACATTTTGTCCTGCATGCATGTCTTTTCAGTTTACTTTCACAGAGGGAGAGCTTGCAGAATTAAGATATGTATATCACATTGAGGAACACCTCAATATTCAACTCAGAGCAGGGGAAAATGCACCGTTTTTTCAGAATGGCAGAAAAGTAGTGAATATGCTGACAGCTAGTCAATACAGGCGGTATAAGATCAAAATATCTGCTGTACCATCTAATGGCCAAATTGTTCATTTACAAATTCAAAACATTTCTCGTACAGATGCGGGAGAATACATATGTGAAGTTGTAACGGAGGGTAACGTTGTGGAGCATACAACTCAAAAGTTTTCGGTATCTATCGAGTACCCCCCTGGAAGAGCATCTTGTGCTATGAGTACTGTGAAAAAAGTGCACTTTGGCATAAATGAAATTTGGGAAATGATGAATTGCTCAGCAATTGCAGGCACAGATCCAGGGTACATTTTATGTTTTCAGAATAACGAGCAATTGCCTCCATGGACAATTCCCATTTCAAACCAAACTCACACCCTACAGAAAATTTGGGTGAGGACAACTCTTCCATTGGTTTGCTGTTCCTCAACTTACAGATTGCCAAAGACACTGTGTGAGTGCAATGATTATGTATGGAGTCCTGACAACACAACAGAGATAAATTCATGCTCCTACAGTTCAACCACAACTTCTTTTTATAAGGAATCATCATCACATGAGTCCCTTGTAAAAGGAGGAAAAACAAGTGGTATCCCACAACAGGCCAATACTGTCACATACGAAAGTACTGACAATGGAAATAGAAAACAGAATGTAATTGTTAAAGTTGAAGGTGAAGGTAAAAGCATAATACTATCAGTAAGCCTGATTATTATTGCAAGTATATTTTTTCTTGTAAATATCATTTTCATGTTATACTGCTTCCAGAGAGTAGAAAACCGTTTGACAAGTGAATTGAAAGAGATCAAGAAATCAGTTGATGAAATGCGTAAGTGCTGTGAGAAGGAATAAAGTATATACAGTAGGAAAAAAAACAGTAACGATTAACCCAAGGCCTATGGGGGAAATGCTTGGTGCCTTTATTAAGTCAGTAGCCATTGTTCCAATATATGGTGTGGTATTTTCATATCTTTTAGAAATATTTGTTTTCCTATAATTTGGTCTTACTTTATATATTTGGACTGGATGTTGGAATTTGAGGTAGGTTACTGAAACATAGTGGCATGAAAAGACTCATCTGGAAAAGCAAATGCATTATTGTTTAACTCTTACTGTGCCAAGGGGTTAATTTAGCTCTCTTCAAAATTTTACCAGAATGTGATCAATGCTTACTTTTCAAATGTCTGCACTTTATTAACCATCTATTATTTCACAAAATATTGTGTACAAAACTTGCAGGAAATTTATTACCATTTCATATGGTACCAAACATTAATACCCAACTTTCTTTTTTGTCCATTATATTCTGGTTTCTCATTTGTTTACTATTGTTTGATGTTGAAATAAGGTTATACCATTTTAAAAATCTACAATTTTCTATAGTTGCATGTAATTATTATCATATATTCAGAATGCTTGATTTATGCTCAAAATTTTGATATACCTTGACCACCACATATACCTTTCCTGTGGTCGAGCAATTGGTGAAATGAAAATCTGTCACATATATACGTCCCAACGCCACTGAAAGAATTTAACTGCCTTCAGGTAGAAACATATCACTGAGCCATAAATACATGTTGACTATGGTATAATAACGGTCTCATATATACAAAATGCTCGTTATTTTGATGTTAGATATATATTACCTAAAATCAAAGAATCAAACAGATTTAAAATTATGTCTTTCTCTGTTCATATACCAGTTTCAAAGAACCAAGTGAATGAATTTTAAGATTTGAAATGAATGCATATATCAGTAACAGTCAATATCACTTAAACTAGCTGTGACTTTAAGATATCTGTCATGGGACAATGCAGACAAATATTGTTATTAACGGCAAATGTCTTTTTCCATGTACTTTGTAGTTCAAATGTTCTATACACAGTACATGTACCCAAAGAATAGAAAAGGAATTTAATGTATTTTCAGGCTACCACCAACAGTATGATAAATGTCTTCTAGAGATTGTATGCGTGAGTAAAATTAACATAATATGCTAAAGCGGGCTTTTCTCTGCCTGGATGTATATATATATATATATATGCCACAGTCATTTGTGGAAAGTCTAAGCAAGTTACAAGTCATTTTGCTCACTGGTCAAATCATGTCAAATCGCAAGTCATTTGGTCTCCAGCCAACTCAAGTCAAGTTACAAGTCACAAGTCAGTTGGTCACCAGTCAAGTGCAGTCAATATGGTATGAGTACGTAGATCTATCTTCCCAGTTTGTGTTGGCTATCTAACTTTCATACTTACACTTTCTCAAAATGCGATCTATTGCTTATGCGCATTTATTGTTGTTTACAAATATGTGTATATATATATCCTCATTATTTGTTATGGTGTACCTGGTATCAGGAAGGTACCTGATATCAGGAAGGTACATGTACGTGTATATTAATTTCATAAAATGGCAAACATATTTTTTGTTCTGACTATGACAATTAATTATGCATCAGAAATCAGTAGCATTTAGAAACCCTCCAATAATTGTTCTAAGAAATGTCATCTATTTCTTAATTTCTGAAGGTAAAATATTAAAGTGTTGTGTCATAAACTAGTGTTATATGCCATTATCCTATAGCTGTAAGTTCCGTTTATGGAAATTCATACAATTATCAGAGAAAAGGAACATGTAAATAAATGATGTTTGGCACATTTGAATATAAGCATCTATCCTGTGAAAACCTGTGTGCATTTGCTCTCTGGGTGTATGTGCGTGTGTGTGTGTGTGCGTTTGTTTAGCATTATGTCCGAGGACATTTTCGGACAGAGAACAAAAAAAAAATCATGACAACAATGGTCCTCGGAAGCCGGACAATAGTCCTCGAACGTCGAACAATGAATTTATGCCTTATTCCGTCGACTGTCCGAGGACGAGTAACAATAGAGGAACAATAGTTGTCCTCGGAAGTAAAGCCATGTAAACGAGAGTGTGTGTGTGTGTGTTTCTTAAAGTGTATTTTGCACATTGTATATTACAACTTCCAAAGTATATTACAACTTCCAAAGCATATTTTCACTCATAATGCTGCATTGCGTGTGCATGACTTGCAGTGTTTAAGCAAATCCCCTTCTTTTTGCCAGTCCAAGTCAAGTCACAAGTATTCTTGGCACAAGTCTAAGTCAAGTCAAAAATCAATCCGGGAAATTGCAAATCAAATAGCGCAAGTCAAGAAAATAATGACTGCTACAGTGTATATGTATATTTCCAAACAAATAATTGCTATACGTACATGATATTACAAACTTCAGATAAAACTGTTGTACAATTTCGTGCAAAGGTGCCTTACTGGTGTAATAAATATTATTGCCCGTTTTCTCATTTCTTTGTTATATGTGACATGTCACAAAGAAACCTGGACAAAGCTACCACTGAACCTTTTCTCATTTCCATAATCCTATACTACCACTACTACTATTAATCATGAAAGCTACACTTATTTTCTACACATTTCCTCCCAAATGCTAGGTTTACATTATATTCCTGACGTCCACGGCAGCCGTTTGCCCGAAACATTTTTTTCTCTGAATTCAAATTTTTAAAGGTCTTGCTAAGTTTTCTCATGGTCTATCGTGGTATCCGTGACGTACCATGGGGGGGGGGGGGTGTGCTGCTGAGTCCTGGAGGCTACAGTACGGCCTGCAACCTACCACAGATGCCAGTACGCTCCCTCCAGGCCCGTCAGGTTTCTCACGTTCTGATCAAGGTCTGACACGCTTTTCACATTCTGTCAAGGCTTTCTACGGTTGAAACGTGGATGCTGCATGGGCAGCTTTGGAGCATGTTTTTGCCCAAGGTATATAAAAAAGGTCTCCCAAGCAATATAGCAATCATTACCGTATATCCTGAGACTTAGACGGGACAACATCATAAATGCCAAAGATGAAGAAGATTTTGTGTTTGCACGTTTGCTGGGTGCATACATGAATGTACATCCAGTCTTTGCGTCAGCAAGAAGGAGGCCAGCAGCAGTAATTCAGAGAGGGAAGGCCAGAGTGCAGCAGGCAGGAAGAAGGTGAAGAAGGTGAGGAAGGTGGATCAGAACGCCAAGATCCATGTGGGTGCGCGAATGGTTATCGGAAGATAAAGGCAGAACCTCGAATGAAGCTCTCCTTGCCGGGCCCAGCTTCTCTGTACTCTCTCCCAACCTGTGCGCACCATGTCAGACCGTAGTAGAACGCAATGCGCCAGGCGTGTAAACCGTCACTTCCCAGGACGCGCCATTATTGAACACAACAAAACGGCTACCATACACCCTAGCTTGTCGTGAGAACCGTGACAAAATGTGGCAAAACAGGACAAAACGCGAAGCAACCATGATAAAATGCACACTAAACGCAGCAGAACGTCACAAAACTTGAAAGGGCCATGAGATGCCGGGAAATACACATGCTTCCCATCCCACTACGGACCGCCTCCAAGATTTGTTACAGTCTATTATATACTCTCACGTTTTGTTGCGTTCACTCCGTTTTACTACAGCCAATTAGTTTTCTCATCTGCAACATGACAGCTGTGGCAAATTTGTTGACAGTTTAAAAATCTGGCCTGGCATCCACAGCAATCACGGCCTGTCACGTTTGCCAATCCCGTCCCCCACTTTGTCTGACATCCATCCCATTTTGTCAACGATGGTCTGAAACGTGACTGCCATGGCCGCCGGGAACATAATATAAACCTAGCATAAACATGTTGTGTGCATAAATGGATCCCATGACCAGGGTATTCTGTAAAGTGCTCTGTGACAAAAACTATTATGTATAATAGGTGCTATATAAATGCATATACATTGTAATTACTATCTTTGATATCAGGGAATGTTTAATGCACCTGCAAAGTAATATCAATACACTGGCTCCAGCCCATTTGCCTCAAAGCAATGAAAATATACGAGGGATAACTCCCTAGAGTCCATTTACTAAACCTGGGAGGAGTGTAGCAAATGTAGATTGATGTCTTGCCAAAAGACATCCGTGCTGCAGCTGTCACAAAAATTGTGAAACATATGATCCAGAGTCACATGACATATCCACTAGACCACCACACCTCTTATTACAAAGTTATTAGGTAAAAGTTCATGGCTGACAGAAATCTAAACTAATTAATCACATAAAATCACTTTTGATGGCACCCCTGAATAATAAATTGCATTCAATACTACCCACTTAAGCAAATAAGTACCTTTTGTGCATCAATCCAAACAAAAGTTAGTTATCATGTCATTGAGGAAACTACTACTGGCAATTGAAACCACTATAATTCAAAATTTGACAGATTTTACAATGCAGCTGTCACCATAAAATATAATAGAAAGAAGATTCAGTTGCCACAGACTGCTCCTAGTCAAGTTAGAATTATACTTTCTTTTGCTGTACAATGTTTTGGAAGTGTCAAAGATGAAATTTATTAAGAAGGATGTCAATATGCATGGGCTGGTGATATTACTGATCTCGTGTGCTCAGATCAATGCATTTTGTAATGATTCTGAATCCTTCTTTGTGGATCACCCAGAGGATCTAACTGTAACGGAAGGGGAAAATGCCATGTTCACATGTACAGTGTCAAGGTCTAATCCTGAAACAGATTATATCACTTGGATAAGCAGCCCGCCAGTACCCTACAATGCTATGGCTATCAATTTTAACCCTCGGACAAAGCATTTAACATCAAGAATCGGATTTGCAAATGTGAAGAGAGACAGTCAGAGCACACATACCTGTATTGCTAATATTGTAAATTCACAGAACCTGAACACAACCTGCCTTTCAAAGCCAGCCAAACTTAAGGTGATGTACTTTCCCAGGAAGGAGGAATTGTTCTGCAGTCCAATTGGACTACCAAACCTGCAAGAAAACAACACCATCTCGACAAGATGTGAAGTTCCTCAAGGCAATCCTGCGATGAAGATGTCCTGGCTTGTGGATTGGAAAAACATCACTCAGTCAAGCAGTTTCACCGATAACAACACACAAGTTCTTTTACAAGATCTACAGATTGATCGGTCTTTCCACAATAAGACTATAACATGCTTAGTAACTAGCGAGATGCACTTTCCAGGTGAACAGATTGAGTGCACCATAGGTCCATTTGTGGTGTTGGAGAAAGCAATATATCATGACCAACCAAGGAAAAAAAATCTGCACAATCTAGTCTTCCAGAGTACCACCAATGCTGGATCAACTACACAGGATATAAATACTCATCCATATTTACAGACAGAACTTGGCGATGATATGCAAACCAATGTGACAAATAACACAATATACAAGGAAAGTCATGCACATACAGGAAGTTTGGAGAAAAAGACATACATTTATATCGCAGTGATATGTATCCTAGGATTTATTGCTCTTGGGATAAGCTTTTCAGCTGCAAAAATCCTGATTTCCCCGAAACATTCTCTAAAAGATACAGTAATTACCGAATCTTGCAAAGCCTCAAAATGCGTCTATTCAGAAGAAATTGATGGATACGATACAATTGACCAATCAGAGCCCATCTATGAAGAAACTCCTGTTGCTTTCTCTCTTACAAGAAGGCAGCAATGCACTAACAATGAAATATCACCGTATGAATGTGACATCTTCAAAACAGACTCCCCTTGTGACACGTCATGTTCATCCTCAAGCTGTGCGTCAAACAGTTTATCTTCTACTGATGGGGATTCCTCTGAGTACGCAAGCTTACAATCAACCTGCAACATCCAGGATGATGAAGGCATCAGTTATATCTATGACAACCACAGAATAAGTCAGATGCATGAACTACAAAAATCACATGCCAAATTCAGTTATAAAACTGTATTAAACTTTCCTCTTCCTCCTCCGTTACCAGTGAAAGACAGCAAATAATGACGAAAAGCTACAGGGTATCTATGAAAAATGGCAAAAATGCACTAATAATAAAATATCAGTCATAAATATGACCATATGACTGTGATATTTGTTATAAAAAAATGCCTGGCGACTGATGTTCCTGCTCAAGTTGTGCAAAGCTACAGGGTATCTATGAAAACTTATTTTGGAAAAAAAACATGTAAAGGTGATTAATATATAAATATTAAACATGACGTGCTTTGCAGTATAAAATGTTATTACAATTGTTCACATTTCTGTATTGACCACCATACATCATTTATTGAATTAAAAACTAATAATCACAATAAAAATACACAATTTATATGAATTTTTATCCAATTCAATAGTATAGACCAACATGCTACCATACATGAATGTTGATTTCATACATATTTTCCTTCTGTTGCTGAGAATTATTTGGCCTTGGTTACTCAGTGAAAAAAGCGGGAAAGTTGAAACTATCGCTTTATGTGTTATTTTATATTCTCAAGTTAACAAATCACCTGTTGTAAGTGCAAGAATTATATAATATGAATATATATCTTTAGCATTTTTACTTAAAAATATTTCTATGCATTGTTTTTCATGATTTTAGAGATGTCATTTAGTGCTTCACAAGTAGTGGAGATCAAGCTGAATTATTTTAAATGTTAATGTTGGGAATAATGAGAAACAAATATAGTCATGATTGATATGACCATACCACATGGTAATTTTGACGTAGTTAATTTTCTAAAGTCATTATTAATCAAAGTGAAAGACTAGAGGTATTGACATTGAACAGATTACTCAGTGTTTTTTCTGTATATCTTCATTAATAAAGACTTTTTGAAATTATTACAACTTTTCAGCATTTTTCTTGTGTCTCATCATAAACAAATCTACACTTAAAATAAATATGCTTCCTTTAAGTAAAAAACACATTTTATGTAAGGTTGTAAGAGGCATCAACCCATGATACATGAAAAATATTTGAGCTATATAAGAAAATTGTAAAATCAGCACTGATTTTCTTATTTACTATATAAATCTATATACCTACCTATTATGCCTGTAGTCTTGACTACGGGACCCCTTCGAGAATTTAACACACATGCGTCACAATATTGTGCGCACCCCCCGTAATCCTATTGTCCTCGCCACTCACGCGCGCCAACACGCTACGGCCATCTTCCTCTTTTGCGAGCAATCCCAAGTAGAAACATGTTGCTTGCAAGGAGCGGGGAAGGAGGGAGGGTCATAGGTAGGTATATAGATTTATATAGTAAATAAGAAAATCAGTGCTGATTTTACAAATTTACTGCAATAAATCATATATACCTACCTATTATGCCAGACCAACGCCAACTCAAAGACCGGGAGGCATGTTTCGAGCGGAAGGAAATAGGATTACACCAAAGACTACAAAGAAGACACAGCGGCCTTCAAGGTGGCTGACGCAAACAAAGCTTCACCTGCGGGAATATCCCCAAGGTAGCAAGAAATGAAGGAATTAGGCGAACGCAAATAAGCAGCCTTCAAAATATCAACAAGCGCCACACCTTGAAACAGAGCCCAAGAAGTGCTGACACTACAAGTATCATGAGCACGAAGCTTACTGTCGGATAAAAAGAGCCTCTGTGCCAGCGGCCCTAATAGCTTCAACGATCCATCTAGAAATGGAATCAAGAGAGGCAGGAGAAAAAGGCTCTCTAGTGATCAGGAACAACTGATCATCCTTACGATAAGACTTAGTCTTATCAATATACCATTTGAGAGCCCTAACAGGACACCAAACTTTGTCCTCACGCACCAAAGAAAAGCCAGAAAGCGGACAAAGAAAAATCTCAACAGGACCGGAGGTAGCTGTCTGATTCTTGGCAACGAAAGAAGCCCTAGGAATCAACCTAACACCTTTTCTCTCCCAGCGAACATGACCAGGAGTAAGACAGAGAGCATGAAAAGTACTGCGCCTCTGCCCAGAGGCAATAGCTACCAAAAAGAGCGTCTTAACCGTAAGATGATGAAGCGAAGCTTCACCTAACGGTTCAAAAGGAGGTTTCGCCAAGACCTCCAGGACCTTAGGCAGACTCCAAGACGGCACTAACTTAGAAAACGAAGGTCGTTTCAGAAAGAACGAACGAATCAAACCACTTAGAAGCGGGGAATTGGAAATCCCCGAACCATCCGAAAAACCCGAATGAATGGCCCCGATCACCAAACGGAAGCCTCGGATAGTAGAAAAAGACCTCCCTTTGTCAAATAACGAGATTAAGAAATCCGCAAATGAACCAATAGGAGCCTTAGAAGGGGTTTGATTTCTCTCTTTGCACCAAAGGAAAAAGACCGAGAGACGGGAATTGTAAATTTCCCTAGTAGAAAACCTACGACTGGACATTAAAAAGTCTGCGGCTCTATCAGAGAGACCCGACTGTCTTGCAGATTCCCTGACAGGGGCCAAGCAGTCAAATGAAGAGACTCCGGATTGTGGTGAAGAATCCCCGATAGGGGCTGTAACACCAGATCCGCTCTTAACAGGAGAACTAACGGTTGAGCCCTTAGAAGGCTCATAAGTTCCGGAAACCAATTCCTCCTGGGCCAAAAGGGAGCTATTACAAGCACCCTCGCCCGATCTACCCTGATTTTCCGCAAGACACGCGGAATCAGTTGAAAGGGAGGAAAGGCGAATCCCTGAAGGTTCTCCCAGCTGAGGGAGAAAGCATCGAGAGCCCATGCTCCCTGAACGCGAACACGGGAGCAATACTTCGGCAGCTGGTGATTTAACACCGACGCAAATAGATCCACTTCCAGTGGACCTAGGCAACTGCGAATGCGGCAAAATACTTCCGGATGGAGCATCCATTCCGAAGGAAGATACCTGCCCCGGGACAGAAAATCCGCAAGAGGTTTTCCCGACCGAGGATGAAAGAGGCCACGGGTGTGATTGCCATGCGACGACACCACCTCCACAGCTGAGCTGCTAGGGCATTCAGGGCAACCGAACGAGTGCCTCCCTGCCGATTGATATATGCCGCCACAGTAACATTGTCCGCGAGAATCAGAACCGAACGACTGAGAAGTCTACTTCTGAAATGGAGCAAGGTCAACAGAACTGCCATAAACTCCAGGACATTGATATGAGGAAGAGTCCCAAGATGAGACCAATCCCCCGCAACCGTGCTGCCGTTGCAGTGTCCTCCCCACCCCAACCGAGAGGCGTCCGTCGAAACCGATATCGACGGAAGAGGGGCAGAGAAGGACCTGCCTCGCGCGAGAAACACCTCGCTCGTCCAACAAGCGAGAAGAGACTTGATCTTAACTGGTACTGGAATCCAGACCAAAAGAGAGTCTTTTCCCGGCTTGAAGAACCTGAGGAGATGTCTCTGAAAAGGGTCTCATGAGGAGCCGGCAGTCCTCTAAAACATCGACTAGACTGGCAAGATAACCTAGAAACTGAAGCCACTGTCTGGCCGAGACTCTTCTGGCCAGCAAGAGCTTGCGAGCCGCAGAGACAATGGTGAGAATCCTGTCTCGACTGGGCCGAGCTAACTGATTCCTTATGTCTAACACCGCCCCCAGAAAAACTGGGCTGCGAGTGGGGACTAACTCTGACTTTTCCCAATTTATTAGGAAACCTAAGTCTTGAGTAAGAGAGACTAGCAACGAGTCTCGTCCAACAAACGATCGCGCGACTCCGCAAGGAGAAGCCAATCGTCCAGGTAACAGAACAACCGCAGGCCACGACGCCTCAGAAAGGCCGCTAGCACCGCTACAACTTGAGTAAAAACCCGAGGGGCCGGGCGCAGCCCGAAGGGAAGAGCCCGAAACCGGTAAGTCTCCGAGAGAAAGGAGAACCCCAGAAGATCGCGAGATGCGCGATGAATGGGAATGTGAAAGTACGCGTCCTTGAGATCTATCGAGACCGCGTAGTCTTCCCTTTTGATCAACGGAAGAATGGAGGCAAGAGTCTCCATACAAAAATGAACCGGAGGAATAAATTTGTTTATCCTCTTTAGGTTCAGTATCAAACGAAGTTTTCCCGAGCGCCTGGGAATAACAAAAGTCGGAGAAAGGGAAAAAGGACAGCCTGTGAGGTGTCCGAGTTCCTATAGCACCTCCGGGGAGCGGGGCGGACAGATCTATGAAGAAACCGTCTCGTCCGCCCGCTGCCTGAACCCAAGCAAAGACGAACCCTACGCACGGGTTGACTAAAGAGTCAGGGAAAGTTTAGAACAAAGCAATCGCTTCTACCCCACAAAGGGAGAGCAACTAAGGCTCTGCCTGCCCCAGCGATTCAGAGACCGAAGCTAGAGAGGCCGCTTCCAAAACTGGATCCGCCTGAAAAGATCGTGACAAAAAATCACGAACAAAAGCCGAAACGGTCGGATTCACGCATGAACCGCCATAAGCCTCCTCACTCGACGGAGCCCCAAGGCTGCGAGACTAGGAGGCTCATGTGATCTCATCACGGACAAAGAAGAATAAACCATAAAAGGCTAATTAGTCTCGATGTCCGACCCAAAAAAGGGACAATAGCAGGGGATGTGAATCCTGGTACAAGGAACCAACCCTGAGTCTGGCAAAGCCCATCTCACACTGATTAAAAACGGGGAGCGCCGCCGAGCGTCCGCGGAGGACGCTCGACGGACCTCGCTGCAAGCCCTCCAGCGGGATACCCCGAGGGGGGTGTCGTTAGACCGCCTTCGCTGGACCCGGGGCTCGCCGAGACGCTACACGCCTGGCAGGCCCACCCAAGTGGCTCTCCCCAAGTTCACATGGTTTGTGAGTGCACGGGGTTTTGTCGGACCCCCTTGTCTCCCCCCGGCGAAGGGGGGCGAGAAGAAGGGCCTGGCACATCTCAGCTTGAGAGACCGAAGGGTTAGCTAAACCCGATGGGCAAGAGGCAGACAAAGCCTTGCCTCTTTTAGCCCCTTCCCTAGGCTTCTGATTGGCCCAAAAAGAGCCTAAGTCGAAACCCGCTTTTCAGAGCGTTTATCCGGTTTCGTTCGGATCCCCGAAGCCCTTCAGGAACACGAACCGAACCCTCCACTGAGGAACGCTCACCTCCCTTTATGGGAGAAGTGCGCTGAGGGTATTGAACCCAAAGACGCACACCAATTACCCATATCGGCCGAGCAAGGAGATGCAACAGCCATGGGCCGGACGCCAAGGCGCCCAGACTCAGCAGAAATCCCGCTGCTTAAACCAACGCGAAGTCGAACCCTACGCGCGGGTTGACTGAACTTCAGGGCGATATTTGGACAACAAAACAATCGCTTCCACTCCACAGAGAATGAGCGATTGAGACTCCGCCTGCCCAAGCGATTCGGGAACCGAAGCTTGAGAGGACGTATCCAAATCTGGTTCCACCCGAGTGGAATGAGACAAAGGAACATTAACAAAGGCCTCAGCAGGCGGGTCCCCGCATGGCTCACCAACAGTCTCCTCGCCCGGCGGAGCCCCAAGGGCCGCGGGAGTAGGAGGCACATGCGAATCAGTCTCAGACAAAGAGGAATCAATCACAAAAGGTTGATTAGTCTCAAAGTCAAACCCCTGAATAGGGACAGAAGTCAGGGTTGAAGTAGCCGGCAAAGGACCAACCCTGATTCTGAGCAAAAGCCCGCATCATGCTGAACATGTCAGCTTGAGAGGAGCTAGCTGGGTTAGCCAGGCCAGACGGGCAAGAGGCCAGCAAAGCCTTGCCACTTTTTGCCTTCTTCTTGGCCTTTTTCTTGGCTGGCTCGACAAGAGTCGAAGCCGAAACCCTTTTGATAGAACGCTTAATCGGATTCATTCGGATCTCCGAAGCCACTTCGGAAACACGAACCGATCCCTCCGCGGAGGGACGTTCACTTCCCATAAAGGGATTGGAGCGCTCATGGCGTGAGCCTTGAGAATCATCCAAAACACCCATATTAGCTAGGCAAGAAGATGCCGTAGCCATGGGTTGAGAGCTAAAAGCTCCCAGTGCGTGGACAGACCGAGATAACTCAGTATGTGCCCGATGACTACTAAAGGCGTGCGAACCCACTATTGGACCGCTCGAAAGCGGCAATAGGGGAGCACTAGTAGTCACGCACTCAGGTGAAAACACCTGTTGCTCCGAAGAGCGTCCATAATTGTTAGCTCGAGCATTCCCATCAGCTGGCACCTGAGACAGCCCAGAAAGTACTCGTTCCCCCATATGGCGTTTGCCGGGGGCTAGGGTTTGAGGAACCCAGACCAACATGGACTAAGCCCGTGGGTTGCCCTGCAGTAGTGGGGCGCGTCTCCCCTAACGGATCACAGCGAGTGAACGCTACCGTACGGGAAACAACAGCCCCCCCCTCTGGTCTCAGCGACCGGGGGATTGGATTCTCTCCAGATATCCAAACCACTAGAATCTGACGCCACCCACCCCGAAACCACAGGCTTCGGAGTTGACAATCCCGATTCAGTTAACGCCACCCGTCCCGAAGCCGCAAGCTCCGAAACTGGCAAACTCTGCAAGGAAACACCACTAGGCAACTTACCTTTGGCCCTCCTCCCTCCCCCGCGTACCGCTGTACTCGGGGGAGTTCTGGAAGGCCGAGTCGTCTTGCTAGACAACTCTTCGGAAGAAGCAGGTCTCCTCGACCCAGCTGCTTCTTCTTCCGAATTCATACCTCTGCAATAAAACAGACAATAAAGTATACTTTTCAAATTAAGAAATACTTCAACTGAATGCAGAAACTAAACTAAAGTTTATTTGGGAGATACGCACAACAGAAATTTTTACAGCCTAAACCGTAAGAACAAACACCGAACCCGAAGGCTCGGTGACAAACGGAAACACCCGCAAACACAGAAATATCTACGTGGGGCTAACATAAATGCCAAGAAAGGGAATCAAAAATCCCTTGCAATCGGCAAGAGTGACTAATAAAACACAAAGTACTATAATCTAAACGAATATAGGTACCTAAAAGTGCTTTAACTATGTGAAAAAGCGCACCAAAAAGATACTATACGACCTGATTTCAGGAGCGCTGTGACTATACGTCCTATCTCGTCGGGGGCGAGCAAGAAAGAGGAAGATGGCCGTAGCGTGTTGGCGCGCGTGAGTGGCGAGGACAATAGGATTACGGGGGGTGCGCACAATATTGTGACGCATGTGTGTTAAATTCTCGAAGGGGTCCCGTAGTCAAGACTACAGGCATAATAGGTAGGTATATATGATTTATTGCAGTAAATCAAGAAGTCATTATCATTATAAAATATATAGTCATACAAAAGAGATTAAAATGTAGAAATAAGACATCTTAAAACTCCAGAAAAAAACATTCTGAGGGTTGCAAAGTGATTATGAATTATACAGTATGATGAAAAGTTCCAATTTTCAACAAAAAACAATTAGTACAAAATTCTTATTTTATTTTCTGTTGCAATGATCTCCTTTCCTTGTGGTTCTACCTTCCAGCAGATTGCTATTAACGTTGGATGGCCATTTAGATATTAATGATTTCAGTGATAGAATATTTAAATTTGAATCTACAAAATATAATAACAATAAATTACATTTACTCTATGAATTTCCTTACAGCTATAGTTTATAGATCAATAGAAAAAAAAATATTCATGTACATAATATACTTGATTATTTTCCCCAGGTCTCTCGCTAAGTAGGGCAGGTATAGAGTGATAGTCTTGTAATGACTACATGAACATGTGTCTATTTTCAAGTAAAAGTAAAAACATTGAACATCAAAGCTGTACACAAAACCCGAATGATGATGGCTGCACTACCAACAGCATACAAATCAATACTCATTTTATCACCTGACCAAACAAAAAGAAAAAAAGAAAATCAAGAATCTTTCCTTCAAAAGAATGTGTTATTCTACAATCTGCATATTTTTTAACCCATTGCATACGGGTACCAGGCAATCCCTGTATTAAGCCATTGGGAAAGAGAATCAGCAGTCAATGGCTTAGTAACCCATGCAATATCCTTGAACAACTAACTTCCTATGACTTACGCTGGAATATAAATCACGAAATGGTTTCAAAACTTGTAAAAAAACCAATAAAACAAAACAAAACAAATATAATTACAAAAGATGGAAAATATATTACAGGAAGCATCTCTGGGAATAAAAGAACAGAAACTAAATCATCATGTTAAGAACTTTTTAATTTTGTCACACAACTTTCTTTATGAAATGAATGTAAATGCATCCCTGCAATCAGATTTGAAGGAGAAATCAGATGTATTTCAGATCACATTAATCAAAAGAGGGATACTTCTTCACATAGACAAAAGGGTAAATTAATATTTGTTATCAGAAGTTGAAGTTAATGGCCCGTATTCTGAACTCAAGTTTAACTTAAACCATGGTCTAAATGTGTGGTTTAACTATGGGCAGCCAAATATGACACAAATCTCTAACAGTAGATATTCAATTTATCAGCATGTTTGGTACTCAAACTATTAAAAACTGTCTGGGAATGATAATTACAATAGTTTTCTTGACCATTCAAGCATAAGACCAGAATCCAATAAAGGAAAATACAATGTAAACAAAGTTTTGACATTTTTGGCTACCCATAGTTAAACCACACATTTAAACCATGGCTTAAGTTAAACCGGAGTTCAGAATACGGGCCTATGAGTTTTTCTTGTTCTTGATTTATGACAAGAATAGCAGACTATCTAAACCAGCCCTTGCCAAATATAGGTGTGTCCCTCTTTCAAAGCTACCTAAAAGGAATGACTTCATATCCCTTATAACTGCTATTATATTCTAGGCCAGGGTTAGCAATGCTTTACAACAGAGGATTAAGCACCATGACAAATGAATATGCCACAGAAAATTGTCAAACCAGTGAACTATGTTGTTCACTGTTTGCACAGTGTATAATATTAACATAACGTACCCTGGAGGACTCCCAATATATAATGGGAACAGAAGCAACATGCCAACAACATGTTTATACCTCTGGCATACAGCCAAACTGACGCCACAATTACTCCACATTAAACCAACCGAATCCTGGGGCCTGTAACATAAAGAGATACAATTAATCTTACGATCAATTGTAACTCTACAGTACATGGTTTGCCAAAGACTTACGATTGATATACCTCTGTCACACTGCCAAACTGACGCCACAATTACTTCACATTAAACCAACCAAATCCTGGTCATTCAGGTTAATGTAATATTATGCTCGGTAGTCAACAGATTAATAAACAATGGAATATCCTTGAACAACTAAATTTATATGACCTTTAAAGTAATTATACTGGAATATATATATCACAAAAAAAGTTTTCCAAAAACAACGAAAACAAAATAGAATTACAAAAGATGGAAAATGTAATACAGGAAGAATCTCTGGGAATATATGAGAACAGAAAGTAAATCATCATGTAAATGACTTCTTAATTTTGTCAAACAACTTCCTTTATGAAATTAAAGGAAATGCATCCCTTTGCTCAGGTCAGAAGGAGAAATAAGATGAATTTCAGATCACAATAATCAATAGAGGGATAGTTGTCTTCACATAGTCAAAAGTGTACATTATTATCAGGAGTTCAAGCTTGCTTTTTTTCATGTTCTAGATTTTATGACTAAATCACCCTTGGCAAATATGTCAAAACAAGAATATCAACATGTCCACCTTTGAATGCTCCTTAAAAGGAATTTCTTCATATCACTTTGAACTATTATCATATTCTGGGTTAGGCCTTGGTAAGCACTGATATACAAAGGGGGATTAAGCACTCTGACAAATGAATATGTCACAGAAAATTGTAAAACCACTGAACTGAACACTGTGGAATGTTTAGGCAGTCTATTATGTGAACATAAAGTACTATAGAGGACTCTAATGTATAGAATGATGGGAACAGAAGCAACATGCCAACAACATGTTTACACCTCAGTCACACCACCAAACTGGGGCCTGTTTCATAAAACTTGTTATCAATAACAAGCTACAATAACTGATATATGAAATCCTTGCATCTGATTGGTTAATAGCAAATTTGTCATAGAAATGTGGCAGTTGTCATTGATAACAAGCTTTATGAAACGGTGTCCTGATGCCACACCTACTCCAAATTAAATCGACCGAATCATTCAGGGTAATGTAATATTATGTTCGGTCTGTTATCACTATGGAGTCAGTCTCGTTGGTATGACTGCCTTATTAAGCAATGAAAGACCAAGGCCAATAATGAGGCAGTGTGTCATATGATTCACACTTCGATGCTTGATGGACAACTAAAAATGTGGTCTTTTTGATTCATGGCATTCTAGTTAATATCTTCATCTAATATATTTCAAGAATAGTTTAATCAACCAAAAAGCGCTTCTCAGTGGCTGCATCTAAATCATGGAACAATATTCCACTCTCATTAGAGAAATAACTTGTCTAGCCACTTTCAAAAGATTCCTTAAAAACATAATTATCTCTTTCCCCAGTAATATGATGTTTTTATTAATGTCTGTCTCTTTGCTGTTGCTGTTGTCTTTTTTTTCTTCAAATGTGTATTTTTGTAAGCGCTAATAATGGTACTTTCTGTTTTTAGCGCTTCTAAATATTCATTATTATTAGTAGTAGTAGTATTATTATTGTCCCACCGATGTAGGGTTTTAAAGATAATTCGGACATTTAATTGTAAACATGACTCATGACTTTATCAGAGAATATTAGAAATACTGAAACAAGCACTGCTTAATATTTCTGGCATAAAGTTTTGTCATATCATAAGGCCTTTTGTGAGAAAGTACCACCCCCGCCTCCCCCTCCCCCTCCCCCCCCCCCCCCCCAACATATAGGTCTGACAAAGAGCACAGGTGAAATGTACTGTTTTTCTGGAAAATTCTGTCAATATGTTAACCCGTTGACTACTGAATTCTCTTATTGCCATTGCCATAGACTTAATACAGGGAACGACCGGTTCCCATACGCAGTGGGTTAATCTTCACATGCACCCACATACATGTATGAATATAGCCTTGCATCATGTGGCTTACCATGCTTCAGAGTACTTCAATATCGGTACACCGTCGCTTGGTCTACCACCACTTGGTCTAATCACCAGTTCGTCGAACTCCACGCGGTCTAACTTCATTTTGTCTACAACCAGTTTGTCTACTTACCATTTCGTCTAATTTCCATTTGGCCTAATAACCAATTCGTCTAATACTCAGTTTGGCTAACCCCGTTTAGTCTAAAACCCATTTGGGCTAATTTTCACTTCGGCTAATTTTCACTTCGTCTATTTCCAAATAGTCTAACAGTCATTTTGTCTACAAGCCACATAGTCTAATATCCATTTGGGATACACCTACTTTGGCTAATACCATATGGTCTACCTATCATTTGGTCCAATTCCATTTAGTCAAGAAAATTATAACTAATTTTGTTATTTACTAGATAAATCTATGTATCTACCTATTTGCTAGTTTCCCAAACTATGCCGTCATTCGAGAAAAACTAAGTCTTGAACGCGCAGCCCCTGCCCGCGCGCGCGTACTCCCCGTCCACCAATCCAATCGCGCCACCGCCATACTCTTCCTCTTCCGAGCAGTCAGAGACAGTTCTAGGACATGATGTCAGACAAGGAGAGGGGCTGGAGGGAGGGACATAGGTAGATACATAGATTTATCTAGTAAATAACAAAATTAGTTATAATTTTCTTGATTTACAGCAATAAATCGATGTATCTACCTATTTGCTAGAATAGCACGGATAAAAACCCGGGTGGCATGTCCCGGGACGGGAGTAACTAACGCAGGGCAGACAGAGACGACGAAGCAGCTCTCAACCCAGAGGTTGCAAATCTAACCTCACCCGAAGGAACATCCTTAAGATAGAAGGATGTGAAGGAAGTAGGGGAACGCCAAAAAGCGGCCCTCAAAATGTCTTCCAAAGGAAGACCCTGAAAGAGCGCCCAGGAGGTGGAAACACTCCTAGTATCGTGCGCTCGTGGAGGATTCTCAGACAGGAGAGCCTCCGAACCCGCAGCTTGGATAGCCTCGACAATCCAACGGGAAATAGTCTCCCGTGATGCTGGGGAAAAAGGGTGACGGGAAATGAGAAGAGCTGATCATCCTTACGAAAAACCTTAGTCCTATCCAAGTACCATTTGAGAGCCCTAACAGGGCACCAAGACCTATCCTCCTTGACAGAAGAAAAATCTGACAGAGGACTCAAGAACACTTCGATTGAGCCCGAAGAATCCGTCTGATTCTTAGCAATAAACGAAGGTCGAGGGACAAGACGTACACCTTGCCTTTCCCATCTGATATGCCCGGGCGCAGTAGAGAGAGCCTGAATAGTGCTTCTTCTCTGCCCGGAAGCAATAGCGATGAGGAAAGCGGTCTTAATCGAGAGATGGTGTAGCGACGCTTTGGACAACGGCTCAAAGGGCGGTTTGGCCAAGGCGTCTAAAACCAAAGGAAGGCTCCACGCAGGAGTCAGTTGGCGATTTGCTGGTCGTTTCAAAAAGAAAGACCTCAGCAAATGGGTCAAGAAAGGAGAGTTTGAAACTCCCGAACCATCAGTAAAACCAAGATGAACCGCAGCAATAGCTGACCGGTAACCACGAATGGTAGAGAGGGACCTGCCCTTATCAAAAAGGGCGATAAGGAAATCCGCAATAGCACCCACCGGGGCAGAACGGGAAGAAAATCCCTTTTCCCCACACCAATCATGAAAGGCTTCTAATCTCGAGTTGTAAACAGCTCGGGTAGAATCTCGTCTGCTCTGGACTATGAACTGGGAGGCTCTCTCAGAGAGTCCTGCAGTCCTTGCATCCTCCCCGATAGAGGCCAGGCGGTCAAATGTAGAGCCGTCGGCCGATGGTGGAGGATCCCGGATAGGGGCTGAGATATGAGGTCTGCTCTCTGGGGAAGGGAGAGAGGTCGACCGTCCAGCAGAGACAGAAGAAGAGGAAACCAAGGTCTCCTCGGCCAGCGAGGTGCTATGAGCAGGACCCACGCCTGATCCTCCTGAATCTTCCTCAGGACCTGAGGAATTAAGGAGACCGGCGGGAAGGCGTAACCCCGGAAGTTCTTCCACTGAAGGGAGAACGCATCGAGGGCCCAAGCTTCTGGATCTCGCACTCGAGAGCAGTATCTCGGGAGGCGATGATTGAGAGCTGTAGCAAACAGGTCTATCTCCAGAGGGGCGGAGACTGAACTGAGGTAGTTGAAGACCTCTTGATGCAGTGTCCACTCGGAGGGGAGACACATGCCCCGGGACAGAAAATCTGCAATCAGATTGTCCCGCCCGGGAACATAGGAGGCGATCGGGATCACTCGGTGAGACCGACACCACCTCCAAAGTTTGGCGGTTAGATCGTTCAGGGTAGAGGAACGAGTCCCGCCTTGTCTGTTGATGTAGGCAGCAACAGTGGTGTTGTCCGTCAAGATCAGGACGGAGCGACCTACAATCATGTCCTCGAAGTGGCGGAGAGACATGAAGGCTGCCATCAATTCCAAAACATTGATGTGGGGTAAGGTGCACAGGTGTGACCAGTCCCCCGAAACCACCTGGTCCGCACAATGGCCGCCCCATCCCTGTAGGGAGGCATCCGTCGAGATGGTGACTGACGGAAGGGGCGTGCGAAGAGACTTGCCCTGTAGAAGGAACGACTCTTTCGACCAGGGAATAAGCAGGCGTTTGATTTCCTCGGATAGAGGAATCCACACCTTGAGCGAGTCTACACTGGGCTTGAAAAACTTCAGTAGATGAAGCTGGAAAGGCCTCATATGAAGTCGACAGTCCTTGAGGACGTCTACAAGGCTCGATAAGTGGCCCAAAAACTGGAGCCATCGGCCTGCCCGAACTCGACGTAAGAGACGAAGAGATCGAGCTAGTAAGACAATCGTCTGAACTCTCTCCCGACTGGGGCGGGCAAGTTGGTTCACGATGTCTATTTCCGCACCCAGGTAAACGGGTCTGCGGGAAGGAGTCAACTCCGACTTGTCCCAGTTGACTATGAATCCTACTTCTTGTGTAGTACGAAGAAGTAGTTCCATGTGTGACTGAAGGACGGACACAGAGCTCGCCACCAGGAGCCAGTCGTCCAGGTAAGTGAAAAGTCTCAGACCGCCATACCTGAGGAAAGCGGCTAAGGCAGAGACAACTCGAGTAAACACTCAAGGCGCCGGTTTCAGGCCGAAAGGTAAGGCCTTGAACCGGAAGGTTTCGCCTTGAAAGGCGAAGCCTAGAAGGTCCCTTGAAGAAGGGTGTATCGGAATGTGAAAGTAAGCATCTTTCAGGTCTACCGAAATGGCCACATCTGACGGTCTGATCGCCGGAAGAATCGAGGCCAAAGTTTCCATGCGGAAACGTTCTCTTGGAATGAAGGTATTGATGACCTTCATATTCAAGATCATTCTGAGTTTCCCCGAGCGTTTGGGAATTATAAAGATAGGGGAGAGACACAGATGGGGGTGGTCTCTCACCCTTTCGATCGCGCCCTTTTCTAGCAGCTCTTGAATCTCGGAAGAGATGTGCTCTAGAAAGGGGGGCGATAGTGTAGGCGGGTTGCGGCGGATGGCTCCGTGTGGGAGGGGCTCTGCGAGTTTTATGCAGAAGCCTCCTCGCACGATGGAGAGCACGAATTTGTCGTCGGTAATTTCTTCCCAAGCGGGAAGAAAGTACTGAAGACGGCCGCCAACCCTCTCCTTCAACGCTCGGGGCGCACCCTCAAACTCGCCGCGAATCGCGGGCCGAACCTCGGCCCCGACCGCGACTACGATGCCTTCCCCTACCTCGAGTAGAAGGCTCCGCCCTGGCCCCCTGTGTAGGAGGGGCACTGGGCTGAACTTGCGGTGCACGAGAGGCATGATAGCGGGAAGTGCCACCGCGTCTAGGTGGAAACCTAGCCTGGGTCTGGGCCTGGGGCTTAGGAGCCGAGGTCTTAAGGCGTTTCAGAAGTTCCGTCGCCTGTTTGCGTGAATCAACCTCAAGTTGAATCACATCAGACACCTTACCTCCAAAGAGGTGTTGACCGGAGTGCGGGACACTGGCCAAGAGGGCAGGTATGTCCGCATCCGCAACGCCCAGAGAGGAAAGAGCAAGACTCCTCCTAGCATTAGTGGCTACTGCTGTCGCTACAGACAATTCTGACCACAACGAGCCTGTCAAGGACAAGAGGGCTTCGTCTAGCAACATGACGTCCGAGTCGGACATGACAAGTTCCTGGCTCCTAGTGCGTAGGGAAAGGAGCGTACCCAAGTAGGCCGTCAGCCTCAGGCCAGTCCTGGAATGTGCTTCCATCAAGGACTGAAATTTTTCCTTCTTGGCGTAAGGTGTACCTTTAAAGTTGACACCAAGCCTACCACCTACATGTAGGAGGTCACTGGAACAAGCCTTTCTCGTAAAATAATCGAGAGAGTCTTGTTGGGAGAAGGTGAATTCCCTGGCCGGGGGACGGAGCTTGCCAAGGACTGAGAGAGGCTGTGAGGCGAAGTCATTATAGACTTGTTTGAAGTCCTCTGTAAGAGGGATGCCCTTGGAGGGACGCTCGCCTTGAAAAAGGAGAGACTGATGTCCCTGATCGGCCCGACTCTGTAAAAAAGTGTCGGGAAGATATTTCTCCAGCAGGGCTTGAGTCTCTACCGCCAAGGACCGACTGGTCTGGGGTGTAATCTCAACCTGTGAAGAGGCATCATCCTCCGAAAATCCGGACTGAGAAACCTGATCCCAAGAAGGGCGGTTTAGGCAGTCCCAGGATTCCTCCCCAGGCGGAGCACCAAGTGCCGCTGGAATGGGAGCAGTCCCGACCGGACGATCAAAGGCTGAGCGTGGTCGGGAGACGCCCGAAGTGGGGCGGCAAGACTCCTGTGTGTTGGAACCCAAACACAAGGAGCCGGATACCTGAGAAAAGGAACCGGATCCCAATCCACTGGTTGCAGTGGAGTTAGACAAGGGAAACCCAGTGTTCCTAGTCGGATAACCGGCAAAACCGGAATCGAGACCCGGAAAACCGGTATCCGAACCGGAACCGGTATTCGAACCGGATCCGGTATTCGAACCGGATCCGGTATCCGAACCGGTATCCGAACCGGATCCGGTATCCGAACCGGAACCGGTATCCGACCCGGACCCGAGTCGGGTAGGGTACAGGTATCCCCCCTTCCCCCTTGGGGGGAGGGGTTGGAGTCAGGCGTGGTGGGGGGTACAGACACAGAGTCTGACCAACCACTCCGCTCCACAATGATCTTGAGATAATTCAAAAGTTCATGGGAGACGCCTAACTCAGAAGAAGTAGTCGCCCCTTGGGGGCTAACCTTCTTCTTCTTGGCCCCCCCTGACACATGAGGTGAAACCACAGTCGGTGTCAAGGGGAGAGAGTCCGCTTCGCCTGTTGGCTGGGCAGTACTCAGGCGCTTACGCTTCTTGGGCAGGTGGGCATGTTTATCGCCCCCTTTACCCTTTGAAACGGGCACCGCCTCCGTAGTAGGCCCTGAAGGGAGTACTTTTGGAGGATCACGACTCTTTTTTCCCTTACCCGCCTTGCTTGTTGTAGAAGCGTGCGGAGAGACAAAAGGAGCCGACCCCTGAGCAAGCACTCCTATGGCTGAAGAGCGAGGAATGCTGCTCGAGCGAGACGAACTGTGGGCAGGGATAACACCCACAGTTTCATCGGTGAGAGGTATTGGCCGGAGGCACTCACTCTCACCGTTGTACAAGTCTCTTTCTTCGAGAGAGGTATTGGCCGTGTTCCAGCACTCACTCTCTCGGTTTTCCCCGCATGAGTTGGCAGTCAAAAGAGACGGCGAACTCATAACGGGGCGAGCCGTACACGAAGTAGGCCCTAACTTACCGACAGTCGAAGCTCCAGGGAAGATAACGGTGGTGCGAGAGGAACCTCTCGCAGCCAACCCTCCCAAAGCTAGACGAGTTCCCACAGGAGAACCACTAGCTGTAGACGGAGCCTTCGACATTGCTGAAAATTAAAGACAAGCAAGCACAAATATCGAACTAAAAAGCAACCAAACCACTCACAAAAAGGAGTGGGAAAAACTCCTGTATACGGAGACTAACAAAAGGTATAACAACCCACTCACAATGCGAAGTGGGAATAAACTCCTGTATACGGAGACTAGTCAACGTTCTCTACAAACCGCTTGTCTAAGCGCGTTGAATCAACCACCTATAATACACGGGGAAGATGCCCTGACACAGTGTACTAGTACACCGTCTGTGTAAAGCCCAAACGGGGAAGAGAAAACGGCGATCTTTTTTGATTAAATTAACCGTGAAGGAGGTTGACTTATAAAAAGTCCGATACACCAAAAAGAGTATTAGGATTTGGTGAACGGGATTTTAAATGCGAACAGCAACCAAAAAAGCTTTTGGAGGCAAAAATCTCGCGTTTTAGGCTAAGACTTAGCTCATAGATGTCACTTCACTGACGGGCGAGAAAGGAAGAGGAAGAGTATGGCGGTGGCGCGATTGGATTGGTGGACGGGGAGTACGCGCGCGCGGGCAGGGGCTGCGCGTTCAAGACTTAGTTTTTCTCGAATGACGGCATAGTTTGGGAAACTAGCAAATAGGTAGATACATCGATTTATTGCTGTAAATCTAATAACCAGTCGGGCTACTTATCATTTAGTCTAACTCCCATATGGTCTAATGACCATTTGGTCTAATATCCAATTTGTCTAATAACCAGTTAGGCTACGTATCATTTGGTCTAATTTTCATATAGTCTAATAACCATTTTGCCTAATAACTATTTATTCTTCTGGCCATATAGTAGCAAGTTCAGAAAGGACTCGGGAAATTAAACTTTAAAAAATGAAACTTCAAAGAAGTCATCTACGTAAATGTGCACTATTAGAGTTATTCACCTTGTTGTTGCTTATATCAAGATCAATCAATATCCCTACATTTTATATGTTAATTATTTAATTCATTAAACTCAATTACATGTATTTAGTATTATTTTTTAGTAATTAAAACATTCATAGGTCTCCTCTTCCTTTCATGACTTAAGTATATAGAAGAACCTGATTTTGTACTGCACTTCAAATTATGTTTGTTTGGTTGATAATCTGTTATTCATGTTTTTTATTTGATCTGATGTACAAATGTTTGTGCAAGTAGTCAATAAAAGCTAGGGGCGGTGCCAGGGTATTTTCATAGGAGGGGCAAGACGACCCACAGAAAAAGGGGGAAAGTTAATTATAAATGGTGAAGACAAGAACGGAAAATGGCGTTTTAATAGTTAAGTTGCTGAACCCTTACATTGTATTTAACACACATTAAATTTTAAGGATATATTTTCTAATCTTTTTAATATGCAATTCTGCTCTACTCCTAACTTGAATGCGAACAACCCAAAATACTATGTTCTTGTTGAAGGTCATGCATGAAGCTTGCATTATACAGTGATTTCATGACGAAGATGCCACAAAAGCGTTTAATTTCAAGCACAATCTCTCAATAAATGAGATAGATAGGACTTTATGTCACTGACATGAGTTACAATAGATAAGTGCGAGAGAGCGTACCGAGCACACTTCGGGCGGGGGATATCTTAATTGCTGCAATATTATTAAACATTTAATTGGGCACTGTGTCCCCAGCTCTCGCTAAGTTCCTGCTCAAAGGTGTCACACTTTGTCATATCAAGAACTAAATATTCTGCCATTAAGCTTCCCAGATTCTTTTGAGCTATGCAAACTGCTTTTTTCAGGGGCGGCGCTACAGGACGGGGGGCAGGGGGCGGTTGCCCCTATGATTTTTCAAGTGACCAAAAGAGAGAGAGAGAGAGAGAGAAAGAGAGAGAGAGAGAAAGAGTGAGAGAGAGAGAGAGGAAAAACGAAAAAAAAAAAAGAAGGAGAAGAAAAAGAAAGAAGAGTATGCAACTATTATTATTATTATTATTATTTGTTCATCTAAAACATAAACTAACTCGTTGGCAGGGGGCACAATGCCCCCCCCCCCCCCCCCCCCGTCACCTTTCTAAGCACCCAAAAAGTGTCTCCTGCTACCCACAAAAATGCCGCTTTTTATACTTGTTCACTGCCTTCTTTTTCTATAGGTATTATGACGCCCTGGGCAAACAGTGAATTTGCACCCCTCCCCGAGTCACATTATGTTATGCGAGAAAGCGAAGCGACCGAGCAGAAATTTTTATTTATTTATTTTTTCTTCAAGGGGATTCCATTATTCATCATCAACATAACAATTTTTTACAAAAGATCGTACATATATATATATGTTTTTTTTTCCTGATTTGTTATGTAAATACTTTAACAATAGAGTATATCCCATAATATCAAAAAAATATGCAACCCCACAGTGGTGCATTGGATAGTTTGACACAATATAAATTGTGTACAATAATATTATATTACGTACAAAACTAGAGAACATAGACTCTCACCATTTTTTTTTCTTTTTCTAACAGATATCAGTATTTTGTTTGTTTTTGACCTCAGCTCAGGATAGCGTAGAGTCAAGGCAGCAACCCCCCGCCCCTAGACCCTTTCAAAAAGCTCTGGCCACAACCTGTCCAGGGATGGCCAACAAAATGACGCATAGTGTAGTGTTGTTGGTAGGTGCGTAGACGAAAAGGGAATATCCCAACAGGCAATTAGCCTTACTGATTACTGATAATTAGACAAAGTGATGTTTAGACAAATTGGCATTTAGACCAACTGACAATTAGACTAAATGGAAAATGGACTAAATGAAAGTTAGACCAACTGCACATTAGACATATAAATGCTACGTAGACCAAATGGATACTAGACCAAGTGGATTTTAGACGAAATGCCTGTAGACCAATTAGTTTTAGACTGACTGGGAATTAGACAAACTGACATTAGACGAACTGGTAGTAGACCAAGTGACAACAAAATAAAGTAGACGAAATGGTAATGAGACCAAATGGTAATTAGACCAAGTGATAATTAGCCCAAGTGGTCATTAGACCTTCTGGCTATTAGACCAAGTGCAAATTAGACCAAATGAAGAGTGGACCAAAAGGGTTTAGCCCGAATGAAGGTAGCCCATCTGGAAATTAGACCAAGTGATTTTAGCCCAAGCGTGCATAAACCTTCAATATCTAGATATTCACGAAAGACAAAATCAAAGTTAAAGTACATGTAGCACAGGAACTTAGGGGGCAATGCGGAACACCCGTTAAAAATTACCTAACCCAAATTTCTACAGATTAATCTATCATTCAAAAAAAAGCAAAATGATAAAAGATTTGCCATGACAAACACTACTGAACTCAAACATTACCATTAGTACAGACATATAGTATTCAGCAGCCGTTAAGGTGTGGCTCTTAAGGTGGCAATCTGCTAAGGCAAATCTTAAGTTCTACTTGGTGAACATACACGTTTAATTCCAAGACAAGCCATCAAGCAACATCGGTTACAAAGATATTGCACAGATAATAATTCCTAATGCAGTCTCATGAATTTGAATGAAAAATAAGGCAGCATCTGTACATGAACAAAAAATGACAAAAATTGTAAAGAGTATACACATTTTAACCAAGCATTGCATTATTGAATGCACAGGGTTTTTTTTTTTCTTGTACAGACTGCAATGAAAACCATAATTTTGTTCATCAACTGCTCACAAATTACCAAACCAAAAGCGATGAATGTGGTATAAATTTGTAAAATCAGCACTGATTTTCTTATTTACTATATAAATCTATATACCTACCTATTATGCTAGACACTTGTCTACGCGAACCCGTTCGAGGACTTAACACAAATGCGTCACAATATTGTGCGCACCCCCCGTAATCCTATTGTTCTCCCCTTCGCCGCTCACGCGCGGCAACACGCAACGGCCATCTTCCTCTTTTGCGAGCAACCCCAAGTAGAAACATGTTGCTTGCAAGGAGAGGGGAAGGAGGGAGTGTCATATAGATTTATATGGTAAATAAGAAAATCAGTGCTGATTTTACAAATTTACTGCCATAAATCATATATACCTACCTAATATGCTAGACCAGCGCCCATTCAAAGACCGGGAGGCATGTTTCAAGAGAAGAGGAGAAGAGGATTACAAAGAAGACACAGCGGCCTTCAAGGTAGCCGATGCAAAAATAGCCTCACCTGCATGGACATCCCTAAGGTAGCAAGAAAATGAAGGAATTGGACGAACGCCCATAAGCAGCCTTCAAAATATCATTAAGCGCCACACCTTGAAACAGAGCCCAAGAAGTGCTGACACTACGAGTGTCATGAGCATGAGGCTTACTCTCTGACAAAAGAGCCTCTGTGCCAGCAACCCTAATAGCCTCGACAATCCATCTAGAAATGGAATCAAGGGAAGCAGGAGAAAAAGGCTCCCGAGTGATCAGGAACAACTGAACATCCTTACGATAAGACTTAGTCTTATCAATATACCATTTGAGAGCTCAACAGGACACCAAACCTTGTCCTCGCGCACTGAGGAAAATTCAGAAAGCGGACAAAGAAAAATCTCAACAGGGCCAGAGGAAGCCGTTTGATTCTTGGCAATGAAAGAAGCCTTAGAAATCAATCTAACACCTTTTCTCTCCCAGCGAACATGACCAAGAGTAAGACAGAGGGCATGAAGGGTACTGCGCCTCTGCCCAGAGGCAATGGCTACCAAGAAGAACGTCTTAACCGAAAGATGGTGAAGCAAAGCTTCACCTAAGAAGAACGTCTTAACGGCTCAAAAGGAGGCTTTGCTAGGGCTTCTAAGACCTTAGGCTGACTCCAAGATGGGACTAACTTAGAACGAGGAGGACGTTTCAGAAAGAACGACCGAATCAAACCACTCAACAGCGGGGAATTAGAAATCCCCGAACCATATGAGAACCCCGAATGAATGGCACCAATCACAGATAGGTAGCCTCGTTTAGTAGAGATGGACCTCCCTTTGTCAAATAGCGAGATTAGAAAATCCGCGATTGAACCAATAGGAGCCTTAGACGGGGTTTGATCCCGCTCTTTATACCAAAGGAAAAAGACAGAAAGACAGGAATTATAAATTTCCCTAGTAGAAACTTCTACGACTGGACATTAAAAAGTTAGCTCTATCAGACAATGAAGAATCAAGCACAAAAGGCTGATTAGACTCAAAGTCAGACCCCAGAAGAGGGACAGAAGCAGGGGTTGTGGTATCTGGTAAGAGGGACCAACCCTGTCGTTGGGCGAAAACCCGCATCATGCTGAGCATCTCAGATTGAGAAGGGTCAGACAGACTTCGGGCGGTTCTCCGAAACAACTTCAGAGACACGAACCAAACACTCAACAGAGGGATGCCCGCCTCCCTCCAGGGGAGAAGTGCGCTGAGGGTATGTACCCAAAGTCGCGCACAAACTACCCATACTGGCTGAGCAAGAAGATGCTACAGCCATGGGCCAGACGCCTGAGGCGCCCAGTGCGAGGGCAGACTGGGACAAGGTCCCAGTATTTGCCCACCGACTACTAATATGTGAACTCACTATTGTTCCGCCCGTGGGCGACAATAGGAGAGCACTAGTAGTCGCGCACTCAGGTGATTGCACTTGTTGCTCCGTAGAGCGCTCATAATTGTTGGCTTGAGTCTTCCCATCAGCTGGCAATATAGACAGCCCGGGCAGTACTCGCTCCCCCATTGGCATCGGCCGGGGGCTAGGGTTTAAGAACCCAGACCAACATGGGCGGTGCCCATAATTGTTAGCTCAATCCTTCCCATCAGCTGGCAATATAGACAGCCCGGGCAGTACTCGCTCCCCCATTGGCATCGGCCAGGGGCTAGAGTTTAAGAACCCAGACCAACATGGGCGGTGCCCGTGAGCTTCCCTGCAGTAGTGGCACGCGTCTCCCCTAGCGGATTTATGAGAGTCATCGCTACCGTGCGGGAAAAAGACGTCCCCCCCCCTTCTGGTCTCAGCGACCGGGGGATTGGATTCGTAATATCCAAACCACTAGAGCTTGACGCCACCCACCCGAAGCCACGGGCTCCGGAGCTGACGTCCCAAACTCAACTAACGCCACCCGCCCCGAAGCCGCATGCTCCGAGGCTGGCAAACCCTGCAGGGAAACACCACTGGGCAACTTACCTGCAGCCCTCCTCCCTCCCCCATGTACGAAAGTACTCGGGAGAGTTCTGGAGGGCCGAGTCATCTTGCTAGACGACTCTTCGGAGGAAGCAGGTCTCCACGACCTAGCAGCTTCTTCTTCCGAACTCATAATGTTGCAATAAAACAGACAATAAAGTATACAAAAATATGAAATGCTTTAAAAGAGTGCAGGTAAAAATAAATTTGGGGATACGCACAATGTAGATAAAAACCGTATAAAACAAACACCGAACCTAAAACGGATCGGATCAAACGGAAACACCAGCAAAACACACACAGAAATGACTACGTGCGGCTGGCAGTGAAAATGAAAATAACTTGCCTGGAAAGGAATCAAAAATATCCCTTGCAATCGCCAAAAGTGACATAAAAACACAAGAGTACTATAATCTTACGAAAAAGAAGTACAGAAAAGTGCTTTAAAGAGCAAGAAAGCGCGCTGAAAAGATACAAAAAGACCTGATTTCAGGAGCGCCGTGACTCGACATCCTAACTCAACGGGGGCGAGCAAGAAAGAGGAAGATGGCCGTTGCGTGTTGCCACGCGTGAGTGGTGAAGGGGAGAACAATAGGATTACGGGGGGTGCGCACAATATTGTGACGCATTTGTGTTAAGTTCTCGAACGGGTTCGCGTAGACAAGTGTCTAGCATAATAGGTAGGTATATATGATTTATTGCAGTAAATCCAACTTTCTCACTATTATGTGAGGTTTATATAAGGTTTATAGCAAAATTCCACATGCCTTGAACAGCAAAGGCCTAGCTTCATGGCACTACAAAACTACACCACATACTTGTGAAAAGTGGCTGCACTAATGATACCAATGATACTCAATGAATATTACAGCACCTGAAGAAAAGTTGAATCAAGAATCTGTCCTTCAAAAGAATCCGTGTTCTACAATCTGCAAGGCTTTTAACCCATTTCATACAGGAACTGGGGGCTTACTTCGAACCATCGTGTGATCACATGAACGTCACGTCGTCACGTTACACGACCTTTCCGGGAATACTAAGCCCTAAATTCCCGATGGGTACGGTGTAGGTTTGTGAAATACACCCCTCTTACTGACGAAGTGTCCGGTCCAGTTTACCTGACACTTTATAACAAATACTCACGTCTCGACCCCGACACTTCGTCAATAAGCGGGGGATATTTTCACAAACTTTACACTCTACCCTTCATGAATTTAGGGCTTAGTATTCATGAAAAGTCATGTAATGTGACGATGTAACCTTAACATGATCACACAATGGTTCGAGGTAAGCCGGAACTGGGCTATCATTGTATTAAGGTTATGGAAAAGAGATAATTCAGTAGTCAATGGGTTAATAACCCATGGAATATCTTTGAACAACTAAATCTATATGAACTGTGAAGTACTTTCACTCGAATATAAATCAGCAAAGGGTTTCAAAACTAGTCAAAAACAAAACAAAGCAAATCTATGGAAAATATCTTACAGGAAGCATCCCTGGGAATAATTACAAAAGAAAGTAAATTAGCACGCAAAGGACTTAATTTTGTCCCACAACTTTCTTTCTGAAACGAAAGGGAATGCATCCCAGGGATCAGATCAAAGGGAGAAATCAGATGAATTTCGAAATCACATTAATCAACAGAGGGATAGTAATCTTCACACAGTCACAAAAGATAAAATTATTATTTGCTGTCAGTTTATTTTTCCTCGTTCTAGATTTATGCCAAGAATAGGGGACTATAACTAAACCAGCCCTTGACAAATATATCAAACACAATAATAAAGGTATGTCCCTTTTTGAAGGCTCCCTCAAAGGAATTTCTTCACATCCCTTTTAACTGCTAATATATTCTGGGTTAGGCCTTGGTATGCACTGCTTTACAAAGTAGGATTAAGCACTCTCACAAATAAATATGCCACAGAAAATTGTAAAACCAGTGAACTATGATGTTCACTGTTTGCGCAGTCTATTATGTTAAACATAAAGTACTATGTAGGGCTCTAACATATAGAATAATGGGAACAGAAGCAACGTGCCAACAACATGTTTATACCTCTGGCATACAGCCAAACTGACGCCACAATTTCTCCACATTAAACCAACCGAATCGTGGGGCCTGTATTACATAAAAAGATACAATCAATCTTACGATCAATTATAACTCTACAGTACATGGTTTGCCATAGACTTACGATTGATGTACCTCTGTCACACTGCCAAACTGACCCAAACCTACTCCAAATTAAATTAACCAATCTTGGTCATTCAAGATAATATAATATTGTGCTCAGTAGTCAACAGGTTAATAACCAATGGAATATCCCTGAACAACTAAACTTCTATGACCTTTAAAGTACTTACACTGGAATATCAATCAGCAAAGGGTTTCAAAACTTGTCAAAAACAAAAAATTACAAAAGATGGAAAATATATTACAGGAAGCATCTCTGGGAATATTTGAACAGAAAGTAAACCATTATGTTTAAGGACTTCTTAATTTTGTCACACAACTTTCTTTATGAAATGAAAGGAAATGCATGCCTTGGATCAGGTCAGAAGGAGAAATAAGATGAATTTCAGATCACATTAATCAAAAGAGGGATTATCATAGTTATCTTCCCATAGTCAAAAAGATAAATTACTATTTGTTATAAGACTTTGAAGATTTATGATTAATGGTTTTTTTCATATTCTAGATTTATGACAAGAATAAGAGACTAACTAAACCAGCCCTTGACAAATATGTCAAACACAAGAATATCAGCATGTCCCTCTTGAATGCTCCTTAGGAGGAATTTCTTCATATCTCTTTAAACTGCTATAATTGTATTCTGGGTTAGGCCAGGGTTAGCATTGATTTACAAAGGAGGATTAAAGGGAAATCCAACCCTAATGGCAAGTTGCTCTGAATGAAAGAGGAAAAATCAGAGAAGCAGATTGGTGAAAGTTTGAACGAAATCGGACAAACAATAAGAAAGTTATGCATTTTTGAAAGTTGTAATCACTATACATATGGGGATTTCAAATTGGCCGAATAGGTAATATCACTGTGATGTAGTTGCAGACAACTCCCCCATTCGCTCCAACATACAAAATGACTAAAATGTCATTTTTTTTCCAATTGTATTACTTAGGATTTTTTTTCTTTCATGAGGACCTATAACAATATGCGATCTCCAATATATTTTGAGTACTGCCCCGAGGGTATAGGCGCTTCGGAGAAAACTGCAAATTAATGATATTTTTGTGTACGACAAACGGGAGAGTTGTCCACAAGTATATCACAATCGACTCACCAAATTGCTTCGACGGGAGCCCGGATAGCTCAGTTGGTAGAGCACTGGTCATGTAATCCAGGGTCCCGGGTTCGAATCCCGGTCGGGGCATTGTAATTTTCTCACATTTCTTTATGATATATTCAATTTATAACTTTCTTATTCCTTGTCCGATTTCTCTCAAATTTTCACGATCCTGTTTTTCTTATTTTTCTACTTTAACACAAATCAACTTATCACCAAGGTTGGATTGCCCTTTAAGCACTATGACAAAGCAACATGCCAACAACATGTTTATACCTCTTTCACACAGCCAAACTGACGCCACTATTACTCCAAAATTAAACCAATCGAATCTTGGTCATTTGGGTTAAAGAAAAAGTCCACCCTGACTACAACTTGGTTTTTAAAGAAGCATAAAAAATAAAGAAACACATTGGTGAAGGTTTGAACAAAATACGATATGAAATAAGAAAGTAATGAATTTTTAAATTTAATATCAATCAAACACAAAGTGGCAACTCTGTGACATATCTTGCGAGCTCCTCTTCCATTTGCCCTGACCCCCAAAATCATTAAGAAAATATTCAATCATACATGCACCTTAGATATAATCATTGCTCATATGTTTTTACACAAAACCTGTATCAAACAAATTTATTCCCTCATTAAAAACTAAGAAATTTTCTGCTCTGAGTAAATGGGAGAGGAGCTCATAAGATACGTCACGGAGTTGCCAATTTGTGTTTGATTGAGTACAACTTCAAACATTTCACTTATCCATTTCTCTCAATTTTCTTCATTTATTCAAATCAACTTTATACCAGGGAGGACTTTCCCTTTAATGTAATATTATGTTTGGTCTGTTAACAGTCTGGAGTCAGTCTCATTGGTGTGACTGCTGTATGAAGCAATGCAGGACCAAGAACATGCAGTACCAGAGTGTGGCATACGATTAATACACATTGATGCTTGATGAACAACTATATATGGGTCTTTTTTATTCATGTTTTTCTAAATATTATTGTCATCTTATACATTCAATGAATAGTTTCATTATACATAGGAAAGTATGTAAAGTTACTACAAGTATCCCACCCTATGGATGGTTTTGAAAGATAATTGCAATGATTGACAGAGTCATGAGTCATGTTCACAGAGACTAAACTTAGTGACGATGAACATGAAAATGTTACAGGCTGTATTAGTATTGACGCCTATTGTTTTGTGCCACCTGTAACACATGCCAAATGAGCTACTGTACAAATTGGCACTTGTGGCAAATAAAAGGTGAAGCACTGAAAGACAAGCCTGATATCATGCTTGATGAACCTCAAATTTGTGATCTTTTTTATTCATGGACATATATTTATTACTTTCATCTAATGAATTTCACAGATACTATAGTGTCATAATATGTGACCCTTCACCACAAAACGACCAATAAGTCAGAAATTTGGGTTTTTAAATATCAGCACAGTTTGAAAGCTTAGACTCCAAGCTTTAATATGATATATAACTTGACTTGCATGGACTAGGCAAACCCTTGTAATTTCAATGAGAATGTCAACATGTCAGACAGGCTAATGACAAAAACAATAGAGAAAACGACAGAGTGCCAAATCTGTGTCCTATTGTTTGTTGCACAAATGGTTGAGTCGAAACTCCCTATCATACACTGAAAAGTACTAATTGGATTGGGTTGAAACTTTCCATACCTCAGAACAGATATATTTCTTTGTTTCTCTAGATTTTGAACATCAGACAATGCATATTCTATGAGCTATACAAGAAAAGCGATGTGAAGTACCATCCCAGCAAGCTGACACACAAAGTTTGAGAGTCCAGGAAAAATTGATCATTTTGAATGAGAGCAAAATCATATTTTAACATGGTATTTTACCCTGAAATTTTGTTAGATGGTAGATCAGTAAAATCAGTACTGATTTTATTATTTGCTAGATAAATCTATGTACCTACCTATTTTGCTAGTCTTCCGACTACGCAAGCCATTTGAGTAATTAAAGTCACGACAGTGCATATACCCCCCCCCCCCCCCCCCCAGGATCACACCTTCCTCTGTGCACGTACGCATGACGCGCGCACACAATCCTCCTCTTTACGATTAGCCTCAGACAAACTTTGACATGTTGCTAGGCAAAGAGTGGGGTAGGAGGGTGGGACATAGGTAGGTACATAGATTTATCTAGCAAATAATAAAATCAGTTCTGATTTTACTGATTTACTACAATAAATCAATGTGCCTACCTATTTTGCTAGACCAGCACAGATTCAATTGGGGGGCGCATGTCCCAAGAGGAAGGTCAACAAGAACCCAAGGATGACGTTGCAGCTTGCAACGTCTTGTTAGAAAAAGACTCTTCCTGTCAGAACAACTTTTAAATAAAAAGAAGTGAAGGACGTGGAGGAGCGCCAGTAGGCTGCCCTCATAATGTCCACTAGGGGCAACCCTTGGAAAATGTCTCTGGGAGCCCAAGAGGCACTGATGCCCCTGGTATCGTGAGCACGGGGCTTCCCATCACTCAATAGGGCCTCCGGCCCAGCTGCCTGGATCGCTTCGACTATCCATCTAGAAATGGATTCTCTGGAAGCGGGGGAAAAGGGCTCTCGAGTGATGACAAAAACCTGATCACTCTTACGAAGAGTCTGATAAAGAGTCTGATAAATACCATTTCAAGGCCCTCACCGGACACCAGACCTTATCCTCCTGCACCGAGGAATGGTCCGACAGCGGTCTAAGAAAAATCTCAACTGGTCCAGAGGAAGCAGTCTGATTTTTGGCAATAAAAGAGGGCTTTGGTATAAGTCGCACACCATGGTTCTCCCAACGGATGTGACCCGGTGTGATACACAGAGCATGAAGAGTACTCCTCCTCTGTGCAGAAGCAATAGCAACTAAAAACAGCGTCTTGACCGTTAATTGGTGAAGGAACGCTTTACCCAACGGTTCAAAAGGTGGCTTCGCAAGCACGTCAAGGACCTTGGGTACACTCCAAGAAGGAGTCAGGCTATGAGTTGATGGACGCTGCAAAAAGAAGGAGCGAGTCAACCTAGCCAAAAGAGGGGAGTTGGAGACTCCCGAACCATCAGCAAATCCAACGGGGACGGCGGCAATAGTCGAACGATAGCCACGTATGGTTGAAATCGATCTACCCTTATCGAAAAAGGAGATTAAAAAAAATGTGGCAATAACACCAATAGGGGCTTCACGTGGCGAGACACCCTGATTCTCGCACCAAGAAAAGAAGGCCCCTAGACGAGAGTTGTAGAGATCTCTAGTGGAGTCTCTACGGCTTCTCATTACAAACTGGGAGGCCCTCTCGGAGAGCCCCGAGTTTCTGGCGTCTTCCCCAACAACGGCCAGGCAGTCAAGTGGAGGACCGCTGGGCGTTGATGAACAATCCCCGAGAGGGGTTGAATTATCAAATCCTCCCTGAGAGGAAGGGGAAACGGCTGGCCGGCCAGGAGACTCGATCCCCAGAGGACCCCACACCTCTTGGAGAAGAGCAAACACCTCCGGATGAAGAGTCCACTCTGACGGGAGGCATTTGCCCCAAGACAGAAAATCCGCGATCAGATTGTCCTGACCGGGAATGTAGGAGGCTACCGGAATAATGTTCATAGACCGGCACCACCTCCACAACTGGGCAGCTAAGGTGTTCAGAGAGGAAGACCGAGTGCCGCCTTGGCGATTGATGTAGGCAGCTACTGTGACATTGTCCGTAAGAACGAGTAAAGTGCGACCAACAAGACCGGGCCTGAAAAGATGAAGAGCCTGCAGTCTGGCAAGACGTCGACTAGACTGGCCAGATAGCCCAGAAATTGAAGCCATTGTCTGGCTCTGACCCTGCGGGCCACTCGCAATGACCGTGCGGTCATGGTGATAGTCCGAATTCTGTCCCGACTGGGGCGGGCAAGCTGATTCGGGATATCTATCTCCGCACCCAAGTACACCGGGGTACGTGTGGGAGATAATTCCGATTTTTCCCAGTTTATCAGAAAGCCTAAGTCTTGCGTTAGCCGCAGTAACAGGCATAACTGATCCAACAGGAGGGACTCTGAGTTTGCAACTAGGAGCCAATCGTCTAGATAGACGAACAATCAGAGGCCGCGATTCCGTAGAAACGCGGCTAGGGCCGACACTATTCAAGTAAAGACTCGAGGGGCCGGCCTCAGCCCGAAGGGCAGGGCACAAAATCGAAACGTTTCACCCTGGAACACGAATCCCAGCAAATTTCTCGACAGAGAGTGAATGGGAATGTGAAGGTAAGCGTCTTTGAGATTGAGGGAGATCGCAAGGTCGTCCCGCTTGATCAAGGGCAGAATAGACGCCAAGGTCTCCATGCGAAAATGCATTGGAGGTATAAACCTGTTCATCCTTTTCATGTTTAAAATCATACATAAACTTCCCGAGTGCTTGGGAATGACAAAAATTGGGGAGAGACAGAGATGAGGATGATCTCTCACCCTTTCTATGGCGCCCTTTCCCAGCAGCGTTGCGATCTCTGAGGAGATGTGCTCCTGGAAAAGGGCGGACATTGGAGGTGGGCGGATTCTGATGGCACCGTTTGGAATCGGCTCTATCAGATCTATGTAAAAGCTGTCGCGCACGACGGATAGCACAAAGGCGTCGCCGGAGATTGCCTCCGAAACTGGGAGGAATCTCAAGAGCCGACCGCCTACACTGTCCACAAGCACTCGGGGTAAGGTATCAAAAGTCCGACTTGGGCCTCACCGTGCTCTTGGCGGCGGTCTTACGCCCCCCTCTTCCTCTCGCCGAGCTTCTACCACGATTGCCCAGGGTAGGGGTCTCAACCCGAGGGATAGTCACAGCCACTCGACGATTAAAGCGGTTATCGCCTGTCGAGACCGACTTAGACTTTGTAAAGGGCCGAGCAGGCTGAGTGGGCAAGATTTGTCTGGCCATCTCCTTTGCCCGTTTGCGACCTTCTATGTCTTTGTGGAAGACCTCGTTAAACTGGCCCCCAAAGAGTTTGGAATGAGAGGAAGGGATACCCCGCAAGAGAGGCGGGATGTCTTTCCCTAGCACTCCCAGTGTGGAGAGCGCCAACTTGCGGCGTTGATGTGTAATGTCGATCGCGGCTGATGAGAGCTGAGACCACTGAAGTCCAGCTAACAAAAGCAGGAGTTTATCCAACAAATTGGAGTCCCCCTCGGTCACATTCAGTTCAACTGATCTGGCCCGAAGACGTAACAGTGAACCCAAGTACGCCGAAAGTCTTAAGCCCGACCTGACTTTGGTTTCAAAGTTCGCTAGGGGCTTCTCGGCGGATCTATAGGACTGAGACTTGAAATTGATATTCAAACGTTGTCCCATACCAAAAATTTCCTGGGATAAACCCTTGGCTGAAAAGAAGCCCTGGGTATCCTCCGGATAGAAAGAGAAGGCACTACCATAGGGACGTCGGGTAGCCCGACCCGCATCGGCGAGTGCCTCCCTATCCCCATACTCCTGTTTGAAGTCCTCTGTAAGTGGAATACCAGGAGACAGTCCATGCTGTCTGAATAACAGCGATGGCTGATCACTGTCCGACTGGACTTGGGGAAAAATTTCTGGCATATACTTCTCTAACAGGGCCTTGGCATCTGCCGCCATAGCCTGACAAGGCTGGGGGTCGAAGCCGGCCTGAGATTCTGAAACAGACGGGGTAGAAACCTGCGAGACAGAATCAAACTCGGGAGAAATAGTCCGGTGGGGAAAATCCCATGGGGGTGGATATGCCCATGGACCAGTGACAGACTCCTCCCCCAGCGGGGCTCCGAGAGCCGTAGGCACGGGAGGAGTAGGTCGAGATACTGCATCCGGACAAAATTGTCCAAGGTTCTCATGAATATCGGAGACCGGGAGAAGACCGGGGTCCGACTCGGGAACATCCTCCATCACAGTGACAACTGACTGGGGAGAACCTGTCTCGATAGCCGGCAGCGTCGGAGGATTAGTATCCCAACCTTGCTGCTCAGCAAAGAGTCTCATTAATCTGAGCAACTCAGATTGAGAGTCGGGGGGAAGAGAGGGCTGAGCCTTCTTACCCGACTTGGGTTTATCCTTGGATTTACCCTTCTTGGCTTTTAACTCCTTAGCAGGGGTGTGAGCCAACGTAATAGAGGACCGTTTAGAAGCACGGGAAGTGTTTGGCTGCAGTATAGAAGCCTCACTACCAAAATTGTCCGGGCCGGGCTCCCCAGTGGGGAGCAGCAATTCGGCCGCAACTCTAGGGACTGTGCTTCCCCGAGCAGAGTCCCGATTCGCATTGACTGCTGGGGGGTGGACGGGCTGCTGCATTGCAGCACTGCTGGAAATAGCACCCGGAGCACTGACGTTGTCAGTGGCTGGCGGGAACCAGCAGTCTTCCGCTGCGAGAGCCTGCTCGAGGAGGAGGTCTTCTTAGCGGGATGCGGATTTGCGATACCGGCTGTAATTCCCCCAGACACACCGACGGTGGTCGGATGTCGGGGAAAGCCAGTAACACTGGGTGAAATCTCGCTAGGCACCCCGACGGTGGTCGGGGGTCGGCAAGACCCAGTAACATCATTAGCTGACCACTTAGCGGTTTTACCAGTTAATGCCCCCTCCAGACTCCCGACAGTGGTCGGGGGTCGAGAGGACCCGGTAATACTAGCTACCGCCCCCCAACTGCAGACGCGGTGGTCGTGAGTTGGAGGGAGCTAGAATTGCTAATGACGGGCGTTTGGTCCGAAAACTTATGAACACCTAACTTACCTATAAAGCCTGTCTTGCTCATCTCTCCCGGTACAAAAGTACCAGAGCGAGCCGACAGACTGAGGCCCTTACCTCCCCTGACCATCGTGTTTGACTCGCTGGTAGGCGAACGAAACACAAAGGTCTCCAACACACTCACTGGGCTGACGCCCTTATAAGTGAGAGTAGTGGAAGGGAGGGAAGAAGAATTGGAAGAGCACGGAGGCAACCAAGACCTCGATTGCTCTTCCTCCGAAGAACTCATTATCACCTGTAAGGAGATATAAAGGAGTCAAACAATAAACAATTGTAAAGAAAAGGGCGTAAAAAGCGAGAGTGAAACGGAATGGAATTTTCCAGCGTAGTGTGTGGAAAATTCCATTCATGCACTACGAACAAAGAACACTCTCGTAAGGGTATATGCACACACAACACCAACGAAATGTAACAGGGCTGAGCGCCCGGGGCTACTATACGAAAGAGGTGAAAAGTGAGGTATGAATTTAAGCTCAAATATCACCAAAATAAATACGTGACAGACATAAACCGACACTAAACAGATATTAAAACAAGTCTAGGACGGAAATATTGGCAAAAGTCACCAGAAAACGCGCTAAAAGAGTAGCAAACTCTGAATTTTTGCGCAAGATAGTGACTTAGCTGCAACTCTTTAGGATGCTAGAAGGAAAGAGGAGGATTGTGTGCTCACGTCATGCGTACGTGCACAGAGGAAGGTGTGATCCTAGGGGGGGGGGGGGTATATGCACTGTCGTGACTTTAATTACTCGAATGGCTTGCGTAGTCAGAAGACTAGCAAAATAGGTAGGTACATTGATTTATTGTAGTAAATAAATAAATGAACTTTCAGAAAATACAAAAAACCTAAAAACAAACTTTCCACCCAAACCACCTTTTTCAGCTGTTTACTGTAAAACTCCCTTTGCGACTTATTGGTCGTTTTGTGGTGGAGGGTCACATATATTAAAATGTTTAACCCACCAACATGTACATATGTATGGCTTTGAGGACAGCTAGAATGATTGATGTAGAGTGTCGTGTTAACGGATAATACACTATAACACCACCTGCTTACTATACGATCTGACTGCGATCTGATTTGGGAAGAATTTGTAATAGTATTTGATATGAACATTCAAACATGAAAAAGCTACAGTGATCGAGGTTCTAAATAGTCACAGAGGAATAAGATCAAAATTTTGAGGTATTGCAAGAGTCCGTTGGTGGATATGAGCGCTATATAAATATCCAATATTGTTATTATTATTATGTAGGAGTAAAAGCCAAATAAATTGGGTGCGATTGTCTACGATTTGAAGCTGGTTTGGCTTTTGCTCTGACTAGTAGGCTTGCAATGTACTAAATTTACAATATCTGACATTTATTCAGAACCTCAAACAGGAAGATTATACTTAGATAAATTTCCATATCTAATGCAAACTGCAATTTCTTCAAATATCAGATAACAGTAGAATCATTTAGTGTGGGCGAATAGAGGTGGGCCTAAGTAATGATGATTTGACAAATTCTGTCAATATGTTAAACTTCACATTTACCCAAATAAGAAAGAATAGAGCCTTGCATCATGTGGCTAACCATGCTTCAAAGCATTCAATACCTAGCTATTCATGTAAGGGTGAATCCGTAACACAGGGGAACTTTTGCGGGAAAGCAGAACACCCAGTTAAAAATTACCGAACCCAAATTTCTAAAAGAATATTCTCTCATTCAAAAGAAGCAAAAGAATAAAAGATGTGTCACAACAAACAGAGATAGAATGAACAATTGGTACTCAGCAGCCATGAAGGTGAGGCTCTATTAAAGGTGGAAATCTGCCAAGGCATATCTTAAATTTTACTTGGTGGACATATAAATGTTCAATTCTGTGACAAAACAAGAAGAAACATTGCTCACAGAGATATTACTGAGATAATTTATAATGGAGTTGGATGAATTTGAATGACAAATTAGGTGTCTGTAAAATGAACAAAATATGACAAGAAGTGAACAGATTATACATATTTTGACCATGCATTGCACTAAGAAAGACAGAGTTCAACTTTTTTTTTCAACATATAACTAACCCCCGTGGTTGGACTTGGCCATAAACTAATGGACCATTAGTTCACTTCCTCCTATATCCGGGGTGCAACATTAATGAAAACCATGAGAAAAGCAATGTAATGGAGGAGCAAGACAATCTAAAGACAATTGAGGGGAAATTATGGGATATTATAAAGGATATCAGAATATGCAGAACAAGTAATGCATACTTTTAGGAAAGAACTTCACAACCTCATGACCATAGTTTTCACTATCTCCATTGCACAGTGGTCTTCTTATTAGAATATAAACAAAATTTCCTGTTTTTTCGTCTTACTGGAAGCAACTGATTTGGAGGCAAAATTCTCCTAATTCTACTTTTGATGCTTTTTTACTTAGTAGCTTTACAGTAGGCCCCTAGGCTCCAGAGCACATCAAAAGAATTGGGGATTTATAACCGACTGAGCAAATACACTTATTGACATATTTCTATCTAAAAACAACATTTAAGGGAAATTCTGATTAGTTTCCATCAGGTTTCTAAAACACTTAGCAAACATATACAGAAGAGGCAATTAGAAAATGGTATCTTGGGATGACCATAAAGCAGTTTAAGATATATTTACTAAAGATAATTTGACCACTTTAATTTTTTCTCAAAAGAGTTAAATAGTAACCTGGCCTATGTTTATGCATGAAAAAACATAAGTAACATATTAAGCAGTACAGCAGGACAATACAGAACAGCTGGGACAAGTGTGGTCTACATCCTTGGAGACATAATAATCAACACTGTGATTGTGGGTGTCATCAGAAAGACAAGTTATTGTTGTCATTATCATGTATGTGCAATTCAAACAATTGACAGTCAAACACAAAGGAAACACAAAGTGTGATTTGGTAAGCCATGGGAGAGTGGCCCTGAATCAGAACTATTATTACCCATATTCACAGTTTATACAAAAGCTTTTTTATACAAGAGCAGCCATGCATGAATGCAGCATGCAATACGTGTCATTGGAAAGATTGGGAAAGTTACAACTTAATAGGGGAAACGCCAGTTGTTATTTAGACATTTACTGAGGAGCTAGGTACTTATGTGTGCGACACCATGGTACAAGAAATTGGATACATACAGTAAGACAGCAGGTGATTTCATGTTTACTTTATCTTTACCATTACTTATATAGTATATTTCTTTAATGTTCATTATAAAAACTTTTTAATTGGATCTTCTTAATGAATGATACATGTATGTGTATAAAAGATTATAGAAGTTATGAAAGTGTATTTTCAGTTGTTCAAATTTTTATGGAATCTCATCCTTCAAAATAAATTCTAGGTAAACTGACACACCCATGGAAAGGTTAGATGTGTTTGGTCAAAATCAATAAAATGGCCTTTTAAATATTTTCATCATGTATGCCTATTAAAACTTAATTTCAATCAAGTATTTAAAATTGAACCTATAGATGAAACAGTTCTGTAAACTATGTTTTCACTGTGAAGATATAAATCTACAATGTGACAAACTACACTTCATTTTCAGATTAGAAAATGTATTAGAAAATACAATAATATCAGAATAAATTCTCCATCTATCAACGCAGGACACTTAGTGGAATGCCATGAACTGTGAATAAATCAGAATCATGGCAATCAAAGACAGAAAATCAGTATAAAGGGGGAACAGCACTATTTCGCTCAGTAAGAGTGAAAGAAAATGTGTACGTGAGAGTCCCTAATCTGTAAAACATATACCTTGCGTAAACAACTGATCAAGTTTATCCTGACAGTGCCAAACCAATATCGTAAAATGAAAAATCATTTCTCACTTTCAAAAATCATCATTTAAAGCATTATATTTAATAACAAGAATCAACATTAAATGACTTTGCTTTATTTCCACAGGATACTATGTGGACCAGGAAGCACAGTCCATGCACAAGTAGTCAAGATGATGTTGATGCATGTAATCACCAAAACTGAAGAAAGTCACATTCTCAAACCAACATGGGAGTTCTCAAACAGCTATGCAAATTATTGATTTTTCAGCAAATTTTGTTGTCTCTTTGTTGTGTTGGATATACTTCTGAGACACAAAAAATATTTGCCAATGTAGAGGATTCCTCTGTAAGTTTAAAATTCATAGCACCAGAAGAAAACTGTTCTTTCGAGCTGTCACATTATCATAACAATACGATAATACACGAGTACTTTCAGGAGAAACAGGAGAAAATAACTGTTGAGACTGAAAGCATATACAGATATTTGATAGTACTGGTGAAAATCAGAGACATAGCTGTTTCAGATGCTGGAATATTTGAATGCCAATTTGAATGTAACAGTTTCATGTTAATGCAAAGTGCACACCTATATATCTATCATCCACCTTCACCTGGGCACTGCACTTGGGAAGATAGACAAAGTGTACAGCTGGATCATGTGAATTTCAGGTTGGATTATTCAGCATTGCAGTGTAATTTCATAAATGGATACCCAAAGGGATCAATGTTATGCTTTTCTGTCAACAAAGAGAACACTTTGATTTTTGGTCCCTCTTTTGCAACAGCTGGAGAAAGAGAATACAGAGGAACATTTTTGTTAAATAAAGACACACTGTCACAAATTAACTGTTGTTCAGTCAGTAAAAAGTATAACAAACATTTTACTAACTGTGGGGATTTTATTTGGCCTCCTCAATTAGCCACTACAAACACTGCCCTCAAACCTTCAACTGCACCCGACATTACAGCATCACACCGAAGCACTGAGTATATACAAAAGACTGAAACTACTGTATCAACATCCTGGCTTCCAAAATTTAACTTTTCTAATATAATAATTATTTTGATCTGCTGCATGGAAATAATATTACTTTGTTACATAATGAAAGTTAAATCTAGGTTGCGAGGAAAGTACTACCGTGAGACAACGCTGTGACTGTATCTGCACAACACATTTGAGTCTGTATATTGTTTTATATCTGAAAATTGACAGGTTTTACTATTATTTTATCATTTCAATGAAATGACCACAATTTGATTTGTCCCCTTTGTGAGGCACACAACATTCACAAAGATAAATTTGTACAAGTTGCAAACAACGATTTTACAGCAAAAAACTTTTGCAAATTGCAAAAACTTGATTTTGTGTTAGTTGTGATTAAAATCATTTCTTGGCATGAACATTTTGCAAAATCTGAGCCACTCACAAATTTATTGAGAATTTCATGTGCACAAAAGTTTCTGGGTTTAGGGTAAATATAGGACAAAATAGAAGTGATTAAAACATCCCTTTCCTCTTATGAAACATTATGAACCTTATAAATACGATTCTCAGTATATCTACATTATTTACTCTAAATATCATAATTGGTACATCGACACATGTGAGATTATATGAGGGTGAGTCAGCAACTTTGCGATTTAATTTTTTCAGTTACTCATATTTAACATTTACAGTTCAATCTGGGAGTAGAAATCCATTCTATAAGTCGACACTAGGACAAATAGATAGCAGGGGGCTTACCAAAGAGCAATTTGGGAGATTTTCTGTCAAAGCTGAATTAGCGGAAGGAAATCAAATTAATATTGAAGTTCAAATTGTGAATACTTCAAGAGAAGATGCTGGTACTTATACATGCATTGGTAATAATGCAGGCCAGGCTGAGCCTGATAGCCATAACATCAAAAGAATATCACTTAACATAGATTATTTTCCAGGAAAGGCAAGTTGCATTTTTGATTCAGAGGCTGAAATAATTACAGGTTGGACTTCTCTGACATGCACTGCTCAACATGGAAGTCAACTTGGAATATTTCAGTGCTATCAAGAATGTGAGAAAATCCCCTTTAAGACTGACAAAATCCAAAATTCAACTAGCTTTTGCCAAACCTTTTGGGTTAGGAAATCTCTATCTGGATTTTGTTGTACCTCACTGTACAAGAAACAAAAGAATGTGAGGGATTGCAAAGATTTTGAATGGAAAAGTTTTTCTCATGAAAAACAGACAGATGTCCAAACACTAATCTCTGCTACAAATAAACCTTTAACATCTTCATTCAAGATAACTAATGTGCAAAGTATACCAACTGAAAGAGATCACCAGAATGTACGGAGAAGTGCACATACTAATTGGAAACTACTATCAATAATTTTAATACCACTAACAGTTGCGTTAATAGTAATAGTATGTATACTAATAATTGCATTGTATTTAAAAAGTAAAAATCAAAATGAAAACAACCAGATGGAAGAAGATCACAGGAATGAATCTATAGAGTTGAGTGAACCACTGAGTGCTTTAAACCATTAATCACAAAAGAGGAAGTCTATAAGTAGTCTTTATTAGTCGATTGTTTAAAAAGTTAAGATCATGCGTGACATCCCAAGGCTACTGGTGGTTAACTCACAATTCATAGTTTGCAAGTGGTTAAATTACAAAGGAATTTTTTTATTACTATCTGCAATATACATTACATGCTCAAGAGGCGAGTCAGAAAAAGAAAAAAATTAATTAAAAATGGGAATTACAATACAGGATACAACAAAATGGTAGGCAGGTCTGTAACAGCAGATATACCTAAATATATGAGAATCATAACATGCGTAAATGTAAAAGTAAAGATGCCAGTATAATGTATCAAGTTGAATATGTCAACTAGAGTCTTGTCTCCATGACACCATGATTGCTGCAATTATGTAATGTTGCGTAAATTACTCCAGTTGAATCCTCATAGCACTTTCAAAATTTCAAATAGCTTTTCCCTTTGGCCAAATTTGAAACCGATTGATGGTACGGTATTTACATTGCATTGCATGTGCTATGGAATTAAATAGTATATAGCTCTGATTGTATGGCTTTTGCTAAACAGTCGGGTAACGTCGCGTCGCGTTGGTAGAAATTTTCGAACATTTTTCAGGAAGGTGTCTTCAAGGGGACAAATTGAAAAAGAGTCCGTCTCAGTATGATTTTTCCCGTTTTCAGGCTAAAAACGACAAACAAGGGAATAAAGAAAAAAATAGAAGGATAATGCAAAGAAAAACATGAACTATAAAGAGAGAATAGAAGGGTAGGAAGGAAAAATGATTTTAAAAAGAATAATATGAAAGATAGAGAGAGAAATCATAGGATAAAAAAAGTTTAACTTATATAAAGAAAGACAGAGAGAGAAATGATAGGATAAAATGCGTGTGTGTCCGTCTCGCTTTGTCATTTCTTGCTTTTATCCTTCTATCAATTATCTTTCCATCCTTCCTCTCGTTATGATATTCTTTGTTTCCTGTTATCATTTTCTCCCCCACCTTCCTCACGTTAATCTTTATCCTTCTATCATTTCTCTCTCTGTCTTTCTTTATATAAGTTAAACTTTTTTATCCTATCATTTCTCTCTCTATCTTTCATATTATTCTTTTTAAAATCATTTTCTGCTTCCCATCTTTACTTACTTTCCTTGAAACATTCTTTGCTTTTATCCTATCATTTTGTTTTCCTTTCATCTTTTCTTTCGTTATGTTATTCCTTTATTCAAATTATCATCTTCTCTTCTATCTTTCCTTATGTTACTCTTAATATCTTTATCCTTCTATCATTTATGTCTCTATCTTTCTTTACTATTCTTTGTTTTATCCACTTATCTCTTTTTTACTTTCCAACTTTCCTTTTGTTGTATTCTTTGTTTCCTTTCATCATATTTTCTTCCATCCTTCCTACCCTTCCATTCTCTCTTTATAGTTCATGTTTTTCTTTGCATTATCCTTCTATTGTTTTATTTATTCCCTTGTTTGTCGTTTTTAGCCTGAAAACGGGAAAAATCATACTGAGATGTGTGTGTGTGTGTGTGTGTGTAATTGGGTTTTTACAGACGTGTATCATCAATCAGATATGATTATTTACGTCTGGGACCGACCTTTAACGTCACCATCCGAAAGACGTGACTCAGTCTCGAACCTGGGTCCGCTGAATCAGTTTATAACTTCCACTGGTAGCTGGATTACAGGCGCACGCCACAACGCCCAGTTAAGATGGACTCTTTTTCAATTTGTCCCCTTGAAGACACCTTCCTGAAAAATGTTCGAAAATTTCTACCAATGCGATGCGACGTTACCTGACTGTTTAGCAAAAGCCGATTGTATTGTCCTCCCTCATCTTGAATCACCCATAATAGACTCAGGTTTTCTTTTTTTTTTCTTTTTTTTTCTTTTTTTCTTTTTTTTTGGGGGGGGGGTCCCTTTAAAGGCCTGTCATGCATCATCTACAAAGGAATGTCTCCATGTAAATGGAAACATTTATTTTCAGATAATAACAACCCCATGATTAAAAAGTGTATATAGAATAAAACAATACAGATTTCAAAGCCATACGATAGATCATATAAGAGGTTTATGTGAACGGGAGAATGGAAAGAAACTATCAGGGTAGCTTCAGACCTGTGTCCAGGATTAAGATTAAAGAGAAGGTTGAGTTCTGCATGGGAAAGGATAAAATTATTTGTGAGCTTTCTTTTTATGTCAGTTTAGAAGAACATCACAGTAGAAAAAGATGTCCCCTGAAAAGGATTGCTCTTCAAATAACCTCATATTCGAAGTATGATGAGAAACAGCTGAAGTGTTTGGGCGAAACATTCATGCAATATGTGCATGTAGTCCCATATCCATTTCTGGGTGCAGTGCATGTGCTTTTCAGCGAGATTGGGTCAATTTCTTATCATTTTGATGATTCCAAAACCTCACAGTATGCAAGCACCAATTCTTATGCAGACATGATCAACCTTTCCCCAAATGTTTTTTTTACAATGTAATTGCATATTGACCAGATCTCCACTGTATATTTAATACCTCATCCACAAATATTGAGAATACATGTAATGATCATTACCATTTCTTACTTCCTGCTACTGAATAGTAGTGAGTAGTGAGTAGGCCTAATGAAACAGAAATTTCCACTTGACACAAGGATACCAGGAGGAGTGGAGTGCTATACATCATCATGGCGAGCTATGCCCGTTCTCACAAGGCTTTCTGGGTTTTTATGTTGATAAACATGATTGTAAGATTATGTGATGCGACGTTGTGTCAAAGGTCATCTTCAAACTTTTTAGTTGAACCAACTGATAAACAAGCTATAAGAGGTGAAAATGCAGTTTTCCAATGCTCTGTGGCTGGATTTAACCAACAGACTAAGTCAATTGGGTGGAAAGTATATCCAGATCCAAATACAACACTACGGACTGTTGAAATATATGATGCTGTAAACAGAATATTGATATCCAATATCACTGTTCACAGTTTCAACAAGCATATGCAGTTATACATATCTTGCATCTTAGAGGAAATAAGTCAGCAAGAAACTTTGTGTTTTTCTTCAAGACAAGCTATGATGGAAATAATATATTTTCCCACACAGGAGGAGTTATCTTGTGATCCATCAATGTTCAATGAAGTGAACATAGGAGAGACTTTGACTTTAATATGCAATGTTCCCAGGAGCAATCCCCCGGTTGATCTGAGTTGGAGGGTTTTTCCTGGAGGTAAAGTGCTTCCTCCTTCATTAAATGATGAAGGTTCTTTAAGAGTCCTTACTCATGATTTGTCCATAACCAGAAATCTACATTTGAAGATTGTACTTTGTGAAGTATCAAGTGAATTTTCTTTTCCGGGAGAGAAACTACAGTGTTCCATCGGGCCAATCAAAGTACGCCATCCTCCAGAAGTTCACATCTATCCTCAGATGAAATCTATCACAGTTCATGAACAAGTTGAACTTACATGCATTGCAGACGCCTATCCCGAGGTAAATAATTTTACTTGGACATGTTTCCCAGAAGGGGTACTGAAAGGGTGTGGTCTTACATCTTCATCAAGACACAGTTTCACTCTAGATAAGACAAAGGCGTGCATTTCATGGGTAGAGGGTGTACATATATCATGTTCTACCATCAATTCAGAAGGAAAGGGTGCAGGGTATGCTTATCTTGACATTGCAAAAGACATTGTAAATACTTGTAAAAATAACTATACAATATTTGAAGAAAAGGGAATTTTCTCTAGTAAAATAAATGTAAATATTAGCCTATATCAAAACTTACGAACTGAAGATTTTGCTCTAATGTGTGTAATATCTGATCCTCCTATGGGATATTCTGCTCATTTTGAATGGTACATAGATGATGCACCAGTCACTAATGATCACAGATTTCTGGTACACACTATACCGTTAATGTCCACATCAACACTTTGGGGGAGTTTTCAAGAACTACAATATACACCAACTTTCAGTTGTGAAGCCACTGTTGATGGACTGAAAGCCTCTGCATCTACAAATCTAAGCTCTCTTTTGAAGAACAAGCAAACATCATTTTTTGCAAGTACTCATACAAAAAGTTTTGAATATTCGGGGGCAACACCATTGCCCAATTATGTAAATACATCTGTTGATGAGCAACTAAAAGTCATAGCTACAACAAATGTTTATTCCAACCATAAATTTCAAAATGGAATTGATATAAAGCCATTAATAATGATGGTCAGTGGTGGAGTTGTGCTGGTAATAGGTATTATAATGATTGTAAGTAGTCTACATCTATGTAGAGTCAAAAGAAAGGCCAACAAAGAAACTACCTCGCTCTCAAATCCTCAAAATCGCAAATCTCAAACAGTGACTACACATGCAGTACCAGAATACTGTACCAATATTGAAATGACAGACGGCCCTATCTATGAAGTGCCAAATGATCAATCTGCACATAAAACAGCAACTGACTTTGAAACTAATTCCTCATCAAGTAATGTAGATACTTCAAATACTAGCAAACAAAGTCTTAATCATGATTATTTCACTGGAGACTTGCCTGAAATCTCCTGGTCTAATGGAGGTGATTCTAACTCCAATTCCTATGATGGATCTTTTCTTCAAGAGAATTATACATCAGCAACTCATGATTCTTTGTATGTAAATAAAAGACAGGTAGAGATGCACCTTACACAAGGAAAGCAAGTAGATCTAGTTGTTTAGAGGTACTCTTTACGAAACATAATATTTTAACTATTCATTATATATTAACACTATACATTGTATATTTTATGTTTGTTTTTCCCCACTAACTAAATGCCATGTTTGATCATTTGTTACTCTGGAATTCAAGCTACCATAACTATAACACCAGACATTTAATGTCTATTCATATACATGTAACTCTATTGAAATATAAAATATCTAGACAATCTGTTCTGGCCCTACACTTTGGCAGATTTTACCTTCAAATATCAAAGCCTATATAATTTTTCATGCTTGGGAGTTGTCACAATGCAGATCAAAGATCAAAATTACAGACCTTCACAAACCCTGAAGAAAAAGAGGAAAAAGATAAATCAATAAAGTTGTTTATCTATCTATCTAGAAACTCTAACGATAACAAGGATAACTAATGGCATATCATTTCATGTGAATAACAGAGCATCATGTTGAAAATTTGAGTGATCTACAATGAATTAAGGTGTTTAGTTTTCTTATGTACATGTACATGTATGATAAAGATGTAAATATGAACAATAAAATCAAGATGTACGTTGATCCATGTATTTTTTATATAAAACATATTTTATTACAATAATAAACAAGATATCACATGACCTTTTTAAAGCTTATCTTGAGCCACTGCAGTAATGTTAATTATAATGTTTTGTGTGTTTTTTTTATCAAATGATAAGTCATTTATGAAGGCAATGTTTAGTCAATGTAAAATCATTTAGATGCAAATAGTATACTTCTTGCAAATATTTCTAAAGCTATGCAATGTATAATTGGTAACTACTAGAATTGTACAATACTCATGAACAAATTTATCCGCATTACTATTCTTTTGTTCCTATAGGACATTGTAATTTCCATGAAAAGTGGATAAAAATATATTGATTACTATAAAGTCAGGACAGAAAAAGCAAAAAAGGAAATGAAGCAAAATGTAGTAGTATAATTGGGGGGTACTCGTTTTTCTGAAGGTTCATTTTTCCAAAGGTTCTTAATTCCAAAACACCAATTTCACATAGAAGGGAGTTCATAATTCCAAAAATGAAATAGGGTTCATAATTCCAAAAATGAAATAGGGTTCATAATTCCAAATATTTGATTCATTTCTCCGAAGGTTGTAATTCCGAAGGTTCATAATTCCGAACATTTGATTCATTTCTCCGAAGGTTTGTAATTCCAAAAATGAAATAGGGTTAATAATCTTGAAGGTTCGTAATTCCGAAAATGAAAAAGGGTTCATAATTTCGAAAAAACGAAATATGGTTCATAATTCCGAAAATGAAAAAAGGGTTCATAATTCCCAATACAGCAATAGAGTCCTACATAATTTTTAAGAATTATGAACCTTCGGAAATATGAACCCTATTTCATTTTCAGAATTAGGAACCTTTTTCATGTTCGGAATTATGAACCCTTTTCCATTTTCGCAATTATATACCTTCAGAATTACAACCGTCGGAGTAACGAACCTTCGGAAATACTACATGTAACCGTTTAATTAGGGTCAGAATCTATTGTAAAGTCTATTGAAAAATCTAATTCATGAGGAAGTGGTTTCTTTTGAATAACATCTAATATACTGTTGTAGATCACAGATACGTGGGTGTGGGATTTATATTAGCCAGGCTAATAATTGAGAATATTTTATTCAATAATGCAATTCTGGAATCTTGCTATGAGTTACATGTAGTTGTGTATGATAAAAACCTTGTGCATTATGAAACCCAAGGCTGCTGAATTAATTTCAAAGGTGATGTGACCAACCAGTACTCAGATGCATGGGTGGAAAAAATCCAATGTAAACGACGACCGAAAATGCAATGCAACGAATTGTGTATTTCATGTATCGGTGCACAGGATTAGAGTGTGCGTGCGATCGTGAAGTTGAATAGGCATTATTTCTTTTGTTCGAGTGGAGTGTCCTGTTTACGGGAGTCGACAGGAGAGGGAACACGGTTAATGTATTATATGCAAAAGGACAAATTTTACAATTAAAACATTAATTTGCTGTTGTGCATATTCTCTCTTTTTCATTGAGACTTACAATGTAGATCACTGTTTTTAATACTGAAAAAATGGTAATTGGTTTAACACTAAATCAAGTGATTTGAAAAGTAATTGTAGAGTGAGCTGTTTCATATATAACAAAGAATTGTGGTGTAGAAAGCTTCAGATTGTATTGATCAACTTATTGGTGTTACCAAATAATGTATCATACATGAATATTTGCAAGTAGATTTGTGTGTGTGTGTGTTCTCCCCCTCTTAATTATAGCTGATTCTAAAATAAAATACCCTATGTAAAGCAATATAGATTTCCTGTGGAATTTTTCGAGTGAATCTGCATTGGGATCTATATATCAACTGTTATGTGCCAAGCATCAAAACCTTTTAATTGGATAAAATGGTGTTTTAGAACCCTGTTACACTGCCGAAAAGGTGACCCATGGCTGGCCCTGGGGTGGTCAAACTAGATGTAAACACGCAAATTAAAGGTGTCCCGGGCCGGTCCAGGTTGAACCCACATTCTGATGTGCTCTGAGGGTGACAAAGTACCTGAGTGGCCCCAGACCTGGGCCCACCAGGTGTAAATGGACAACTGGTCTGAGGCCAGCCCCCAAAATGAAGCATGCAAATTTCTTTTCCATGTGTTAGCCTTTGTTTCATCTTCTTTCTTTCTTTTTCTTTCTCTCATCAAATATTTCTATATTTCCTACGTATTCCTTTGCTATAATTCTTATTTTATTTTATTGTTAACTTAATATTTTTTTTTCTTTTTCCTTCCTTTTTTTCTAACTTTCCTTATGTATTTTGTTTAAATTTTTCGACTGTTTTCTATCTTTCCTCATGTTTTTCTTTGTTTTTCTTCTCTCCCTTGCAATCTTTTCCTATGTATTTCTTTGTTTTTCCTTCTACTGTTTTTCTATCTTTCCTTATGTATTTCTTTGTTTTTCCATATTTCTGCTGTCTTCCCTTTCTGTAATTATTCTTTATGCATTTTGATATCATAATATCTATCATCTTATTTCAATATGTTCCTTATCTATTTCTTTGTTTTTCCTTCTATCATTTTCTCACTTTACTTGTGTATGTATTTAGCTTGCACCTGAATGCTATGCAGGGCTACCTCTTCATACCAAAGTGAAAACAGAGGTAAAATTAAGGGCCAGCTTTTGTGCCAGCATTTGAGGGAGCTTTTGGGGAAGGCCCAGGACCGGCCCCCTTGGAAGTGTACCAAGGGTCTTAGAGAAGATTCATCTGTTAAGATGATTAGATCCTGTATAGAATATTTGAGCAACAATTATTTATTTGTGTTTAATAGAGCTAAGCCATAAATATCAAAACAGTGTAGTTTACTATTTCTAAGAAAAAATATTACCTTTCTAATTATGCCACACAAAAAGCTTGTTTGCACCCTGGGTTAATACAAAACAACTCTTAATCCCTACCATGCCGTGGGTGGCAAATTCCGCCCAAAAATGTGAGTGTTGAACATTTTGTTAAGGCTCAGAATGGCTTGAAAATTCTTCCTCATACAGAAACCTGTGCTTCCAATAAACTCATTGAAAACTCATTGAAAGTTAATTTTCCACTCTTGAAAGTTCATTTTTGACAATTGCTCAAAATTCTGGTGGCATGGAAGGGGTTAAGGGACTTATATAATATCTTTTTTGAGTTTCCAGGATCCTGTAGCACTGGTCACTTAACATTTAGCCACATATACAAATAAATTATAAAGCCCTTGAATGCTAATAAATTATTATTTCAGTCATTAAAAAAAAGAATTATTATCAGAGCAATCAATGATCCATATGGCACTCTTTTATTACCTTAGAAGCCTATTAAGCTCATCAAGCTGATGAAAGGCATGACATAATTTTTAAACAATCACTTAAGGGCCATTCTTTGTAAAGTGAAACAAATGTGACCATCTAATTTTGCCTCATTGCAGGAAAATCAGATGACATGTTATTGTTTTTTATATTTATATTTATATTTTATATTTCCAGTTCCTTACATGAAAAAGATTTCCTTTTCTTTGGCAAGAATAAGTCAATTCCCAATTTTTTTAACAGAGACATTTAAAAACGCCCTTTCTTGAGTGGTCACACACGTGACCGACACAATTTTTACAATCTCTAAAAGAAAATGATTTTCACTCATTACAGAAAATTGCTTTCAAACTGTTCAGTGTAATCCCATCATACAGCAATGAAAAGTGGATACTTGCACTCAAAGGGAAATGCAAAAAAAGTAGGTTTGAATCCCAACAAGGCCCTTTTTCATGCGAGGTCACACATATGTGACCGACCTTATTTTGATCTCTGAAAGAAAATTATGTACTATCATTTCAAATAATTACCGTCCATCAGTTGGCGGTAGGACTGTTATTCAAATATCCAAAGCCAGAGACTTCTGCTATAAGACAAATACTGAAAAAATAGGTTTAAATTAACTATTTTTCTGGATTTTGGTCACACACATAACTGAGAATGGCCCTTAACCAGATAATTATATCTTGTTACATACAGCAAGATTTGGGAGCATATCCCAGAGGAAAAATGACATTTTAAGTGGTTTTGCTTTGAGAAAGAGTACAACAGTTGAGCAGTTGAGGCAGTTGAGCATTTTGACTTGGCCTAGGTTTGTAATAACATTTTGAAGGATTGCAATTTATTTTTAGCTTACAACTACAGTGGAGTTTATCATCGAGTAAAAAGTTTTATATTGATTTTTACTACAATAGTAAAGAGAAGACTGGAGGACGAAGGAAGAGAGACAGAGACAGAAAAACACAGACAGGAAGAAAGGTTGACATAGCTGAATAAGTTTCAATGAGCCCGCCAAAATTCTGAAAGTGCACTCACCTTAGTGGAAATTTCCATCAGCATTCTCATTTCTATTCTACATACCCCTATTATACTTGTCAAAATGAAAATTCCCTTGAATGGGTGTTTACGCTCACGGTATTTTTAGTACATTACATTTTCAAGGTGAAAGCCCAGTCTCACCAAACCATTAACAATAACTATACTTTTAGCTTAAAGGTGCTCACATATTTATTTATTTATTTTTTTTTGGGGGGGGGGGTATCATTATAGTCCATAACAAATACTAAGTGACTTATTTCTATATTCTATATTCTATTTTTACAACAATCAACCACTTTCTTATTCTAAAGAAATTTGAATAGTAGGACCAATGTTTATTCACAACTATCGTTATCTTGATCATTTAGATAGGACTGGGGTATCAAACAGTAGGCTGTTCACCACAAAGGATGATGTGGTGAGCCGTGGGGGAGTGATCCTGACTTACAAACAACGTTTTTCAAAGTTCTCACACAATAAGTATTCTATACAATAGTAGCAGCACTGATCTGTACCTGGGAAACATGACATGACTTGGCAAAAGTTTCATTATGTTGTTAATTAGACTCAATCATACACAGGAAGGTTCTTACTTGTGGATGCCATAGAGCAAGCAGTGTCACATATATATATAAGGTATGATATTTAACATGTCATAGCTTAGCATAGTTTTTGTTAAACTTCATGGATGATATATTCAGGAAAATTGAAAGAGATCTTTTAAATATCAAATTAATGTGGGTAAATGAGTCTGCTTTCTCTCTTTCTCTTCTTCTTCTTCTTCTTCTTCTTCTTTTGATGTGCAATTCAGCATTGTGAATTCTTAGTTGGTCCCAGGTTAACAAATCTCATCCTCAAAACTAAAATGCTATACAACGGTGACACACACCTCATGTACATGTAAATATCACATAAACAAAGTTCAATGAATGAAATTTCCATGCTGACATATTTATTTATTTATTGAATCATGCTATGCAGGCCTGCTTAATCTTTGTCTCATTAATCAAGAATTGGAAAATGACCCTTTATATGAACCATTTATATGAACCATGCTCTAACTGTAAAGATTCAAGATAAACATTCACAAAATGCCAAATCCCATTAAGTTCAAACCCGCTACAACATTATTTTTCCTTTTCTTGAGATTAGATTTGTGATAAAATAGAATGATATTTATAAAATTCTCTATCGATGCAGGTCACTAAAGAATATGACATGAATTATGAAGACGTTAAGCAGCTTTTCCACTTGCAGTCACGAGTTATGGCGAGTTGACTCTAAACAGTACTCGCGATAACTCGTGCAAAGCTCTTCATGTAACTCGGCGTGACTCGGCGTCACTCTGCGCAACTTTGCACAACTCGGCTTAAGGTCGCGAGAGGTTTCCAAAATTTCAGACCAACTCCGTGCAATGTGCCTTGGTAATTCCAAAATTTCAGACCAACTCCGTGCAATGTGTCTTGGTAATTGTTATATATTTATCGGGAAGATTTTATTACTGATATTGATGACGTCAACTGTCAACTGTCAACTAGGGTTTGAATTTTAGTCTTGTGTTCTTTGTGTGTATGGATTTCACGGAGCACACAAACGATTCGCAAAGGATGCGAATGTCGAAAAGATGGGAAACTCAACATTAGGAGAAGTTTTTCTCTGTTTCACGAAAATGGAGCTGGTGACCATTCTTAAACAGTTTGTGCATAGTTCTCACACAAAGTATGCGTGAATGTCGTGTGTAGCATTGCAGAACTATGGCCAATGCACATACACGAAGAACACAAGACTAAAATGTGAACCTGCATGAGTTGACAGCTGTCTTGAGTTGATCGGTCTCTTTGTGAATAGTTTGTTGTCTAGTCGCAGAATGAAGTCAGACACCTCGGCTATGTGTTTTATGTAGGCCAGACGTCAAATGGTGCGGAATTGCCGCCAAACATGCAGCAAACATGCATGAGAACTATGCATGAAATAAGTGAGAATATCGCACGAGCAAAACCATTGCAAAGAGCTCGTGAAAGCGTCGGTTTCAGTTTGCGTATAGCTCACAAATAGTTCTGGAATGCTTCGTGACATTTGCAATTTAATCGTCGCAAACGGTTGCCGATTTTACAGAGGGCCTCGACATGACAGGCTAGCGTTTGCTTGTTTTGCGAAGTCACCTGTTCTCAAGAAGTATGTGAAGAGTTTACGAATAGTTGAAGAAATGATCAGACGAACTTCGCTGCTTTCGTGAGAAATGCGCGAGACATTCTGCAAACTGTTTGGGATTTCACAAAGATTTTCCAAACATCACGCACGTCATGAGTAGGTTATGCTCATATGACAAAGCTTTTCACACATTTTCGAGAGAAAATCACTAACAAATCTTGACCTGGGATGCTGGAAACGTTCGCAAGAAATTTCAAAACCTTTTTGAAATTTCTTCAGAACTAAAACTACGACACTTTTGAACCCCTGCGCATGTTTAACAAACTTTTGGAGCTGAAAATATGAATGTTGGACTTTGCCTGTTTTTTTACATTCTCTTCCTTCGCGAATTGTTTTTCCAGAATCCTTGAGGCTTGTTGACTGGAGGAGTAGCTTGGTTTTTGTCATGGTCATGAGACATACTTGTCAGAACATCAGGAAGGTTCGACAAGTTATTTGCTAGATGTACTGCCTCCATATTCCACACCATTATAATTTGCTGCAGCCCTGCCCTTCCTCCAAGATCATGGGGCATGATATAATCTTTCAACTGCTGCTTCGGGATGATGAATTCTGTGCATTGTCAGCTGTTTTCTAGTAAGTACATCTAGCTGACCTATATCTGCTAGTCTCCAATTTACCATGCCAAAGCTGTATCTTAACACAGGTGTCGAGTAGGGCAAAAATGCTGCAGGAATCCATATTTGGCACAACTGAAGTAGGAAAACGGCAAAAGGTCAAGGGTGCTTGCATTCCCACCCAATTTCTAATCTCAATCGTACAGGACTCATACACAGCTCCTATAAAGCTCTAACTACTCGTAAAAAGATCATGGTTATCCGTGGAAGATCGGTACAAGTTGTACATAGATCATCGTAACTCAGGACGCACTCAATTGAACTCTAACCGCACTCTGGTAACGCGTACAGTTATCATTGCAAAATCAATGTTGGCTCGTAGAACATTCATACAAAAGTTGTACAAAAAATTTTGTGAGTTTTCAGGAGTTCAGGAGTTTAAGCTATAGTGACACTCGCCCTGACTCGCGACTCCAAATTGGCTAAGTGGGAACGCTGCTTTAGAACTATGACGAGCAGTAAAAGAAATACAGAGGAGCAGAGTACTATTTAGCTCTGTATAACTCCCAAAGCTCTTTGGAGATAAATGGCATAATTCCTAAAGAAAGAAACAAGGATGGAGGTCTCATTTTTCCAAAAAAGGGAAAAAAGACAAGCTTGCCATCATCTTGCACAAAAGCTAAAGAAAAATTTGTACAAGGGATGGTCACTCTTCAGTAGAACATCCATTATTACAAACAACTAATCACGTTTAGATCAATATTGCTGAACCTATAAGGTTAATATAAACTATTCATTTCTCACTGTGGATTATTTTCCTTGACAATCTATTACTTAATAACAACATTAATGACCATCATCCAACATGAAATATCTTTGTTCTATTTACACAGGATACTACATGTAGTTGGACACCCAGGAAGTTAATATGATGGTAATGCATGCAATTACCAAACAGTAAGGCATTAATTCTGGAACCAGCATGGATGTTCTCAAACAGCTTTGTAAAGGTATTGGTCAATGAGGAAATTTTGCAGTTCATTTATTGTGCTGTATATACTTCTTCTGAAACACATGAAGTATTTGCCAATGTAGGTGGCTCCTCTGCCAGTTTGACATTCATAACCCAAGATAAATGCTCTTTGCAATTGTCACACTATCAAGACAATACAAGAATACTTTCAGGATTATCAGGAAAAAGTAACTGTTAAAACTGAAACCATACAAGTATATTTGGTAGTACTGCTGAAAATCAGAGACAAATCTGTGGCAGCTGCTGGAATCTTCAATTGCCAATTTGAATGTCATAATTTCACATTATCGCAAAGTGCACATTTTAATGTCTATCATCCACCTTCATCGGGGAATTGCAGTTGGCAAGAAGAAGACAAATACCAATGGAACACACAAACTTTCAGTCAGACTATACAGTGCTGCAGTGTCATTTCACCAGTGGTTAACCGAAAGGGATCAATGACTTGTTTCTTTATAGACAAGAGAAAACTTTGATGATTTGTCCGAAATTCGCTACCTGAGAAAGCACATACAGAGCTTCAATTTGGCTCAAGAAAGAGAAGCAACTTAACTGCTGTTCAGTGAATAAAAAATATAGCAAGCATTTCACATTTTATATGGTCTCCTAAAACTGGCAGTACAAACATTCCCTTTAAAACCTCAACTGACAAGGCACCTGACATCACAGAAACAAGGAAAAGTACTGATCAGTCAAGTCAGGCAAGAAATTCCTTGAACGCTGTGAGCACCGAGTTTGGTAGCCTAGCTAGAGCCAGGGTAATATTGGAGCCCCTTGAGCACCTTATTACGTGGTGGATATGAGCACTGTAAAAATACCCAATATTATTATTATTATTATTATAAGTAAAAATACTGTAACTACAGTAAAAGTTCTACCACCTCCTGCATCACACTAACTGTATCTTCAAAATTTCATTGGATGGTGCATACATCATACAGTTCATTGATTCTAACTCTTTGCGTATTATTATCTGTATAGTGTTATCATGCAAAAGGGTATAGACATACAATTACAAAACACTAAAACCATTCTTAAGTGAGTATGAGAGTTTATGTAACAATCTTTTCATGAAGCTGAAGAACACAAATTTTTTAACACAAGCCATACTTTTTTGCAATGAAACATGGCTTTTGAAGATACATTTCAAAGTCTATCAATATTATTCATGGTAAATATAATGATTGCCTCATCCACACATATTAGACTAAACGAGGGTGAGTTAGCTGCTTTTGTATTTCAATTTCCAGACCAAAACAATTTTGTCTTTACCCTCCAAATTGGGAATAGATATCCATTCTATAACTCTACGGTAGGAAATCTAGACCCAGCTGGCCTCACTAAAGACCAAATAGGGAGATTTTCTGTACTAAGTGAAAAAGCTAGGGACCAAACAATTGAAATTCATATTGAAATTGTGAATACTACTCGAGGAGATGCAGGTACTTATATTTGTATAGGTGGTAATGCAGACAAGATTGAAAGTCATACCATCAAAAGAATAGCATTAAACATAGACTATTCACCAGGAAAAGCAAGTTGCACTTTTGACACAGTAGCTAAGCCAGTTGAAGGCTGGGCATTTCTGACATGCACAGCGCTGCTTGGAAGTCAATCTGGAATGTTTGAATGCTACCAAGACTGTGAGAAAATACCACCTAAGAATGAAATAAGTGAAAATCTAACAGGTTTTTGGCAAACATTTTGGGTAAGGAAGTCACTGCCTGGAGTTTGTTGTTCTTCACTGTACAAAAAGACAAAAGGTCTCAAGCAATGTAATGATTTTAAATGGAACTATCTTAACAAGACAAACACTTACGACAATATTTGTTCTTTCACTGGAAATGATGCAATTGAAACATCACATTTACCAACTAATGAACATCTGGGTTTTACATTCCAAACAAGAAATGACCTAATCTCAACTGAAATGGGAGACAAAGTAACATCAAAGGACAATAATTTTCACTGGGAAGCATTGGCAAAGTCATTTATTTCCATATTTATTGTGCTAGGGATTATCATACCTCTGATGATATATTTAATAAAACTAAAGAAACGAAAGAGGCATATTCAGCACACTAATGCAAATGAGATGCAACCGTTAAACACAGAAAATATTCCAAATGAACCGGAGTATTTGGAAAATCAAACTCAAGTTTTCCTGTCTACTCATGACACCGATGACATATATGAAACACAAAGTACTGAAAATGAACAGGATTATTTGGAAAATATTGATCAGGCTGAAGATACAACAGAAACACAAGGCATTGTCATTCGCAAGCGGGCATTCTACAGAAAATCATTAGATGAATTATTTGAGCCAGATGAGGAACTAGACCATACTAATTATGTAAATCATTTGAGTTAATAAAAGGAAAATGTGAGAGTATACTTAGGTCACAAATATTTACATGTACTTGTAAGATGATGTGAACAGATATTTATGTGTACTTGTAATATGGTCTGAACAGATATGACTTAAGATTTTTCATATAAACCTAATGATTCTGCTACAGTGGAAAAAGATGAAGCACCTGCTATGTAAAACTTTTCTGAAACACCTTAACTCAAAACGCTGAACTGCACCATTGTTTGGAGTATATTATACATGCACTAGCAGAAGCAGCCCATGGACATCCTTGCTGTGTTTATGATTTATCACAAAGGTACCATATATTTGTCACAATAATCAAGTGAATAAAAAGTCTGGTATCTTTTTTATCAAGAAGTATGTACAACATGTGAGTATGTGTTACTTATCAAAATCTAGCATGAGTTCTGAAGAAAATACATTTTCATCTTGATGAAGACAAAATGATGACTGAGGATATTTATTTACGTTACGTTGGCCCTGTGGCCTGTGGAGGACACACAATCTCATTTACAATGGGGGGGGGGGGGATCCTCACACATTGAACATGAATATAATTATGTTCGAGTAGTAAATCCATGCATAGAGCTATGTTTCTGTGTTTTAATACTCAGAGAAATTAAGGCTATGAAAACATGTAATTAGTGGTACGTTCCTTATAAAGCATGAAAAAATGAGGGAAAAAATGAATTTATTGTCATTTTCTTTTCAGGCGAAAATACCATGCTGAATTATGTTTTTAATCTCATTAAAATAACCATTTTATCCCCCCTGGACATTCAAACTTTGTGAGTCAGCTTGCTGGGATCGTACTTCACATCGCTTTTCTGGTATAGCTCAAAAAGTATGCACTGTCTGATATTCAAAAATATACAGAAAGAAAGAAATATATTTATTCTAAAGATATGGAAAGTTTCAACCCAATCCAATGAGTACTTCACAGTGTACTAGGCTTTGGAGTTTTGACTCAAGTGACCTTCTGTGCGACAAACAATAGGACACAGATTAGGTGCTCTTAAAGGGATACTCGACCGCAGATTGTGCCACGTTTTAATGCCGTGAGAGGGCACCGTGATCGCTACCTGATCATGCTGTTGTCCCGTGGGGCGCATACCTCGGACAGACTTGTCGCCGCACAACATGCACGCTCCGCCTGAGCTTGAGCTTTCGTGCAGTCGAAATGTAATCCCATTTAGTCCAACGGACGCGTTTGACGCACAAACTTTGTGTACGAGTAAATGGGGCTTACGCAATCCTGACTTTCCCCACGGCCGCCTGGTGGCGTATCCCTTTAAATGTTCACTCTTCTTTAGAGCCCGTTTTCTCTATTGTTTTGGTCATTAGCCTGTCTGACACTCTGACATTTTCAATGTAATTTATAAGGGTTTGCTTAGTCTATACAAGACACGTTATATATATTTTAAAGCTAAGAATCGAAGCTTTCAAACTGTGCTGAAATTCAAACAACCCACATTTCTGACTTGCTGGTCATTTTGTGGTGGAGGGTCACATATAAATAATTATAGAACATGCTTTCATTATTGTTTATATATTATCCGACCATTTAGAGCCTCATTCATCTTGAGGAACTTGAGTAATTCTAATGCTTAAAGAAATATAGGGAGAAATGTGATGATAAGTCCTTCATGCCTGCAGTGCTTATTCAATGTAAATAATGATTATGCATAATTCTGCATCTATCGCCAAAACCTACATTATGTATACATGGCAAATACTGGATTCTTGCAATAATCATGTACAAATTTATCACAATTCTTTCATTTTCTGTAGTACAACTTTCTTTTCTTGAATGTGTAAAACAGAATGCAGTCTGCCAACTGGTTCAGAATTGTAAAAGCAAAAAGATAAAAATTTCAAATTTTGGTGATATGATAAGGTGTCACAATTTACTTGTAGGAATGGAACTCCAATTCTTTAAAGTATCAGTGTGGTTTTTTTTTTAATTGCAGTTGGTATGAGAAAAATAGTTGCAATTTGTGTTTCCTAATGCAATGCGGTGTGTATATTGTGTACTTTTTGTCTTGAATGTGTAAACTAGAATACAGTCTGCTAATTGTTTCAGATTTTTAAAAGCAAAAAGATAAAAATTCAAACTTTGGTGGATAAGGTGTCAAGATTTACTTTTAGGAATAAATTCTATTTCTTTGAAAGTATTGTGTCTCTGGAATAATATGATATTTATGATTAATGTTGGGTTTTACATTATGCAAAGCAAATAATCAAAGACATAAGTAATTCCGGCATTCACCAAATGTTAGAAACTGGGTTACTTATAATGTGTGATGTCAATGACACTTATATGCTACTATATACTTTTTTTTAATTGACAAAAAATGCTTTAAATACTAAACAGTTAAAATCTATTCCAAAAAAATAAATGACATGGAGAGTTACTTTGTATAAAAGCAATGATGGTGTAAGACACTTGTTATGAACTTTTTAGTGTGTATCAAATAAATGGCAATTTACCAGTAAGTGAATACATGTATGTGACCAAACCACCAAAAAGTCACCAGGTATGAATTTTTAGTTAAGGTCTGATTCTGAAAGAGCAGATTCTCAACTTTAAAATTAGATATAACTCATTAGCATTGGATGTTTTTAACTCACTGTACAGAGAGAAGAATGCCCAGTCCCTCATAATGTTACTTCTGAGAAATAAGAGTTTAAAGTTTGCAGTCTATTGAATCACTCTGGCTTGCAATGCATTGTGCTAAGGTGACAAAAGGAGGATTAAAACTTAATAAAAATGTCTATGAAGGGATTATCAGAGTGTCTTAAAACTTGGCATACTAATTAGTCATATCCTGTTCATCATAGTGCGCAAGTATCAACTCAAGAACTTACTCTGTTTAAAATTTATGGGAGATGAAAATGAGTATTCAGGGTTGTAAAAAAAGAAGTAATACAACAAAATCCAGAGAAGACACACATGAGTCTAATAAAAAACTGTCAAAAATACCACTTTTAGATTGTTTGGTGCCTCCACATTTTTAGATTACTTAGAAAAAAGTACACTCTTTCAGGAAATACCCACAACTAAAATTTGACAATGCCAACCAAATAACATATTGATTGAGCTCTAACTGAAAATCAAACAGTGCAACTTTTTGGTGGTTTTGTGGTGCCTGGTCACATATTTGCATGCTAGAATTTCATTAATTTGCTTCCCCCCCCCCCCCCCCCAACCTGTGCCATAGGTGATTTGATCTTTGTAATGCATGACACATGAGCATTATAGTTTCTATTTGGCATTACAGTAAATAAATGCTTACTCTGATGGCTGAACATCAAATATCTACTATTAAGGTGAAATCATGCCCAACTTTGATGCCATGAGAACAATACCATTTATGTGTGTCAAATATGTTTGGGTGTGCTTAATTAACTTACATTGTTTGTTCATATGATCAGATACTGTTCATGATATCCAAGACATATATCCAGCCTTACAGCAAGTTACTTTGAAGAAAAGCAAAGACAATGATGCAGGAAGAAATTTGTCAAAGTAGAAAAGAAGTCAGATAAAAAACAGTCACAATTTTTCTGTGTGTCTCACAATATATGCACATGTATGCGAAATTAAAATGTTTTACATAAACAACAAATATGTATGCAACTATTTGCTCATTATTATTGTGTCAAATAAAAAAATTCAGTTTTAACATTTTCACAGCCAATTTTTACCAAAAAATAAAAAGAGAAGGAAAACAAAACTAAAGGAGTCAGACATTGAAATGCAGTAACCATAAAACAAAAACATCACACATTAAATTTAACAAAATTGAATTAATTGATTTATCGGTCATTACAACAGAAACGTATCTTTGATATTCAACATTTCATGGGTAACATATACTAATGTATTACATAGAAAAAATATGACGAGGTCAGTTCCAAAACATGCTACATCCACCTTCGATATCCTTTTTTTTTTTGGACAAAAGTTTTTTTGCAAGACCCTAAGACATGAAATCACTCATTTCCAGTACCTACACATATCGAAACATCTTAAAATTTGAATTTCCTACGAGAAAGTACAAAATCTGGGTTAAAAAAAGCAGTTTAGATCCAAATCATCCTACATCCATAAAAGAAGGGCCTGCTCCGGGAATTGACCAATCAGAGGGCAGAATGAAACACATGGATAAATGTTACAGACCTCCAGTTTCCCCTCAGAAGAGAAGGTGCATGGTTTGCTGCACTGTGATTATGGGGATAAAGAGTTCAGTTCCTAAACATGCTACATCTACAGATTTTTAAAAATTACTGATTGCAAAAAAACTTAGGCACATAGATTATTTCAAAGAGATTTTATAATATCCTAATACACAATAGTAAAATAGGACCAGGTTATATTTCAAATATATAATGCAAAATGGAGAATAAAAAATGTTTGGTTTTCTCAGAACTTCGTTTTATAGGTGTAGCAGTTTGGAACTGAAGTCTTCATATATGGAAGAACTGGTGATTAGATGAGGAATAACATATTAACCTCGTGACCTAGTTGCCTCCATCCACTAAACAGAAGTATTTGCTTTGGGCAATTCCACAGAAAATGTTTTAATTTCCAAAAATCATAAAAATTTACAATAACTCCAGAAATGTTTGTACTAACATGCAAAAAAAATTAATATATAACAAAAGAGCTTAACAGGCCCTTTAGGTTTATTATATTAATAAGATTCAAGTATATTAAGGTACGATTTTCTTTTTTAAAAAATAATGTTGGGGTAAAATGTGGCCACAACTTGGGTCAAAAATGTCCTATATTTAGGCTTCATTATTTCACACCACAAGCATTTCAGATCGGAATTATCACAGAACAATTCTGTGGCAACTCCTTGATAAAGCTATAGGGGTTTTTAAAAAAGCGAATAAAAGTGTCATGTCTAATCATTTCACAAACTGTATTCATGTTTAGAGTATGATTATAAGCTTCTATTAATCCTAAAATTAGACTCATTGAACCCCACATCTTACAGATTGTGCAACTATTCGCAGGAGTGGAAAATCCTTGATCATGAGTGACATGTCCGTTACAGTTACAGAGAGTCAATTTTCGCTTCATCTATCCAGTGGAACACTGACTTTTGCTGTGTATGTCCCTGATTGTCAATTGTATCTGATTCACTTACTGAAGTATCTTTTAGGACTTTTGAATTTGTTTTAAACTATCCTAAACAACCAAAAAATAGTTCTGAATTTCATGCTGCAGTTATGCTGCAATTTCCCATTTATCAAACCATTATAGGAGAATTAATCTCAAGCAATCAAGACGATAGTGTTCAAAGGTGTTATTTATTCCTACTTGTTAGACTATATGGCTTCGCGTCAAAATATACGACATCGATACGAATCAAGATTTTCTGAGCAAAATTTATCATCTGCTAGCAATATGTATCGTCTGCTAGCAGCACATGGGGGCTGCCATTTTGTTTATGTGTACAAGAAGATTTTCTTAATCCAAATGCCCAATTGCCTTTTTCAAAATTAAAAACCCATTTGAGATTAAAAATATAGAATAGATATATCAATTTATTTTTAAACTGAAGATTTCCTTATCTATTTCTGTTGAAAATCGATATTCGCTTAATAGAAATCTATTTTCTCGATATTGGACGTATGGGATGGAGCAAATTAATTCAAATTTTATGGATGCTTCTTCCCTGAGCATCTATAGCGGCAAACTATGCATTCACCTGCTTACGGATAATGGACTTGAAAAGTCAGAATGCATGCTGCATATATTATGTTCTGCTCTGTTTGGCAAACCCAAGAAAATAGATTTTTGTTAAGCAAAACCAGACAATTTGTAAGTATCATTATAAAGATTTAATTGTTATAATACATGTAAACACCCACATTATATTTTTCGTCACATATGGGATTTTAGGTAATGAAGAAAAACAATTTAGGTTTTGGATTCAAAATATCTTCCTGACTGGAACATTTCTCAATGGTTCATGTACAACTCCTAATCAGCAAGAAAATGGCAGCCCCCATGTAAGACGATAACGGGTGTTGGAATATCTTTATTTATACCCTTTTCTGATATCTTATTAGAAAATGATTTAGGCCAATAAGTAGGAATATATTACACCTTCCAATATAAGTAAATTTGTAAGCAGGGGTTAATTCTCCTTTAATAAATATAGTTTGTCTGATATCAGCAAACACTTTATATTTTCTCGGTTTTCATTGAAAGCATAAAAGGCAACTTATTTGGGGAACAGAGTTCTCCTTAAACCCCTATTTTGCTTTAATCTAATTGGTCACCCCAACTGCCTTTGGGGGAAATCCCATCATTATTTCCATTCATGTCCCTTCCATTCATGTCAAAATCAATAGTGACATGCTAGAGCACTTCAATGCCCGACATATTTATGGTTTAAGGCCTAATCCTGGGCCTAATCATGGGTCTAATCATGGGCCTAATCCCAACAGTTACCAATAACAATAACTCTACAGGTTATTGTTATAATATTTGTGGACTGAAAATTTTAATGTTCAGGACCAGGAACAAAGTTAGAAAAAGTTGTGTGTGTTAAACTAACCAGCATCTTCAAAGACCCATGCATCAACCTCTTGACAGATGCAATAACAAAAAGCAAAAGAATATGAATACCATACTAGTGTCATTGTTTCATCATTTCTTCAACTGCCTCCTCTGTGATTAATATGAATGCACAACCTATTACTAATTCTTCACTATGGTTTATCATACTCCAAGTCAAGCCACCATTCTTGAGTGGCAATTTTAAAAGCACTACGGGAAAAAGAGTACTGGCTTGTTTTGAAAGCAATTTTCATACCCACAAGCTAAGGTTGAATCGCTGCTGTGAAAATTTGGAATCTTTCATTCTGAAGCAGCGACACTACTACAATACTTTTTTAAATTTATCAAGATGAATTCAGATAAATTGTTATATATTTGTATAATCATTATCAATGCCAGCCATGTTGGACCATCACAATGCAGTGGCTCTGCATTTGTGAATCAACCCCAAGATCTGATTCTTACCGAAGGACAGAATGCAGTATTCACTTGTACTGTATCACAGTTCAACCATGGCCAAGACTCACTATTCTGGGAGGTAAATCCATCAAATAGGAATGGCATTTTGGCACAGCATTTTGATGAATCTAGTCAAGAGATGATGATAATGATTACATTTCGCAGTGTAGACAGAGGGAACCAGACTCAGCAATGTGTCTTCTACAAACTAGTAGGAGGGGAGCTATGCTATTCAAGGCTCGCTAAACTCATTGTGAGGTTCTTCCCTAGCCCAGAAGAGATGCAATGTGGTCCAACGAATGTGACTTCCTTGATGGACCATCAGGTGCTTCATATATGGTGCAGAGCTCCACAGGGTAATCCATCTATAACCCTGACCTGGTTCATGGAAGATGTTGGTTTATCAATGACAAAGAAGACAATCATTACTGCAGGGAATGCTGTTCTCTTACAGGATCTGCAGGTTAGCAATGTACTACATAATAAAGAAATAAGATGTCTTGGATCAAGCTATCAATTTCCTGATGAAGAACTTACTTGTGTTATAGGGCCTTTCAACATCCTCTTCAAGCCTCACATCAAAGTTGATCCACAAAACATCACCATATTTCTCCAGGAAAAGGAGTCCATCTTCTTAAACTGCCTTACTGAAGCAAATCCTCAAGACACAAACTATTCCTGGTCTTGCCAGCCACCAAATATCATAGTTAGTGGTTGTGATGGACACAACATTTCTACTAACCTAACTTTACATGAAGATTCCTCTGTGACCATGTTTGAAATTGTAATTGTTACTGTGCAGTGCCTGGCTGCTAATACTGTGGGTTCTTCACTGGCAACCACACACATTAAAGTCATCAGTAGTGCAGGAAATGATAGACTACTAGGTTCCATGACAGAAATGTCTTGTCCTAATTCTTCAACAGGTGAAAAGCCCAGGATGTCCCAAATCACATTTCATACACATCAGCCATCTTTCTATTGCAGGCATCCAGACACTAGTAATACAATTATACATGATCATGAAATATTATGGTACTTTAATGGTGAACTTGTGGATGAAAATATAACTCTGTCTATGATACAAACTATGGAAGGAGGAAAATCGTCCATCTTGAGATTTAAAAATCTAAGTGGGGAAGATGAATGCAAGTTAGTGGTCTGCGCATTTTTTAGCAAATCATGTAATACTACATACAAGAGCAAAATTTTCTTCACTTTTGATCCAGCAAATTTACACCTATGTGCTAAGAACATGCAAAATACCCCCACCAATTGGTCTGAATTTAGAATAGAAAACTTGAATGCAACAATGGTGACAAGGGATTCACATACCAACTCTCATGACAGCCGCATGATCATCATGTTTGTTATAACACCAATTGTTGCTTGTTTCTTGTTACTTAGCATTCTTGCACTATACAAATGCCATCAAATTACTGATCATCACCAAAGTGCTTCTGCACCATCACAAGCATCTTGGAAAGTGCAAAAACCCACTTTGAACAGACTACCCTATGAATTAGAAATCAATTATGATGGACCAATCACAGGTCCAGATACAATCTATGAGCCACCATCATTACCTGTTCATCAATCAATATCTTTAGAACATCAGCCTGACCATCAACTGAATGAACATGTTTATGAAGCTTCAATGTTAGATACAGAATCACAAGGAAGCAGGGACAGTTCTCAAAGTCGCTGTAATGATTCAGCAAGCTCCTCTATGAGTTATCACAGCTATGAGAGTACTTCACTATCAACAAGATCTGATGAAAGCAACAGTGACAGATCAGATCAGGTGTATGGCAAAGGTGTAATCAATATGAACAGTGGAAACAGGAAAGTTGTTGCATTTAGAAATCTGACCAAAATACAGAGAAATAGTCTAGAGAAGAAATAAACGTTTATCTATCACCACCACCATTGCCAAAGTAAACCAGACGTAAGGTAGCTCAGCGAAACGAAATGGTACGTAAAGATGCAGGAAAGACGTAAAGAGCAAAATATTTTTGTCAGTGCATCTAAAATTACAATCAGACTTATCTAAATAAAAGTTTTCATATTATTTCATTTAAAAGTGTTAATAGAGTTACATACTAATTCTACATCCTAATATTTTGGTTCTGCGCTATTATGGAATAAAATGAAATAACAAGTAGAGAGAAAATCAATGAACCATATGATAAATGCAATATCCACTGAGTTTGGGAAATTGCAGTTTGTGGATTGCAGGAGGTGGTTGAACTTTGTACTGTAGTTACAATATTTTGGCTTGGCTGGTTTGTACTTTTCCTTGTTTCTCTATTGTCATGTGCTCTGTTTGTTGAAAGTTGAAATGGAATGTTTGTGGTACCTGCTTCAGCAGGCCACATAAAATCCTGGCAGTCAGTGAAATGTTTTCTGTATTTTTTACTTACTGAACAACAGTTAACTTGTGTCTTTTTCTTCAACTTTAACTTGTGTTTTTTTCTTTAAATTATGAATAATTTTGTCATTTGCATCTTTCCTGCATATTTACATGCCATTATGTTTCGCTATTACCTAAACTGGAATTAAATCAAAGTAGTCATAGGTGTAGCTAGGGGGACACAAGGGAGCCATCCCCCCCCCCCCCCCTGTTCATCCACCAAAAGAACATGGAAAAAATCATGGAAAAAATCATGAAAAAATTACTCTTTCAATCATTATAAAGCATTTATTTCCAAGCAAAATGTAACAAAATTGCTCTTAAAATCTAAAATATTAAGGAGAATTTTTCTGAGCAAACCGTCAAAAAGGTAAACAGAACTAAAACTGGGGCATGTGTAAAGCCCAATAGAGTGAATTTGAACTCCTTGTTATATTAAGCATGGAAATTAAATCTACAATATCTTCAAACTTACAAACCAATTGTAAACACATGAATTACTAAGAAATAACCAGTCCAAACGCTTTCAATCAAAGAGCAATGAGGCAAACAAATTTACTCACTCGCAAACATTGAGTCATTCTATTACTAATGACACTACAACAAATAAAAAATAAAGTCAAATCAAAAGCACACTCTATACGAGGTGGGGGCTGGGGGCCAGGTGCTGGGGGCTGGGGGCTGGGGCTGGGGGCTGGGGGCTGAGGGCTGGGGGCTGAGGGCTGCAGCCCCGGCCCCCCTCCCTCCCAAATGTTTTTAAAGTTCCAATATTCGGGCAACCACCATCTCATACTGTAAACGTGGAATATTTCGCGGTGTGGAAATTTTCGCGCATTTCGCGCAGCATGAAACGTGCGCGAAAATAAAAACACGCGAATATTTGTGTTTATGTATTCTTTTGCCCATGAGCCTAGCGCGTCGGCGAAATTAAAAACACGCAAAATTCACTTTACACAGCCGAGCGCGAAAAATTAATCTCGCGAAAATATCCACTTTTACAGTATTCCGGCATTGAATATGTGATTTCTGTACATTTTCACGACAAAAAATATATTACAATATAAAAATTAGAAACTGGAAAGCTGATTATTTGCAGGTAAAAGGTTTCAGCGTCCTCACAAAATTATGACTGTATGCCTATGACTATGATCACCATTTGTTCGGATGTTTTGGTTTTTGATAGATGGTATGAAAATGTTTGATGCATAGGAGAGTTATGAAGTCGTTTGTTTTTTGTAAACATGTAACTAAGTGCATGAGGTAAATCATTATTTTTCAGTTGAAGCATAAAGGAACCCAAGTTTAAACTTTAGACTACAGTGAACTTTCAGAATACACCTTTCAAAGAGTACATAATTCTAATTGAATTCAGTTTAATTTAAAAGCAACTACAGTCAAACAATTTGATCTGCTATATTCTAATATACATGTACATATGTTTATTCAAAACAGTTTGTAATCTTGAAAACGAAATGGACAAATGTGTATGGTCATATGAAATATGAAGATAGACTGAATTAGAATGAACTGATAGCAATCTGAAACTCAAACAACCGGCTCTTCCTTTATCACACCCATCATCAACAAATAAAATCAAAGTATAACTGCTTTAATATATGCAGCAATGTAAATAGACATACATGTATGATAATTAATATGTAATGTATAAATATGATATGCCTGATAAGAAGAGCCGTGAAGACACCACAGTTGTTCAAACATCCACAAGCAGGTATGCATCACACAGTATGACTGCAACCATATGCATGGCTTTGTAAAATTGTCTTACAAGAAATCTACATCAAGGATGTGCAATTTACAACAGAAAAATGGTATGTGATGCAATTACTGCAAATTATGCAATGCTTTACTCCAATTCAGATTATCTATAAATAGAGAATTTATGTTATATAATAATTTGACAAATCTTGTAAGCTTCATGTAGTCTCAAACAGTATGGTCTCTTTTAATGACAAATGTTATGCTATATTAGAGCAGATTACTAGCATTGGTATGTTTGTTCTAACAGAATGCAAATCATTCAAGAGTGGTAGAGCTCTGTTATTCTTTTGCATGAAACAGTCAAGCAAGCTTCGGTAGACCCCCAAACAAGAAAGTGAAAATATTAACATATTGCATGTACAACTTTACAAATAGCTACAGTAACAATGTACATCTAGCAATTCCTGCCCTAGTGCAGTTATGCATTAATTGATTTCTCGCTCTGACAACTGACCTTTTACTATATCGTATTTAATGTGATTCCATAAAATATTTAAACATGTAAAAATTTGTTCTCGTCACACAGGGTACAAGCTGAACTTGAATGGACAGCATACACATCAGGATGTTGCCTGTAATTACAAAAATTTAAGAGAATAACTTTTTGGAACCAACATGGGAGTGCTCAAAAAATTATATGACATTCTGATTTTGCAGGAAATTTTGTTCTCCATTTGTTGTGCTGGATATACTTCTTCTAATACACATAAAGTATTTGCTACTGTAGGTGATTCCTCAGCGAGTTTAAAATTCATAGTGCCTCAGAATAACTGCTCTTCTGAATTGTCACATTATAACGGAAAGGAGAGAATACATGAGTATTTTCAGGTTAATCAGGAGAAAATATCTGTTGAGACGGAAATCATACATGGATATTTGGAAGTACTGTTGAAAGTCCGAGACGTAGCTGTTTCAGATGCTGGAATCTTTAAATGCAAATTTGAATGTCACAATTTCACTTTAACTCAAACTGCTCATCTTCGTGTATACCATCCACCTTCACCAGCGCACTGCAGTTGGGAAGATAGACAAACTGTACCTCTGGAACATGTGAATTTCCAGTCAGACTATTCAGTGCTGCAGTGTAATTTCATGAATGGTTACCCAAAGGGATCAATGATTTGTTTCTCTACAGACGAGGAGAAAACTTGGACTATTGGTCCAATGATTGCTACTGGAGAAAGACAATATATAGCTTCCTTTTGGTTAAAGAAAAAGACACAAGTTAACTGTTGTTCAGTAAGTAAAAAATACAGCAAACATTTCACTGACTGCCAGGATTTTATGTGGCCTCCTGAAACAGGTACCACAAATATTCCATTACAACCTTCAACTGACAAAGCACATGACAATAGAAAAACAAGGAAAAGTACAAACCAGCCAAGCCAAAATATTTTAACTACAGTACAAAGTTCAACCACCTCCTGCAATCCACAAACTGCAATTTCCCAAACTCAGTGGATATTGCATTTATCATATGGTTCATTGATTTTCTCTCTACTTTTTATTTCATCTGTACAGTATTATCAAAGGAGAAGACATCACCAGAAAATTAAAGAACTTCTTAAACCACTTTAAAATATAACTAATGCAAATTTCAGAGTAACCATCTTTTTAAATAAGTAAATAAGTACTTAAATTTTCACTCAGGCCTTTGCTATCAAACATGAATTTTAAAGACATATTTCCAAGTATGTCCCTATTATTTACTGTAAATATGGTGATTGTGACCTCAACATATGTTAGATTACAGGAGGGTAAATTAGCTGCTTTTGCATTTCAATTTCCAGACAAAAACAATTTTGTCTTTAGCCTCAGAATTGGGAACAGATATCCATTCTATGACTCAACAGTAGGAAATACAGATCCAGCTGGTCTCACTGAAGACCAAATGGGGAGATTTTCTGTACAAACTGCAAAAGCTGGGGACAAAACAATTGAAGTTCATATTGAAATTGTGAATACTACTAGAGAAGATTCAGGTACTTACATTTGTATAGGTGGTAATGCAGACAGACACACTGATAGCCATACCATCAAAAGAATAGCACTAAACATAGACTACTCACCAGGAAAGGCAAGTTGCACGTTTGGCACAGTAGCTATTAAGCCAGTTGAAGGCTGGTCATTTCTGACATGCACTGCACTACTTGGAAGTCAATCTGGAATGTTTGAATGCTATCAAGACTGTGAGAAAATACCACCTAAGACTGAAATTCGTCAAAATCGTACAAGTTTTTGGCAAACATTTTGGGCAAGGAATTCCCTGCCTGGAGTTTGTTGTACTTCTTTGTACACAAAGACAAAAGGTATCAGGCACTGTAATGATTTTCAATGGAACAACTTTGATAAGAAAAGCAGAGATTTACATTTATGTCCTTTCAATGGAAAGGATTCGGGAATGAATTCATCAGAGTTCTCAACGAACAAACCTCTCAGTCTTACACCTAAAATAAAAAATGATAGAGTCCAACCTGTGACACATGAACAAGTCGTATCAGCAACTGATAGCTTTGACTGGGACGCAGTATCTACAAAAGCATCTCCTTTCATATTGGGGGGATTAGGGATCATTGTTACAACTTTGGTGATATATATCATAAGACAAAAGAGAAAGGAGCATATTCGGGATAGTCGGATAAGGATGATGCAGTCGGCTTACACAGTAAATTCTGTAAATGAAGGAAAGGAGGAAAGAGAGACTGGCTCTCTCATAGCTAACACAGCAGATGCTGAAAATAAAGAGGTACCTGAGGTAAATGCGACTGCCTCTCTCATGGCTAACAAAATGAAGGGCAACATGAGGAAAAAGAAACTGATCCTCTAGTGCCTCATCACATTTATAATGCATGCATACAGTAGATGTTTACCACAAAATACCAAGTAATACCAGGAATGCACTGACTTTCAGTGAAAGTTTAAACAGTTATTCATCTGCATTACATAATGAACTAAGTTCATGCAACACTTCAACTCACTTTTTTGACAGAAAAGATCATGCCAAAGTATAAGAGACTTACTGTGTCAAAGATGTAAGTATGAAAGAAATATACTTATATTCATGTTGAAGAGTGTAGAATTATTATCACGATTAAATAGCAATCTTTTGAACAAAAACAAAGTAAATCTAGCCGGGTAGAAAGGCATGAAGTCAAGGAGTTATGTGAAGGTTATACGAAGCAATATATTCCAGCTATGCTAGCCAGGCAATTGAATCAATTCACTTTTAAAGGGCAATCCAACCTTGGTAAAAAGATGATTTGTGTGAAAGCAGAAAAATAAGAAAAACAGGATGGTAAAAGTTTGACAGAAATCGGACAAGGACTAAGAAAATTATGGATGTTTAAAAAGGAGATCACTACATCTATGTGAATCTCAAATTGGCAATTCGGTGAGTGAGACTGACATTTTATGGACAACTCCCCTGTTTGTCATGCATAAAAATATAATTAATTTGTGGTTTTCTTTGAGGCGCTTTTACCATCGGGGCAATACTCAAAATATAATGGAGATAACATATTGTTATAGGTCTGAATGAAAGAACTAGATCATACTGAGTAATGACATTTTAATCATTTTGTGCGTTGGAGCAAATGGGACAGTTGTCCGCAACTACATCACAGTGACATTACCTATTCGGCCAATTTGAAATTCCCATATGTGTAGTTATTACAACTTTCAAAAAATCATAACTTTCTAATTGCTTGTCCGATTCCGTTCAAAGTTTCACCAATCTGCTTCTTTGATTTTTCCTCTTTCTTTCAAATAATTCAAAATTTCCCTTTAACATATAAGGAAAAGTGTTGAACAAGCAAAGCACAGTGAAACTATATGCTTCATATAACCAAATTTCTTTCTTAAGCATAAGTAAACTTGTTTCAAGGGAATAAGTGTAAGCTGCGATTATCATTTTGGAAATCTTTTGATTGCTATTATTAGAATAGAAGATGTGAAAATCGATAAGTCAATTACGCTTTGTTAAAACAAAACAATGAAGTAACACAGGCCCTTCTCTGTGTGTAATGCAATATAATGTAGAAGTACAATCATTTAATTAGATTTGAAAGTATAATGGGGTGTTCTGTCTATATTGAAAATAGTGGTGTCTGGCACTTGTTTCATTGATTGAGAACAGTTGTCCAAAATTAATCTTTCAAGAGTCAAATATGGGGTCTTAAATCTTTGTTTTATGGTTATATGGTTTTTATGGTTATATGGTTTTTATGGTTATATGGTTTTTATGGTTATAAATATCCCCTGTGGAAACAACATTGATAATATAGGTATATACATCTGTTTCAAGTTCTGGACAAGGTAAATACCTATTTTCATCCAAATATGGAGTAGAACTGTAACATCCTTTGGCCAGATTTGCCATCCTTGACATGGAAGGATTAATGTACAATTAACCACCTTTAATCATGTTGTATTATTCAGTACATCAAGAATTATATAAATTTGCCAAAGTTCTCATTAAATAGAAATGTCTAGAATATACGGTTTATTATCACAAATTCTAAAGATGACATAAAATTCAATTAATGCTGCGTACCAGTAAATTTATTTTTAACAAAAGCATTTCCATTTCAAGGGTAACTGATCATATTTATGTAAATAGAAGTAAATCATGTTAAGATTCAATTTCAGATTTTCTCCATTATCTCTCAAGGTACAGCTTGTCTCTTTTTTAGCTCTACGTATATCATGGTAAAATGTATTTTACACAACATATGTTGAGGTCACAAAGAGACAAGTAGCATCTTTAGAGATAATGGAGAAAATATGAAATTTTGTGTACAAAACATATGGAGAGTTGTCCACAAAAACCTGCCACATTGAAGCAAATAGCCAATTTGAGGATCGCCATAGAAAGTAAATCGAGACTTTTCAAACTTTCACAACTTTTTCATTTCTTAACCGATTTTGATGGAACTTTTTTTAAATTGCTTCTCTCTTTTCATTAAAATGGATATTTCCCCAGGGTTTCATTCTCCTTTAAGTATACTTATGGATGATAATTTAAGATGTATTTTCTTTGGAATACATTATAGAAAATGTTTTATTGCCACCAAAGTTTAAGGTTTATTTAACCTTGCTCAATGATTCTAAATTGATTGGTAATTTTTTTAATGACATTCTGTATAAAGAATTTGTTTTTTCACCTAGTTATAAATAACCGAAATCAAATCATGTCACTACATATCGCTAAACTACCTTAGGTTGAATTCATAATCAAATGCCAAGTTTTGCTATGGCAACATTATTTTGCCTTCGTGTACTTTGCCTTATATTAAGCCTGAGTCATATCGAATATTTCATAATCCGGGATTCGACGGCTTTGATTCGATCGAATACCGGTGCATCGATAAATGATGGGCGGTGAAAACAGAGTTGCACACAGTTGCACGCAGTGCATGCACCATGCACCGGTGACCGGTCCGCTGGCATCGCGGCATATGTGTATGGGCTCTCGCTGCTCGACATTAACGATAGCCCGCTAGCCAATGGCTAGTAAAAATCACAGCGGACGAGCCAAAATCTTAAGTTTCTAGTCCGTATGGCTAGCCAAAATATCACTCTAGTGTCGCACGAAGTGATGCTCATTGTCGACACACCCGACAATGATTCAAATTCAAAGAATTAATAATCTTACTTTGTCTTTGGAGAGCTGAATGGAACACGTTTGTTCGATGCAAAAAAAAAAACAATACGAAATAAACTTTTCGTCGCTCATGATCATGACGGGACATACTCGACTTCATTCACCCTAGCCTCAGATCATTCAGAAGTAATTGCCAATTTGATGAGAGTTTGATATTAATTATTGCGAATTAAGTAGGAACACTCGTATACTCATGCCCGTATTTATCATGTTCAGTTATACAATTGTCAAATTGACAATGCAGAGAGAGTGCAAGAATATTACCGTAAACTTCAGTTCGTAACGACAAAACGATTTTTCCATAGAGAAAGCACAGGAAAAGCATGACGTCCTCCGCGAGCGAATTAGCGAAAGATAGCCAACAGTTTGAAGTCGCCTTCATGTTCTCTGCTAGTATTATGCTGGACGTTACGGAGTTTCTTTTTGTATTTGCTCTTTTCATGGTGGCTACGGTAGTCAAAAATCTGGCGGACTACAAATCGATGCACCGGTTTTGCCAAAACGGAATCGGGATTCGATGTCTTCGATCGAACACCGGCTAACCGATCGATTCGACTCAGGCTTACCTCATATTATTTGTTACTTAGGATACTATCCTAACTACTCTAAATACTGTATATTTAATATAATATAATGCAGAAATAGATTTGAAAGTATAATGGGTGTGGTGAGCTGTTCTGTCTATTTTGAAAATAGTGGTGTGTGGCACTTGTTCCATTGATTATCTTGGTTGTAAAAGTATTATTAAAATAACGATAAGTGAATATATACATGACATAATATTGTTTATTCATTTGTTCATTACAGCAGATTCTTTGAAAATAGAAACGATTCACACACAAATGAATATGGATTTCACAAGAACTCTTTCCAGTCAATATCTGCATATCAAGATTACCTTCTGTTTAATTGATTGTAGTTGTATGCACAATTTTGATGCAATGAGGACAATGTTGTTGAATGTTGGGTCACATATCATTCAGTTGTTTTATCAGATTTCAAGGATTTTGATTTCTCCTTTGCTTACATGCATTAACCTATAACAAAGAGTTATCAAGAGGTTAAAAAAATCACTTTGAGTACAGAAAGAGAGAGATTGAGGGGATGCAGAGAGAAAGAACAAAATACATAGAGGGAGAATGACAGAAAGGAAGAGCACAAGAATTTGTACATCCATCGTAAATCTATTTTAGAAAGAAAGGGGCGATATTCCACAGAATTACTTTTTACTATTACAAAGAATCCATTCTCTATCAATTTCTTCCAATGCCTACTTTTTCTTTTTTGATGGTAAGCAGGGAATATCAGCTGATAATTCAAACTCTCTTTCTTCCATTAAACCATAAAATTGGAAATGTTATCCCCACTTAATTCTAACTGTGCCAAGGGCTTTAACTCTATTCAAAATTTTACCAAAATGTGACCAATGCTTACTTTTCAAATGTCTGCACTTTAACTATCTATTATTTCACAAAATATTGTGTACAAAACTTGTAGGAAATTTATTACCATTTCTTATGAAACCAAACATTACTTTTAATACCCAACTTTATGCATAAGAATTATTGAAAATTACGTTTGAGATTCTATTTAGTCCATTATATTTTGGTTTCTCATTTGTTTACTATTGTTTAATGTTGGAATAAGGCAATATCTTTTTAAAAACTGCAATTTTCTCTGAAATTTTCTATATATAATAGCATATAATTATAATCATATATTTAGAATGCTTGATTTATGCCCAAAATTTCTATATACACTGACCACCATATACCTTTCCCGTGGTCAAGCAATTGGTGAATGAAAATGACAAGTCTATCTGTCACATATACATGCCATCGGCACTGAAAGAGTTAAAGTCATTTCCAAGTGATTAAAATGTTATTGAACATTTCAAAAACATTATTTATCATCTCTGGTTTCCTGTTTACTACAATCTTTATCTGACAGCTGATTTCTTGTTTTCTATGCAAGCATCATGTAAATAGTTAATTTCTTGGAATCGAAAATAAAAAACGAAATTGTTTTTGTATACTTCAATTCATTTACAATCTTACGGACATTTCCAGAGTTCTCATAAAAATATAAATTACAGTCAACCTATACAAAACAATGCATGAACGTGCACATCACCTCCATTTATCAGCTGGGATTGATTTGTAATACCTGCTGCAAAAGATTTTTAACTTTAATTTAATCTTTCAGTTTCCATGTCTGCAATTAGTCATGTAAATTGCAGCAAGGTGACTTCCTTAATATCCAAGGGACCAAATGTTCTTCACAAGACGTAACACAGGTCCGACAATACAATCGTTTGAATAAGATTCCAGGCTTGATATAAATTGTTGCTGCAAATATAACAAAACACTGGACTAAGACACATCCAAGCAAAATGGATTCATGCAGGTTGCTTGTACTCAAGCTACGAATTGTTAGCTTCGTGTTGTTATTTTACGCTAACCATGGATGGTCAATGAAATGCAATGATAATCACCAGAACATATTCGTCACAAATCCTGTGGATATGACCATAAAAGAAGGTGGAAAAGCAATGTTCACTTGTGCAGTTTCAAACGTCAAGGACACTGATCGTATAATCTGGCTTGTCAATCCCTCGCAATACCACAGCGTCATTCGTAACTCATTCAACGAGTCTACCAATCGTATGGTTTCAAAGATAACATCCTACAATGTTGGCAGGATAGCACAGAGCCATCAGTGTGTTTTATACACTGTGAACTCTGATTTGACCATGAACTCATGCTACTCACTAATTGCATATTTACACATTCAGTACTTCCCTACATCTGATGAGCTTGAATGTGGTTCAAACAGCAACAACCCATTACAGGATGGAGAAACAATCCAGACTTGGTGTGTTGTTTCAATGGGCAATCCTCGAGTAGAACTACAGTGGTTGCAAAAGGAACAGAAAGATTTGAATCAAACTCTCAAACTGGTTAACGGGAGACTAACCTTAACCCAGGAGATAGAGGTTACCCCTGCTCTTCATAAGAAATCCATCACATGTATAGCAACAAGCCCTGAAGTCTTTCTGAATCAGCAACTCTCTTGCATCATAGGTCCATTTGCTGTCTTACACAGACCACAAGTTTCTGTAACTCCAGCAGAAGCGACACTCCATGTGGTACAGAACAACTCCATGAATATCATTTGCCAAGCAGAAGCTTATCCAGCTATTACATACTTCTCATGGTCTTGTTTTCCAGCTCACACCATAAAAGGTTGTCAGTCTAGCAGCAGATCCATCATAATCACCACATCAACAAGGGCAGCAGCTATTTCAGAAAATGGGACAATTGTCTTCGCTATCTGCACTGCAGGAAACTTGATGGGAAACAGTTCATCTTCAACACAGATTACCATTTTAAATACTAAATTCAATGAGAATGATACAAATGAGTATTATCTGCGGAATAGGAGCAGTCACAAAGAAAATCACACAGCTTTGACAACTGAGGTGTTTGTAAACTTTGTAACATCACCAAATGTCACTGAAGCAGACGAGACCGAGCATATGATTTCAGAAGATTCTTTGCTCACTTCATCAAGCAGAACATCAGTTCCTTCATCTGCAGAAGATGTGAACATACTGGATGACAGCTTACCGGTGAAAGTCAATGCCGATGATTCCTGGCCTAATCCCAAGCAACCACACAACGTCTACATCATATCTGTAGCATCAGTGGTAGCTGGTATCCTGGTGTCTGCAGGTCTTTTTGCAATCATTACTGTAGTTCTGTACAGACACTTCAAAGATATCACCACCCAAATTGCTACTAGTGTCCAATGCCCACATGACCAAAGCAGTCATACTCTGAAGAGTCTTCATCCTGAGATACATCAGGCATATGCAGATAAAGATGCGCAGAGTAGCCACATCTATGAAGAGACTGGCTTCCTTAAAAATTCAGAGGAACAGTATGGTGAGACACAGACATTGTACAAAATCTGCACTTTAAAAGAATATTCAGACAGTTCTGATGGTTCCAGTACAAGCAGTTCGTACAAGTCTTCCAGCTCTCTTGAAAGCAGTAAAGATGATGGCTCCTACAGCAGAACAAGCTTTCACCATGAACGTGATAGGGATGAATTGGAAGACCTCTATGGGAACCAATTATTTATCAAAATGCAAGCAAGGAGTTCAAACAAAATACACTTTCCACATGCTAAAGGGCTCCATCAGAACTGTAACACTTTCCCGGAGCCGCCACCCCTCCCTTTCCTCAAATAAAATGGAAAATGAGTGTCTTCATTTATCTATCATTTTACGTTCAAATCATTGAATCTTTCATTTATCCTATGTAGAAAGTAGCATTGTATTTACATCATGTTATTGTGGATTATTACATGCAAAATCATGACACATCAAGGGTGTTCTTGTCATTTTCTATATTGAACGAAAATGGGTGTATAAATAAAGATATGGTTTTCTTACATTAATACTGCAAATTATATATACAAAATTTTCCATACTACCCAACTCATATTGTAAAATGTCTTTTGAAAGTGATTCTAAGATAAACTTGCACTGTAGAACTGTCTACCTACCACTTTACGGCATCCTACAGTTTACACTATTGGTTTCACGAAAAAATATCTAAGGCAATATGTTTATTGTACATCTTCCACATTGTTAATGATATTAATACTTGAACAAGAATTAAAACAAGACTTAATGAATATTATATAAACTTGATGTTATGCTGGGCACACAGTGATATGTTGTGGATAAGAAATATAATTCTGACACTTTGCATATCAACTGATGGTAAAAAATTCTACTGTCATGCAATTTCTTTGTTGAATATAAGTAGCACCTTACAAGTAAATTGTAATGTAATGGGTAATTTGGATATTGTACAATTAGCATTGGCCTCTTCCTATAACAACATTACCTTTTGTCTCCCAACATCTGTCTCTCTGTCTCTTTCTCTTTCTTTCTGTCTGTCTGTCTCTCTCTCTCTCTCTTACCACTAACCCTACCTTTATTTCTTAAAAGGTAGTATGCAATGTACAGATCATGTGAGAAAAAAAAGTTTTTATGTAAATACAAAGGATGAGATTACTATGAAGTAATAGTACTTGTGCTAAATATTTAGGTAATTTCTTGTTTAGTCATGGTTTTAAGTCCACATAAGTATGTATGTCTAGTGTATCATAAATCATACACTGCAAGATTTCTTTTGTTTTACCCTCTTTGTGACTACTACCAGATTCAAAACTGGATGAAACTAGACGTGATAGCGTGCAAAGAACATGATTATCGCACTGGTATCAGAACCCAAGTGGTCATAAACCATATGCTATAAGACAAGGTCTTTGTTTACATGACACCTTTGATAGGAAAGATTTCAGACTCTAAAATGTTTTCGTAGCCTGTAATTTCTTATGATAAATATACTGCATGTTCACGTATGCACATACAACTAGCTTTGTAATGTACTGAAAATAAACATACATTACACACAAAAAAAATTATAAAAGTTTCCTTTTGTATGTTGTCTATGTTCAGTGATTGATAAATATGGTTCAAAAATAATATAAATTCAACACTTAATATACTAAGCATTTTTTAAATAGGTGACACAACTTTGAAAATTTCTTGTAAATGGATAATGTTTACCAGCAATAATAATAATAATAATAATTGCATTTATATGGCCCTTTATGCGGGCGTTTCTAAGCGCACTGGTTGTCTGTCTAAGTAAGTAAACTAGTAAACACGATAACATAAAAGCAATACAGTAACTTCATGTATGTGCCTCCATAAAATTACAACTGCTTAAAAAGATGGGTTTTTAGGAGGATTTTTCGATAGATGTGACATTCTGAATATGGGATGGGAGTTTGTTCCAAAGGGTGGGGGCAATGGACGAAAAGGCTTGATCGCCATACTGGGTTTTTGTATGGGGCCATAAGATAACTGGAGAGAGAAGGATGAACAGAGCGGTCTGGCAGAAGAGGAGGAACGAAGGCTGACTAAGTCTTGAAGATATATGGTGGCAAGATTATGTGTGATTTTGTATGCGAGAAGTAGGATCTTGAAAGTAATGCAAAAATGGACCGGTAGCCAATGAAGTGAGCACAAAACAGAAGATATATGGTCATGATTTCTGCTAAGAGTAACTAATCTAGCGGCTGAATTTTGGATACGTTGAAGGAAGGATATATGAGAAAGAGGGAGACCAGCAAGGAGGGAGTTGCAGTAGTCCAAATGAGAGGAGACAAAGGCAAGGACAAGTCGCTCAGTGGATGATTGGTCAAGCAGACACCTGATCTTCCCTATTTTAAAAATACCCCAAGATGCAGATTTGCAGATGTTTCTAATGTGGTGTTTAAGGGTTAAGTGTTTGTCGAAAGTAAAGCCAATAATGTTCATATCGTGCAGAAGATGTTGATCATCGTGGTAGTACAATAAGAGTATAAGTTGATCTGTTGTCACACGTAGGAGCAAACGAGGGTTGCGATAGCTCCTAAGCGCATCCCTGCTTTTCCTTTAAAACTCTTAGTATATTAATTGTATTGCTTGGAGGTCTTGCTCATTTCTGTTTCATCCTAGCTTCTTGTTCGGAAAATTGTTAAAATTTGCCAAGAGCATCCTATTATCCACAATATTTTTAATCTAATCTGCTTTACAAAGTAACCACCCTAACTGAAAAGCCAGGATGGATCGATATTTCATTAACTAACATTTAAAACACCCAGGACAATGGTTTAACAGCAATTTATTTTATCTTGTTTATTGCCTAAATCATATACTTGAATAAAACTGTAAAGCAAAAAAATATGTACATGTCAAGTTCATTAGATGCTGGCAGATAAATGTATGAGCATGTGGATGTGGGTGCGTTTGTGTCTGCACATTCATATTTGTTTTCGTTCTCACATCAAGTATAAATAAAACCTGAACTTCAGTCCCCATAATCTTTTAATGCAACCAACAGACAACCTCATAAAGCATATTCCAGAAAGTCTATCTGTCAAGATAAACATTGTGAATACAATGTGAAGTGGAACTATATAAGACACGCCTCAAATTAAAGAAAGATATTGTCAGATGTTTGCACATATACAACAAAAAAATTAAAGTATTGCAGTCAATCTCTCAAATGTCAAATGATACTCCTTCATAGAAGGAGTATCATTTGACATTTGAGAGATACTCCTTCATAGAAGTGCAAAGTTTGGCAACACAAAATTCTCTGAAAGGGGAATGTGTGTTAGTTTACTTGAAAAATGTTCTATAAAGTCATGCTACTACTTCTCCAATAAATGTCCTTCATAAAAAAAAGTATGTTGAGGATTTTGTTTGAATTGCCATTCATAGTTATATTTCAAGAAAATTTATATTTCATGTCAATTTAGAATTGATAATAATGGATATAAAGTCACTGGAATAAAGACATGAGGACAGTTTCAGAAGTTAAATGTGTTGGTTTTGTTTTCACCTATTTGACATTCCTCTGCCTTGAATTAGAAAAAAAAAGGTCATTTTCATGAATTATACAGAAATAAATGTCTTATTTTCCCAATCTGAGAGTTGAAACCAAAATTAAATTTTAAATTCTACATACTTTGGAAGATTAATAAGATCTTTCATGAAAAGCATGTGCATAATGCTATGTTAAGTCAACATAGAATGATTCAAGTGTATGAATGTATTAACAATCTCGCAGCCGATTACTTGAAATATTTGTTCCCCTGACCGAATCATTAATTTGAAACAAGATTCCAGATTAACGGCTTAATCAATAATACAATAAGATTACTTGACAATGGTGGTAGTCATACTTTGGAATACATGGGATGTACAGAATGGAACAACCTTAGCATAAATCAAAGAAATTTCATTCTTCTTTTTCTTTTCTTTTTTTCAATCTTTAAAAATATTGGTTATGTACAGAGAAAAGGCTTACAGGGCCGTTGTGGAAAGCAGTTCTGAAACTGACAATGTCACCCTGTATCAATGAAACTGCAAATATATGAAAATAACAATAAACAAATGAAGGAAAATGTATTGCTTGGTGATCGTGTTGTTCATGTCTATGCTGCAAACTTAGGCTTTTTAAACTTGTCAGAAAGCAAATAAATGACTTTGAAAAACATGAAGTACATGGCAGGAAGCATTAATGTTGGACTGAATTCTTGTTTCATGCATACCAATTGAGGTATATTAATTGTATTCCCTTGTTCAGAATCACCATTAATCACTAAACTGGTGTGTTTTGTCAAAAGAAGGCGGAAACAACTTTTTCAATTTCTTCAGAGTCTGGCAAAGTAGTCCCTAATGTCATTATCACAATCAAGCTTTCTAGGGGCAAGATTTAAAAAAATTTCTTCTGAAATAGAAAATATGTCTTTGATATTTTCAATCAGTTCTCTTGCTTATGCTCTCCTTTTAAGAGTATTTCTGCCTGTACAAGCAGAGTCCTGCAGTAGTCCTGGTCAACCAATATTTCTTACTCAGCCGTCAGATATCATAGCGAAAGATGGGGAAAATGCAAGCTTCACTTGTTCGGTTTCTGACTACAATCCAGATACAGACTCGCTCCTTTGGGAGGTCAATCCCACTCTCTTCTACAGTGTCATGTCAAGAAAGTTTAATGAGTCAACTCATGTAATGACATCAACAATAACATTCATTAAAGTCAACAAAACAAGACAAATGCAACAATGTGTTTTGTACATCCTGAATGCAAAGAGACAGCTCATAACCTGTCGCTCCAGAATTGCATCGATTTCTATCCAGTACTTCCCTGGTAGAGAGGATATAAAATGTGGTCCAAAGAAGCTTGAAGTGCTACATTATGGACAAATATTTCCAATCTGGTGTAAGGTCCCTCTTGGTAATCCACCTGTTGAACTGAAATGGCATATTCCCGAATCAGTGGGCACACTAGGTGGAACATATCAGCAACATGGAATACAAACAGCTACCCACAATGTGTATGTCGACAATATGATTCACAACAGAACAGCAACCTGTGCTGCAACCAGTCAAGTAGCATTTCCCAATCAACAAGTAACATGCAGTATTGGACCTTTCATTGTTCATTACAAACCTGTGGTAACTCTTCAGCCAACTGCAGTCGATGTCTCCTTCAAAAAGGGGGAGTTGATTCAGTTGACATGCACAGCAGATGCCTACCCGAGGTATTACAGAACTATTTTGGATGTGCACGCCAACAGATGTTGTAGAGGGATGTACAGTAGCTAGCAACACAGTGGTCATTGATACATCAAACATTCACATGAATAGTTCACTTCAACTTGCTGTCAAATGTACTGTCCGAAACCCAATAGGAATGTCAGAAGCTTCCATCAATATTACAATTTTTTCATCTTCATCTGATAGCAGTAATAACTTGTGTCAAGACTACTCATTGACAGTTACCCAACTCGACACTGCAGGACACGGTTTTCAAAATGCAGGTTTGAATGTGACATTTCTCTGTTCAGTTGTAGGTCCACAGTTTGAAATGGATAAACACAGATTCCTTTGGTATTCTGACAACGTTATGGTGGAAAATACAAGTATAGACATATTTCCAATGCAAGGAAAAACAATAGGTCAATCTGCAATGCAGTTGATCAATGTATTTGAGACAGACAACTGCAAAGATATAACATGTGAGTTCATTGATGAAAACTGTCCAGACCTAAAATCAGGGACTGTTTCCTTGAGGCTTATTCAGGAGTCCCTTTGTGATAATGCTGTAATTGGTGACGCCAGAAATGTAACCTTTCACCAGAGCAATGATGTGAAGAGGACAGGAGATCAATTCACTGAAGCCAATGGCTATGGGAAACACCAGAGCAACACGACACTCATGATGGACACATCGAAAACTAAGCTTTCCATCTGGTTCCTATTGATATTTGCTGGGATCACCATGATCGTATGTATTTCTTCTTTGGTATCAATACTGTTGTTCAAATACTTCAAACATGGACATAGGGCAGCACCTCTGGGACATCCAACAGACTTCCATGATGTTGATACATTTATATCCAGAGAGCAGAAAGCTATAGAAAGTACACCGCAAAGATCAGGCTTAGAACTAAATGGCATCTATGAGGATCCCACACTGATTACTTGTATCACAGATGACTATTGCATTTCCTCTCAAAATGCAGATACTGAATACGACAACAAAATATTTCAGAGTCATTCTTTGAGCAGCTCAGAAAATCAGACATCCAGTATTGGTTCTTGGACATCATATACAGGAGAGGACAGCAGCTCAGATATGCCTAAAGACACCACCTCCGATAGTACTGAAGACAGCATGGTAAATCAGGTCTATCAAAACCAAACCATGGTCATCAGGGACACAGGCAAATACCTCTGAAACATGAAACCTTAAAACAACAACAGTTCCCACAATTGTGAAAATGATAACTAAATCTTTTTAAAAATCTTTTTACTTGATCCACTGCAGTTCTTATAATCCACTGATGCATACATTTTCTGAATTAAAAAGATATATAGTATGAAAATATCCACATACTTTGCAGTGAAGTCGCCCTGAACGACACATTTGTCCATCCAACATATATATTTCATATATCATGTATTGCCATTTTTACATTTACTCTTACTGTGCCAGGGATTTTAGCTCTCTTCATAATTTTACCAAAATGTGATCAATGCTTACTGTTCAAATGTCTGCACTTCATTAACCATCTATTATTGTACAAAATATTGTGTACAAAACTTGTAGGAAATTTATTACCATCTCTTATGATACCAAACATTCTTACTTTCTCCAAGTTTATGCACAAGAATTATTGAAAAATACATTTGAGTTTCTTTTTGTCCATTATATTTTGGTTTCTCATTTGTTTACTATTGTTTAAAGTTGACATAAAGTGATATCTTTTTAAAATTTTCTCTGAAATTTTCTACGGTAGCATGTACTTATAATCATATATTTACAATGGTTGACTTATGCTCAATATACATTGACCACTATTACCTTTCCTGTGGTCCAACAATTGGTGATCTGTCACATACATGTATACGTGCCATCTGCACTGTTAAGGCAGTTAGAAATTTCTTATTTCAGTAAATTTTTGTGTTGTTGTTGTTCAACTGAAGAGAAAGGCTTTGATTTGTTCATATTAGGTGAGCAAAGAGGGACCAGTTCTGATATGTCCCATACAACATTCTGTCTTAAAGATGTTCATCTTGTGCCTTTTTTAGATCAAAGATATTTCCAAATCAGAGGTGTGTAAGAGTGTTCTCTAAAACGGGTATGATTTCAATGACACTATTTTATGCAACTCACATAAGTTTAGGCATGGAACTGACATTTAAAAGGCTTTTCTTTCTGTGTGTCCAGTGTGTGATATGAGAATGGCATTTCTTTTTAGGCAAGAAAAGCACATTTTTAAAGTTGATTTTCATGTCTTCATAGGGACTTAGTAGTTCTTTTTACTGTAAAAAAATTAATAATTACATCAGTCTCTGAGGTAGAAAATGTTGTCGAAATATCCATAGCACTACAGATATTAGATCATATTTTTTTCATTTGTTGTACGTTTTTGTGGTCACAGTCCATATCACTTTGGGCTGTTTTGATGTCATTTCTTTTCAAGTCATTAACAATACTTCTCGGTCATAAGCACCCATGATTAGTCAATCTCTGAGAAACACAGATGCATGAATACTCTTTACCACTACTCAAGAATACTGTGTGTATAGCATATTTTATAAAATGGGTTCTACAATGTAGGCATTTGAGGTAATTGGTCAAATGACACCACATGATTGTGTATTTTTTTTCCTACCGTCATGACCGTGCAAAAGAGTTCCCTTCAGAAAGTGATGATGCACAACAAAAAATAATAATGCACACCTAAGATGCGTGCATGCGTGCCTCTAGCACATACATATTTAACGCGCAGAGAAATGGGAGTAGTTTAATACCGCATTGTTTGGATATGCTTATGCTTAATTATGTGATGTTATCAAAGAAAGCAAATGGCAGCCTCTGTGACTGTGCAACTCTTGAAATTTTGATCGGGTTTCTACAAATTCTTTCGACATTTTAGTCATATTGTAGACCTGTTTTATAACACAAAAACTTCATTTTCTTGGCTCATGCATTAGTGATAAACACTGCACTCATTCAAGTCACAATGAAACGGATAATGAACTCAACATGCCTCATTTATTCTTTGATTGTGACTTAACATACATGCAGTGCATATTCACTCATGCACTCACAAACATGAATTGTTTGTATAATATCACATTAAAGAGCACTGATAAGGCATTCCACCTGTGCATGTCACAACAAGTTTAATAATGATGTCAATAAATGTTCTAAATAGTTCTAAATTGTCTTCACACACAAATGTAGTCATAAGACCAGACTTTGTTTATTTTACATTCAGTAACCAAGTTGATAAGCAACTTACATGAATATGCTAGATGAGATTGTTCCGAAGCCAATCAAGGAGTGACATAACATGATAAAATCTGTTCGGATAATCCCTATTTACTGGTAGATGTCTACTTATTATATTGCATCATGCAACAAGGGAAACATTTGGATTTCTTTGGGGGTAAGATCTACTATATGTTTTATGTATGCAGTTCTGAGTGTATTTTTCCTTGAATATATCTCCTATCAAGACTTACATGTAGTATGCACTTCATTTTTCCTTTTTTAATATTGATTTCACATAATTTTCACCATTTTACATAATCAAGTCCTCTAAGAGCTTCAAATTGACCCAAAATGCAAGACAGTGGACATGCTTGTTTGGTCAGGAACTGATAGCCGGAAGCATTTAAAAAGTGCCTTCCTGTAGGTTACAACAAATCTATACTGACTGTAGCATATTCAATGTGCACTAAAATTAATTATGAATTAGAGGTTGATAATTATAGCACTGTCAATAGATGATCAAATGATCAACATTCAATGTTTAAAAGTTTATAGCATACATCAGACTGAATACAAAGGGAAAATCAAAATGTTTATGTTAGTTATGTTCATTGCTCCATTCTACGTGATCATGCATATGCCATTGTAAAATGACCAAATCTATACACTGGACTTGACAGCAAGTTTCAAGAAGAGTTTTAGCTTTGTTTGTCTGTTTGTTTGTTGTTGTTGTTTGTTTGCTGTTGGGTTTTTTTTTTGACTATCGAAAAAATATCAATGAAGCGAAGTGTAGCCTATACATCACGGATGCCACTTAGAATTGATCAAAAAGTAGGAAAAATCATCTAGAATGGGCCCTTGTGTACATAAAAAGTGGTTTTATATGGCTAAAAATATGTTGAAAAAGTAGGAATTCCTACTTTTGTCTGAAAAGTGGCATCCCTGATACATTCTAAGTAAAGTTGTGTAAATAAAATACCTCCACATGCAAATAATATCAATTTCAATTTGTATTTCAAATCTTAATCATGAAATGACAAAGATGTTTTATTTACACTTGACATTTAGGATGAAAATGCCCACGACACATTCCAAGATGGTGAGAGATGATAGATGGAGCCTAAAATGACTTCAAGTCTTCTCTTCTGCGGTTTTATATTTGTCATCCTTACATCTCTACATTGTACTGCTCTGGACACTTCGTCATTGAAAACACATAAAGTGCATGCCTCAAAGGGGGATGATGCTGTAAGGCTTTCTTTTATTTCATTGAAAGACAAATCAGCAAAGGCATGCTCATTTCAGCTCTATTACAACAAAGTGTTATTTAACAATAATGGTTCAGAAGTTTTTTCTACTAAGTACAGCCGAGGAAAACATCTTAGAACACTAATACATGCAGAAACTCTTTTCAGTTACTTTGTGGTTTCCCTACAAATAAAACATGTAAATCCGCTGGATGCTGGTGTTTATCGGTGCAATTTAAGCTGTGGACAAAACATTGTACAGTATATCTCTCTTCGAGTATACTACCCACCTTCAGCAGCAAACTGTAGCTGGGAGGACAGGCAGAGAGTTCCTCTGGAGATGGTCAATTTTTTAGACTATTCAATACTTCAATGCACCGCTACTCGAGGATACCCACACGGAGGAATCATTTGCTATTCACAACTGAGTGACAAGACATTAGCACACAGCCCATATCATGTATCTGGTCACATCACAGTCACAGCAACATTCTGGCTAAGAAAGGAATCCCCATTAAATTGCTGTTCAGTAAATGAACATTTCATCAAAGTTGAAAAAGTCTGTGATGACTTTGTTTCATATGGAAAGGTACTGACTGAAGATACATCCACAATTAAGGAGGACTTTGCAACCAAAGTACGATCATACTTACCGGTTGATATTACTAGTCTAACCCTCCAAAATACTCTGCACCCATACTCAAAAGAGTCAACCACCAGTGACTTTGGGGCTTTTACTGCAACCAGTGAAATTAATGATAACAAACAATCAATTTACATATTACTAATTGCAAGTTTCTTTTCTAATATACTTTTAGTGTTCATCCTCATTGTCATGTGTGTTAAATAAACCCAAAATAAACTGATATCATTGCACAATACTGAAAAGATAAATAGCATACATTTACCTTAAGTAGAATCAATTAGTGAATTACGATGATGCTGAATCTGTATATGCACATCTTTCTTTTCACATTGTCATTTACTGGTTCTATACATCTAAATTTTGATGAGGGACAACAGGCAGAAATAATCTTCCAGTATGAAGGACTCTGTGCAATCAATTCTTTTGAATTAAGTATAGGGAACAGACTACCTTTCTACCAAGCTGGGGAAATATCATTCATTGGTTTGTTGGAAAACCAACAGAGAAGATTCCAGGTTCACTTGAAAGAATTTCAGAACACTGAGAATAACAATTTTTGTTATATTTCAGTTTTGATTGAGAGTGTGCAAAGAGAGGATGCTGGTACATATAGTTGTCAATCACATCTTAAGGATAAGGATGATGGTCATGATTTTGTCTCAATAGTTAGGGTAAATGTTATTTACCCACCAGGAAGAGCTTTCTGCACTGTAGATACACCTCCTGAAGACACTGCGAGTGACTTGCTTCCACTGCGCTGTACTGCTGATGCAGGGTATTACCCAGGAAAGTTTGAATGCTATCAAAATGGCATACTAGTTCCCCCTTGGAAAAAACCAACCCATAGAGGTAATACCCTTAAACAGAGCCTGTGGATACAGACAACATATCCTGTATTCTGTTGCTCGACAGCTAATAACAAACATAAGAGCTTGTGTGAATGTAATGATTTTAAGTGGGACCCAATGTTAGGAAGCATAACACAAGAGACCATTGATCCTTGTCCATTCACTACATCTAATATAAACACTGAATTAAAAGAAGACAACCTACACGCATCCCCAACCATTACAACAACAGAGAACAAATCGGTTACTGAAAGTGTGATTTCGGAAGAAAACCATAAAGCTAACATAACAAGAATAGAAATAATCCATAACAAATTTATTTGGCAAACGTTCATAATACTTGTGTCCGCCTTAATTATTTTATATATTTTGTTCGCTATAATTAGGAGATGCACATGGCAGGAGAAAAAGGATGATATGCAGCGAGTTAACAATGAGGATCACACATCTAATGACACACAGTCAACTGATGATAGTGACGCTGACAATGAACAGATTGATATTTTGTGTGCAGATCCTCAACAAGAATCATTAGACTTTGCCACTGAAAAAAAATCCATGTTTCCAAAGGTTCAAGCATTGGAAAAGCAAAAAAAACGTTACATGCGAAAGAGAAATCCTAAGGAACTGCTCCCACAAATCTCGACCATCTAGAAACAATCCCATAATATACAAGTGCACTCAATATTGCCTTAGATATAATGCTGATATACAGGTCCAGCAACATGGATATGTACATGTAAACATTACGTCCATAGATTGCACACTAATATTCCTTTTGCCCATTATAGATCTACAAGTAAAGTCATCTATGTATAACCCTTCCTTCTGATGTACAGGGTTTACTGTGTATGGCCTAAATTTGTATGACACTCAAACTTTATGATTCAGTAGACCTCTAGTATTTGGGATGGGGGGGGGGGGGGGGGGTCTGTAAGATAACCTTGTTCATTATCATCTTCTGTAACTTTACATTTCATCTCTTCATCAACCCTGATTGAACAAAGTATTTTAATGCACTTCATTTTTTTATTATCATTTTTATTATTATGTATGTATAAATAGTATGGACTCTTTTAGCATTCACATGCAGTGGTTCGTCCATCCTAGTTTATATATTTTGCTATATGAATGACAACACATTATTATAAAAGTAAACAGGACAGTCCTTGAGAACGACAGATGACAAGACCAACAATACACATGTAGGTCTTCTGAACTCTCAGAAAAGTTGTCAGAAGATCCTTGAAACCAACCATGGATTATTGGTGGGTATGAGGGAGAAGCAATTATAATAAATGGTGATATAGAAGACTCTTACAGGTAAGACAAACAATTTTCTAGTTTTAACATAATAACACTTTTCAGAATATAACATAATATTGTTTCAAGATACCATACACGGTCTCATAGGAGGTCAGTCCTGAGTCAACTGTTATCATGTGTTATCATGTGTTGTCAGTATCGTGGACTGTAACCAGGAGGTTTGTTTTCAAGAGTATTCAACATTAACAAGAGTGTCATGTTGTATCATAGTTGAATAAGAACATGACATGTTCTGACTTGTTGTTTTTCCCTCCACTTTGGCGTGAGGGTGAAACCCCATAACTCATCTTTGGCCAATATTTATCAGGCATTCAGTCAAAAGAGTAAATACTGCTTAATACTCATAATAAAACCATTTAAAATTAATATTTCTCTGAATATCTAATCAATTCAAAGTCAGGTAGCCTACAAAATGTATGTATCCTTCCTATAAAGTTTTGAAAATGTAGATACATTTTCTGCGAAAGTTAATCTTCCTGCTACTGATATTCAAACTCGTGCTTTTAGATCCATACTAAGACCAGGCTCTGAGCATGTATCCACTAGACTTAGACATCTTAATGTTAGTTCCTTTTATAGTACTATATCAAAATTAAGATTTATCAGAGCACTTTACAGAACAGATTAATCAATACATGAAAACTTACAGATACATTGTAAATATATTTACACAATTAACTATAATGTAAAAAGATGCATTTTATTATTGATACTTCTTGAATAATTTAAGAGGTAATGGATCTTAACTTGCTTTAAGGAACTGAAGAATCTTCTTATGGCAATGGGTTAAAAAAAAAAATTCAGTCTTATTTTTCACGCTTTCTTTTTGTCACACCTGTCTATTTACCATATTTGCATTTATGAAAATGATGAAGATAACATAGTAGAAAGTTTGTATTGAATTATTCAATCATTTTGCACTATGAACAGTTTCTTTGGTTCATAATTATTGCTGTACAATTTGCAAATACCACAATAAAAGGCACATGTTGTGTAATCATCATTTATATTTCTGATCATGCTACCTGGAATGAACATGTTTGAATGAAATAAATTCATGAAACACACAAGCACATTCATTTTGTTTGGTCTGTTGTTGGTCTGGTGTAGGTCTCATGAATATATAAGCAAATATATGGCAAATGGAGATAAACAAATGTGGGTACATGTGGGTACACATGAAAAAGGGGAAACAACAAACAGCAAAATGAGCATTCACTTTACTTCAGCTTCCTTAATGATGGCTTGAAATACTGATGGCCCAACGTCAAAGGTCACCAAAATCAACTGCTGAGCAAAAAGATTGGTCAAAGAAAATCTTATTAATGTTATTGCTGTCGTTTCTATTATGGCACTACATCAAATTTAAGACTGATCAGAGCACTGTACAGAACAGATTAATCAATACATAAAGACTTACAGATACATTGAAAATATATTTACACAATTAACTATAATGTAAAACGACGCATTTTATTGATACTTCTTGAATGATTTAAGTGGTATTTAAACATAATAATTCTGATAATCTATTCAATATTACCAAACCACTGTATTAAAAGCTACACTCCCCTATCTTTGAGTTTATTCTAGGCACTTTATGGGCCATTGTATATTTAATTGAATGAATTTTGTATGTGGATTGACTTGGAGATTTTAGTAGTCTTTTGCCTACAGTGTACGTGTATCCTAATTTTTTCTTTTCTATTTCCTTTGACTCTCTTTTCCATTCTTTGGGGTCGGAAGTGTTTTATCATTTTGTTGGCTAGCGATATTTCCATTACCCTGCATGAGGGTCTTCAAGATGGTTTTGAGTGTGATACCCTAGGCCCAATATTATTAATTTCCTTGGGTGAACCCTTCTTGTAAAATCAAAACACAATTAATATACCTCATGAAGAGGAAAGCTTGGCCATCAAACCTTTTACCAGTCTTCCAGATACTACTTTCTTTTCTATCACCTTCACTTACATGGAGGAATTTCAGTCAGATAAACATCATAAACAACAGCTCACGAAACCCGAAGCAGAAGATGCAGTCTTCTCATGCAGAATATCAGGCTTCAATCCTGACACAGATCATATAGAATGGATCATAAAACCAAGAACACATGCCAGCATCAGGTCCAATGGTTTTGATCACTCTATAATAATATAATAAATACAGCATTTGTACTGCGCCATCGCTCTAGTACAATATTCTGAGGCACAGAGGGATATCAATATGACTAATTTACATATATAAGTGAACGAGACAGGGGGAGGGGGAATATTGTCAACAAATACTTAAATATAATAAGATGAGTTCATGTATGACTTTAGACTTGACTTAAATGTTCCTAGGGATTCTGCTGATCGGATTTTCATAGGAAGAGCATTCCATCGAGATGGAGCTGCTGCTGTAAAAGCCTTTTCTCCTACAAGGGAGATGACAACCAGCATTGGACTTTTTAACATTGCAAGAAAAGGGCATAACCAAAGATGAGTATCGAGGGTACTGAATACAAAAAGGGGATGGCGAAAAAGAGAAGCTCAACTGCCTATCCTGTTCTTTCCAAAGAAGAAAGATCTGCTCTGCGGCCCCACCGCACCTCATGATCTGCGTGAAGAGGAAGCTCTCCAAATAAGATGTGAAGTTCTGCATGGAAATCCTCCAGTGAATATGTCTTGGCTAATGGAAGGTGTAAATAATTCTTTATCACACACTTTCATTGTCGTTTTGGTTGTTTTCATTCCTTAACAAACAATATCATGAACTTCAAAAATCATGGATCAAATAATTTAAACAAAGAATTAGCAACATCATAAGAAAGCATATGCTTACATGTTTTTCTTTATTTTCAATGCTGAATTGCAAATTTTCACATTTTTTTTTCAAAATGTAAAACAAAATGACACCTTTATGAAAATTTGAAAAGTTTTAGAGCACAAATACGATTTCCTAATTTTTCATTTTATTTGATGCTCTTAACCTATGATTTCCATTGCTTTGAGATCTTGCACATTTCTGGTTCACCCTAGTTTCTTGTGAGGAAACTTGTTAAAATGCGCCAAGAGCATCCTATTGTCCAGGGTTTACAAAGCAACCAGCTAAAGGCTAGGATGGATAATAATTCATATATTTCATTAACTCACATTTAAAGCAAAAAATCATCCATGGTGAGAATTGGAGCACCCAGGCCATTGGTTTAACAGCAATTGATTTTATCTTGTTTATTGCCTAAATCAAATACTTGGAAAGAGCTGTATATCAAACAAACATGTTTATGCCAAGTTCATTGGGAGCTGTCACATATGAACATGGGTGTGGGGTGTGTCAGTGTGCATTGTGTCTGCATATCTCTTTTTCTTTTCTTTTTCTTGTCAACTAATAAAGCTTGACCTTCAGTCCCTATAATCTTTTAAAAACAACCTCATAACATGTTTCAGAAAGCCTATCTGAAAAGATATATTCAATATACAATGTGAGTGGAACAATAAGACAAGCCTCAAAGTAAATATGAAACATAAAAACTAAATTACTGCAGTCAGGCTCTCTAGTCAAACTAGAAATGTCCATTGCCGCGCAATGCGAAATGTATCCCCCCTGGCAGCAATTCGAAGGAGGGACAAAGAACCTCCCCACTCCCCTCCCTCAAACAAAAGGATGGCGTAGAGATTGCCGCCAGTGGCCCGGACTATTGTCAACACTAGGACCAGCACCCGGGGGGGTCACTCAGATATATGGGTGTACACATGCGTGTCCATGGGTTTTCAAAATACCCCCTAAACAGGTTTTATACTGGGATGAAAAAAGACCCCTAAACAAGGATTTTTGCGCGGTTTTTCATGAAACGGGTTTGACTTCGGCCAGATTAGTCAAAAGCACCGCTTTTTGTTGAAAATGAGTATGTTCTTACTCATAGCCATAGAAATTCTAGGTCTGGTGCACAGAATACTCGAGGTAGTTTCCGTAAAAGCCATGGTCAAACAGTAGGAAACAAGATCTGACAGAGAGTGAGGGTGACAAGAGTGGGTCTGATGGAGAGACTGCGAACAGTGACAAGAGTTGCTATTACTGCAAGAAAGTAGGGCATTTCAAGTCTAGTTGTCCTGTTCTAAAAGCGAAAAAGGAAAAGGAAAATGCACAACCGATGGGATTGGTGAATCATGTCATGCAATCTAGGAAAAGTGGTGTGTGTGGTGCTCGGCACAATAGAATAAAGTCAGTTGACTTTGCGAAGGTTCAAGCGCAGTATGAACCATACATATCAGTTGGATATGTGTCTTTGGTGGGATGTGAATATGCCAGAAAGGTCAAGATTCTTAGAGATACTGGTGCAGCTCAGTCTTTGATCCTAGATAGTGTACTGCCTTTTGGTGAATCTTCTTCTACAGACTCTAATGTGTTGTTGGAGGGAGTGGGTGGATTTGTTCAAGTACCCCTCCATGTTGTTGATCTGTGTTCTGATCTGGTCTCAGGAGAAGTAATCTTTGGAGTGCAGAAGTCACTTCCGGTACAGGGTCTGGGTGTCTCGATTATCTTGGGAAATGATCTTGCAGGAGACCAAGTTTCAATGTCGGGTCCTGTGGTGAGTGAAAGCCCTGTTGTAAGAGCGGCTGATGTAGTCGTTTCCATGGTTGATGATCAAGAGAACAATGAGACGTGCCGAGAGAGAAGTGTGACAGATCACATAGAGCCTGAGACTAAGACTAAGAGTGATGACTGTGAGTTGGATGTCGATTTGAATGTTGATGTTCAGAATCCAGGGTTCAATTTGAAGTCAAATTCTGTTAATCTTGCCCAGTTTGAGGAAAAATCAAAACCATTATCGTTGAGTATGAAAGAGGATCCAACGATGTTATCGAGGATGGTGAATGAGTTGGTTACCGGTTTGAAAGGATGTGTAGCCTATCTTGACAATTTTGTGACTAATCCTAACACATGTGAGAAGCATCTTGAGAGGAAGGTGATGTTGTTTCAACAGTTGTCTGCTGCACAGTTAGCAGTGAATAATATGACAGAGGATTTCACAGGTAGTGAGAGGCAATTTCCTGGTCATATAGGCATTGTTGAATGTGGCGGAGTCAAGCCATTCTCTGCTGAGGCAGCGGCAGGACCCCTACAGAGGTGGAAGGAGGATCTGGCAGGAGAGGCCCAGGTGTTCTTAGACAAGATGGGACCTTCACTTCACCCCCTGCGTGAAGACGCCGGCTCCAACCAACAACCAATCCCCTTTGGCCGTCCGTTGCTAGGAGCACCGGACTCCATGATGCTAGTCAACCCTGTACTGATGGCTCCGGATTTCAACCAGCCATTCGGCCTCGTGGTGGATGCGAGTGATGTGGATGCTGGTGCCGTGTTGACTCAAAAAGATGCAGATGGAGTCGACCGTCCCATATCATTCTTCTCAAAGAAATTTTGTGCAAGTCAGAAGAACTATTCTACTGTTGAGAAGGAAACACTAGCCTTGATACTTGGACTTGAACATTGGGATGAGAGGAAGAGATACCCCGCAAAAGAGGCGGGATGTCTTTCTCTAGCACTCCCAGTGTGGAGAGCGCCAACTTGCGGCGTCGATGTGTAATGTCAATCGCCGCTGATGAGAGCTGAGACCACTGAAGTCCACTAACAAAAGCAAGTTCTCCTCGGTCACATTCAGTTCAACTGATCTGGCCCGAAGGCGTAACAGTGAACCCAAGTACGCCGATAGTCTTAAGCCCGACCTGACTTTGGTTTCAAAGTTCACTAGGGGCTTCTCGGCGGTTCTATAGGACTGAGACTTGAAGTTGACATTCAGACGTTGTCCCATACCAATAATTTCCTGGGATAAACCCTTGGCAGAAAAGAAGCCCTGGGTATCCTCCGGATAGAAAGAGAAGGCACTACCATAGGGACGTCGGGTAGCCCGACCCGCATCGGCGAGTGCCTCCCTATCCCCATACTCCTGTTTGAAGTCCTCTGTAAGAGGAATACCAGGAGATGGGCCATGCTGTCTGAATAACAGCGATGGCTGATCACTGTCCGACTGGACTTGGGGAAAAATTTCTGGCATATACTTCTCTAACAGGGCCTTGGCATCTGCCGCCATAGCCTGACAAGGCTGGGGGTCGAAGCCGGCCTGAGATTCTGAAACAGACGGGGCAGAAACCTGCGAGACAGAATCAAATTCGGGAGAAGTAGTCCGGTGGGGAAAATCCCATGGGGGGGATCCGAGAGCCACAGGCACGGGAGGAGTAGGTCGAGATACCGCCTTTGGACAAAATTGTCCAAGGCTCTGATCATGAATATCGGAGACCGGGAGAACACCGGGGTCCGACTCGGGAACATCCTCCATCACAGTGACAACTGACTGGGGAGAACCCGTCTCAGTAGCCGGCAGCGTCGGGGGATTAGTATCCCAACCTTGCTGCTCAGCAAAGAGTCTCATTAATCTGAGCAACTCAGATTGAGAGTCGGGGGGAAGAGAGGGCTGAGCCTTCTTACCCGACTTGGGTTTATCCTTGGATTTACCCTTCTTGGCTTTAAGCTTCTTAGCGGGGGTGTGAGCCACCGTAATAGAAGGCCGTTTAGAAGTACGGAAAGTGTTTGGCTGCAGTATAAAAATGTCACTACCCAAATTGTCCGGGCCGGGCTCCCCAGGCGGGAGAAGCCTCCGAACCCCCAGCTTGGATAGCCTCGACAATCCAACGGGAGATAGTCTCCTGTGATGCTGGGGAATAAGGGTGACGGGAAATGAGAAAGAGCTGATCATCCTTACGAAAAACCTTAGTCCTATCCAAGTACCATTTGAGAGCCCTAACAGGGCACCAAGAATTATCCTCCTTGACAGAAGAGAATTCTGACAGAGGACTCAACAACACTTCGATTGAGCCAGAAGAATCCGTCTGATTCTTGGCAATAAACGAAGGTCGAGGGACAAGACGTACACCTTGCCTTTCCCATCTGATATGCCCGGGCGCCGTAGAGACAGCCTGAATAGTGCTTCTCCTCTGCCCAAAAGCAATAGCGACGAGAAAGGCGGTCTTAATCGAGAGATGGTGTAAAGACGCTTTGCACAACGGCTCAAAGGGCGGTTTGGCCAAGGCGTCCAAAACCAAAGGAAGGCTCCACGCAGGAGTCAACTGGCGATTTGCTGGTCGTTTCAAAAGACAGACCTCAGCAAATGAGTCAAGAAGGGAGAGTTAGACTCCCGAACCATCAGAAAAACCAAGGTGAACCGGAGCAATAGCGGACCGGTAACCACGAATGGTAGAGAGGGACCTGCCCTTATCGAAAAGGGGCGATAAGGAAATCTGCAATAGCACCCACCGGGGCAGAACGGGAAGCAAATCCCATTTCCCCACACCAAGCATGGAAGGCTTCTAATTTCGAGTTGTAAACAGCTCGGGTAGAATCTCTTCTGCTCTGGACTATGAACTGGGAGGCTCTCTCTGAGAGTCCTCGCATCCTCCCCGATAGAGGCCAGGCGGTCAAATGTAGAGCCGCCGGGCGATGGTGGAGGATCCCCGACAGGGGCTGAGCTATGAGGTCTGCTCTCCGGTGAAGGGAGAGAGGCCGACCGTCCAGCAGAGACAGAAGAAGAGGAAGACAGAGACAGAAGAAGAGGAAGGTCTCCTCGGTCAGCAAGGTGCTATGAGCAGAACCCACGCCTGATCCTCCTGAATCTACCCCAGGACCTGAGGGATTAAGGAGACCAGCGGAAAGGCGTAACCCCGGAAGTTCTTCCACTGAAGGGAGAACGTATCGAGGGCCCAAGCTTCCGGATCTCGCACCCGAGAGCAGTATCTCGGGAGGCGATGATTGAGAGCTGTCGCAAACAGAGGGGCGCAGACTGAACAGAGGTGTCGAAGACCTCTCGGTTCAGTGGCCACTCGGAGGGGAGACACATGCCCCGGGACAGAAATTCTGTAATCAGATTGTCCCGCCCGGGAACATAGGAGGCGATCGGAATCACTCGGTGAGACCGACACCACTTCCAAAGTTTGGCGGTTAGATCGTTCAGGGTAGTGGAACGAGTCCCGCCTTGTCTGTTGATGTAGGCAGCAACAGTAGTGTTGTCCGTCAAAATCCGGACGGAGTGACCTACAATCATGTTCTCGAAAAAAAACGGAGAGACATGAAGACTGCCATCAATTCCAACATATTGATGTGGGGTAAGGTGCACAGGTGTGACCAGTCCCCAGAGACCACCTGGTCCAAAAGAGACTTGCCCTTGAAGAAGGAACGACTCATTCGACCAGGGGATAAGCAGGCGTTTGATTTCCTCGGATAGAGGAATCCACACCTTGAGCGAGTCTACACTGGGCTTGGAAAACTTCAGCAGATGAAGCTGGATAGTCTTGGAGGACATCTACAAGGCTCGATAAGTGGCCCAAGGACTGGAGCCATCGGCCTGCCCGAACTCGACGTAAGAGACGAAGAGATCGAGCCAGTAAGACAATAGTCTGAACTCTCTCCCGACTGGGGCGGGCAAGTTGGTTCACAATGTCTATTTCCGCACCCAGGAAAATGGGTCTGCGGGTAGGAGTCAACTCCGACTTGTCCCAGTTGACTATGAATCATACTTCTTGCGTAGTACGGAGAAGTAGGTCCATGTGTGACTGAAGGACGGACACAGAGCTCGCCACCAGGAGCCAGTCGTCCATGCAAGTGAAAAGTCTCAGACCGCGATACCTGAGGAAGGCGGCTAGGGCAGAGACTACTCGAGTAAAAACTCGAGGAGCCGGTTTCGGGCCGCAAGGTAAGGCCTTGAACCGGAAGGTTTCGCCTTGAAAGGCGAAGCCTAGAAGGTCCCTTGAAGAAGGGTGTATCGGTATGTGAAAGTAAGTCTACCGAAATGGCCACATCTGACGGTCTGATCGCCGGAAGAATGGAGGCCAAAGTTTCCATGCGGAAACGCTCTCTTGGAATGAAGGTATTGATGACCCTCATATTCAAGATCATTCTGAGCTTCCCCGAGCGTTTGGGAATTATAAGATAAGGGAGAGACACAGATGGGGGTGGTCTCTTACCCTTTCGATTGCGCCCTTTTCTAGCAGCTCTTGAATCTCGGAGGAGATGTGCTCTAGAAAGGGGGGGGGCGATATGATCGCCGGAAGTGATATGTAGGCGGGTTGCGGCGGAAGGCTCCGTGTGGGAGGGGCTCTGCGAGTTTTATGCAGAAGCCTCCTCGCACGATGGATAGCACGAATTTGTCGTCGGTAATTTCTTCCCAAGCGGGAAGAAAGTACTGAAGCCGGCCGCCAACCCTCTCCTCCAACGCTCGGGGCGCACCTTCAACTCGCCGCGAATCCCGGGCCGAACCACGGCCCCGACCGCGACTACGATGCCTTCTCCTACCTCGAGGAGAAGGCTCCGCCCTGGCCCCCTGTAGTGAGGGGCACTGGGCTGAACTTGCAGTGCACGAGAGGCTGAAAGCTGGAAGTGCCACCGCGTCTAGGAGGCGGAAAACTAGCCTGGGCCTGCGGCTTAGGAGCCGAGGACTTAAGGCATTTCAGAAGTTCCGTCGCCTGCTTGCGTGAATCAACCTCAAGTTGAATCACATCAGACACCTTACCTCCAAAGAGGTGTTGGCCGGAGTGCGGGACCCTGGCCAGGAGGGCAGGTATGTCCGCATCCGCAATGCCCAGAGAGGAAAGTGCATGTTCCCTCCTGGCATTAGTGGCTATGCTGTCGACACAGACAGTTTTGACCACAACGAGCCTGTCAAGGACAAGAGGGCTTCGTCTAGGAACATGATGTCCGAGTCGGACATCTCAAGTTCCTGGCTCCTAGCGTAGGGAAAGGAGCGTACCCAAGTAGGCAGTCAGCCTCAGGCCAGTCCTGGAATGAGCTTCCATCAAGGACGGGAACTTCTCCCTTTTGGCGTAAGGTGCACTCTGAAAGTTGACACCAAGCCTACCACCTACATGTAGGAGGTCACTGGAACAAGACTTTCTCGTAAAATAATCGAGAGTGTCTTGTTGAGAGAAAGTGAATTCCCTGGCCGTAAGAGGGATGCCTTTGGAGGGACGCTCACCTTGAAAAAGGAGAGACGGATGTCCCGGATCGGCCCGACTCTGAAAAAGGTGTCGGGAAGATATTTCTCCAGCAGGGCTTGAGTCTCTACCGCCAAGGACCGACTGGTTTGGGGTGTAATCTCAACCTGTGAAGAGGCATCATCCTCCGAAAATCCGGACTGAGAAACCTGATCCCAAGAAGGGCGGTTTAGGTAGTCCCAGGATTCCTCCCCAGGCGGAGCACTTAGTGCCGCTGGAATGGGAGTAGCCCCGACCGGACGATCAAAGCTGAACGTGGTCGGGAGACGCCCGAAGTGGGGCGGCAAGACTCTTGTGTGTTGGAGACCAAACACAATGAGCCGGATACCTGAGAAAGGAACCGGATCCCAACCCACTAGGTGCAGTGGTGATAAACAAGGGAAAACCAGTCTTCCTAGCCGGATAACCGGTAAAAACCGGTATCCGAACCGGACCCGGGTTGGTGGGTACAGGTATCCCCCCTCCCCGGGGAGGGGTTGGAGTCGGGCGTGGTGGGAGGTACGGACACAAAGTCTGACCAACCACTCCACTCCACAATGATCTTCAGATAATTCAGAAGTTCATGGGAGACGCCCGACTCAGAAGAAGTAGTCGCCCCTTGGGGGCTAACCTTCTTCTTGGCCCCCCTGACACATGAGGTGAACACACAGTCGATGTCAAGGGGAGAGAGTCCGCCCCGCCGGCTGGCTGGGCAGTACTCAGGCGCCTACGTTTCTGGGCAGGCGGTCACGTGACCGCTCCCTTTACCCACTTGAAAACGGGCGCCGCTTCCGTAGTAAACCCTTTGTACTGGGTACATTAGGAAGATCACGACTCTCTTTACTCTTTCCCGCCTTGCTTGGATTAGAAGCGTGCGGAGAGAGACAAAGAGAGCCGACCCCTGAGCGAACAACATCTATGGCTAGTGAGCGAGAAGTGCAGCTCGAGCGAGACGAACTGTGGGCTGGGGTACACCCACAGTTTTATCGGTGAGAGGTATTGGACGGGTTAGGCACTCACTCTCACCGTTATACAAGTCTCTTCTTCGAGAGAGGTATTGGCCATGTTTCAGGACTCACTCTCTCGGTATATCCCGCATGAGTTGGTCGTCAAAACAGACGAACTCATAACGGGGCGAGCCGTACACAAGGTAGGCCCTAACTTACCTTGGTCGAGGCTCCGGGGAAGTTATAATGTTGGTGCGAGATGAAAATCTCGCAGCCAACCCTTCCAAGGCTGGGCGAGTCCCCTTATAAGTATTTAAATACTGGGGAACGCCAGCCGAAACGGAGACCTCGACATGGCTGAAAATAAAGACAAGCAAACAAATATAGAAACCCATATATAGTAATAAATTTATTATTACAAACAATATAGATCTATAAAAGGGTAACAACCAACTCACATTAGTCGGAGTGGGAATAAACTCCTATTACGGAGACACAACGTTTTGATAAGACCGCTTGTCTAAGCGCGTTGAATCAACCACCTACAGACACGGGGGGCAGCCCGACACAGTGTACTAGTACACCGTCTGTGAATAAAGCCCCGAAAGTGAGGAAAAACGGCAAAGTAATTTCATTAATTTACCGTGAAGGAGGTTGACTCAGGAAAAATCCGATACACCAAAATGAATGTGAAAACATGGTGAACGGGATTTTTATTGCGAAAGGCAACCAAAAATGCTTTTGGAGGTAAAAATCTCGCAATTTAGGTTAAGACTTAGCTTCATAGATGTCACTTCTCTGACGGGCGAGAACGGAAGAGGAAGAATGTGGCGGTGGCGCGATTGGACTGGTGGACGGGGAGTACGCGCGCGCAGGCAGGGGCTGCGCGTTTTAGACTTAGTTTTTCTTGAATGACGGCATAGTTTGGGAAACTAGCAAATAGGTAGATACATCGATTTATTGCTGTAAATAATGAGGGCAGCATCACCAAAAAGTATAGGTTTTTAGAGTACACCAAGAGACACCTGCATGCAAAATTTGAACAAAATCTGTTGAGAAATGTGACCTCCAGAGCGCACACAAGAGTGCACACAAGACATCTATCAAAATATGACCTTTGAACCTATGAAAGACGGAACACTGAGGGCAGCATCACCAAAATCTATCAGTTTCTAGCTTTTACCAAGATACACCTCCATACAAAGTTTGAAAGAAATCCGTCGAGAAATGTGACCGCTAGTGCATACACAAACTATCAAAAAAAATATAGCCTTTTACCCTATAAAAGATGGAACACTGGGGGCAGCATCACCAGAAATTATCGGTTTCCAGATTTTACCAAGATACACCTCCATACAAAGTTTGAAAGAAACCCGTCGAGAAATGTGACTGCTAGTGTGTACACAAGAATGTGACGTGGCGGCAGCATGTTGCCGGGGGATACAATGATACTCCTCTATGAAGGAGTAATTCTCTGAAAGGTGAAAGTGTTTTAGCTTCCTTGAAAATGTTGTATAAAGTCATGCTTCTCCTTCTCCAATAAATTTCTTCCGTAAATTTCTATATTGAGGAATTTGCTTAAATGGCCATCCATATGTAGCTTACCAAAACATTGTGGGGCGTGAAACCGCAGGAAAGATGTATTTGATAAAATTCTTCAAAATCAAAATTCAATTTTATAGAGGCAGAACCCAAATATCAGGATGTAGAGTGAGTATGTACCTCTTTGATTTCCAAGCAAAATAATATGAAAACTTTTATTCAGATATGTCTGATTCTAATTTTAGAAGCACAGAAAAACTAGCAATTTTCCTTTTTGCTTCTTTCCCTCATCTTTATGCGCCATTGTGTTTCGCTAAGCAACCTTTGTCATAATACAAGACATTTCTTTTTATTTTAAGTCAATTTTAGAACTGATATCACAAACCATAAGGGATATAAAGTCACTGGAATAAAGACACGAGTACAAAATTGTGTTCTTTTATTCAATTTCAGAAAACTTGAACATTGAACACGAAAAAAGAGTATCTAAAGCCCGGCACACAGTGCACGATCTAACTACGATGCGATTTTGGGAAAAGTTGTTATGACACTTGATATGAACCTTCAAACATGTAAAATCTTCATGATAAAAGTTCTGAATAGTAGTATGAATACTGAAATCGAAATTCCGGGCTACTGAGAGCCCCCATGTAGGAATAAAAGCGAATTCAATTCCAAATCGTAGTGACGTCATACCAATCTTGCGATCGACTAAGATTTGAAGCCGATTTGGCCTTTACTCTAACCAGAAGAATTCCAGTTAACCAAAACTTCGATATTAGTATTCGTATCATTATTCCGAACTTCAAATAAGATAATTTCACTTTTTTAAACTTTCACATTTAATGCAAACTGCAATTTGTACGAAAATCGGGTCGCAGTCGGATCGTATAGTGTGCGCCGGGCTTAATGTGCACAATGATCAATGTCTCACCATAATAAATGTCTGTATGTAATATACTTGCTTTAGTTTGGCAAAATAAGGAACAAATCATCAAATGAATTTGAAATTCTGCATACCTAGAAAAATTAATAGGATCTTTTGTGAGAAGTCTCTGCATAAATACCTAAAAATGTATTGCAAAATGATTGCGTTTTGTATTTTTAAAAAGCAGGGTACATTTGTAAACCCCCCAATTTCAAAACTTCCTCTTTTTTGGAGGGGGGGGGGGGAGGTTCCAAGATCATTTATCATTAAGTATGTCTATGAAGCGAACTTATCCCTGAAGGCTTTTCAAACTTGGAAATAAATGACTTTGGAAACATGAAGTATGTGACAGGAAGTATTCATGTTGGGTGGAGTTTTTACAGGTGAACCAATTGAGAAACATCACTTATATTCCCTAATTCAGAAATAACACCATTAGTCACTCAACTGCATGGTTTTGTAAAAAGTATGAGGAAAGCAATTCTTTTCAATTTCTGTAGTCTGACACAGTAGTCAAAAGCTTCATTATCACAATCAAGTTTTCTCTCTAGTAGGAAGATGAAAATTATTTTTCTTCAAAAAAAGAACAAAATATGTCTTGATTTGATTTGATTTGATTTTTATTTTATTTCTACACTTTTCCATGTATATAACAAAGGCAAGAGGCAAAAGGTAACATATAAACAGATACTGCATAATACAAAATAATACATAATATACATATAGAGTTTTACGTATGATATAAAAATAAAAATATAAGTAATGTATACTAGTAATTTGTAAAAATTATGCAATACAGCAAGGTGAAAAAATGTAGGAGACTGCCATCATAAGCAAAGCTTGACGATTTGATATTTTCAATCAGTTCTCTTGCTTATGCTCTGCTTTTAAGAGTATTTCTGCCTGTACAAGCAGAGTCCTGCAGTAGTAGTCCTGGTCAAGCAATATTTCTTACTCAGCCGTCAGATATCATAGCGAAAGATGGGGAAAATGCAAGCTTCACTTGCTCAGTCTCTGACTACAATCCAGATAGAGACTCACTCCTTTGGGAGGTCAATCCCACTCTCTTCTACAGTGTCATGTCAAGAACGTATAATGAGTCGACTCATGTAATGACATCAACAATAACATTCATGAAAGTTGACCAAACAAGACAAATGCAGCAATGTGTTCTGTACATCCTGAATGCAAGGAGACAGCTCATCACCTGCGACTCCAGAATTGCATCAATTTCTATCCAGTACTTACCTGGTACAGAGGATATAAAATGTGGTCCGAAGAAGCTTGAAGTGCTACATTATGGACAAATATTTCCAATCTGGTGTAAGGTCCCTCTCGGTAATCTGCCTGCTGAACTGAAATGGCATATTCCCGGATCAGTGGGCACACTGGGTGGAACATATCAGCGACATGGAATACAAACAGCTACCCACAATGTGTATGTCGACAATATGATTCACAACAGAACAGCAACCTGTGCTGCAACTAGTCAAGTAGCATTTCCCAAGTAACATGCAGTATTGGACCTTTCATTGTTCATTACAAACCTGTGGTAACTCTTCAGCCAACAGCAGTCGATGCCTCCTTCAAAAAGGGGGAGTTGATTCAGTTGAAATGCATAGCAGATGCCTACCCGAATATTACTGAACTATTTTGGATGTGCACACCAATAGATGTTGTAGAGGAATGTACAGTAGCTGGCAACACATTCATGTAGGTCATTGATACATCAAACATTTACATGAATAGTTCACTTCAACTTCCTGTCAAATGTACTGTCCAAAACCAAATAGGAATGTCAGAAGTTTCCATCAATATTACGATTTTTCCATCTTCATCTGATAGCAGTAATAACATGTCTCAAGACTACTCACTGACAGTTGCCCAACTCGACACTGCAGGACACGGTTTTCAAAATGTTCAGTTGTAGGTCCACAGTTTGAAATGGATAAACATAGATTCCTTTGGTATTCTGACGTTATGGTGGAAAATACAAAGTGTAGACATATTTCCAATGCAAGGAAAAACAATAGGTCAATCTGCAATGCAGTTGATCAATGTATTTGAGACAGACAACTGCAAAGATATAACATGTGAGTTCATTGATGAAAACTGTCCAGACCTACAATCAGGGAATGTCTCCTTGAGGCTTATTCAGGAGTCCCTTTGTGATAATGCTGTAATTGGTGATGCCAGAAATGTAACCTTTCACCAGAGCAATGATGTGAAGAGGACAGGAGATCAATTCACTGAAGCCAATGGCTATGGGAATCACCAGAGCAACATGTCACTCAAGATGGACACATCGTAAACTAAGCTTTCAATCGGGTTCCTATTAATATTTGCTGGGATAACCATGATCGTATGTATTTCTTCTTTGGTATCAATACTGTTGTTCAAATACTTCAAAAATGGACATAGGGCAGCACCTCTGGGACATCCAACAGACTTCCTTGATGTTGATATATTTATATCCAGAGAGCAGAAAGCTATAGAAAGTACACCACAAAGATCAGGCTTAGGACTAAATGGCATCTATGAGGATCCCACACTGATTACTTGTATCACAGATGACTATTGCATTTCCTCTCAAAATGCAGATACTGAATACGACAACAAAATATTTCAGAGTCATTCTTTGAGCAGCTCAGAAAATCAGACATCCAGTATTGGTTCTTGGACATCATATACAGGAGAGGACAGCAGCTCAGATATGCCTAAAGACACCACCTCCGATAGTACTGAAGACAGCATGGTAAATCAGGTCTATCAAAACCAAACCATGGTCATCAGGGACACAGGCAAATACCTTTGAAACAGGAAACCTTTAAAACAACAACGGTTTCCACAATTGTGAAAATGATAACTAAATCTTTTTTTAAATCTTTTTACTTGATCCACTGAAGTTCTTATAATCCACTGATGCATACATGTTCTGAATTAAAAAATATATAGTATGAAAATATCCACATACATTGCAGTGAAGTCCCCCTGAATGACACATTTGTCCATCCAACATATATATTTCATGTATCATGTATTGCCATTTTTACATTTACTCTTACTGTGCCAAGGGGTTTTAGCTCTCTTCATAATATTACCAAAATGTGATAAATGCTTACTTTTCAAATGTCTGCACTTCATTAACCATCTATTATTTCACAAAATATTGTGTACAAAACTTGTAGGAAATTTATTACCATTTCTTATGATACCAAACATTATTACTTTCTCCAACTTTGTGCACAAGATTTATTGAAAAATACATTTGAGTTTCTTTTTGTCCATTATATTTTGCTTTCTCATTTGTTTACTGTTTAATGTTGACATAAAGTAAATATCTTTTAAAAATTTTCTCTGAAATTTTCTATCGTAGCATATACTTATAATCATATATTTACAATGCTTGACTTATGCTCAATATACATTGACCACTATTACCTTTCCTGTGGTCAAACAATTGGTGATCTGTCACATACATGTACATGTATACGAGTTAAGGCAGTTAGAAATTTCTTATTTCAGTGAATTTTTGTGTTGTTGTTGTTCAACTAAAGAGAAAGGCTTTGATTTGTTCAAATTAGGTGAGCAAAGAGGGACCAGTTCTGATATGTCCCATACAACATTCTGTCTTAAAGATGTTCATCCTGTGCCTGTTTTAGATCAAAGATATTTCCAAATCAGAGGTGTGTAACAGTGTTCTCTAAAAACAGGTATGATTTCAATGACACTATTTTATGCAACTCACATAAGTTTAGGTATGGAACTGACATTTAAAAGGCTTTTCTTTCTGTGTGTCCAGTGTGTGATATGAGAATGGCATTTCTTTTTAGGCAAGAAAAGCACATTTTTAAAGTTGATGTTCATGTCTTCATTAGGGACTTGGTAGTTCTTTACTGTAAAAAAATTAATAATTACATCAGTCTGAGGGGTAGAAAATGTTGTCTAAATATCCATAGCCCTAGAGATATTAGATCATATTTTATTTCAGTTGTACGTTTTTGTGGTCACAGTCCATATCACTTTGGGCTGTTTTGATGTTATTTCTTTTCAAGTCATTATTTGTATAATATCACATTAAAGAGCACTGATAAGGCATTCCACCTGTGCATGTCACAACAAGTTTAATAATGATGTCAATAAATGTTCTAAATAGTTCTAAATTGTCTTCACACACAAATGTAGTCATAAGACCAGACTTTGTTTATTTTACATTCAGTAACCAAGTTGATAAGCAACTTACATGAATATGCTAGATCAGATTGTTCCGAAGCCAATCAAGGAGTGACATCACATGATAAAATCTGTTCGGATAATCCCTATTTACTGGTAGATGTCTACTTATTATATTGCATCATGCAACAAGGGAAACATTTGGATTTCTTTGGGGGTAAGATCTACTATATGTTTTATGTATGCAGTTCTGAGTGTATTTTTCCTTGAATATATCTCCTATCAAGACTTACATGTAGTATGCACTTCATTTTTCCTTTTTTAATATTGATTTCACATAATTTTCACCATTTTACATAATCAAGTCCTCTAAGAGCTTCAAATTGACCCAAAATGCAAGACAGTGGACATGCTTGTTTGGTCAGGAACTGATAGCCGGAAGCATTTAAAAAATGCCTTCCTGTAGGTTACAACGAATCTATACTGATTGTAATATCAATGTATACTAAATTGAATTTTGAATTAGAGGGTGTTAATTATAGCACTGTCAATATGATGATCAAATGATCAACATTCAATGTTTAAAGGTTTATAGCATACATCAGACTGAATGCAAAGGGAAAATCAAAATGTTATGTTAGTTATGTTCATTGCTCCATTCTACTTGATAATGCATATGCCATTAAATGACCAACTTTATATGACACCTAATTAGATCCTTGCCATTTGATTGGTTGTTTGATGTTGATCATTTGTCCCATTGAACAATGACGTCATCAATCGTGCAAATTTGATCCATTCACCGTGCAATTTTGGATCCATACGAAATTGTCCATTGCACTCGCGACCACCAACGCGTCTACTACATACGCAAAAACGACATGCCTTTGCAGCGCGCATGCGACTATCAAGTACATTGCAAGTCCCTTCACTCTTGTTTCTTAATTCATAAAATGTCAAATGAGAAGGATAGCTATTTTTAGGTGTCATATAAAACAAATAATGAATGTTTTTTCATTCGTGCAATGGACAGAATATTTCATGAGGTGAAAGATGAAATGACCCATTCAACTCGGCTCCGCCTCGTTGAATGGATCTTTTCATCTTTCACCTCATGAAATATTCTGTCCATTGTACTCATAAACATTCATTATTTGTATAATATACGCTGGACTAAATAGAAAATTTTTAGCATTGTCTGTCTGTTTGTCTGTTTGTTTGTTTGTTTGTTGTTGTTTGTTTGTTTGCTGTTGTTTGTTTGCTGTTGTTTGTTGTTGTTTGTTTTGGGTTTTTATTACTCTCGAAAATTTCAATGAAACGAAGTGTATACATTCTAAA